>CM055883.1:21492500-22092500 GCA_029582165.1 Portulaca oleracea | reverse complement strand
ACAAAGGGGGAGTGTAAAGAAAGTTATGGTTCATCAAACATGCCCTCACTCATCCTCTCTCCTCTGGCGAGTTTTGGTATCTATATAAACCAATTTAATGTTCATAAATCTCCCGCCTATATTCACAAATATAATCACTAATGTTCATTACAAAAAGGAAAGGATGCTTATTGAGGATGTATAATAACATTCCAAGAATGCTCTGAAAATGACAATGCAATCACATAACTCCATCTATACACGGCATAAGTCACTATCAAATCAAGATCAATATAAAAAAAATGTTGCCTAATAGCTAAGCCTCCGTGCTTTGAAAAAAAAGTGCAAGCCTTGGGCGCCCAGGTGAGAGGCACGCACCCTGGGCCCTAGGGGGTGAGACAAGACAATTCCAAAAGCCCATTAAAGAGGGCACAACAATACGCTTAGGTGTAAGGGCGCCTCATGTGCTTCATGATATTTGACTCAAAATTTGGAAATCTATGACCCTACCTATATATAAGCACAATCAATTATCAGTTGCGCTTGTAACCAAAGCTAAGTGCCCAAATGATCAACCAATTGGTGTTATATTAAAGACCTAGATCCATGAATATCATGTGTCGGCGTGTCACACACACACACGCCTAGTAGACTGATAAACTATGTATATCATTGATGCGGGGAATGTGCTCCCAAACCACCTAATAAAATGCCAAAATATAAGACTAAAATTTTAATTATGTTTACTGTTTAGACTTTAGAGTCAGTTGATGTTGTCCAAAAATTGATATTGGCTCATAATAAGCTCAATTTAACAAAAATCATTTCAACCATGAGCCTAAAAAGTTGAACAATCCCGCCTAAATTTGATTTGGGATAGGCATTAGGTGTTCATATTAAGTACAATTAATTCTTATTAAAAATCTATTATGTAAATTGTAGATGTCATTTTTAGTTGGTAACTTGGTATTCATCTTATTATGAATACCTAATTAGGCCACAAACATTTAGAGGTTTGCTTTTCATTCTCAATCATAAATCTTTAAAAATTTCCCATACTTCCACACAGTCACCGAAGTAACACGTTTATGGTCGCGACTGGCTGATTGCATATGGGTTTGTCAAAAGAAACCATTTGTCATCGTGATTGAATATGGGTTTGTTGGATTTCCCAAAGTTAGCAAATTATTGCACCAAAGAACCACATTCTAACCTATGCAAAATTGCCCCAAGTCACACCAAGAGTTTGAGCGAATCCAATAACTATCTTACGACACCACCTAGACGTTATAATAGGGTTGTTCATTATTCATTCTAGATCGTAACCAAATGGAAGAAAGGTATGGACAAACTGAACCAAGTGAATTTGATCCAACCAACGGTCTATGGTTTACTCCAACTCAATCTTCAAAGTGATTTCAATGTTACCAGCAATAAGGGAGATCTGCTCCCATAGCAACTGTCACTGCCACCATCACCACAGCCTCCAATAAGGTCTTGCCCTTGGTTGTTGCGGACGACACAAGGGGAAGGAAAGTTCGGCAATAGCATGCAGACTAGAGGAAAGGGCAAGAAAGGAAAAGATATAGCATGTACTCTTCTACAACAAGTACAAAAATAAATGCAGCTTACGCATGTGGAAGGATCTCGGACACCCATCACAAAGTAAAAGATTTCCACCATCAGCACAAATACTGCACAAGTCGTCGTTATACTTTGCTGAATGTCTGCGACCTTTGATTAGATTTACTGATAGCTCCCGTAGTGAAACTCCATTAGAAGTGTATATGTAACAATACCTGCCATATCATGAATAGCGTCACACACTGCACAAAAGCATGACACAACTCCAGAAAGAAAATTAAAAATAGAAAAATAAATAACTTACGGTTTCTTCCGGGTAGCGCAACCAGCATGAGCCTCAAACTGTGAAGCACTGACCTGCACTAAGCAATCTTAGTTCAGACTCAT
The DNA here is from genome assembly GCA_029582165.1 of Portulaca oleracea. NCBI lineage: Eukaryota > Viridiplantae > Streptophyta > Magnoliopsida > Caryophyllales > Portulacaceae > Portulaca > Portulaca oleracea. Next base: position 22,090,550 of record CM055883.1, on the reverse strand, counting down.
AAAAAAAAATTAAAAAAAAAACCGATTCAACATCCACTGAAATAAGAACAAAGAATAGAAGCAGACCACTGTGCTGCAGCAATTACAAAAAATTCCAGAACCCTTTTTGTAACCATCCAGTAATTTCTGCACGGAAAGAAAACTCCAATTAAGTATAATAACAAAGGCAATAGCACCTTGGCAATTTTCTTATGAAATGGTAAGCAATTGCCCACCTAAAGCCCATATATCATCATAATACCCTAAGTGATGGTCGGCGTGGAAGAGGGAACTGGAAAAAGGGAAAGGAAATTCTTTCGTGTCTCAAGTGAGAATTGATCCAAAACATTTTTGCAAGGGGGGGTTCCCCAACCACTAAACTACGCCAATGTTAGTCCACCTAGCCATTGGGTCATTCTGGTCAAGTTTCGGTTGGGTCAACTCAGGATGAGTAACATTTAAGGTTGACACAATTGTTTTTAGTCCAGCAAATTTGTCTTCCGAAAACGAATAACGCTGTATGAAAGATAAATTCAAGTAAAGTAATTTTGGCATTTTATGGTCAGTCAGCTACGTGAGGGTCATTCCTGTTTTGCTAGTTGTGCCAGGATTACCTATATATAGTAATAGCACCATTACATTGTGAACGAAACTGTGAATACAAGTCTGTCAAGTCTTAGACACATTTTCAGGTTTCCTAGGATGTAGAAATGCTAGAGATGCAACCAGGTGAAGCACAATACCAACAGGCTGGTTCGTGGAGCAAGTATCTCATTCACCTAGTTTGCTGAATTTTAAGGAGCCAATTGAGATTAAAGGCATAGAACGTTTCCCGAGTTCACTGTGGACATGATAATTTAAGAGGCATTCCACTTCAGCAAGCTTGATTTCAGATCCTTTTCATGATAATTTAAGAGGGATGCTAGAGAAAACACTAATTACAATAGTTCCCCCCCCCCCCCCAACCGAAAGGTAATTCGCTTTCCAAGCAGAGATAGTTTTCTCAAACCTTTCAATAATCAAACCCCAAATATTTTGCTTTATGAAGCCTGCACATAAGGGGAGACAATAAGCAGCAGGAAAAGACTGACGCTGCAACCTAAGGTACCCAGAAGAACTACAAGTTGTCCACTTGAACCACTGGCATGATACCATATTTAGCCAATTTAATCCTCAAAACTAAACAGCCTCAAACCAAATGAAAACACAAAGCAAATTCACCATCAGCTCACAAACATTGCCACAATAAATAATGGTATCAACCACAAAAAGCTGCTTACATCCAAAAGGGTGAACTTGAGCAAGCCACCAAAAATCATATAATAGCACAACCAGAACATGAAGGGCATAGGGTTCAATCATCTTTTGGATTCTGAAGTGCGGAACACGACACGAACACACGGATAAGTAAATTTCAAAATAATTGGGACATACTAGCTATCTGACATGTAAGCTAATTATATATTGCTTTCTATTTAAACGAATATTAAATTTGAAATGCATAATTTATAGGGTTTTCCGAATTTGATAACCCTAAACTTTGGGGGTACTAGCAAGTAATAATTCCAACTAACGACATTGTTACCATTGAGCTCTAGTTTCAAAAATGATGCATTGAGAACTAGTTTTTCTAGTATAGATTATCAGCAATAAGGATGTTCAAAATACAACTAATCGATAACAATGTCGTGAGTTGGGAGTATTACTTTCCATCACCCCCAAAGTTTGGTATTTATCAAATTTTACAAACAGGCATGCATATATATACTGACTTTATTATTGGATGTATTCAGTTATTAGTATTAGTAACTCACGACATTGTAATATACCCATCTTTCGGGGTATTGGATCGTAATATGCCCACCTTTATTACTGGATACTAATATACTGACTTTTATACCTAAGTGAATTTAATGTACTTACCATGACTTAAGTGGTGGTAAACTAGTCTCAAGGATAATGTGGTGGGCGATGGAAACTTCCCGAGACCTATAAGGAACCAATACAAGCTCATTTAAGTCATCCTTGAGACCGGTTCACCACCATTAAAGTCATGGTAAGTACATTAAAATCACCTAGGTACAAAGGACGTATATTAGTATCCAATAATAAAGGTGGGTATATTATGATTCAATACCCCAAAAGGTGGGTATATTACAATCCAAATATCCTTTATATTATTCTAGAATTAGTATGCGTTGGAGGTCAACTGGTCAAGCACTCTTGTTCTATATATAACCCCTCTTATATGCAACAAAGATACACCCCTTCTTCCTCTATTCTCTCTTCTTATTATTTCTCCCCTCTCAATCCCTCTTCTCTCAATTGTTGCAATTATAATTCAAATTATAACACATTATCAACACCAAGTTCTTGTTGGGAGTGCCCCAACAATGTTCAAGTTATTCGAGTCCTTAAGCCAGGTTAATTCAATTACTATATGTTTTGCTAGAGACCTCGATAATAAGTGTTTCAATGGTTCAATCACAATCGTATTAATTGGTCCTACATGGTCACATAAGCCAGTTCCTTGGGACAATGAATGTATGTCCAAGATAATATGGTATTATTTTGGAGCAAAAACCGCATTCGAATGGTCTACGGAAGACTGTTCCACCTAAAACAGACCATGCCAAATCTGCCACAGTTCGTGGAGTTGCGCCACGGTCCACGGCAGATGTGTCATGGTCAGTGGTGGACTATTTTCAGCCTGAAATGGTTTCTAACCGACACCAAACAATCCGTGGTAGCACAAAACGCGATTTTTTATACAAAATGACGGCCTTGCCCATTTGCCCTTCCCCAAGAAACTATTTCTATAAATAGGGGGAAGGGAGGCATCATTTTCATCCATCCTCCCTCAAGCCATTTGAGCATTAAGTCCCTCCATTGAGAGACTTTTGGGATCCGGAAAACTTTTCTCCTTTGAGAAAAGATTCCGGTATTTAGAGCACTAAGCCACCGATTTGATAGTCACATATTTTGATACAAACACATTCATCTGATCTCAATTGGATCAAGATCAAGTGGTCTAGCAGCCGAGTCCCTTAAGTGTTGCGTAGACTGCTGTAAACAACCTCTCTTTGGGGACTTCTCGACTTGGAGTACTGACCTAGAGTTCGTTCAAGAGTTGAAGAGCCTGCTCGAATGATCCATTGAAAGACATCAAATAATGATAACTCAACCTCTGCTTTTGGTTCCTGTGTTTTCTTTTGGGTTGGGTAGATTAGGTGAAATCTTAAGGGATAGGATTTCTTCCACCTCTAATCTTGTGGCCTAGTTAGGAATTAGGCCTACCCAAAACACAGCAGTTCTACCTTCCATTATTCCAGTTATAATTTAGGTTACTTATTACTACTTATAATTGTGTAATCTTTTTTATTTCGAATTTATTTTTCGAATTAAAATTGATTCGGACACTGTTTGATTTTCTGTGCAAAATCGGCTTGGGGAAAATTCCTCAAAATTTCCCAGTATGTTAACCATAATAGTTTTCAGCTTGTGATAATTTTTTAACTTTTGGCATTATATTTTCCAGTTATGAATTTTTCAAATAATTCTGTTGAGTTAATTTGAAATATTTCGGCCTTTATTTGAATTTTTCTCAAACATCAACTTGAATAAACAAAATCATAAAATTTTTAGTTTTTTACTATAAGTTTCACACTATTTGAAAATTTGTGATATTTTTCCATAATTTTAGGGTTCATAATTTGTGAGTCATGACTTTCTTTTTTTTTTTGGGAATTAATTATGCCTCGTCATCTCACATGTTTTGGTTACTATTTGATTTGTTAAAGTTTATTCACTTGTGCAAAATTATCAAAATCTTTATAGTGGATTATACATGCTACTCTATGTTTCATGCCATATATTTATGAATAATTGACGTATACTTTGTAAGTTAAGAATCTCTTCTTAAATGATGAATCTATTCTATAGTTGAGCTTCTTGGTTTATTCATATAGCTCTCAGTAACTCAATAAAGGGTGATCTAATTGATGACCTCGCGCATTAACTATGAGAGCTTTGAGTACTAGAGAGTCGCCTAATAAAGTAAGGGATGACACCCATCCGACCCCAACCTAATTCCCAAACCATTCCGAGAAACCCGAAGCTACGCATTTGAGGGAGTACCTATGAGAGTTGGGCAATGGCGTGTCATTCATGGATAATAGCCCCTTCTCGACCCCAATCATCTAAGGGCCATGCTGAAAAACCCGAAGCTCGCCATTCTAAAACAAACTTTTGAACCAGAAGTTCACTCTAATGTCAAGAACTTTATCTAAATTTTATCAGTGACCAGAACTTTATCTAAACATGAATTTTTTTTTTCATTAGTGAACTAAAAGTTCACCCTGCTATTAATGATAAATTCCATATAAATCTTATTGATGAACCAAAATTTCAGTCACATTATTAATATTGAAATTCTGAAGAACAATCCAAATTGAGTAATTTTTTTACTGTGGGGTCTATATATTGTTAGACAGCTTGTGCTAAATTTTTTATGAATTTTGGGATAGTATTTTGTGAGATATGATTTTATAACGAAAACTCCACTGTTTTTCATATAAATTCGGTAAACTTGCCTGATTTTTATAGAACTATGTACACAGTTTTTGATAGTATAAATTTTACTATATAGTCTATAATTTTTATAGTAGTCGTGGTAAAAATTTGAAGAATTTAGGATGTTTATTTCAAGAGTTATTGAATAAATATGATAATTTGGTGTTTTTGAGTTTGTTTGTGTGCTTAGTTAAGTTATCAATTATGAAAATAATGTCTTATACCTTTGAAATCAATAAGATGATTAAGTATAATTTTGTACTCCTAATTGATTTGATATGAGAAGCCAAAGGTGTTACCCTCGACTTGGTTAAGTTTGTTTCATATTGAATTTTAGTTGTTTAGTCAGATATGTTTATCTTTAACATATTAATTATTTGTTTATTATAGTACCATGTCGAATTTGCCAAACTTGAATTCATTGCCCTTGACATATCTGGCAGAAATTATCTTTAGTGGATGCTTGATGCTAAGGTTCATTTAGCTTCCAAGGGTCTGGGAGACACAATTAAAAAAAGGACAATAAAACATCTGACGAAGATAAGACCAAAGCTATGATCTCCATGCGCCATCACCTCCATTATAGCCTTAAATGAAGTATCTCACAATTGAGGATCCTTTTGAGCCATGGACACATCTGGAAGAAAGATATGATCACCAAATGACAATGATTCTTCCAGAAGCTACAGATGATTGGATGCATCTCAGATATCCAAACTTTAAATTTGTAGCCGAATATAATTCAGCAGTTTTCCGAATTACCTCACAGCGGAAATTGTGTGGTGAACCAATCACAGACAAGGGCCTGTTCAAGAAAACATTTTCCACTTTTCACGTAAGTAATATTATTTTCACCGTTTGTCACAAATGTAGTGCATCATCATTGTCACCAGAGATGGATACCCTAAGTATGATAGAGTTATCGAATTGTACACCAAAGAAATGTGCTCTAGGTCGCTTAGCAGCACAGGGAAGGAAGTTGACGGAATCCAGTAACTATGGATGATACTGCACTCTGTATTTCTTATTTTATTGCATAATCAACTAATATTAGTACTTAACAAAAATAAATAAACAAACAAACAAAGACAGCATAAAACGTACAGAATTTATCTGTGTAGACACCAACCTGTCCCCGTGCGTAGTATCCTAGTTCTGTTCCATCAGGTAAGACATCATCTTCAAAAACCAGTCTATGCTGCCGAAGATCTCTGAACAAGATAACGAACACCCAAAATAGATCAGGCTACTGACTGATAGAAACAAAATACTCATCATTCTGAAGTGCAATGTGCCTAAAAATCATCAGGCACAACCAGGATATTAGCATCCATACCATATTTAGTTACTGAAACCTAAACCTGTTATGAAACGAATATATGTGCAACTCTTTGTATGTCATGACTTTAATATCATAGTTTTAAAGTACCACCAGAAAATGATGCCACAGAATTATTATTCTTATACATAACAATCCTTGGCAGCAGTTTATACAACACATATTGGAATATGCAAGTAACCCTTCAATGATTTTAATTTAATTACGTTGCAAAATAAATACGACTCCTCCCTCAAATGTAAAACAAATATGCAGTATAGGAAATAATTACAAAATAGAGAAAGCAAACAGACTTTTTTGTAATCTTTCCACTGACTCTTTTCTCAGAAGAGCTCCAAACTGCGCGACTTTTAGAGGCCTTGGATGACATAAGTCCCTTTCTCAACCTGAACAAACATGTTTAAAATTTCACATTTAAAAAAAAAAAAAAAAAAAAGTGAAATCATATGGCACAAGAGGGGGGAAAAGACTTGGGTTGAAAAGTTGCAATGGAAATGAATTAGGAACATGATTTTAAGATGTATGGGATTGACTTTTTGATTCTTAACTGTGTTTGGGTGAACCTTCAAATGAAAGAACTTGATCCCAACAGTATGAACTTATAATCAAAAATTGACAACAAAGCCGCTGCTAAACATTTTGAATGAAAAGGGTCAAGTTAGGTTCAGAATGGCCTTCCCTTGGCAATTCGCTTCATTTTGGACGGAATCACCCAACAAACACCGCAAGTACCACCACTGCCACCAATGCAAGATGTTGCCTACACAACTGATAAGTGCATGTTTTGCCTCGACTTTTAGAGAGCTTTGATAGTAGATTAGGGAGGTTTTGGATTGAAAGTGTAAAAACATTCCCCTATTTCTCTATTACGCTTGGTTTTTGTTGTTTTGGTGAAAACTTGCACATTCGGAAGCAAAACACTAATTTTTTTTCCCATAGTTTTGGCAAGACCAAGGGCTCCACGGACCCCCACCACAGATGATCAAGCTGTGGTACAAATTTCAGGAGCAACGGAGCAAAGTTTGGCAAGACAGTGGCCACGACGGTCTGCCCGTGGTGAAGGCCACAGACCGTGGTGGTCCATTGTTATGCGCAGTTCAGTATATTCCTGGGCGGTTAAGGAAATTGAAGAAAAATATTCTGGTTCTTCTCGGCTGGAATAGGACGGAAAAGGGGGCAGCTTTTCATTAGCTATCTATCACTTATTCTTCCACACTCCATCTTCCTTGATCATCAAATCAAACCAAGAGAAGCAAAGAACTGGAAATTTGAGAAGAATTATAGCGGCATTCGCGAAGAAAGTTCCACCCGGGATCGAAAGACTCAACGGAATTTTCTTCAAAGCTTGCTCAATTCTTTTCACATCCCTTTTGCTTTGAGGTTTGAACATCATGTTTAGAACATATTTCATGCTTTTCGATAATTATGTATGAGTAGATTTCAGTTTTCTAGGGATTTTGTAAACCGAAACAGTGAAGTTTGATTAGATTTTCTTGGTTTGTGCTTGAATTCTTATTTCGAATCAATAGAAAGTTGTGTTTTTCATGTTCATGAGTATTATTTAAACGCTTGAATGCTTGTGATTTGAAATTAGTTTGAGAAGTACCAAAAGGTGAATTTGATTAATCCGACTACTGATTGTTCTACCTAGTTTGTGAAATTTGAGAAAAACTAGCAAATTAGGGAATCACTTTGATAAATTGATAATTGGAGGCCTTCACTTTGGTTAACTCGAAAAGCATACGAAAGTGGTTTCTTAGGTTAATTAGAGTAATTTTATTAAGCATTGAAAGAGCAGTAGAATTCTTATGGTTGTCGATTCTTGATTTGATTGAAAGAACGATCGCAAAATTTGGGCTTGAAGATCAAACAAATTGTTAGAAACACAAATCCCTAGAAGTTCTTCCCATTTGATTAAACCCTACATTATTTCCCCATTTTTATTAGTTTCGATTAGCTCACTAAAAGCATCCAATTCCCAAAAATCGATTAGCTTAGCAATCAAGTAGATGGCTAGTTCACTGCATTGCTAGATTGAGTCCCTGTGGGATCTACCTTGACGTGCTACATCATACCCGTGCATTTGCAGCCCTATCAACAACACAACTCAGCAAAACCACCACCATTTGACACCATATCCACCCAACACTATCCCTCATTCCAAGTATCCAAATCTGAATCTACCAACTCCCTATTTCTCTGATGCTATAACCACAATTGCCACCAAACTTCTCACTGCATATACCACCATCACCACTCCTCCAATTCATCCAAATCTCAACCATAACACCGTTTCATTATTACATTCCATAGCCCCAACTGAAGAAGAAAAAACACACTAATATTTGGAAACCATCACACCATTTGAACCATCACCTACTGGTGGTGGCATAGTTACTAGGGTCATGGAACGGAAACAGAAACTGGGGCCGCCACCTCCAAGGAACGGGAACGTATTTCCTAGAACTTTTTTTGGAATGAAATTCATTTTTCAGGATCGCTACTTAAAAATATAAAATTTCATTTTCACCATGCGATTCTCCCAATTATTATAAATTAATTTATAGATATTATAATTTATGAAACACCCATAATAGTGCTAATATCTACTATTTGACTTTAAGAGGAGTTGAAATGCTTTTTGATGACATAATTATTTGATGAAATAATTCTTTATATTAAATTTTAAGTAAAAGAAAAGTCCAAATATTAAACAAATTGCAATATAGTACATAGCTAGCCTTTAGAATGGTTATCTTTTTAAACCAGGCCCAAGTAAATGCAGCCCATCATCCCACATTATCTTTTAAAGCATTAAAAAAAAATCTTTTTTAAGCTAGGAATTGCAAACAGGAGACAAAAACCCTAGCTCTAGCCTCTGAGCGCAGCTTGTATCTTTTGAGAGAGAGAGAGAGAGAGAGAGAGAGAGAGAGAGAGAGGGGCCAAAGAGGGAGACAGGGGAGGAAGAAAAAGAACTAGATGAAAAAAAAAAACACGAGGAGAATGGCAACATAGATGGTGCTAAAGGTGCAAGACTTTCCTCAGTTAGCAATACTCCCAATTGCAGTTTTGTTCTTCAAACTCAAAGCTAGCATCCATGGCTCCTCCATGCTAGCTCAAGTCCGTCACCGCAAGCAACTTTCTTCAAACAATAGAAGCATCCAGGCTGGTAAAAACCTTTTCTTACCCGAGCTTTCACTGTTTTGTTGTAGATTAAATAGACTTGCCCACAATTCAAACTCAAATTGTTTGGGACAGCTAGGAATGCTAGGTTGACCATTTGCTATGCAAACAATCCAGTACGCTAGGGGATGGACCGTTCCTGATAGCTATGGATGGTGGTGGCTTCAATTTTAGAGTGCTTAGTGGTGGAGGTGTTGCAATGTGGGAGCTGGATGGGAAGGAGGAGATGACAATGGTTGTAGTTGTTGAGTAGAGAGATAAAGAGGCAAATCTAAACTACAAGTTTTATTTTAACCTTCAACAAAAAGTTTGTCCTTTCACATTCAACCATTTTAGCCATAGCCTTGGCTTCAATTTTCCTTTCATATAAACCGAAGGGAAAGGTTTAATAAACCCAATTCCAGGAGTTATAAGTGACTCCTCAATCCTCACATATGTGATTCCAACTAAAAAATTAACCAAAACATCAACAATAGGATCTAATGATTTTGATTCTCGTCACAAGATCAAAAAAACAAAAAGGATGAAAAGGCCCTTCAAGGGCTAAAAAAGTGAGCAACCATCCCTAACTCCAAAAAAATAATAAAGAATCAAAAGGAAACAAAAGATACGGATACGTCGGAACAATACCTTTTTCTTGTTTTTCCATGACCATTTGCTCTCAATAATTTGCCAACACGGTTAGATCCGAGAAGATTAGGTGACAACAATCTATTAGATGGCCCATATAAACATAATTAAATTAGTTGTTAAAAGTATTGATAACATAGACGATATGATACAACAATCAAGAACGAAGCACAATATGAGACCACAAACCACTATTTATTGGATTGTAACCCAACTTAATTAAAGCCATTGTCCCAAAGGTAATGAAATATATGAAATATACGGATAGGTTCATATTTACGAAGATAATCTAATAAACTTGACAAAACAAACAAACTCGCAACAAAATCAGCACTACAGCCATAATTGCAAGGATCATTGGAGCGTAAGCCCGGAGGAATAAGAGAATGAAAGATCCATACTTGTTTCCTGGTTTTTTTAAGGACATAGCTTCTGAAGACTTTTGCGATGAGGAGCTGTCAAAGTTGTTCAGCTCCATTGACACTTGTAGGCTAAAATGAAAGATCAAGTAATTAGAGACATTATCAACAAATATACATATTTCAGTTGCCCATGAATTGGATTTAGAAACTGTTTTCAGTAATTCCTGCTACTACAGAACCAAAGGTTAGCTACACAAAGAATGTTAAACTTGCAAAATGAAAGCATAAAAATTCAGACACCAGATTTCATAAAAGACTACCTAATGATGCTACTTAAGTTTATGGCAAGACAACTTAGATAGGGCTAGATTAGATCTTAGCTCATGATTACAAATTATAAAGCCATCCGAAGCCCATCTTGAACTTTACTTGCTTGGATGACAAACCAATTGGCTCAGAATCTAACAACCTTGATAGTAGCACAATTAAATTGCATAGTTGATTTAATTTTAGATATCAAAAAAAAAAAAAAAAATTGGGAACTCTCAGAACTGAAGTAAAGCTCTGAAGGGTTCTTTTATTCATACTCCCTTAAGTTTATTATCACGACTCAACGCATCGGGCTCTTCATGTTAGAGCTTTTAAGTAGCACTAGCACTGCTTATAAGCATAAATATCATTTCCAAAATCAACAAAACAAAATTGTTTTTCCCTAACCTTCTATTATGAAAAAAAAAAAAAAAAAATCGGAACCCGAAGAAGAGAAAGATTGAGTAGTTCTTAATAATATTATTCTGTTATTGCTGATAAGATGAGTAAATAATGAGATCAATGAAGCCAATTATGTGTTATTAGATGAAGAAATTTACCAGCAAATGAACTTAATTAAATTAGAGAATATGGAAGTCATACCTCCGGATAAACTAAGGAAAAATGGATAAAATATCCAAGAAAAATGAAGTTGCGAAGAAATTGAACCTACAGAAACTAGCCTAGTCCATGTCACACCACTACCCCATAACTTTTGTGAATCTGGCGGTGGTAATAATAGATATTTCCAACCACAAAATAATATGCACTGAATTGCTAAACATTTTTCCTTCGAACATCTATACCAACCTCTTGATAAAGAATTCTTACTCCAATAAGTCAAAGTGGTTATATGTTGAATTTAGATGTAGTCCGCAATAGAGAAGAAATATCTAAACATTGGAAAAGCGGAATGTGTAGTGTTCTTAATCTAAATGCCAAGTGGACTTCTAAAATCCTCCTAAATTATTTAGAACATAGCTTTTCAAGAACAGCGGCAGACTGGTATAGTTCTAGTTCTGAAGAGGCTAAAACAATATTAAGAGCCATAGAAAACCCTACTGAAATGTTTAAAGCTTTATTATATAAAGGAATTTCTATGGACTTTATTTGTGTTAATCTTGAAATGGAAGAAAATAAGGGAATATCAACGGAAATCCATTAGCATAAGGGAATATCAATGTCTAAATATCAAAAAACATCGGACCATGAAGAAACAATTCCTATTCCGTTGGGATACTCCCCATAGACAGGGAGCCCCTGAGCAAAAAAGAGGTTATAAGAAAAAGGCTTTCAATAAGCAACGAGGTGAAAAACTTAGGAGAAAGAGATCTACCAACAAACAAGCCCCAAAGAAGAGAAGGTTTTTTAGAAGAAGTACTTAATGCCCCATCGGCAAAAGTAACTACAAACGTTGGGCTTGTGGTGAAGTTGGGCATTATTCTAATGAGTGTAAAGACAAGAAAAATCATAAGTTGATACAAACCTTAGGAAGTCTTGAGCAAGACGAGATAACAGAAGAAGCCTTTCAAACTTGCACTTAGTAATAACAAAGGAATTGTTGAAATCGTCATAGACAATGAATCTTTATTTTGTTTATGAAGATACTAGTCACATGATGGAAGGTAATTCAGTAAGTCTCGGAGACTTACAATGAGAAGACTTCATAAAAGATAATGAAAACCATGCAAAAATTTGCTGGGAGGTGTCATACATTCTTAACAACTGGCTCCTTGGGGACCACATTTTTTTAATGCACTCAAAGGAGACCAAGTCCTCAAACAAATGGTTGGGAGGTGCCTTTCCAGCCATTTTGCACCGGAAACCATGCAAAGACTAAAATGCCCTTACCGATGTTGGTGAAAAGACTAAGGAGCCCTTAGTTTTGCCCGCACAAAATACACGAAGGTTGTGCTTGGTTTCTTTCGTCTTCTTCAATGCTCCCATTTCTGTACAGCCACTTTTGTTGTCCCTTCCCCAGTTTCAGCAGAATAGCCCTATCAAATCTTTAAGTATCTTCTACACGGCATTTTCTGGAAACACTCCTCCTTCAATAGGAAATCTTGTACACTTGGAACAGCTCAGGTTACATGCCGGTCATTTCTCTGGACCAATTCCGTCTTCTCTTGGTAACTGCACAAAGCTCACCATTCTCGACTTTTTCCATAGTGATTTCAGTGGCGAACTCCCCTCTTCTCTCACAAATTTAACACTTCTCCGGGTGTTAGCCCTTTCACATCTTACTGTTGCACCTGAAATGTTGAATCCATGGTTAAGGAAGCTAAACAACTTAGCTGCACTTGGCCTTTCCAACATCAATTTTGCTAGTGGTATTCCAGTTTCTATTGCCAACATCACAAACCTTCAAGTGTTGGATCTCACAGGCGATCAAATACCGTGTCAGTGCCAACCGGCTCGTGAATCGATTCGATAATGAAATTGTCTTTGAAGGATAACCGGTTGAAGGGCCCAATACCATCGCAGGGAATTCTTCAATTGGTGAATCTTGAAGTGCTATACTTTGGAGGGAATCACAACTTAAGTTGCAACTTTGATGAATTGTTGAAGCTCAAATATCTTGATGATCTTCACCTATCTGGTGTCCAACTCACCTTTCTTGGCGTATGGCGATAATTCAGTTTCCAAATTGGTTTTGCTAAACCTTGACTCATGCAACCCGAGAGAGTTTCCTCTGTCTTTACATAGTCAAGATGCATTGCAGACTTAACTCTCAAGAACAACAACATTCATGGCGTAATACCTGAATGGTTTGTAAACATCACAAGAGACGGTCTGCGCATTCTTGATCTTTCTCACAACTCCTTGACAGGCTTTGAGCAGCCTATTGGGGTCCTCCCATGGAGTAAACTCAAGAAACTGAATGTTCAAGGTAACCAGCTACAAGGTTTACAGCCTATTGGAACTATTTCGCATAAATTCTGTAACAAGGGGAATTCCATCAAGTACTTTGATGCATCAAACAACAACTTAAGGGGGAAGATTCCTGAATGCATCAGCAGAATGGGTAGTTCTCTCTTTGTTTTGAATTTGAAGGGCAACAACTTCCAGGCAAGATTCTCGCATACCCAAAATCTCAGGCCTGGAAGTGATTAATTTCAGCAACAACCAACTCCATGGTAATATTCCGAGATCCTTGGTGAATTGTATTAATCTTTAGGTTCTGGATATTGGGCAAAATCACGTTAATGATACTTTTCCAGCATGGCTAGGAAGCCTTCCACAGTTGCATATTCTTATCCCACGACGCAACATGCTCGAGAATTGAAGAAGACGAAAGAAACCAAGCACAACCTTCGTGTATTTTAAGTCTCTGCGCATCATCGATTTGTCTTTCTTCTTCTAGTGCATCATCGATTGGGGATCATCGATTTGTCCAGCCCTTAGTTTTGCCCGCTCAAAAAACCCTAATTTCCCAGAATCCGAACCCAAACGAAAGAAGAACAACGACGATCAACCAATTCTCCTCGCCATTGCTGCTAAATTGCCTTCAAACGTCACAGTTACAACACAGAAGATGAAGAAGATAGCCGAACAACAAAGAAGAAACGAAGAAGAAGAAGAACCAAAGAAGAAGAAGCAACGAAGAAGCGGCAATGGAATGAGTGAGAAGGAGTTCAGTTATATAAAAATAAAAAAAATTGGAGGCAATGGAGGGTAGTTTCGGAACTACACCCAGCAATTTCAAAAAATTTATTACTTAACCCAATTGTCACCGGTTTCCAGTGCAAAATGGCCGGAAAGGCACCTCCCAGCCATTTGTTTGAGGACTTGGTCCCCTTTGAGTGCATTAAAAAAATGTGGTCCCCCAGGAGCCAGTTGTTAAGAATGTATGGCACCTCCCAGTAAATTTTTGGAAAACCATGGTGAAGTTAAAGGTGATTGGATAATTCCAATTATCCGAAAGAATATGATTTACAGAAAGCCCATCTTCAAATTAAAATCAAAATATATTTGTGAAATCGTGGAGGGAGACCTAGAGATTAAAGATGGTGAGTATGATATTTGTGAAGGAAACCTAATTAACTGGGATAATATTCTGATGCACAAGGATATAAAATATATGTACATGCATTTAGGGAGTGCACAGATTCAAAATACTCCACTACAACACTATGATAAAGACATAGATTCATATATTTTGTTGTGTGATATTAGGCACAATAAATTCCACAATCAAATTATCACTTGCATTAAGACTAACTTACGTAATGGATCATATGGACTCAATTGTTAGACAAGGATATTATGTTAATAAAGATGACTTCGCCAAAAACTTTGTATCTCTAAAGATAAGAACTGTTGGTATGGATATGAAACAAAGTGGTTATCTACTTAGAATATTCTTTTTAGGTCACAATGACAGAAGCTAAAATGTTTGAGAGTCCTGAGCCTAAACAAAAATTTAGAGGATAAAAACTAATCCTCACGATATTATGACAAAATGTTCTTGGATTGATACTTTCTCTGTCCAACCAAAATTGGCAAGAAAAATGTCATTAAGATTAATGAAGATGGTAAAATTACCTTAAAAGACCCAATTATTAAGGAGCATGAATACTAGATCTGATTAGGGAGAAAGCTCGTCCGTTACAGATGAATTAGCATCAAGCCATCAAACAAAGCTAATACTTAAGTATGACATCAAAAATGAGTAGAATGAGTTTCAATTCAACAAGATCTTGTCAAGATTGGAAAGGTCATTGGCTACAAAACCAAGACCACAAGTGAACCTATATATGAAGATAAATTGGCTAAGGATCCTCTCGAACTGAATATGCATGTAGAAACCCATTATGAGGCTGCAAAAACTAATCCCAATAGCATATATATTCCTATTAAAGTATGCATTGAGGATGATGACAAACATGAACTATGTGCATACATAGATAATGGATGTTCAACATGCGTTGGCAAGAAAAAAAACTATATTCTGACTACTTAAAAAGCAAAGAATCCTTTGCAAGTAAGAATAGCAGAAATAGTGTCACCAATCATGGCTCATAGTGAAGCTACTAAAGGATTAACTATAGAAATGGGAGGAGTTAAGTGTGTAACTCCCGTCATTCAGGCAACACATTAACCATCACATGATATGATCATTGGAAATGACTTTTAAATATTACAATCACCTTGTATCCAAACCATTTGACAAATTATCTTCACTATAGATGGTCACTCAGTTCCTATTGAAAACTTACAAAAGGCTTACACCCACCAAAAGACAGATTTTTCGCACAACTAGCGTACTGAGAAGGTGGTAACTACTAAAAAGGAGGTAGCCTTAACTATTTCGCTTCTAGAATTATATGTAAAAAAACGGATTGAGAAGCAACAACAAAAGTTATGCAAAGAAGTCCATTCAAATAACCCATTAAAAGTTTGGAATAAAGATAAAACCAACACTACCTATTAGTTTAACAAATCCCAAAACCATTATCAAGATTAAATAGATGTTGTATATACACCAAGATATCCAAGAGTTCAAGGAAAAGATAAAAGAGCTTTTAGATAAAAAGTTTATCAGAGATGGTAAGATTCAACAAACAAGTCCATCGTTCATAGTTAGGAATCATGATAAGGAAAAATGAGGAAACGCTAGAATGGTCTTCAATTATAAAAAAATTTCATGATAGCACAGGATATTATATTCCAAACAAAATTGTACTCTTCAATAGAATCCAAGTAGCCTCTAGTGCACCTCAGGGGCATTATGAGTGGTTAGTTATGCCATTTGAACTTAAGAATGCAGCTCAAATATTCCAAAGAAGAATGGATAAGATTTTTAAAGAGCTAAGTTGTTGTTGTTTAGTCTATATTGATGATATTCTTATTTTCTCTAAGATTATTTTTTTTGTAAGTATTTTCTCCAAGACTCTAATTAACAATACAAGGATGATCTTTTAGCAGTGACTCAAAAATGCATTAGTCATGAATTTGTCCTTGGAAAAAAGATAATTGTGTCTATGCTGAACAAGAAATTGAATTCCATGGATTACATTACAGATGGTAATCTTAGGCTCCTAGTATATTTGTTCTACGTAGAAACACAGTTTAACGCGAGAATTAGCCAATGGAGTTCAATCCGTAGAATGTCTCACGCCAACAAGCAAAGATGATATCGACCACTTGATACGCAAATGACTAGGAAGGGTGTCGCCTCCTAGTATATTCGCTCTATGTAATCTTTAGGCAACTATCTCGAAAAGTGTGATTTTGGAATTCAAATTATTATTACAAGCAAGGTCCAAAAACAATTGGTTCCATGAGTGGTATGTTTTGGTCGTGGATTTCCAGAACCATTATAACTTTGACATGTAATTCTTCGGGAAAAAGAATCGAGGTTTTGGGAACTTCTAGAGTAGGAACATTTTGAATGTGTCCTAACACCAACCCTCCAAATGATGCAAGAATCAAAGCTTGGGAATATGGGATGGTTAAAGCCTTGTTGAATATTCTAAGAATTATTCCAAGGCTAGATGGAACCCTATTCTCGAAATTTACTATTTGTCAAAAGTTTGTATTTAGTAAGTTACGAAAAATATTCTCAAAAGAAGCAACCAACATAGTGGGATGGCCCTGTGCTCTTTTTGAGTGTGCAAATATTGAATAAAATGGTGATAAGTTCAGTCCTCCCCATTATCTAATTCGAGTAGAAGACAATATATTCATGAACAATGGTTTCCTAAGAGAAGAACAATAGAAACCTATCCTTCACCAGCAAGAGCAGTTGGAATTTATGACATAATGCATCAGCTATGGAGGGATATTGCAAGAGTGATGGGAATCAGACTCAACAGCCACTTGTACAAACATATTCAGACCCTACAATTGTTAAATTGGTCAAGGAAAGTCCTCTATTGGTTCAAACAGCAATGCACAACAGTTCAAACCTGGTCTGTCACACATCCAGCAGGAAAGTTTGTCTGTTTGAGTGCGTAACCAAATTCAAGATAGCAGGTGTACCCGGGTCGCTTAAACCAGGCCGGCTGAGTTCACATGCTCATTTCTAAGTCTTAACTTTGTTGAGCTCGAGTTTTCCTACATTCTCATGATAATATGTGACATCATGGATGATCCAGCGGCTTGGTACAAGTTATCTAGCTAAAGGTATGAAATAGCAGATGTGTACCCGGGTAGCTTAAAACAGGCCAGCTGAGTTCACCTGCTCATTTCTAAGTCTTAACTTTGACAAGCTCGAATTTTCCTACATTTCCATGATAATATGTAACATCATGGATGATCCAGCAGCTTGGTACAAGTTATCTAGCTCAAAGTATGAAAGCTTAGAGGATCCTTACAAGCTGCCCAGTTTGCACCAATCAGAGCCAGCCAATATGTGAGTCATCTAGCTCAAATTTTTGTGCTCCCTTGGTTTGTTTAACATTGTAAACGTAGTGAAGCAGCTGATTATGTACTGTTTAGCTCAGTTAAGGATGATAAGAGATAATCTTAACCATTAAGAAACCTCATTAGTCTAGTTGAGCTACTTGCTTGCTGCCTCTTAAAGCTCAGATGTTGTGACTCATTTTCACCATCTGAGTTCATGAGACTAAGCCTTGAGCTTGAGTTTGTGAGTATCTAAAACTCTCAACTTCTACTTCGGTATCTTGATTTGGCTAATCAAGTGATGATAAGTACAATTTGTTGGCTATTCAAGTGGTGTTTCTATATCATGAATTAGAATCTAAGTGGTGTCTCTGTATCTCAGGTTGAACAACAAGAACAGCCCTAGGTTCTCTTTGATTGCCCTGATTCTGCATCAATCAAAGGCTCCTTGTCATATCCCTCTATCATTAATGTTGATTTCTACAAGCTGATTGATTAAGGGTTCACACTTGATCCTTGATCTCTCAAGGTTAGGGCTGAGCATCGGCCTAGGACTGGACCGAATGGACCGAGGACCGAAGTGGAGGACTGGCATGGACCGAAAAAAGTTCGGTCCTGGACTGGACCGACGAAACTTTTTTGGGTCCGAGACTGGACCGATCGAATGGACCAAACTTTGGCGGCGGGTGGTGAAGCAGCGGTGGTCGATTGGAGTTCCAAGCGAGTTCTGGGCGATTTAGGGTGGTTGTCGTCAAGACACCAGTAACGATGTCTATGGCCTGTGGCAAGGGGTGAGCAACTGAGAGAGAGAGAGAGGGGAGGCGGCGATGCGGGAGGGTTAGCAATGTACGAGGGTGTGAAGGGAGTTGGGTGAGAGAAGACAAGTCCCACGGGGACTTACTGAGTGTGAGGGGGCCGCGGACCGGGAGGAGGGACCGAGGGAGTTAGGTAGTATAAACCCTAAAAATTCAATATGTCGTTAAAAGAGTTCAGTCCTTCGGTCAAACCTCGGTCCATTCAGTTCGGTGGGGGGGTTGGTCCGAGGATCGAAAACGAAAATTCCTTAGACCGAGGACTGGACCGAAACTTTTCGATCCAAAGCGGTCCAGTCAAATTTCGATCCGAACTGGACTGTGCTCAAGCCTACTCAAGGAGTATGTCTAGCTTGTTAGCCACACATCAAAGAGGATTTAGGGTAATCCATTATGGTAACACTACGCTCACTTATCCAAAAGATTTTGATCAATAGTAGATTTTGATGAAGCTGAGTCAGAAGATATCAACGGATATGCGTTAAGAATGGGAGCTGAGTCATTTGAGCATTCATGAGCAAAAGAGACAAGACAAATAGGGAGTCACTACCTCTCTATGAGCAAGCATCCTTGATGATCTTAGAAGTCTAAGTTCTATTTAACTCTTTCCATAGTAATATTTCCACTTTCAAGCTTTCAAATAAAAAAGTTTCCTAGAAGGAAATGTTATCCAAATGAACATTATGTCTTAAATATTGTAATTTCTTGATTAAAGTTCAACTATCCTTTAAAAATAAGAAAACGTAATTAGCGATTGCGATTGAGGTAGAAAACAAAACAAATATGTGTTATAGTTGATCCAAGGTTGGCGGGGTTGAGATTGGCCATCTTTGTAAACTGGAAGCTGAAGAACACCAAAGGTCCAACGTAACTAAGTTCAAGTAACAGTCAAAACTCTCTAATTAAACTTGGCGAAGCGTGGTGGACCTATAACCACAAAAAATATAATATTTAAGGTGTAAGTAGTAGATTGTGATAATTAATACCATCAAAGTCAATAAAGAGTTAAGAGTGTTTATTTTTAATATGTTTGCATAAAAACCTCAAAAAATCATATTATTACAAAAAGGTCCTTGTTTTAGCCCCTTCTCTATAAATAGAAAAAGTTAAGTACCCTTTTTAGTTAGTTTCTATTAAAACAAAGGGCCCTAATAGTTATAACCGCAAAACCAAAAGCACCTAAAAATATTTTCTGAAACATGGAGGCCCTTAAAGCAATTTCACAAAACAGGAAACCCTTTGAGACTCTATTTGTTGCTACAAAGTTAATAATGTTCATCCTTTCCCCAACAAGAAGAATTGACATTCCTGATTAAATTAGTCTTTGTAAAAATAGGATAGGGGTGGGAATTGATACCCATATATTGGGTACCCACCCATAATGGATGGGTAAAACCCATTAGAGATGGGTAATGGGTAGGATGGGTATGGGCTACCCATAATTTGGTGTGGGTATCCATTATCCATGGGTATTCATGTATCCATTGATGTCTTAACTATGTGAATTTCATATCGAGTTGTATTGTGTTTATGTATTGAAATTTAAGGCAAAATTCAACTTTAACGGTTTGAAATAAAGCTTTGTAATACGGTAGTATTGATTAAAAAAAGATCAAATATGAATTTTGAGCTCCTAATTTTTTTTATGTGATAACATTTATCACGACATATATAGACATTTTTTGCCGCTAAAACTAACCGAAACCTTAAATTTTCAATTTCAACGGTTTGAGCCGAAATTTTATAATATGATAGGATATATTAAAAAAAGTTCAAATATAAATTTTGAGCTCCAAATATTTTAATCTGATAACATATATCACGACATATATAAAAATTTGTTGCCACTAAAAGTAACTGAAACTTTAAATTAAAATTCAATTTTAACGATTTAAATTGAAACTTTATAATATGATATGATAGATTAAAAAAAGTTCAAATATGAATTTTGAGTTCCAATTATAAATTTATTATCTAAAACATTAGAATACAAAATAATAATAGTTAGTTGAATACTTGGATACCCATGAATACCCATGGGTAGGTAATACCCATGTGGGTAATTAAGAGGCATGGGTAGGGTATGGGTAGGGTCTTATAATCTATGGGTAAAATGTGGGTATGGACAATGCCCATCCATACCCACCCAATTCCCACCCTTAAATAGGAATAGCATCCCCAAAAGTTCAGGTGTGACCACAGAATCCACATGGCAGTCAATAACGGCTATGAAGAATCCAACTATCACAACACAAAAACAGCTGTCAAGTATTTAAATATCACAACACATTGACTGCGGTGAGAACCAACATTTGAAATGATAATTTCAAATAGACCAAAGAATCAAAGCAAGAAAATTGTCAATCTCCTTGTTTCCAAGATATTAAATATAATTAGTAGAAGCTATAAGTTTCAGAATGTGATTCATACGCGTTTTTTTCGACAGCCTTCGTGTTAGAGGACTTGCCAAACCTTGAACTCCTACGTAAATTTGGTGTGAGACATGCTTCCAAAGACCTGAATTCACCAAAGGAGATTGATATCAACTCTGTACCACAAAACGAGTGCAAAACAAACAGAAATGCAAACTTTAAGGTGCATCCACAAAACAGACACAAGTGCAAAACTGAAGGAGCAGAAATTATGGAACAGGATTTAAGAAATTTCAATTAGTAATGAATAACTACTGTTGGAAGCACATGATGTGCGTAAGCAGGTTGTGAAGATCTCAAATGAACAAAAACCTTAAAACCTGAAAAGGGCAATATCATACTTTGTAGCAAACAAGACCATACAGTTTCTTTCCCTTGCCAGTAGTCTTTGTTTCACAAGACTTTTTGAACCTTAAATGAAGACATAGACCTTAACATCCTCTAAAGCACATTTCGTAACAAACAGGACCATACCTTATAGCTTTTTTGCCGGTGGTCTTTGTTTCAGAAGACTTTTCAAACCTTGGACTGCTCCGTGCCCTTGGCAAAACAGACACTTCTGGTGACCTAAATTTATCAAAGATCAATACAACCTTCCTTATCACAAAATAAATGCAAGGCAGAGTCTTTTTTTCAGAAGACTTCAAACCTTAGACTGCTTTGCAAGCTTGACAGAATAGATCCTTTGGATGACCTGTATCCGTCAAAAACAAAGTTTTAATGGAAAATAGGCAGCAGGACCTTGAATGAAATGAATACGTCAATACGGTATAGATCATGGATATAAAAATTAAAATTAAAAAAAAAAACAGCACGGTCTGCAATAAAATGGCCATGTTGGAGAGATTTGGGAGTTTGGTGAACTGCATTTTCAGCTCTTGACAACTGCTATATGGAATGCTATTGCCACATTTGAGTGATACTTCCGTACCACGAACCATATCACATTGTGAATCCTAGTATAGGTCAAAAATCATAAGAAATACCAACTTTTCTGTCAATTGATCTGTACTCCTGTCTGGAAGCATGTGGCATGATGAAGTTGCTTCTGTATGTGTTGATAGAGAAAGGCACTTAGAAGATCTGAAAGAACCAAAACATGTTAAAATAAAGCATGACAATTGAAAAAGATGCATTAATGTTTCGAATCAAATGACATTTTTAAAAGGGTTTTTGGCCACAAATAATCCGTACTGAGGGGCTTGTGACTAGTAATAATCCAAAGTGACTTTTCGGCCACTGGCAGTCTGTACTTTTTCACTATTTTCTCATAGCAGTCCAGAATCAATTACCGACACCGGAAAGCTGACGTGGCGACTAGAAGTGTGTTTATTCATACTTTAAAAAGGAAATTTCCGGTCGCCACGTCATCTTTCCGGTGCCAGAAATTGATTATGGACTGCTCTGAGAAAATAGTGAAAAAGTACAGACTAACAATGGCCGAAAAGTCACTTTGGATTATTCCCAGCCATAAGCCCCTCAGTACAGATCATTTGTGGCCAAAAACCCTTTTTAAAACGGTATTAAGCCTAATACAGAAAGAAAATATATATTGGAATAGGACCATAACAGAGAGATATCAAATTGAGCAGACAAAGAACAGAGTGCACATAAGGGGAACTTCAAATGGGAATGATTGAAACACAATGCGATAAGATTATAAATCACCCCTACAATAGTCAATCAATACAGGAAAAAGACAAACAAACAAACAAACAAAAAAGACGGTAAATGAACACAGCAATCTCCAAGTAGCACTCACCCCACAAAAACGGCAACATGAAATCAAATGAACATAAACCTTTATTGGCGAATTATTCTTGTCGGTTCTTGGTAAGGAAAACAGAAAATAATCTAGAAGTCAATCCAACAATTGGATCTGAAAACACATCCAGCAGAATGCTACTTGCAACCTATGTTACTCCGACTCTTCATTTTCCCTGCCGTATCCGTGTCGGACCCTTGACACTCGGACAAGGATACGACACTCGATACTTCAAATTACAATGAAAATGTATAAAATTCTTTAAAATAGCCGAGTCCGACACTCGGACCCTTGATACTCGGACAAGGATATGGACACGTGTACCCGAGTCCAAGTAACATAGCTTGCAACCCCAAAGGCGAATATCAACGTAACCAGCCATATCAAATGAAGAAGAAAAAAGATCCTCTTCACAAAATTCAAAGTAACCGTTTGTGCATAATACTCTTGGAGCTTCTACGCCATACAAAGCTCTTTTTTTTATCTATAAAACTAACCAACCCCCCCCCCCCCCCCCCCCCCTCCTCAAAAAAAAAAAAAGGTCCAAAAAACAGAAACAAAATCAAGGGCAAAGAAAAGGGAACATGCTAAGAATCAAGTCATGATGTTTTCACATTGTGTTTCAGTCAGTCAAACTCTCTCTTGGAAGAATATCTTAAAAGACAGTTTGAAGTTTGCCTCACATCCAAAAGGTGTGCGCCTTTACCTAGGCTCCAGAACTCCTTTGAGCCTGTTTGTGCTCTGGGTTTTTAATGCAAGGTGCTTATAAGCCACTTTCTTGTCAAGGCACAAACAGGCAACGGCACCTACTAGCCAGCAAAATTAATCTGGAATGGCTACAATCATGCACAAACATGACATAGGGAGCAAATGTAGTAGCTGAAACCGCAAAGTTGAAAGCACTCACTAGCACGAAAGCAATCAAAAAATTCTTCAATTCATCTCTTTGGGTAGTCATTATAAAGCTTAGACGCTTCAGCATTAACAAGCCTACACTTAAGTACTACAAACTGTGAGCTCTAACTTTTTTAACTTAATGCTTCTTGTGAATTTGATGTAAGCAACTATTAAGTGTGTTCTTCAAATACTTATCGTTCAAGCCCTTACAGTAATTGCAACCATTGGTTCAACTTTCATATTTCTAATCTCCAAAATGCGAGGAACCTTTCCTCAAGAAACTTATTAATTTTCTCCAAGAATAGTGACATACGTGCCTGCATGATACAAGACCTAATGGTTTGACTCTTACATACACCCTAGGTTTACTTGATAAGTTTTACAAAAGAGCCAAAACAATAAGTGCTTGGAGCCATTGGCTATCTTTGTGACCAAACACACAAGACAGATCACATGTCAAGAATGTTTATAAATGACGAGGACATTATCCTACAAACACAACTCCTTAATTAGTGACATACGTAATGAAAATCATGTTCAAAGCCAAAAAAAGAACATCGGTCGCCACAAAAGCTGCGGGTACCCTAAATTGATGGAGAGCCCACCAATAAATACAACTCATCCT
Organism: Portulaca oleracea; assembly: GCA_029582165.1. NCBI lineage: Eukaryota > Viridiplantae > Streptophyta > Magnoliopsida > Caryophyllales > Portulacaceae > Portulaca > Portulaca oleracea. Next base: position 22,066,298 of record CM055883.1, on the reverse strand, counting down.
TCATAAATGGGTCTTCTATCTATTTTTGGCAAAGTATGATAATATTTTGCTAGCCCACGTCATATTTTAGCTCAAAACCATCCTTGCATATTTAAAGCACAAGACCTATGAGAAACGCTTGTTCCTAGCTCAAAAATATGCATAAAGAATTGATTGGGACAAAGTATACAAACAAGATCATGGTCATCGATTACGTAACAAAATTTATAAAATGCTAGCATGTCCTAAACCTAATTTCTTTTGCCATGAAATGTCATTATTAATTATTTCAATACTTAAGATGACTAATAAGTTAATCCGATTGGCCTTTAAACTTAGGATACAACTAATAAAAATATGAAGCATACTCTAACCTGTCATAACTCTCATAGACAAACATTAAACAACTATGCCTTCCAAAAATCAGCTTAGAACATCAACTTCGCCATACTTATGTTACCTGGACTCGGGACATGGGTGTCCGACACGAACACGGATCCAAGGATCCGACATGGCATCCCCAAAAATTACAGACATGGGGACACGGTATCCAAGGGTCCGACACGGCAGAGGAAACATAACCCCTAGGTAGCATAATATATTTAATTATTAAAAGTGAGATATTATTCTTTTTAGAGACATTCTTAAAAATTGTAAATCTAGGGATACTTTAATTTAAATTGATTTGGCCCATGTATAGAATATATTCGGCCCATATTTTAAAAAGCCCAAAAAAATTAATGCTACTTTAATTTTAAAATAATCAAAATAGACAAAAGGAAATAATTCAAATGTAAACCCTAGGTCCAATGTAACTGTTCATGCCTCCCTCCCCCCACCCCCTTCTCTCTCCTCACTTCAGTGAGAGAAATCGGTCTGGAAAACCAAAAGATGCACTTCCGGCGACCGGAACCAGTGACTGCTGATCGGAGAAAACTCACCGGTGGGGTCGCACAGCCTAGTCGACCAAAAGCCCCCAGCTACCACCCCGAATACCCACCAATTGGTTGTCCAATTGTTCGATCTAGGGTTTGCCATGATTAGGGTTTCGTTCTTTGGTCGTGTCCCGCCATTCCGTCCAGGGTCCGCCACGGATCCCGTGTCCGGATCCGTGTCGTGTCGTGTTGACCCTGGTACGCAGCCCTAATTGCCGAGTCCAGGTAACGTAGATCTAGAGTAAGATGGTCTCACCAACGACTATCAAAGCTTAAATTAGACGACCAGTAAAACCAAGCTAAAAAAAAATCCTTCATTTATAAAGTGCATGCACATAGCCTAAATCACTGAACACGTCCTCTTCCAAATAAAAACCATAACAAAAAATATCCTAGCCTCAGATAACTAGCCATCGAAAGTAAGTTGTAGAAGCCACGCTTGCACAAATGAGCACTATCAACTTTGAAAAAACCCACAATCTCAATCAACAGAAACAGACAGAAGAGAGTTGCAAAGCACAAAAAAAAAATCAGACCTACACGATTTACGAGATGAGAATACTGGACCAATAGGGGACAAATTCGACATAACGCACAAACTGCAAACTGCCTCTGAAGTTTCTGCATCCATGGTGAAGAATGGCTCTATAATAAAACAAAGTACATGTCAAAGGTCATAACACCATATGGCAACAAAAAAATGTGATTTTTTAAAATGATAGCGGTAAGTAATTTAGCAAGGACAGGTGATACTCACCATTGCAGTTATGACAAACCAGCAACTTCCTTTCAGGCAATGGACCAATGGCATTTTGCACAGTAGCTTCTAGGGTACTCAGACGAGTATTCTTGCATTCTTTCAATATCTGAATGAAACTCCTCCCGTTCTCAAGGCATATGTACTGTACTGCCCTTTTATACGAGTTACAAGCATGAATCTCAAAAAGAGAAGGGGGGATCACCTGGTAAAACCATAAAAGTGATCAAGTCAGTTATTGATAACTACATAACTAAATCAGAATCATCACAAAAAGGAAATATGAAAGTGTATCTGCAGTAACTATCAAACTTACTTTGCAGCCTTGACATAAACCACAAGAACACAATATCCCAAGACCTCGAATTCTTCCACGAAGCTTGGCACCCTACAGCAAAATTATACAGAAAAAACAGCGACGAATATATGAGTACTGATTTTCAACAATGAATAGAGGAATCTACTTAGGACCGGAGAGGAAGTTCCCGTCCCATTATGGATTTTGAGACCGCGTCATTAGGCCGAAATCCAAACATAAGAATATAAGATAAAATGAACCATCTACAGCCCCGAAACATCAATCCTCTACATGCGAGTTGAAGTACAGTGCAATGAAAAGATACCTTCCCACCATTATAATAAACTGGACATCCCTCCAGCAACCCTGTCTCAAAAAGCTCTTTAACGGTTGTCGGGGTGTTAGCCAAGGCAATTTGTTTTGACATTTGCATCTCCAATTTCCTCTTGGGGGTGGCTGACAGAGATTCTTCAACATCTTTCTCAAAGACAGCTTCTGCATTCCCATCATTCATAACAGATTCTGTATGTCCAGAATCACTGGGTTGGATCAAGCAGGAGCCTATTCCTTCGGCTTCAGGCTTCAAAGACCTACAAGTATACCCTTCTGGGTGTTGTAGCAGAGATGGACTCTTAAACTTCCCATTATTAACAGCAATTTGGATTTCAGAACGAGGTGGTGCCTGATCAACTTGAGCATTTGGTTGAACCATTGCTTCATGAACATCATCTCCATTTGGCACCACAGGTTCAGTAGTGGGTTTAGATTTCAATGTTGACCGAGTAAACCGCTTTAAAGAAGAGTTGTTCAGTCGCCCGTTAACCGAATTCATGAGCCCATTATCTTCCGCAGACAAACTACTGACAAGACCATGATCCTTGATTGGAAAGCCAACCTCGTCATTCCCAATATCATCAGAAGAAGGTTGGGCAACAATACCATCATAATCAGTAATCTGTCTCTTGTGGGCCTCAACTGGATGAGTCAAAGAGTTTCCAACTCCAGAGTCCAAAGCATTTGAGCTATTATGGATTGTATCAACATGAAGTGATCTTCTAGTTCGCTTATACACCAACCTGTCAGGAACCCTACCACAGTCATCTCCACCACGCTGCTTACTAGACCGAGTTTTCCCAGCGAGTGATTCCAAGACAGGAGAGTCAATCTCCAATGCTGCTAACTCACGCTTCATTTCTCAAACAACACTTGGATTGGATCACTAATTAGGTTTAGTTTTCCCACCGAGGAAGCCTAATAACTCACGCTTCATTTCTTCTTTACTCAAAAACAATAAATAAAATAAAATAAAGTGAAACTACTTTATGAGTGACACCAGACTTGTGAGAAGGAAATAGGAAGCAGAATTGGAGATTTGAGAGTGTTGCCGAGTAATTGAGAGGAAAGATGTGTGGGTTTTATAGAAGAAGATGGTATGGGATTTTTAGAGATACAGATAAGAAGGTGATGGGAGTTTGATTGGGAAGAAAAGAAGAAGAAGAAGAAGAAGAAGAAGGAGGAGGTAGAAAACCGAGGGATGGAAGGTAGAAATTGAAATGGGATGATGATTGATGAGACACAGACACCTCCGTCCTCCACTTCGTTTGACTTGAGCGTTTTCCCACACAAACTCAACAATTCCTGCCAAATGCGGATTACGGCAAACTATCGAGAGTGACAGATTGACCTACGTTGCAATTTATTATGGGTTATTGGAGTTTATTAATTATTATGCTCCCAATGCTATTGTTTACTTGCCTATATTTAGGGTATGTCAAATTCATCTATAAAAATCAATTAGGTAAAAGTTAAATTCTGGTAATTTTTTGTAATTAATGGTAATTTTTAAAAATTTACGCTAACATATCAAAAAAAAATTTGGAAAATTAGAATCTAATAAACCAAACTTTATGTCCATTTTGATCTAACAAACCAAACTTAACTTTTTGTTAATGGCAAACTGTACTTAACATAATATTTTTCTTAGTGAACTTCCACCAATTTCCGGTTACCGGAAAAATAACATGGAGGTTTTTTTGCTGATGTAGAGTATTTTATTAGCAAAAAATAAAAGAAAAATAAAGAAGGCTTCCTCTTTCTTTTCTCCTTACCAAGCTTGGTCCTGAGCCTCACATTTTCTTCGTCCAGACGCTCAAAGTTCTGACTCCCAACCCTCATTCTCTGTAATTCATTTCTCATTCTTGTCACTTCAGACAGCAGCTGCTCGAGTCTTTCTTCCAACACATTGTTCATTTCAATTAGGTTTATTTCAATTAGCAAAAAAACCTCAATATCATTTTTCTGGTAACCGGAAAATGGTGGAGGTTCACTAAGAAAAATATTATATTAAGTACAGTTTGTCATAAATAAAAAGTTAAGTTTGGTTTGTTAGATCAAAATGGACATAAAGTTTGGTTTATTAGATTCCAATTTTCCTTTTTTTAAAAATTTGGTATTTTTTGCTAAATTTTGGCAAATTTAGACAAAAATTGGTAAATTTTGGTAAATTCAAGTTACCCATGAATTTGACAGGCCTAAATGCTTGTTTGGACTAGCTTTTAATAGTGTTTTTGGGTTTAAAAAGCACAAACTAGACCAAACAATCATTTTTTTATAAGTTAATAATTATTTTCCAAAAACAGTTTTAATAAAAAACAACTCTAAAAGCAAAAGCAGTAAATTGCTGCTTCTGCTTCCTAAAATCTAATGATTGCTCATTGTGTGGGATTCTATAGTGATAAGTTTCCATAATTTTAATATTTTAATTCTTAGAAATATGGTATTTTAATATTTTAATATTATGTTAGAACCTTAAATAATTAATATTATGTTAGACATTTTAATATTATGTTGAAACTCTTAAATATTTTTAATTGTCTTATTTCTATAAAGATAATTATTGATATATAAATATTTAATTTTAAAAATTTTATAGTTAAGTAATACTCCATCCGGTTTTATTTGTCTGTCGCATAGGAAATTGTGTTAAAAACTTTAACCGTTAATATCTTAGCTATATAATGATTTATCGTACAAAACTGATGTCGTTAGATTTGTAATGAAAAATACTATTAAAAAGGTATAATATTATAATTTTTTATAAAAATTTTATATAAAACCCGTAAATAAAAAATAAAAAAGAATGGAGGGAGGGAGTACCATACATAATTATAATTATAATTATAATTATATGGTTATAACTATAATTACAATCTGATAATCTATTTAAAAAATAATAAAAAGAGAAAAATATAAATAATCACATAATAAGTTTACTCTAAAAAAGACAAATGATAATTTTGATAAGTTAAGCTAACAATTAAATTTAGTAAAAGCGTTTATATCACAAGTTTAGGGTTTAGGTTTGCCAAATACTTTAATTTAGTTAAATATCTTATGTCATAAGCTTGGCCAAACACTTCAATAATTCTCAAAAAATAGTTTTGTGAAAACTGAGTTTAAAAAGCAAAAACCGTGTTTTAGAAATTAGACCAAACATACACTAAATTGTTAACTCTCAATATTCCGATTGTTCATTATAATATGTATTGAACCTATTGTCTATTTGTTTGGGAAAAGGGAAAAAGATTATTAATCATTTTCTCCTTGTTTGGAAAAATAAATTGGGTGTGAAGTGATGAAATGAGGGAGATTGTTTCACTTTTATTCATGTTCATTAACCCTTTTTCTTAATCCTCAAAATGAATGAGAAAGATATGAAAAGGAAGGATTTTAAGTTATAACTAGGTGTGAGCAGAAAAAATAAGTACCGAATCCAAATCCAAAACAGGTAGGATTCAGTAAATCAAAATTTGGATCGTGATTAACTGGATCCAGGACTGATACCAAAAGCTAAGATCCAATTACAACTGGATCCTGATATCTAAAATTCAGGATTCATAATCCAACTAAATATCTTAAGATTATTAATAAAAAGAATCTAGCTATATATCACTTTAAACACGGACTCTTGATCCAATTCTAAGAACTCAAGTTCATTTCATGTAAGTCTCACATGTATATATTTCTCTTTGTGGAAGACCTTAACTTCCCGGTGCCCACTCCTCATTTATTGTATTTGCACTTTGAAGTTGATGACAAACAATTGAGAATTAGGGTATTGACTCTCTATTTCACTCCTGATATTATGATTTGTAACTCGTTAAACATATTTGAGCGAAGGAGGTATTATAAATTTATGATTTATGACTTTCAAACAGTACATTTTATTATTGTGCGTTTAACATGTTTCTTTCAAAGAAATGATATTGTGTGAATTTCACTTTTTATTCTTCTAAAAAAATGATATCACCCGGGTGCTCGATTGAAGATCCAGTACCCATTGGATCCAAGATTGGATCCTAATTTTAGGATCCAGTTCGAACTGATTTAGGACTGGATACTAATTTCAAGATCCAATGTCAACTAGATCCATGAATTTTAATTGGGTACCCAGTGCCTAATTTTGACCATTTACCTTATTCTCTTATCTATTATTTATTATCTATTATCTATTAAGTATATTAAAACAAAACAAATTAAATGAGATATTGTCATGTGTCATGCATATAAAAAAACTCATTTTGTTGAGTTGGAAAATTTTTATTGGCTCATTTATGTAATGTATTAATTAGAGGTGTTATAGTTGTTAATTAATAAAATAAGTTACTACTAATAATAGCTATCAACAATAAGAATACAAAATGTATCTTGATGGAAAAATGGAGAGACATTGTCATTTACACACTCACACTTTACTCTTCTTATTTTTCTTTAATGGTAACCCACTATATTTTATTGATTTGTGGTATCAAAATGAATTATCTTTATTTAAATTAAATAAAATATAAATTACTATTATTCATTATTATATGTGTTTAAGAAAAAATTATAACACATATTTCTTGATCTTTTTATCATATTATTAATAATAATACTTAATTCACTAAATTGAAAAATAAATTATCTGATAATTATATGAAAAATAAATATTTCAATTTTAATTAGCCTAACACACATCTTCTTATCAAAAGAAGTTTAACACATAAGTTGGAATAGTTTAATAATTGACAATCTTCCCGTGTATTGATGATGAACTTTATGAAGCTAAGTCTTCATATTCCTTCTTAAATATAATGTTTTTTATGTTACCATGGCTACATGACTAAAGACCTGTTTGGAGAGAAAAGTGAAATGGATTGGGTATGGAATTAGAACCCTAGGGGTTGGGTATGGAATGAGAATCCTAAACTTAAAGTGTTTGGTGAGCAGTGGAATGGAATCAAAGTTATAATTGTTATTATTATTATTATTATTATATTATTATTATTATTATTATTATTATTGTTGTTGTTGTTGTTATTGTTGTTGTTATTATTATTATTAATATAATGATAATAATTATTATTATTAATAATTATAATTTAATAACTAATAATTAATAATTATCAATTATTAGTTATCTTATTAATGATTAATTATTATTTATTTTGTAATAATTATAAATTATGAATCATTAATTAATTAATTAATAATAATATTTACTATGATTTATTATTTATTACTGTATTTATTTTTCATTAATTTGTAATCATTATCAATTATTGATAATTAATTTGAATAATTAATTATCAATGTATGCCTTTCGTGGGACATACAGTGGTAGGTAATTGCAGTTTCCCACTGTTTGGACATACAGTGGGAAATTTCCCACTGTTTTACCCACTGTATGCCTTTCGTGGGAATTTTCACACCAAGTGTATTGTGGTGGAAAATTTCTCACTGGAATTTTTGTGGTGGGAAACTTCCCACTGGATTCGCTGCAGTGGGAAGTTTCCACTGTATTAGTCTCGGTGGGAAATTTCCCACTGTATTAGTTTCAATGAGAAATTTCCCACTGTATTAATATTATTTAGTGGCCAAAAATAATTATTGGTCAAAATTTTAATAGGAAAATTATATATATATATATATATATATATATATATATATATATATATATATATAGACACACACACACACACACATTCCAAAGTGAACATACTGAATAAAATCAAATAGTATCAAAGTTAAGGTAAAGTTCCTCCTTAATTAACAATACTATCAAGCTGTTTGATGACAATAATATACATACCCCCCAATACTCATTACATGAGCAAAGAATTGTGTTGAGCCACCAAAAATTGAGCCAAAATATACATCTAGTGATTAAAAATGTTCGAAACAAAATATAACATATAAATGCAAAAGATTCTAAAGTTCATGTACACCCTAACATAAGCTCAAAAATGTTCATGTGTCACGTTGCTAAAAAAATGTCTCTAATCTCCTCCACAAGTGATCCTGACACCAATAACATCTTTACATAAGCTCAATATCAACCAAAATTCACAGTTTAAAGAAAACAAATTTAGATATTGCCAATATCAATACCAAGACCAATGCCAATACCAATATCTCTACATAAGCTCAATATTACAAAATTCACAGTTTAAAAAAAAAAAGAGCTCAAAGAAAACTTACTAATATTGTTTGAAAACTGAAGAAGAAAAGGCATACTCTCTGCCTTTGGTGTTCTCTTTTCTTTCTCTTGTCTTAGGAAGTTGTAATCTTCAAACATAGACAGAACATGGACCTAAAAGTAGAAATTATAGTATATTAGTACATCAACATTGCCTTTGAGTCATGCTGATATGATAAGAGTTGGTACTCAATTATACAAGTGAGAGCTCTACTGTGCTTACTGTGGTGCTGCTCTACTAAGAGCTGGATAATGCACCCTTTGACTGAATAAAAAGGAAAATAGTGAGTCAATCTGTTGGACAAGGATGGACAAGAAGTCACGGTAGAGAGATTGATATAAAGTTTGACATGCATAAAGAAGAAGCATATAAGTCTCATATACAAAATATTACAATGAATAATCACAAAGTATGTATGATGCATGATCGTTCCAAGATTACAGACATTTCCACCAACACATTTAATCAACAATCACGCTCAGCAGCCAGCCAACCAACCATGACGATACATACACTTGTTAACTTAATTTGAATGTATAAATTTACACCATTAACGCATCCATTGGACAAGAAACCTGTTAGCTTAATTAAGAATTTCAACTGCAAAGAAAGAGATCAAAGCATCAAACATGTACCCAAATGCAGTCGTGGCAACTTTCTGTTTCAAGCATATGCCCCAATCAACCATCAATACGCATCATTATAATGTGTGCAAAATGTATTACCACAAGGTCTACACAACTAATGAAAATTTATGTTTAGCAATAGAAAAGTTTGCCATGAGACAACACTAAGAATCTAAGATATTTCAATATGCATAATACTTTGAGAACTCCATTTTCTTAATATGGCAGCAAGCCAAATCATAACGTTACGAATACAGTGATTAATCCCAAGAACACATAAGTTAGGCATATGGATTCTGGAATGTGGTAATGGTCATACTTAGTTTGGCATTAGTTAAACCTCACCCCTGAATGTAGTATCTAAACTCCCAACAAATAAAATAACCTACTACAATTACATAACAATAATAAAAAACGACAGTAGATTTAGATCTTAAAGCAAGATTGAAATTTTAACAAGTGCAAATCAAAAACTGAAACAAATTGTATAAGGCCCAAAACCACAATGAATCAATTGGCAACATACCACAATTGCTGGGCTGCGACTCTTCGGCCTTTTTCGCTGGACAGAACGAGACCGTGGCCACGGTCTCCTTGACCGTGACCACGGTCTCCCTATGTCCTGCGCGTGTTTTCGGCTTGAAGTACTGCGTTTTGGCCAACAGTTTTGCCTTGTATATATACTCCTTGTTGATGATTTCTTAGGGGGGCATCGAGGGTTAGACTTAGACATTATTTCAGCTTGTAATTAGTGGATTTTAGAGGGAGATTAGTGAGAGATTAATCTAGGGTTTTGGAGATATGTGTTTATTATTGAAGATTTGGGGATTCAATCAATTGAAAGATTGTTGGATCATCTTTTTATTGCTTTCTCTTGTTCATCTACAACATTTTGATAAGTATTCTCTTCCCTGAACTCTTTTATTAATTACCTTGCTAATTACTTTGCTTGTTCTCAATTGCTTTGCTTGCTATTTCATTGTTCTCGCTTGTTTATAGTTGTTTGATGTTAGAAATCATGTTTAGGTTTGGTTTGGATGTTGTTAGCTTAGTTGGTATCATGATTAGTGGTTAGAAACCCTATGGGTTAGGGGGTAGTTAAGGGTGTGAATGGGTGATTAGGTATGGGTTAGCAATATTAGTGAGTAACTAGTTAGGAAATCAACTTCCCAACCCTATCCTTCCCTCAAGTGGGATGTATTTGGGTGCGAAAGCATCCCGAATACATCCAATGCTTGTTGGAAGGTAGGAATTGGGATAGTTAGTGTTCTAGTTCGCGAAAGCGAATAGAAACTAACTAGGAAATAACGTTTCATTGACTCCCCGGGTCTGTCTATGGACTTTGGGGAAGTCAATCCGGACTATCCTTGAAAGAGGAAGCCCAGTGGGTATTTTCCAACGGAGTTACCATTTGATTTCCCCTTCTTGTTACTCCCTTGTTGCAAAACCCATTTTCTTATCCACGTTTGCATCCCGAAATCCTTTTTCTTCCTTTCTTGTGTTTTCTTTGTGTTCGCTTGAAAACCTTCTCTCAAATGATGATGAACCCCCAATCCTAGTAGGTGAGAGTTTGGAATAGACTTTTAGGTTCGGTACCCCAACTCCCTGTGAATAGACTTTAAGTGTGTGGGAGGGGGGTGTTTTGACCCAATTTTGTGTCTAAATACCGCCTAAATCCTTAGGCTTTTAACTCGTTTCGTGGTTTAATTTCATAGCTTTTAATGTGTTTTTGGTTATTTTGTAGATTTTGGAGTTTTCACCGAAAACGTAGCATAACGAGCCTTTTCATAGCATTCTTGGCGATTTCCCGAGCCGAACCGGACCGGAAACCGAGACGGTGTCGACTCGGGACCACACTCCCGACCTTTGGTGCCAATTAGTGAAGTAACGCATGCTACGACCTTCGGATCGAGCGTCACATGCTTTGGAAAGAAGGAAGATCAAAGGAAAGGAAAGCCCAGGCGTAGCCCCCGCCACGAATAGCGTAGCACCCGCTACGCCCAGAACGCAATTGAAGCCGAGAGTGACCGTGGCCACGGTCCCGGCTATCGTAGCCACGGTGGGCATATGTAGAGGGTCAAGATGTCCGAGAAATACCGTACCCACGGTCGGAGACACCCTAGCCACGACGCCTCGAAGGAGAAAATCGCCAAGGCATATTTCGCTCGTCGCGCCCGCGACTGTGGTGGTCACGCCACACTTCTTTGGTCGCGACTCTTCAGCCTTTTCACGACGTAACGAAATCGTGGCCACGGTCTCCTTGACCGTGACCACGGTCTCCTTGACCGTGACCACGGTCTCCCATGTATGTCCGCGTGTTTTCGCTTGAAGCATCGCGTTTGCCATGATTTTGCCTTGTATATATACTCCTTGTTAATGATTTCTTAGGGGGGCATCGAGGGTTAGACTTAGACATTATTTCAGCTTGTAATTATTGGATTTTAGAGGGAGATTAGTGAGAGATTAATATAGGGTTTTGGAGATTTGTGTTTATTATTGAAGATTTGGGGATTCAATCAATTGAAAGATTGTTGGATCATCTTTTTATTGCTTTCTCTTGTTCATCTACAATATTTTGATAAGTATTCTCTTTCCTGAACTCTTTTATTATTTACCTTGCTAATTACTTTGCTTGTTCTTAATTGCTTTGCTTGCTATTTCATTGTTCTTGCTTGTTTATGGTTGTTTAATGTTAGAAATCATGTTTAGGTTTGGTTTGGATGTTGTTAGCTTAGTTGGTATCATGATTAGTGGTTAGAAATCCTATGGGTTAGGGGGTAGTTAAGGGTGTGAATGGGTGATTAGGTTTGGGTTAGCAATATTATTGAGTAACTAGTTAGGAAATCAACTTCCCAACCCTATCCTTCCCTCAAGTGGGATGTATTTGGGTGCGAAAGCATCCCGAATACATCTAATGCTTGTTGGAAGGTAGGAATTGGGATAGTTAGTGTTCTAATTGCAAAGCGAATAGAAACTAACTAGGAAATTCGCTTCATCGACTCCTGTCTGCTTCATGGACTTTGGGGAAGTCAATCCGGAATATCCTTGAAAGAGGAAGCCCGGAGGGTATTTTCCAACGGAGTTACCATTTGATTTCCCCTTCTTGTTACTCCCTTGTTGGAAAACCCATTTTCTTATCCCCGTTTGCATCCCGAAATCCTTTTTCTTCCTTGTGTTTTCTTTGTGTTCGCTTGAAAACCTTCTCTCAAATGATGATGAACCCCCAATCCTAGTAGGTGAGAGTTCGGAATAGACTTTTAGGTTCGGTACCCCAATTCCCTATGGATACGACAATCAAAACCCGCACTATACTGCAGCTTGAACAAAATAGCGCAGTTGTCGGGGAGTTGCGCCTACCGACCTTTTAGTTTTCTTGAGCACTCCCTCTAGGTTTTAAAAGAAAAAAAAAAAACAAAAATTGAAACATTTGAAATCTTAAAAAAAAAGAGAAATGACATGTTTTAGCTTCCCTCAAGATGAGTATGAGTTATTTTGTGATTATCGTGATAGATTGGATGCTTATCTTGATTATTGGGCTCCTTTTGGTTATGATTTTTCTTTTGGGGAAGTTTTATGTGTCTTTAAGGAGGGTGTGAATTTTGAGACTCGTAAATTGTTCATTCATTATGGTTTTAATGCTAAAAATGATTACGAGGCTTGGGATTTTATTAATTGGTTGACCGAGGATATTCATGTTTTTTTGAAGAGTTGTCATGTTTCGGGTTATTATTCTGATAATCTATGTGCTTACTATGTTAGATCTCACTTTGAAAATCTATGTGCGAATGTTTCCCCTTTCCCTTGTATTGATTTGCATACTCAATCTCCATTTGTGGATCAAGCAAGGGAAGCATCTTATGAAGATTCATTTGTGAGTACCTTTTCCTTTCCTCCTTCTATTCCTATGCATGTCCCTTCCCCGTGTGATCAATTTGAATCATCTATTCATGCTTCCGACTCTTCTACTCATGTTGTTGACCCGACCTTTATTGAATATAACATGGAACAACTAGTTAGAGAGTAGAAGAAGCTCGATGAAGAGCTTAATTTGATAGTTTCTAGAATGTGTGAAACCCGACTTGAGTATGCTCTCATGTCAAGACCTTCCTCTCCCAAGGAATGTGCTTTAAGTAGAGTTGAGTCTTTTCCCCTATTATCCCCTGAGATTCTTGTTGATCCCCCTTTGTGCGAAAATGGTGATAATGGCTCTCCTTCTTTGTCTTTGACTTGTGTGCCTCATTATGTAGAAACTATCTCTCATGATGTATATGTGTGTGATTATGAATCATTTTTTATGGATTATGAACCCGAGTGCTTCACTTTCACCCTTGATGTTGATAATGATGAAACCTTATGCGATGTTGAGAGTGTTGCCTTGGAGAGTAGTCCTACTTTTTCTTTGCATACATGTGATAAAGATAATGAATTAGATGACAATCTTGGGTTGGGACTTGGTTGTGATGATATTGTTGAGGAAGTTGACAACCCTTCTATGTGCTTTGAATGTGATGATGTATCCTCCTCTCCCAATCATGTTATCCCCATTCATTCTTTGATTATCACTCCCTCATGCAACCATGCATGCCTTGAGTCTCTAGGTACCTTTAGAGGTTATGATCCCCTCTTTGACCTATATCATGTTTACCTAGAAGACTCGCCTAGAAAAATCATGCTCCTTCACTTATTTCATCATTCTAGTGATTTTTCTAAGGCTTTTGATAAAATGTTGAGAACACTTACCTATTATGACTCATTGATTTTTGTGTTCTCATACATTCATGGTTCTGAAATACATTCGAGGATGCATGATCTTCTCCTACGTGCGTTGGATTCTTCCGATCTTGAAGGCCCAAATCTTGAAGAATAATGAATGGTTGATGCTCCATTGGTAATTGAGGTTATCCAAGTGCTTTCTTCCTTTTATTGAAGACTTTATGGTAACCTCATTCCACCCTTTCTCATTTTGTAATTATTTATTTCTTTATTTTTGTTTGTTTGGTTTATTTTCTTTTCGCATGCTTGGTTTTCTTTTGGGTGGCGAACCCCTTTGAATGTCTGTGTTGGGATATATATTGTTGTTGGAACCGTGTGGGCTCGCGTCGCCACCATTTCTACTTGCTAGTTGTTTTTGTTTGTGTTTTTGTAGGTTCTCTACCTTTTTCATGTGACACCTTCCCATAATGAGGACATTGTGGAGTTTTAAGTGTGTGTGTGTGTGGGGGGGGGGGGGGGAGATATTCTGTTCAAGGGTAGATCACCTAGTCTTTTTGTTCCTTGTTTTCCTGGTTTTTGCTAAAATTTGAAAATTTTCATGTGAAAAAGGAGAAAAAAGGGAGTGAAAACCTTTTCAGTTTTTCTTTTCTTTTCGTTTTGTCTTTGTTTGGTTTTGTTTCCTGGATCTCGTTTTCGGAGTTGAGAAGCCGTTCTTAAGCTTCTTTAAAAGTAACCGGTTGGAGCATTTTCGACCCTATCTCGGGTTCTAGTCGAGACTTACCCTTAATAAACCCCTTTCATTAAGTGTCTGGCGAGACCCCCGTTCCTTTCTCTTTTTGCTGGAACCAGGAGGTTTTAGGAGCTTGTGTCCGGGTTTGTTTTGTTTCTCGTTTAGCAAAAGCAAAAAAGTGCAAAAAGTAAAGAAAAGAAAGAAAAGCTTTCTTAAGATACAATAACCTGAATAAGTGGAGCGTGTCGCTGTAGACATTAACCACCCACACTTAGCCAACCTACACGGGCCCGGTATTCGTGGTACGGCATGGATACCCCTTAGCCCTCCTCCCATATCGCTTTGCGACGAAGAGGCGAATGGAAAAGACCGTGTTGGGAGGGTATACCCCTTATATGGGCCGTCCAATTCCCAAAAGTAATGCTAATACCGACTTTTAAAAACCAAAAAGAAAAAAAAAGAGAAAAAGAAAAGCAAATTTCGTGGTATTTCCAACTCAAAAAGAAAGAAAATAAAAAGTTTTTGCTTCTTAAAAGAGTGGGGCCTCCCCTTGCATCACCTACGGCCCTCACCAAGCCAAGGGCGACCAAATGCGTGGGAGGGAAACACTTCTCTTGGTTGTTTCATTGTTTTCAAATTCGGACGCGAGTTTTTAGAGTCTTTTGGTTCCCGTTAAACCCCTTTTTGTGCTTTTGCATGTGGGGTTTCGCTCGGTACAAGGTGTAGGGAGTTGAAAAATCTTCAAGATTGACCTTTATTTGAGTTTGGTGTTTGTGAGATGCTCCTAACGGTTACTTTGGGAGGTTTAATCGCGTTTTCTTAGTTTGGATTGCGAGATCTTGTGAATCAAAGCCTTTGTTTTTCTTTCCTTGTGTTTTCTTCGGTTTTGTTTTCACTTTCCCTCTCTCCTTTTTCTTTGGCTTTTGTGGGCACAACTGCTACAAACCCTCACGAGTCCATCTCGTCCACCCGGGCTGCCAGGGGGTTCAAAGGGATTGGTGCATATGCTAAATGCACTCGTTTCCTCCCACGACAGAGGAGTTG
Organism: Portulaca oleracea; assembly: GCA_029582165.1. NCBI lineage: Eukaryota > Viridiplantae > Streptophyta > Magnoliopsida > Caryophyllales > Portulacaceae > Portulaca > Portulaca oleracea. The sequence continues at coordinate 22,050,698 of CM055883.1, read as the reverse complement.
GTGTTTAGTTTTCTTATTTGTTTTGTTTTGTTTTGCTCTAGACGAGCAAAAGTTTAAGTGTATGTGGGGGGGGGGGGAGGGGTGTTTAGACCCAATTTTGTGTCTAAATACAGCCTAAATCCTTAGGCTTTTAACTCGTTTCGTGGTTTAATTTCATAGCTTTTAATGTGTTTTTGGTTATTTTGTAGATTTTGGAGTTTTCACCGAAAATGTAGCATAACGAGCCTTTTCATAGCATTCTTGGCGATTTCCCGAGCCGAACCGGACCGGAAACCGAGACGGTGTCGACCCAGGACCACACTCCCGACCTTTGGTGCCAATTAGTGAAGTAACGCATGCTACGACCTTCGGATCGAGCGTCACATGCTTTGGAAAGAAGGAAGATCAAAGGAAAGGAAAGCCCAGGCGTAGCCCCGCCACGAATGGCGTAGCACCCGCTACGCCCAGAACGCAATTGAAGCCGAGAGTGACCGTGGCCACGGTGGGCATATGCAGAGAGTCAGGATGTCCGAGAAATACTGTGCCCACGGTCGGAGACACCGTAGCCACGACGCCTCGAAGGAGAAAATCGCCAGGGCATATTTCGCTCGTCGCGCCCGCGACGGTGGTGGTCGCGCCCGCGACCCCCTTACTGGGCTGCGACTGTTCGGCCTTTTTCGCTGGACAGAACGAAACCGTGGCCACGGTCTCCTTGACCGTGACCACGGTCTCCCTATGTCCTGCGCGTGTTTTCGGCTTGAAGTACTGCGTTTTGGCCAACAGTTTTGCCTTGTATATATACTCCTTGTTGATGATTTCTTAGGGGGGCATCGAGGGTTAGACTTAGACATTATTTCAGCTTGTAATTATTGGATTTTAGAGGGAGATTAGTGAGAGATTAATCTAGGGTTTTGGAGATATGTGTTTATTATTGAAGATTTGGGGATTCAATCAATTGAAAGATTGTTGGATCATCTTTTTATTGCTTTCTCTTGTTCATCTACAATATTTTGATAAGTATTCTCTTCCCTGAACTCTTTTATTAATTACCTTGCTAATTACTTTGCTTGTTCTTAATTTCTTTGCTTGCTATTTCATTGTTCTTGCTTGTTTATGGTTGTTTAATGTTAGAAATCATGTTTAGGTTTGGTTTGGATGTTGTTAGCTTAGTTGGTATCATGATTAGTGGTTAGAAATCCTATGGGTTAGGGGGTAGTTAAGGGTGTGAATGGGTGATTAGGTTTGGGTTAGCAATATTATTGAGTAACTAGTTAGGAAATCAACTTCCCAACCCTATCCTTCCCTCAAGTGGGATGTATTTGGGTGCGAAAGCATCCCGAATACATCTAATGCTTGTTGGAAGGTAGGAATTGGGATAGTTAGTGTTCTAATTCGCGAAAGCGAATAGAAACTAACTAGGAAATTCCGTTTCATCGACTCTGTGCGTACATGGACTTTGGGGAAGTCAATCCGGAATATCCTTGAAAGAGGAAGCCCGGAGGGTATTTTCCAACGGAGTTACCATTTGATTTCCCCTTCTTGTTACTCCCTTGTTGGAAAACCCATTTTCTTATCCCCGTTTGCATCCCGAAATCCTTTTTCTTCCTTGTGTTTTCTTTGTGTTCACTTGAAAACCTTCTCTCAAATGATGATGAACCCCCAATCCTAGTAGGTGAGAGTTTGGAATAGACTTTTAGGTTCGGTACCGCAACTCCCTGTGGATACGACAATCAAAACCCGTACTATACTGCAGCTTGAACAACATGGCGCCGTTGCCGGGGAGTTGCGCCTACCGACCTTTTAGTTTTCTTGAGCACTCCCTCTAGGTTTTAAAAGAAAAAAGAAAAAAAAATTGAAAAATTTTAAATCTGAAAAAAATAATAATAGAGAAATGACATGTTTTAGCTTCCCTCAAGATGAGCATGAGTTATTTTGTGATTATCGTGATAGATTGGATGCTTATCTTAATTATTGGGCTCATTTTGGTTATGATTTTTCTTATGGGGAAGTTTTATGTGTCTTTAAGGAGGGTGTGAATTTTGAGACTCGTAAGTTGTTCATTCACTATGGTTTTAATGCTAAAAATGATTACGAGGCTTGGGATTTTATTAATTGGTTGACCGAGGATATTCGTGTTTTTTTGATGAGTTGTCATGTTTCGGGTTATTATTATGATAATCTATGTGCTTACTATGTTAGATCTCACTCTGAAAATCTATGAGCGAATACTTCCCCTTTCCCTTGTATTGATTTGCATACTCAATCTCCATTTGTGGATCAAGCAAGGGAAGCATCTTATGAAGATTCATTTGTGAGTACCTCTTCCTTTCCTCCTTCTATACCTATGCATGTCCCTTCCCTGTGTGATCAATTTGAATCATCTATTCATGCTTCCGACTCTTCTACTCATGTTGTTGACCCGACCTTTATTGAATATAACATGGAACAACTAGTTAGAGAGTAGAAGAAGCTCGATGAAGAGCTTAATTTAATAGTTTCTAGAATGTGTGAAACCGAATTTGAGTATGCTCACATGTCAAGACCTTCCTCTCCCAAGGAATGTGCTTTAAGTAGAGTTGAGTCGTTTTCCCCATTATCCCCTGAGATTCATATTGATCCCCCTTTGTGCGAAAATGGTGATATTGGCTCTCCTTCTTCGTCTTTGACTTGTGTGCCTCATTATGTAGAAACTATCTCTCATGATGCATATGTGTGTGATTATGAATCATTTTTTATGGATTATGAACCCGAGTGCTTCACTTTCACCCTTGATGTTGATAATGATGAAACCTTATGCGATGTTGAGAGTGTTGCCTTGGAGAGTAGTCCTACTTTTTCTTTGCATACATGTGATGAAGATAATGAATTAGATGACAATCTTGGGTTGGGACTTGGTTGTGATGATATTGTTGAGGAAGTTGACAACCCTTCTATGTGCTTTCAATGTGATGATGTATCCTCCTCTCCCAATCATGTTATCCCCATTCATTCTTTGATTATCACTCCGTCATGCAACCATGCATGCCTTGAGTCTCTAGGTACCTTTAGAGGTTATGATCCCCTCTTTGACCTATATCATGTTTACCTAGAAGACTCGCCTAGAAAAATCATGCTCCTTCACTTATTTCATCATTCTAGTGATTTTTCTAAGGCTTTTGATAAAATGTTGAGAACACTTACCTATTATGGCTCATTGATTTTTGTGTTCTCATACATTCATGGTTCTGAAATACATTCGAGGATGCATGATCTTCTCCTACGTGCGTTGAATTCTTCCGATCTTGAAGGCCCAAATCTTGAAGAATAATGAATGGTTGATGCTCCATTGGTAATTGAGGTTATCCAAGTGCTTTCTTCCTTTTATTGAAGACTTTATGGTAACCTCATTCCACCCTTTCTCTTTTTGTAATTATTTATTTCTTTATTTTTGTTTGTTTGGTTTATTTTCTTTTCGCATGCTTGGTTTTCTTTTGGGTGGCGAACCCCTTTGAATGTCTGTGTTGGGATATATATTGTTGTTGGAACCGTGTGGCTCGCCGCCACCATTTCTACTTGCTAGTTGTTTTTGTTTGTGTTTTTGTAGGTTCACAACCTTTTTAATGTGACACCTTCCCACAATGAGGACATTGTGGAGTTTTAAGTGTGTGTGTGGGGGGAGATATTCTGCTCAAGGGTAGATCACCTAGTCTTTTGTTCCTTGTTTTCTGGTTTTTGCTAAAATTTGAAAATTTTCAAGTGAAAAAGGAAGAAAAAAGGGAGTGAAAACCTTTCGCTTTTTCTTTTCTTTCGCTTTGTCTTTGTTTGGTTTTGTTTCTGGATCTCGTTTTCGGAGTTGAGAAGCCGTTCTTAAGCTTCTTTAAAAGTAACCGGTTGGAGCATTTTCGACCCTATCTCGGGTTCTAGTCGAGACTTACCCTTAATAAACCCCTTTCATTAAGTGTCTGGCGAGACCCCCGTTCCTTTCTTTTTTTGCTGGAACCAGGAGGTTTTAGGAGCTTGTGTCCGGGTTTGTTTTGTTTCTCGTTTAGCAAAAGCAAAAAAGTGCAAAAAGTAAAGAAAAGAAAGAAAAGCTTTCTTAAGATACAATAACCTGAATAAGTGGAGCGTGTCGCTGTAGACATTAACCACCCACACTTAGCCAACCTACACGGGCCCGGTATTCGTGGTACGGCATGGATACCCCTTAGCCCTCCTCCCATATCGCTTTGCGACGAAGAGGCGAATGGAAAAGACCGTGTTGGGAGGGTATACCCCTTATATGGGCCGTCCAATTCCCAAAAGTAATGCTAATACCGACTTTTAAAAACCAAAAAGAAAAAAAAAGAGAAAAAGAAAAGCAAATTTCGTGGTATTTCCAACTCAAAAAGAAAGAAAATAAAAAGTTTTTGCTTCTTAAAAGAGTGGGGCCTCCCCTTGCATAACCTACGGCCCTCACCAAGCCAAGGGCGACCAAATGCGTGGGAGGGAAACACTTCTCTTGGTTGTTTCATTGTTTTCAAATTCGGACGCGAGTTTTTAGAGTCTTTTGGTTCCCGTTAAACCCCTTTTTGTGCTTTTGCATGTGGGGTTTTGCTCGGTACAAGGTGTAGGGAGTTGAAAAATCTTCAAGATTGACCTTTATTTGAGTTTGGTGTTTGTGAGATGCTCCTAACGGTTACTTTGGGAGGTTTAATCGCGTTTTCTTAGTTTGGATTGCGAGATCTTGTGAATCAAAGCCTTTGTTTTTCTTTCCTTGTGTTTTCTTCGGTTTTGTTTTCACTTTCCCTCTCTCCTTTTTCTTTGGCTTTTGTGGGCACAACTGCTACAAACCCTCACGAGTCCATCTCGTCCACCCGGGCTGCCAGGGGGTTCAAAGGGATTGGTGCATACGCTAAATGCACTCGTTTCCTCCCACGACAGAGGAGTTGGTGTTTAGTTTTCTTATTTGTTTTGTTTTGTTTTGCTCTAGACGAGCAAAAGTTTAAGTGTGTGTGGGGGGGGGGGGGGGAGGGGGTGTTTAGACCCAATTTTGTGTCTAAATACAGCCTAAATCCTTAGGCTTTTAACTCGTTTCGTGGTTTAATTTCATAGCTTTTAATGTGTTTTTGGTTATTTTGTAGATTTTGGAGTTTTCACCGAAAACGTAGCATAACGAGCCTTTTCATAGCATTCTTGGCGATTTCCCGAGCCGAACCGGACCGGAAACCGAGACGGTGTCGACCCGGGACCACACTCCCGACCTTTGGTGCCAATTAGTGAAGTAACGCATGCTACGACCTTCGGATCGAGCGTCACATGCTTTGGAAAGAAGGAAGATCAAAGGAAAGGAAAGCCCAGGCGTAGCCCCCGCCACGAATGGCGTAGCACCCGCTACGCCCAGAACGCAATTGAAGCCGAGAGTGACCGTGGCCACGGTGGGCATATGCAGAGAGTCAGGATGTCCGAGAAATACTGTGCCCACGGTCGGAGACACCGTAGCCACGGCGCCTCGAAGGAGAAAATCGCCAGGGCATATTTCGCTCGTCGCGCCCACGACGGTGGTGGTCGCGCCCGCGACCCCCTTACTGGGCTGCGACTGTTCGGCCTTTTTCGGCCGGAGCGAAACGAAGCCCACGCCTCTCGGCCGTGACCACGGTCTCCCTATGTCCTGCGCGTGTTTTCGGCTTGAAGTACTGCGTTTTGGCCAACAGTTTTGCCTTGTATATATACTCCTTGTTGATGATTTCTTAGGGGGGCATCGAGGGTTAGACTTAGACATTATTTCAGCTTGTAATTATTGGATTTTAGAGGGAGATTAGTGAGAGATTAATCTAGGGTTTTGGAGATATGTGTTTATTATTGAAGATTTGGGGATTCAATCAATTGAAAGATTGTTGGATCATCTTTTTATTGCTTTCTCTTGTTCATCTACAGCATTTTGATAAGTATTCTCTTCCCTTAACTCTTTTATTAATTACCTTGCTAATTACTTTGCTTGTTCTCAATTGCTTTGCTTGCTATTTCATTGTCTTGCTTGTTTATGGTTGTTTGATGTTAGAAATCATGTTTAGGTTTGGTTTGGATGTTGTTAGCTTAGTTGGTATCATGATTAGTGGTTAGAAACCCTATGGGTTAGGGGGTAGTTAAGGGTGTGAATGGGTGATTAGGTTTGGGTTAGCAATATTAGTGAGTAACTAGTTAGGAAATCAACTTCCCAACCCTATCCTTCCCTCAAGTGGGATGTATTTGGGTGCGAAAGCATCCCGAATACATCCAATGCTTGTTGGAAGGTAGGAATTGGGATAGTTAGCGTTCTAGTTCGCGAAAGCGAATAGAAACTAACTAGGAAATTTCGTTTCATCGACTCCCCAGGTCTGTCTATGGACTTTGGGGAAGTCAATCCGGAATATCATTGAAAGAGGAAGCCCGGTGGGTAATTTCCAACGGAGTTACCATTTGATTTCCCCTTCTTGTTACTCCCTTGTTGCAAAACCCATTTTCTTATCCCCGTTTGCATCCCGAAATCCTTTTTTTCCTTTCTTGTGTTTTCTTTGTGTTCACTTGAAAACCTTCTCTCAAATGATGATGAACCCCCAATCCTAGTAGGTGAGAGTTTGGAATAGACTTTTAGGTTCGGTACCGCAACTCCCTGTGGATACGACAATCAAAACCCGTACTATACTGCAGCTTGAACAAAATGGCGCTTCTGTCGGAGTTGCGCCTACCGACCTTTTAGTTTTCTTGAGCACTCCCTCTAGGTTTTAAAAGAAAAAAGAAAAAAAAATTGAAAAATTTTAAATCTGAAAAAAATAATAATAGAGAAATGACATGTTTTAGCTTCCCTCAAGATGAGCATGAGTTATTTTGTGATTATCGTGATAGATTGGATGCTTATCTTAATTATTGGGCTCATTTTGGTTATGATTTTTCTTATGGGGAAGTTTTATGTGTCTTTAAGGAGGGTGTGAATTTTGAGACTCGTAAGTTGTTCATTCACTATGGTTTTAATGCTAAAAATGATTACGAGGCTTGGGATTTTATTAATTGGTTGACCGAGGATATTCGTGTTTTTTTGATGAGTTGTCATGTTTCGGGTTATTATTATGATAATCTATGTGCTTACTATGTTAGATCTCACTTTGAAAATCTATGAGCGAATACTTCCCCTTTCCCTTGTATTGATTTGCATACTCAATCTCCATTTGTGGATCAAGCAAGGGAAGCATCTTATGAAGATTCATTTGTGAGTACCTCTTCCTTTCCTCCTTCTATACCTATGCATGTCCCTTCCCTGTGTGATCAATTTGAATCATCTATTCATGCTTCCGACTCTTCTACTCATGTTGTTGACCTTTATTGAATATAACATGGAACAACTAGTTAGAGAGTAGAAGAAGCTCGATGAAGAGCTTAATTTAATAGTTTCTAGAATGTGTGAAACCGAATTTGAGTATGCTCACATGTCAAGACCTTCCTCCCCCAAGGAATGTGCTTTAAGTAGAGTTGAGTCGTTTTCCCCATTATCCCCTGAGATTCATGTTGATCCCCCTTTGTGCGAAAATGGTGATAATGGCTCTCCTTCTTCGTCTTTGACTTGTGTGCCTCATTATGTAGAAACTATCTCTCATGATGCATATGTGTGTGATTATGAATCATTTTTTATGGATTATGAACCCGAGTGCTTCACTTTCACCCTTGATGTTGATAATGATGAAACCTTATGCGATGTTGAGAGTGTTGCCTTGGAGAGTAGTCCTACTTTGTCTTTGCATACATGTGATGAAGATAATGAATTAGATGACAATCATGGGTTGAGACTTGGTTGTGATGATATTGTTGAGGAAGTTGACAACCCTTCTATGTGCTTTGAATGTGATGATGTATCCTCCTCTCCCAATCATGTTATCCCCATTCATTCTTTGATTATCACTCCCTCATGCAAACATGCATGCCTTGAGTCTCTAGGTACCTTTAGAGGTTATGATCCCCTCTTTGACCTATATCATGTTTACCTAGAAGACTCGCCTAGAAAAATCATGCTCCTTCACTTATTTCATCATTCTAGTGATTTTTCTAAGGCTTTTGATAAAATGTTGAGAACACTTACCTATTATGACTCATTGATTTTTGTGTTCTCATACATTCATGGTTCTGAAATACATTCGAGGATGCATGATCTTCTCCTACGTGCGTTGGATTCTTCCGATCTTGAAGGCCCAAATCTTGAAGAATAATGAATGGTTGATGCTCCATTGGTAATTGAGGTTATCCAAGTGCTTTCTTCCTTTTATTGAAGACTTTATGGTAACCTCATTCCACCCTTTCTCTTTTTGTAATTATTTATTTCTTTATTTTTGTTTGTTTGGTTTATTTTCTTTTCGCATGCTTGGTTTTCTTTTGGGTGGCGAACCCCTTTGAATGTCTGTGTTGGGATATATATTGTTTTTGGATCCGTGTGGGCTCGCGTCGCCACCATTTCTACTTGCTAGTTGTTTTTGTTTGTGTTTTTGTAGGTTTTCTACCTTTTTCATGTGACACCTTCCCATAATGAGGACATTGTGGAGTTTTAAGTGTGTGTGGGGGGGGGGGGGAGATATTCTGTTCAAGGGTAGATCACCTAGTCTTTTTGTTCCTTGTTTTCCTTGTTTTTGCTAAAATTTGAAAAGTTTCATGTGAAAAAGGAGAAAAAAGGGAGTGAAAACCTTTTCAGTTTTTCTTTTCGTTTTGTCTTTGTTTGGTTTTGTTTCCTGGATCTTGTTTTCGGAGTTGAGAAGCCGTTCTTAAGCTTCTTTAAAAGTAACCGGTTGGAGCATTTTCGACCCTATCTCGGGTTCTAGTCGAGACTTACCCTTAATAAACCCCTTTCATTAAGTGTCTGGCGAGACCCCCGTTCCTTTCTCTTTTTGCTGGAACCAGGAGGTTTTAGGAGCTTGTGTCCGGGTTTATTTTGTTTCTCGTTTAGCAAAAGCAAAAAAGTGCAAAAAGAAAAGAAAAGAAAGAAAAGCTTTCTTAAGATACAATAACCTGAATAAGTGGAGCATGTCGCTGTAGACATTAACCACCCACACTTAGCCAACCTACACGGGCCCGGTATTCGTGGTACGGCATGGATACCCCTTAGCCCTCCTCCCATATCGCTTTGCGACGAAGAGGCGAATGGAAAAGACCGTGATGGGAGGGTATACCCCTTATATGGGCCGTCCTATTCCCGAAAGTAAGGCTAATACCGACTTTTAAAAACCAAAAAGAAAAAAAAGGAGAAAAAGTAAAGCCAATTTCGTTGGTATTTCCAACTCAAAAAGAAAGAAAAGAAAAAGTTTTTGCTTCTTAAAAGAGTGGGGCCTCCCCTTGCATCACCTACGACCCTCACCAAGCCAAGGGCGACCAAATGCGAGGGAGGGAAACACTTCTCTTGGTTGTTTCGTTGTTTTCAAATTCGGACGCGAGTTTTTAGAGTCTTTTGGTTCCCGTTAAACCCCTTTTTATGCTTTTGCATGTGGGGTTTCGCTCGATACAAGGTGTAGGGAGTTGAAAAATCTTCAAGATCGACCTTTATCTGAGTTTGGTGTTTGTGAGATGCTCCTAACGATTACTTTGAGAGGTTTAATCGCGTTTTCTTAGTTTGGATTGTGAGATCTTGTGAATCAAAACCTTTGTTTTTCTTTCCTTGTGTTTTCTTCGGTTTTGTTTTCACTTTCCCCCTCTCCTTTTTCTTTGGCTTTTGAGGGCACAACCGCTACAAACCCTCACGAGTCCATCTCGTCCATCCGGGCTGCCGGGGGGTTCAAAGGGCTTGGTGCATACGCTAAATGCACTCGTTTCCTTCCACGACAGAGGAGTTGGTGTTTAGTTTTCTTATTTGTTTTGTTTTGTTTTGCTCAGGAGCAAAAGTTTATGTGTGTGGGGGGGGGGGGTGTGTTTAGACCCAATTTTGTGTCTAAATACTGCCTAAATCCTTAGGCTTTTAAATCGTTTCGTGGTTTAATTTCATAGCTTTTAATGTGTTTTTGGTTATTTTGTAGATTTTGGAGTTTTCACCGAAAACCTAGCAAAACGAGCCTTTTTTATAGCATTCTTGGCGATTTCACGAGCGAGCCAGACCAGAAACCGAGGCGGAGTCGACCCGGGACCACACTCCCGACCTTTGGTGCCAATTAGTGAAGCACCGCATGCTACGACCTTCGGATCGAGCGTTACATGCTCCGGAAAGAAGGAAAATCAAAGGGAAGGAAAGCCCAGGAGTAGCCCCCGCCACGAATGGCGTAGCACCCGCTACGCCCAGAACGCAATTGAAGCCGAGAGTGACCATAGCCACGGTCCTGGCTACCGTAGCCACGGTGGGCATATGTAGAGGGTCAGGATGTCCGAGAAATACTGTGCCCACGGTCGGAGACACCGTAGCCACGATGCCTCGAAGGAGAAAATCGCCAAGGCATATTTCGCTCGTCACGCCTGCGACGGTGGTGGTCGCGCCATCGCCATTGGCCGCGACTCTTCGGCCTTTTCGCCGATTAACGAGACCGTTGCCACGGTCTCCTTGACCGTGACCACGGTCTCCCTATGTCCTGCGCGTGTTTTCGGCTTGAAGTACTGCGTTTTGGCCAACAGTTTTGCCTTGTATATAGACTCCTTGTTGACGATTTCATAGGGGGGCATCGAGGGTTAGACTTAGACATTATTTCAGCTTGTAATTAGTGGATTTTAGAGGGAGATTAGTGAGAGATTAATCTAGGGTTTTGGAGATTTGTGTTTATTATTGAAGATTTGGGGATTCAATCAATTGAAAGAATGTTGGATCATCTTTTTATTGCTTTCTCTTGTTCATCTACAACATTTTGATAAGTATTCTCTTCCCTTAACTCTTTTATTAATTACCTTACTTATTACTTTGCTTGTTCTTGATTGCGTTGCTTGCTATTTCATTGTTCTTGCTTGTTTATGGTTGTTTAATGTTAGAAATCATGTTTAGGTTTGGTTTGGATGTTGTTAGCTTAGTTGGTATCATGATTAGTGGTTAGAAACCCTATGGGTTAGGGGGTAGTTAAGGGTGTGAATGGGTGATTAGGTTTGGGTTTGCAATATTAGTGAGTAACTAGTTAGGAAATCAACTTCCCAACCCTATCCTTCCCTCAAGTGGGATGTATTTGGGTGCGAAAGCATCCCGAATACATCCAATGCTTGTTGGAAGGTAGGAATTGGGATAGTTAGTGTTCTAGTTCGCGAAAGCGAATAGAAACTAACTAGGAAATTCCGTTTCATTGACTCCCCGAGTCTGGCCATGGACTTTGGGGAAGTCAATCCGGACTATCCTTGAAAGAGGAAGCCCGGTGGGTATTTTCCAACGGAGTTACCATTTGATTTCCCCTTCTTGTTACTCCCTTGTTGGAAAACCCATTTTCTTATCCCCGTTTGCATCCCGAAATCCTTTTTCTTCCTTGTGTTTTCTTTGTGTTCGCTTGAAAACCTTCTCTCAAATGATGATGAACCCCCAATCCTAGTAGGTGAGAGTTCGGAATAGACTTTTAGGTTCGGTACCCCAACTCCCTATGGATACGACAATCAAAACCCGCACTATACTGCAGCTTGAACACCAGTGAGCGGCAGCGTGATGTCGCCAGCGCGCCACAGCCTGACTCAGGCGCGACTAGGCGTCTGCGCAGCGTGGCGGGTAGCGATGAAGCGGCTTGGGCGTGGCACGTTGTGACTCGGGCGCGCCTAAGGCCTGTCCAAAAGGTTCAATCATGGCCTGTTTTTGTTCTAAAAGTAACCCGGATCCCGTTACGGTATTGTTCAACATCTCGGGACGGTACGGCCTCGAGCCTCCGGGGTCGGGCTCGAGTGGGCCTCCTTAGAATGTCTCGGTTCCCATCCAATGGATGGCCGAGACTACCCTTGCGTTTCCGGGCTTCACCGGGAATTGCACCTCGAGATTCACTGGGGTATGAGGGACGAGAGCGGAACCCGGGACTCTTCATCCTCCCTTTCTTGAAGAGGATGTGCCCTCAAATCCGCATCGGGTTCAACATCCTCTATGTTTGGTGATAGGTCGCCAATGTTGAACATGGAGGAGACTCCCATATCTCCGAGAAGATAGAGCTTGTAGGTGTTATCGTTTATTTTCTCCAACACCTTGAACGGTCCTTCACTCCTTGGCATAAGTTTGCTTTTCCTCCGCGAAGGGAACCATTCCTTCCTTAGATAGAGCCAAACCAATCCCCGGGTTTGAAAGTGATGTTCCGGCGATGTTTGTTAACTCGGGATTTGTAGAGCTCATTAGTTCTCTTGATCTTCTCCCGGATCTGACGATGAAGATTTTGATTCTCGGCGGCCTTCTCGCTTGCTCAAAACTCGCCCTTGCCTCCAAAGTTAGAGGAAGGAGGTCGAGGGGAGTGATAGGATTCACCCTGTACCAAGTTTCAAAAGGCGAGCGACCCGTAGCGAACGAAGGAGCCCGGTTGTACGCGAACTTGGCATGACAAAGCTTATCATCCTAATCCCGTAGACTCTTGCTCACAAGACCCCGAAGCAAGGCAGTGAGGTCTTGTTGGTGACCTTGGTTTGACCATCCGTCTAAGGGTGGTGCGATGTGCTGAAAAGGAGCTTCGTTCCAAGGAGTTTTCATAGGGACCTCCAAAAATGACTCATGAATTTCGTGTCACGATCGGAAACAATGGTCCTTGGAACACCGTGCAACCTCACTATCTCCCGGAAGAAGAGATTAGCGATGTGACTGGCGTCGTCGGTTTTCTCACAAGCGACGAAGTGCGCCATCTTGGAGAAACGGTCAATGACGACGAGGATGGAGTCCTTGCTACGTACGGTTCGGGGAAGAGCAACGATGAAGTCCATGCTCAAATCTTCCCACGGGCCATTCGGAACGGGAAGAGGAGTGTAAAGCCCTTGGTGAAACTGGCTTTTGGCATGTTGGCACGTAACACATTTGGAGATCACATCGTGTACGTCCCCTCCCATTCTAGGCCAATAAAAATGCTCCTTTATCATGTCAAGGGTCTTGTTGATGCCGAAATGACCGGCTAGACCACCTCCGTGAACTTCTCGCACCAATAGCTTCCTCAACGGACACTTGGGAACACACAATTTGTTCTCCTTGAAAAGGAACCCGTCTTGGAGTACATAGGAACCGCTGCCACGATCGATGTGCGCTTTGAAGTCCTCATCTTCCTTGTAAAACTCCCGCATGTGTTGGAACCCAAGAACCCTCGCTTCAACCACCGAAAGAAGGGAGTGCCTTCTAGAAAGTGCATCGACAACCACATTGACGCTCCCCTTCTTGTGTTTAGCCACGAAGTTAAAACTTTGTAGATACTCCACCCACTTCGCATGACGCGTGTTGAGCTTGTGTTGACCGTTTAGGTACTTGAGAGCCTCATGGTCGGAATGAAGCACGAATTGGTTAGGCCTCAAGTAGTGGGACCAATGGTCAAGGGCACGAACAAGGGCATAGAAATCCTTGTCGTAGGTAGAGTAGTTCTTCCGTGACCCACTGAGCTTCTCGTTGAAGTAGGCAATGGGGCGCTGATTTTACATGAGCACAGCTCCAATGCCCACTCCACTTGCGTCACAATCCACCTCGAAGACTTGTGAAAAATCCGGAAGAGCAAGTAATGGAGCTTCACAAAGCCGAGCCTTAAGCTTCTCAAAGGCCCCTTGGGCCGCTCGGGTCCACTCAAAGGTGCCCTTCTTCATACACTCGGTGATAGGGGCGGTGAGGGTGCTAAATCCTTTGATGAATCGGCGATAGAACGAAGCAAGGCCGTGGAAGCTTCTCACCTCCGTGATAGTAGAGGGAGAAGGCCATGAGCGTATAACTTCCACTTTCGAGGATCCACAGAAATACCTCGATCAGAGACTATGTACCCAAGAAATGTGACTTGGGGAGTGCAAAATTCGCACTTCTCGATCTTGCCAAACAACTTTTGTTGTCGTAGAACCCGGAAAACAGACTCCAAATGCGAGAGGTGCTCAGCTTCATTCTTGGAATACATAAGGATGTCGTCGAAATAAACCACCATGAATTTGTCGATGAATGGCCTCAAGACCTCGTTCATGAGTCGCATGAACGTGCTAGGGGTGTTAGAGAGACCAAATGGCATGACAAGCCACTCGTACAAGCCTCCCTTGGTCTTGAATGCCGTCTTCCACTCGTCGCCTTCTCGCATGCGAATCTGATGGTAGCCGCTCCGGAGGTCGATCTTGGAAAAGATACAAGATCCGTGCACCTCGTCGAGCATGTCATCGAGCCTCGGTATGGGGTACCGATACTTGATGGTGATGTTGTTGATGGCTCGACTGTCGACACACATCCGGTAGGTCCCATCCTTTTTTGGGAACCAGGAGGGTCGGGACGGAACAAGGGCTCATGCTTTCCCTAACGAAGCCCCTCGAAACGAGTTCGTCCACTTGGCGTTGTAGCTCCTTGGTTTCCCGCGGGCTGCATCGATAAGCCGCTCTGTTGGGAAGTGGTGCTCCGGGCATAAGGTCGATCTGGTGCTTGATTCCCCGAATAGGTGAAAGACCCGGTGGTAGATCATCGGGGAAGACGTCTCTGAACTTGGCAACGAGAGGGGCGACAAGAGGGTGCAAGGGTTTCTCTACCTCACTTTTGTTTGCTTCTAAGAGGAGTAAGGCGAAAACGACCTTCCCCTTGCTTAGAGCTCGCTCAACCCGTGTTTCGCTCATGTGTTTGGGTTCCTCACTTCCCACCCCGGGTTTTGGAGAGATAATTTCATGGAGCTAACGGGAGTAGCTTAACCCTCTTGCCCCTATGTGTAAAAGTGTAGGTGTTTTTCGACCCGTTGTGCACCGTTTGCTTGTCGAATTGCCAAGGACGTCCCAACAATATGTGGCAAGCACTCATAGGAACAACATCACAAATAACAGAATCATCGTAGTTAGTACCAAAAGACAAATTCACCAGGACTTGTTTAGTTACCTTGATGCCATCTTGGTCGTTGAGCCACTTGAGAGAATAAGGTCGAGGGTGAGGTAATAGCGGCCATCCAAGCTTCTCGACCATATACATTGAAGCGACGCTGGTGCAACTCCCTTCATCAATAATAAGGTTGCACACCTTGCCTCTCACGAAGCACCGAGATTGAAAGATCATCTCCCGTTGGGCCTTGTCGAGAGGGGCTTCCTGAGTGTGTAGAACCCGCCTCAAGACAAGGGCGCCACCATGTACGTGGGGTGTGGGGGCGGCATCATCATCACTAGTGACCGCACCCTCAACGATCACTTTGGACTCATCCCAGGCTGCTTGCAATTCCTCATCAACGTCCTAAACCTCCTTGAGTGTCAAGGTCCGTCGGTTCGGACAATCCGCCTGGTAGTGACCATAGCCGTGGCATTTAAAGCATTTTCTTCCCTCCATCCGGCGAGAGGGGTCTGTTGGAGACGCCACAACAAGTCCCTTTCCTTTATCCGTGCGAGGTGTCGAAGGGAACTTGGGTGTCTCACTGGGTTTTGGGGTACCCGAATATGGAGGAGGTCGGCTGGGCGGTGGAAAGAAGGCTCTTGGTGCCGGTTTGGAAGTAGCCTTTTCTTTCTTCCGACGCTCAACCCGAAGGGCCAAGCTGCACAAGTCATCCATGGAGTAGTATGGTTGAACCTCTACTTTCTTGGTAACCGAGGAGTCCAATCCATTCAAGAAACGCATCATGGTTTGCGCCTCGGGTTCTTGAAGATCGCTTTTGATGCGGAGTTGCTCGAACTCCTGAATGTAGTCACTCACAGATCGCTTGCCCTGGGTTAGGGCGTAGACCTTCTTCAATACATCCTATTGGTAGGTGGCGGGCAAGAAACGGCGGTTCATCAACTGTTTAAGCCGTGTCCAAGTGGTGATCCTCGTTCGAGCTTTCCGTGCCCTTTGTGCTTTCACATTGTCAAACCAAAGTGATGCGGCTTCGGTGAGTTTTAGGCTAGCGATCTTATAGGCCTTCTCATCATTGTATTCTTTGGTCTCAAAGATCCTATCCATCATTTGGATCCACTCAAGGTACTTGTCAGGATCACTGGTATCATTGAATTCAGGAATGTCGGTTTTGACGTCTTGGAAGTCGTCACGAGGGGGCCTTTCATGTACTTGCCCACGTGGATGGCGACGCGGGGAACCTCTATCATCGTCACTCGACTCGAATGTAGGAGGAGGATGAATAAGGCTTGGGCCATGCCTTTGACGTTCATCTCGGGGTGGACCTAGGCGCTCTTGGGTGAGGTTGTCCAACCGCGCCATGATGGCATTAAGGGTGCGCTCAACGGTGGAGAAGCGTTCGTCATAAGTGGTGAGTCGGCTCTCGAGAGCTTGAATTTGAGGGCTACCCCGGTGGCTCGATTCCTCTCGTTCGTGGCGAGCTCCGTTGGCCATACCGGGAAAAAAGGTGAGAGATGGTTAGTGTTTGGGGTATTTTGTGGAGTTTGAAGGTTCTTTCGTAGTTGGCAAGTGTTTGGCTAAGGGTTCTTTGTGTTTTTTTCACTTAGACATTTCATCGAACACCTTGCGTGCACTATTTTCCAACTTCTTTCCAAAGCACCAAATGGCTACAAATTCAACAAACACACCCACAATACAATGTGTTTCCAACAAACTATGATAGCATCGGGGTTGGGGGTCACCAATAATAGCATACAACTCACAAAACCCAACACTAGAGAACACTACAAGCACAACAATGAAGAACAACTCAAGCAAATGAAAAACCGAGGCTTTGATACCAGATGGAGTGTTACCGTCGTGGTGAGAAGAATGATGCTTGAGTTTTCGAGAGAAAATCAAAGAAAACGAAGCTTGGTCACCGTAGGGTTTGCATATGACCTTGGCTAAGAGAGTCCACAACCTTGGCCTAACATTCCACCATGATTAATTAGGCTAAACCACTATTAATCACTAAAGAAATGACTTGAACACCATCAAATAAAGATTGGATAAAGTAAACAAGATTTTGGGAGGAGAGGCTAGAGAGAGTTCTCAAGCATGGCATTCAATATCATTCAAATCTACCCAGAAAATGAGGGCCAACGAGTATTTATACAAAATGGATAAAGCCAAAACACAGTTGTTTTGGCAGGCAAAAATCAACCGAAAGCGGCTCGGCGAGCGGAATCGCTCGGCGGCGGAATCGGCACCGAGCGCGCGAGCTTCGGGCGGCGACGGCAAAAAGCAAGACGCGGGGAAGGTCGCGGGCGCGACCATCTGGCCAAACGGAGGACTCGGGCAAGCCATCCAGTGACTCGGGCGAGCCTTGCCTCTGCTCGGCAGTAGGGCGGTAGCAGCATGGTCGCGGGCGCGACCAGGCGTGTAGCGGGCACGACCAGTGAGCGGCAGCGTGATGTCGCAAGCGCGCCACAGCCTGACTCGGGCGCGACTAAGCGCTGTCTGCAGGCGTCACGGGCGCGACCTCATGGGGCAGTGAAGCGGCTCAGGTGTGGCACGTTGTGACTCGGGCGCGCCTAAGGCCTTTCCAAAAGGTTCAATCATGGTCTATTTTTGTTCCAAAAGTAACCTGGATCCCGTCACGACATTGTTCAACATCTCGGGACGGTACGGCCTCGGGCCTCCGGGGTCGGGCACGAGCGGGCCTCCTTAGAATGTCTCGGTTCCCATCCAATGGATGGCCGAGACTACCCTTGCGTTTCCGGGCTTCACCTGGAATTGCACCTCGAGATTCACCGTGGTTGAGGCGGCTCGCTTGGCAAAGGTTACGAGGGACGAGAACGGAACCCGAGACTCTTCACCACCTGTATCACCCCTTTTACGAGAGGCTTCAGAAGCGCCGCAGAGTTACAATAGATCATGCAAAAGTATAAAGAACTCGGGATTTAGGAACTTCTTGAGTAGCGGGAGCTCTTATGGCATTTGTTGGGATTCACCCTGTAGGAGATAAAAATTTGTCGGCGAATCAGAACGTGAAAAATAAAGTAAATTTATTCGGCCAATTGTTATCTGCCATGTGCTAAATTAATTACGGTCCATTTAATTAAATTTTAAATGAAAATATATCCTGTCCAATAACGTCTTCAGGTATCAATTATGATGTAAAAAATAATAATTATTTCTTTATTTTAAATAAAGGGTAATTAATTAATTTGGGCCTAAGCCCAAAGCCGACTCAAACTCTAGGCAACCTTAGACCTCCACTGCCTATAAATAGGGGTCATTTCCCTCATTTTCAACACACTCGACAGTCTACATCCGGCGTTCGACATTCTGCACTTCAGAGATTTCAGAAGCTCGAACTGAAAGCAGCCTCCAGCTCCCAAGCGCCAAGGATCAAGGTCGAAAATAGTTCAAAATCAAAAGCTCCAAGTATTCTACATGTTAAGGTAAAGAACTACAACTGAGCTCTTCAGCTCGACTTGCACTCGAGATCGAGATCAAGCTTCCGCGCCCTCGACCCACCCAAGTTTTAGGAGATTGAATCAGATGACTACTTTATTGTATTTAATATAGAGATTGTACCTACATACATTCGTGTGGACATTTTTCCTCGCCGTTCGGGCTTCCGAGCGTCCATGTGGATTGGGGTGTGATTTGATGATTCGTGCTGGGGTTTGAACCTTTGAAAAATATCCTTTAAGGAATTTTAATTATACATTTCAGGAATAATATTTGTAAAATCACTTTCCCTTTACTTGTGCATTTTATGAGTCATTGAAAATAAACCTTTAAGAGTGAACGTCCAATTGTTCCAAACTCTTCCAAATTTAATTCAATTTACTCATTTAAATGTTAGGCTCGGAATAAAGAGACTTATGCAAGTATTATTTAGAAATATATAAAGAAAAGGCCTTAATGTTGTCTCAGCACGTTGTAAAACCATGTTTTACCATAGTTTATGCATCCCGATGTACTTTTAGTTCGAAATGGGAGTCGCCACCCGAAGTTTTGAGGGAAAAGCCAAGACAAACCAAAGAGAAAATGAAGACAAACTCCGCCTACGAAACCCAAAAATGGATTCGGGGGTAAGGCTACGATCTCGAAAAGTAGGAACTCTAAGAGTTTGCCTCTCACAAAAGGAAAGACTCGACTAAAAGTTTTAAGTATGCTTTTATCAAATTTGGAAGAAGTATAAATAAGAATTTTATAGAATTATTTCATTGAACATGCAACATGAATTATGAAATAAAAGTACAACATTTACACATTATTTACAAAGAAACGAAAGAACTTTAAAGCTTACATTATGCTAATTTGAAGAAGAGGCCTTGCCTAGCCTTTTTGCTTGAAGATGTTCTTCTTAGTGCTCCTTGATGTTACTCCTCACAAATGCCAAAGATGGACCAAAAGAAGTAGAGGAAGGTGGTGGAAAATAAGATAAAAAAAGGGATTTTTTGTAGCTTTTTGAGGGTTTAAGATAAGTTTTTTTGTAGGGTTTTGGATAGAATAAGTCTAGAGGTTTAAGAGATGGTAAGAATAAAGATTATGGAGAGATAGAAGTGATGTTAAGATTAGAAGAAAGATGAGTAGGATAGTGATAGGAGTATGGAGAATAGAAATTAAGATAATATTAGAGAGAATAAGAGAATTGATGAGTGAATGGGGGAGACAGAATGAGATGGTGAGAGGGAGATTGAGTGAGTGAATGAGTGAGTTTAACTTTGAGAGGAGTAGTATTTATAGGAGTAGAGAGGACTGTAGAATGCATGCATACAATCATATTAAGCTCACCTCTCGTCCAAGGAAGTTAAGGCACAAAACACTAGGCAGTAGGGGGGAGTGTATGAGCGTGGACGGTGGCACGAGGTCAATTGACCTCGTGTGGTCGGTGGTCAAGGCCGACCGGCCACTAGCACGTGGCGGAGAAATCCTCCTCCCGTCCATGCATCCATGGACGATGGAGGGATTAATACATTTTCCTAGAGTAGTGGTGTTTCACACTTGGACAATAGCTATTGTATTTGAGCTTTATAAGGTGTTTTTTGAGTGTTTTTGTGAGGAATTGAACTTGTGACCTCTTGGCATTGAATCAACATGGCTTGCATGACTTACTTTTTACGTAGGCATGTTGCATGTGATTTTGCATGCAATATTAAAGCGAATTTGTACGTGTAAAGTGCACGTACTTTAACCTTTTTCTTCCGTCCTATTCTGTTTTATTTGATCCTATTTTATTATTACATCGATATGCTACATAATTTTGTGACAAAATCCGGTGTCTACAGATAGCCCCCACTTTGATTGAGTCCGAGACAGGACGAAAATCAAAGTAGAATGATGGACACCGATTGTGATATGACTTTGGAGTGCAAAGCCTGAAGATATGACTTTGGAGTGCAAAGCCTGAGGTGATGCCTGGAAATGGAGTCCTACATCATAGCTGCGAGCGGCATGCGCCTCTGTCGCGGTTGATCTTGAGCAAGAATGATGCTCTACTTGATTGTTGATGGACTGTTGCGTATCTTGTGCTGATCTCAGACGAGAATGACGCCTAACTTGAAGTGATCTCAGGCGTTTGGAGACGTCTACTTGAAATGATCTCGGGCGCTGAAGGCATCCTACTTGAAGGTGTGGGCTAACACTTGGAAGTTGAGTCCTATGTCGCGGTTGGCGAACTTGCGCCGATCGGTGTTCTTAGGCGAGAATGACGCTTTACTTGTTGAAGAGACTTCATTGGGCGCGATGCCGATGGCTCTTGGAGATTGACATTGATGATGGCATTTTCAATGCCGAAGGACTTCACCAGACACGATGTTGATGGCCTTGGGGGTCGAGACTTCACCGGGCGCGATGCCAGTGGCTCGGATGTTGAGACTTCATCGGGCATGTTGCCGATGGCTCGAGGGACTGCATTGATCATGATGTCGATGGCCCTGGTGGTTTGAGACTTCATCGGGCGTGATGCGATGGCTCGGGATTGTGTAGGCAATTTTGATGCCGAATATAAGTGGCTCTTATTCCTAAGATTACATCGATCCTGATGCCGATGACTCTTATTTCCCTGCAACAAATGCAAGAATGTTTTTTTTGGTCAGTTTTAATGAAATCCAATTTTTTGATTTAGATGACTTACCTCGATTTTTGTCAGCATTATCATTGGAAAATGCTCTTGCTTTGGGAACTCGGTACTTCAATCTTGTGAAGACCAATGCTTCTTATTGGGCACTCTTATCCGTGCCAGTCCTTGAAAACATGCAAATTGGTTCTTGAAAATGAGCATGGAGAACAAGATAAACTTCCCTCCTTCCCAAGGCCGGCAAACCATAGGAAAAGCAATGAATCTTTTTCGTACAACCCAACTTTTGCAGGTCATGCAGGAGACCAACTTTCTTGCAATTATTGTAGACATCTTCGATCAAGGCCGATCGACCTTCAACTCTGGCCAATGAAAAATTGCCATGTGGCAGTGTGGGCCGAGTTATTTTGGCTATAAAAGAGAGTCCTTAGCTGCGGGAACTCTCACATCTTCATTCAAGCACTTCATTGTCTTTCATTTGCTCCTTCTCTTTAGAAATCTTCTTTGGTATTTTAGCTTTCATCACAAAAAGATGAATATTTTTAGAAGGAGACGCAGACGTGTAACCTAGCCAACAGTCCAGGAACATCCTTATGCAAGGACTGTGCAAAGGGAGTATCCAAATAGAGAGTTCACTCTAGCACAACTCGTGTTTCGCCAGGATGAACATGCATGGTTTTTCCGTTCCCATGTTTCGGTACGCACTTTTCATAACATGTTTTTATCTTTCAAAGATATTCTGTATGTTGTTTGCGTTGAGCACTTTAAGTTGGATTTAAAGTAGATGGGTACTCTAAATTTTGCTTAAAGTACATAGAGCTCTAGATAGAACACTTAGACACTTACTTTGATTTTCTTTGCCATAGGAGGACTCCTTTAAGGCATGTGGGAGCATGCAAAGTGTAGTGTCTTTGGCTAGCCATGCAAACGTAGGAAGGTTCTATTCGACCACCATTGAGGGCGCAGGTTTTGGCCCTTTCCTGGCTTGCCTGAAAGCCTGGAAATCACGTGCCCGAAGAATATTTGGACGGGCTATAGTGGAGCATTTTTGGGACTTAACGAACTCGTTTCACCTCCCTATGGGTGAAATGATGCTTACTCCTATTGACTTTGTGATGATCACTGGCCTCAGCTGGGGTGGCCAGTTGTTGGAATTTCAGAAGGATCCTGATCCTCGTGTTTTTGAGTTCTTGCGACCCGCTCTTGATTTGGCAGGGCGGCATGGTGGTTTACGGTATTCTCACCTAGTGGCCGTCTTGAAAAATGAGGGATTTGGGAATCTGCCCCTTTCCCAGCGTCAGTTTCTGGTGCTTGCTTATTTCATAAATGCGACCATCTTTGCAAATCGCGGTGACACGATCACCTTTTCTTGGATGCAGCACATCCTGGATTATGGTCGGGTGAAAAACTGTAACTGGTCGGTTGCTGCTTATGCTCACTTGGTGAGAGGAATGCGGGTTGCATGTCGTCCTACTGGCGGTGATACAGTGGGGCGTCCATGAACTACAGAGCTGAAGCGGCTCAACCTAGGTAGCAGCCTCTGGCGAGTCTTGGAGGTATGCTCCAAGATATTTTCTTTAGAAATTTTGTGATGTGCGAAATTCTTTCTTTTTTCATTATTAAGATCTTTCCTGGTGTGCAGGTGTAGGTCTTAGCATATTTTCTCCCGGTAGTTGGGGGAATAATGATGTCAACTTGAGAATCTCTACCGCTGTTCGATGGGCGGAATCATCGCACTACCGTTGCCCGAAATACTACTTTAAGGATTTGAATGGCCTTAGGCGAATCATCGACACTCTTCGACCGGTATGGCTCGTCATTTTTCTTGGTTTCATCTTTATGTTCTTTTGAGCTCATAATGTTCTTTTTAGGAGGATATCGTCCGGTCTCCATGGGACGACTATCTTTTGGAAGGCCTCCATTATCATATTCACTCGGCACGTGCGGCAAGCGAGCGCCGTTTGTTGTTGGAAGGTCCCTCGGGCATTGTCTTCTACTTGGGAGAGCGCTTCTTCTTTTAGCATACAGGGGAATGGCCCTCCAGGGTGCCTGTCGACCCTCCCGAGCTTATCTATGACAGACACGCCTTGACGCAAGATGAAATATCTCGATTATTGATCGGGAAGTGTTCGGTTGTTGTAATTTTGGGGTAAAAAGTGTAAGGTTGTCGAATCCACAGAGATCATGTGTTAGGTTTTCAGGAAATTAGTTTGGTAAGGGTTTCAAATTGCAGGAAGCAGTAAATAGTTAAACTAAACTAATTATGAATTGAAAACAAGAACAAGAAATCAAAACCTAACTAAAGACACTAAACTAGAAAACAAGAAAACAAGAGCATAATCGAAGAAAGCCATTAAAAACACTCAAGAACGATGAATGTAAAAACTGAATTTAATACTGAAATTAAGGAAAATAAATTATACCTAAGATGCATTGTTCTAATCTTGAACCTGGAAATCTTGAATCTTTAATCTTGAATCACGAATCTTCTCCCGAACAAACAAGAAAAAGCGTGATTTGGATTACTAAGACTGCTCGAATCCTCACCTGTAGGGAGAATTCGAGGAACCTTAATCCTCCTCTTCACTAAAAATGGGATTTTTGGTGTGGAACTACCCTAATGAAATCAAAAGACAAAAAGAGGAGACAAGAACTTGAAGAAAAGAATTGCATTGATGTTGAAAGAATTGAATTACAATCGAAAACTAAAGAAAACTGTAAAGAAAACTCATTCTAAAACCTAAATAAAACTAAGTATCTAAAAACTAATTAAAAACTAAGATAGGATGTTAAAAACTAAGATGTTTCTAATGAAAAATATAATAGGGTCTTATATAGAAAAGTATTAGGAAAAATAAAAATAATAAACCCCCCTGAAAACCCTAGCACAGCCGCCGCAGGAATTTCCGGAGCTGGTGACGTCACGGGCGCGACGCATAGGGTCGCGGGCGCGACCCTCTTCTGCCCAGTCGTCCGTCAGTTCTCGCTTCAAGCCGCCGCGGGTGCTACAAATTTGTCGCGGGCGCAACAATTTCTCGGAATTTCTTCATTATCGTCGTCGTGGGCGTGACACATAGAGACTCGGGTGCGACCTTGATGTGGTTCCTTCGTTAAACAACCCACCTTGGTCGTGGGCGTGACAGCTAGAGACTCAGGCGAGAAGCTTGTCTGTCTGTCGGCTTCGTCTCCTTCCAGCAGAGCGTCGCGGGCACGACGGCTGGGGTCGCGGGCGCGACCTCCGGCTGTTTGATTTGCTGTTTTGGTGCGACAGTCAACTTTCCCGGGTGCGACAACCTTGACTCGGGCGCGACTTTCTTCTGCCCTTTTCCCTGTTTTGCTTCGGTTCTCGACTTGGGTCTCGGGTTGACTTGGATTGGCTCGGGGAATCACTCGGGATCCCCTAAAAACCCTCAATTTAGCCCAAATTCCTTTTAACTCCTTATTTTCCTACAAAACTCGAAATCAGTATATCTAATATATAATTAAAGGGCTAAAATGAGCAAAACACCTTATAAAATGATATTAATTCGGCTCGGAACGAGACCGAACAACACTCCCACACAAGGGTTTGCTCGCCCCGAGCAAACTAAAGCAAAAGAAATAAAAAGAAACTAACTATCATAACTCACTTTCGTAGGAATCACGGTTGCATTTAGCGTATGCAACAAGCCCTTTAAACCCCTTGGCAGCCCAAGTGGACGAGGAAGGTCTCGTGAGGGTTTATAGCAACTATACCCACAAAAGGCAAAGAAAACGAAAAGAAAAAGTAGACTTAGATTAAAAAGGAAAAGACTCAAGAAAGAAAGGAAAAGGGTTACAAATACAACGAAACACCCCCTCAGGCTAACCAATCAAACACATCAGTGCATCAAACAAATACCCCGATCAATCTAGAGGAGAACAAAATCAGTGTAAAAAGATAGAATGAAGTTTTCGAAATTAAGTAGAGAGAACAAGTACCTTAGGTGCAAAATACCGCCAACAGTCTTAAGATGAATGCAAATATGCGCGGTTGGTTATGGACGTAGGCCAGTCAAAAGAGCAAACCTCACTTTAGGATAAAAATTGAACGCTCAAACACTCAAATTTGAATGTGTATGTGGGTTTTTCTCATACTCAGACCAAAAGAAACAGCCTACCATAGGCTTGGTAAGAATCTCGCTTTCCACTGCTAGTATGCAAATACACAAGTGACAATCAAGAGGACTTTTAGGGTTGTAACGAGGCTTAGGTTAGGGGAAAGGAGTGGTAATATTTGGGTATGAGGAGTTAAAGAGCCATGTTTGGATTGATTTTCAATAAAGAATTCCTCTCAATCTCACCTTCTTGCTTAATTATACAAGAAACTCACTTTTCTCCCTCATTAAGAACAAAACACCTTATCAAACTTTACAACCGGGTCAAAAGCTTTAAGAACTTTTAATTGAGTATCCCTTAACCACCCATTTCTTTTGAATGTCTCTTTTTTATTTTTATTTTTCTACTTCTATTTTTGGTGAGTGATCAAGGGAGTAGAAACACGAATATATAAACTTAGCTTCGACCTCAATATAAAAAGAAAAACATCATAACCAATTGGCTAACTCATAATAATTGGGATATGTAATGTGTCCCAATTCAATTAAAATCAAAACCACACCTCCAATATCTCAATTCCATTAACAGCAACACCGAACCAATTTTCACTCCTGAAATAATGAATTCACACACATCCAAGAAAGGCAAAGGGCAAGAATTTATAAAGGCCATGGCTTGTATTGTTAGGGTTTCATCATAAAAAGAAAGGTAATCAAAGGCTAGGCGGGGCTAAAGAACGGTAATAATATTGTTAGGGAGGCTGTTTGGCTATGTAGTTTAATTAATAAAGAAAAGGATGCCTCAATCATATTGTCACAATATGTAATGAAAAGATGCAGTCTCAAGCAAAATGCAAAACAAGTTCTAGAGGTGCAACTAGTAGTGGAGTCACTCAGGAAATAAAAGATTTGATAAAAGTGATCAATTCATACTTTTAGGCTATGTGGACTCACGGGATAGGGCTCATTCAACTAAACCTAACCCAAAGATTTGCGGCACGCATATTTACACTTACTAAGTTAGTCAAAGCAGTTAAACACACTATTCATTACTTGACTCAAAATCAGAAGATTTGCAAATTCAGTTTCGAAAACTTTTAGGTTCTCAACCAAACTTTTCAAGGTGAAGCAAGACAAACTGAAAGTCTAATTGGTTTACAAATCATCACTGAAAGTGTTCCGGACAGACTAAACCTAAAAATTTTAAAAATTTTTGCCAAAAACTAGTAAGGCACTTGTGCCACCCCACTCCCACACAAAAACTCTACAATGTCCTCATTGTGAATAAGGCGACACCACACAAAAGAAAAAAAAAACAAACAAAAGAAAAGGAAAAGAAACTCAAGCCGGCATGCATGCCTCCCCCACTCCCACACAAAAAGGCTAACAATGTCCTCATTGTAATCAGAAATAGAGATAAGCAAGCACATGAAAGTAAAGAAAAAGAAACACACCAAAAAAAATAAAATAAAAGAGGGAAAAGAAAGGCCAACTCACTAACTGTAATAACAAGACAAGGAAATATATTACCTAGATGGTTTCAATTCTTCTCGATTGACAAAGCAAAGTTAGGAGAAACAATCAAGAAAAATCAAGAAAAGAAGGGTTAGATATACAATATACAAGAATCTCAACTTACCTTCCTTCAAACACTAGGTGGATCGTGGAATGTACGTCAGCAGTATCAGGAAACTCTAAGAAAGGCTTCAACCTGTGCCCATTCACTTTCCACACAGAATTGTTAGATGGGTCCTTGATCACAACCACTCCTGAAGGAAATACCTGAGTCACAATAAAGGGTCCAGTCCACCTAGATCTTAACTTTCCAACAAACAAGTGTAATCGGGAATCATAAAGAAGTACCTTTTGTCCTGGGAAGAAGGTCTTTTGATGAATGATCTTATCGTGTAAGATTTTAGACCTCTCCTTACTCAATCGTCCATTTTCATAGGCTTCTCTCCGTAACTCCTCAAGCTCACAAAGTGTAAGTCTCCTTACCTCACCAGTTGTTGACAAATCAAGGTTAAGGGTTTTTGAAGCCCACCAGGCTCTATGTTCAAGCTCAACCGGTAAGTGACAAGGCTTCCCAAAAACAGCTCTATAGGGTGACATCCCAATGGGGGTTTTATAGGCCGTTCGGTAGGCCCACAAGGCATCAATCAGCTTAACACACCAGTCCTTCCTATTCCTAGACACAGTTTTCTCTAAGATCTGTTTAATTTGCCTATTGGAGACTTCTGCTTGACCATTAGACTGTGGGTGGTAAGCAGTGGTGAGCTTATGCTGAACTGAGTACCTCTTCAGTAAGGCCTCAAAGGATCTATTGTTGAAGTGGGTTCCCTGATCACTAATAATGGCTCTAGGCATTCCAAATCTAGAAAAGATGTATTCCCTAAGGAATTTGGTCACTACCTGAGCATCATTTTTCCTAGTAGGGATAACTTCTACCCACTTAGACATATAATCAACAGCCAGGAGAATATACTCATTCCCAAAATATTTAGAGAATGGTCCCATGAAATCAATACCCCACACATCAAACACATCAACAAAAATCTCAAGTTGTAAGGGCATCATATCTCTCTTAGTAATCTTTCCCAAACTTTGGCACCTAGGGAACCTTTGGGGATAGTCATGAGCATCTCTAAAGATAGTGGGCCAGTAAAACCCACTCTGTAAGACCTTGTAAGCTATTTTCTTTCCACTATAATGTCCCCAACAAGGTTGGTCATGGAAAAAAGAGAGGACATCCATAATGGATTCATCAGGAACACATCTCCTAAGTATTTGGTCAGGGCAATATTTGAACAAATAAGGGTCATCCCATACAAAATTCTTCACAATGTGAAGAAACCTGTCCCTATCATGCTTATTCCAATCACTAGGCATCTCTCCAGTTACCTTAAAGTTCACAATATCAGTAAACTAAGGTTCCACTCCCACACTAAAGAGTTGCTCGTCAGGAAACTGAGCAGCAATAGGGGTGGTTTTCACAGTATCAGGCACAATCCTAGAAAGATGGTCAGCTACAGGATTCTCAGCTCCTTTCCTGTCTCTAATCTCACAGTCAAATTCTTGCAACAACAAGACCCACCTAACTAGCCTAGGTTTGGAATCTTTCTTTTCCATCAGATACCTAATAGCTGAATGATCAGTATAAACTATGACTTTAGCACCAAGCAAGTAAGGTCTGAATTTCTTAAAGGCATACACAACAACTAGAAATTCTTTTTCAGTCACAGTGTAATTTAATTGAGCATCATTCAAGGTGTGGCTAGCATAATGAATAACAACAGGTTTCTTATCAATTCTCTGTCCTAGCACAACACCTACAACATAATCAAATGCATCACACATAATCTCAAAAGGTTCTTCTCAGATGGGAGGTTTGAGAACACGAGGGGAAGTAAGGGCATCTTTAAGTTGATTAAAGGCCCTCATACAATCATCAGAAAAGTGAAAAGGTACCTCCTTAGCTAACAGTGAAGATAAGGAGCTTAGGAATTTTACTGAAGTCTTTTATGAATCGCCGGTAAAAACCGGCGTGTTCTAAGGATGAACGGACTTCCTTTACAGAGGTTGGAGGGGATAAATTCCTAACTAAGTCAATCTTGGCCTTATCTACCTCAATCCCATCCTTAGAAATCACATGCCCTAAAACTATACCCCTTTTCACCATAAAGTGACATTTTTCCCAGTTCAGGGTCAAATTCTTTTCCTGGCATCGACTCAGCACCCGATTCAGGTTAGCTAAGCAAGCATCAAAAGAGGTACCAAACACAGAAAAATCATCCATAAAAATTTCCACACATTCCTCCACTAAGTCAGAAAATATCGAAATCATGCACCTCTGGAAGGTTGCAGGGGCATTACACAAGCCAAAAGGCATCCTTCGAAAAGCAAAGGTGCGAAAAGGACAAGTGAACGTGGTCTTTTCCTGGTCACAGGGGGCAATAGAAACTTGGGTATAACCAGAATAACCACCTAGAAAACAGTAATACTCATGCCCAACAAGTTTTTCAAGCATCTGATCCATGAAAGGGAGGGGAAAGTGGTCCTTCCTAGTGGCTTTGTTCAGTTTTCTATAATCAATGCAGACTCGCCAACCAGAAGGGACATGAGTAGGAACTAACTCTCCTTGTTCATTCTCAACAACAGTCAAACCAGCCTTCTTAGGGACCACATAGATTGGACTTACCCACTTGCTATCAGAGATTGGGTAAATAATGTCATGATCTAACCACTTAAGGATTTCTTTCTTGACTACATCGTTCATCTGTGGGTTTAGTCTCCTAAGGGGATCTCTATGGGCAACATTCTCATCTTCTAGGAAGATTCGATGCTGAACAATGGAAGGGCTAATCCCCTTAATGTCTCCTAATGTCCACCCTAAGGCTCCCTTGTTCTGTCTAAGAATCTCAATTACTTGGTTTTCCTGGTCCCTACCTAAGTCAGAAGCAATGATTACTGGGTAGGTCTCACTAGGGCCAAGAAAAGCATATTTCAGCTCAGAAGGGAGGGGTTTCATCTCAAGTGTGGTGGATGAAGGTGGTTCAGGCTCAACTATCTCAGGTGTGGTTTGAGATGCCAATAAAGATTCATATAGTATATCACCATCAAACACATCAGAATCACACAAAGAATTCAAATCATCAGGATTAATTCCTAGTGCATTCAACTCATCATGGCAAAAGACATATCGACAAAGTCAGGTTGCTCATTATCAACAAAATCACTTACCCAATTAAGGGTACTCTGCTCATGCTCATCAAAACCTAAGGGTGACTTTTGCAGGTTAAAAATATTCGATTCCATAGTCAAATTCCCAAAGGTCAATTTTATTCTACCATCCTTACAGTTAATCCAGACGTTAGAAGTAGCAAGGAAAGGGCGGCCTAGAATAACAGGAATCTCATCTCTAGTACTCTGAACTCTAGCAGTTTCTAGTACTACAAAGTCAACAGGAAACACAAAATCCCCAACCTTAATCAGAACATCCTCCACTACCTCCTTAGGTACTCTAGTGGACCTGTCACCCAATTGCAATACCATCCTAGTAGGCTTTAGTTCACCTAATCCCAGCATCTCGTACACATGTAAAGGCAACAAATTCACAATAGATCCTAGGTCAAGCAATGCATTTTCTATCAAACTATCACCTATGGTAGTAGAGATAGTGGGGCATCCAGGGTCTTTGTACTTAATAGGCAATTGGTTCGACAGAATAAAACTCACATTAGTGGCTAGGAAAGCCTTCTTGGGCACCTGGGTGGCCCTCTTGGTAGTACAAAGCTCCTTAAGGAAGCGGGCATATGAAGGGATCTGCTGAATAGCATCCAAAAGAGGGATGTTCACCTTAACTTGAGAAAAAGTCTCCCTAATTTTGTCCAGAAATTTTTGGTCCTTACTCCCCTTTAACTTATGAGGGTAAGGTGGAGGGGGTTTGTAAGCCCCTTGAGATGGTGGACTAGTCAAAGGGTTGGTTTTGGACAAGGTTTTGGTGCGAGGAGGCTCAATTGTAACAGTTGGCCTTCCTCCCTCTAACTCATCATCAACAGTCTCATCAACAGATTCATCAGTCACAGTCTTTTCATTACACACATCAGAAGATTTCAGTTGCACCTTATTATCAACTTCTCTCCTAGAACGGAGAGTGATTATAACATTCAGTCCTCTAACCTGACTAGGGTCACCAGATGACGAACCTGAAGCTTGCCCATTGGGGTTTGCCTCAGGCTGCGTAGGAAAAGATCCTCTATCTCTATTAGCTAGCATCGTTTGAGAGAATTGATCATTCATTTGTTTTAACACTTTCTCAATATCACTCTTCATGGATTCCTTAACTTCTCTCAGGCCATTCTTTAATTCCCTAATTTCTCTCTCATTCATATCCTCATTAGTGTACCCTGGTGGAGGTCGGGTTTGGGCAATCTAAGGTTGGATAGGTGGCCCTCTAGGAGCTTGATAAGCTGCCTGCGGTGGTGGTTAATTCTGAGGAGCAGGATTTCCTTGGAAACCCCCTCCATGACTAGGTGGTCTCAACACATTTTGATTTTCGGGGCCATAAGAGAGTAAGGGGTGCTTGCACATCCCCTAGTGCTGGTAGGGTTGGTACTAGTCAGGCCTATAGTTATGATGCATAACATTCACATTTTCAGTACTAGCAGCCAATTGTTGAATATAAATAGGACAGGTAGAATAAACATGGTCAACACTTTGGCATACGACACATGACACAGGTGGTGTGGGCCCAAAAGCAGCAGTCTGGTCATAAGAGTTAACCTGAGCACAGGTTTTAGGTTGTGAAGCAGCTAATTGCTGTTGGGCTAAGGTTTTAATCATATTTTCAAGAGAAGCAACCCTAGCCTCGTACCCTGTACTCTCACTCACAGCATGTACACCCCCTAGCATTAGACAATTGAGCACCTAAGGACTCATCTCTAGTGGTTCCCCATTGCATTGCCCTTTCAGACATGCTTTATAAGAAATCCCAGGCCTCATCAACAGTTTTGTCTATGAAAGCCCCCTGACACATTGACTCTAGTGTGACTCTGGTCTCATGGTCAACACCCTCGTACACAATTTGACACAGTAGTACCAAGTCAAGACCATGATGAGGGAATTGGGACAACAAGTTTTTGAAACGTTCGAAAGCTTTCCAGTAAGGCTCTCCTATGTACAGTCTAAATTTTAAAATCAAATTAATCAGTTGAGTAGCTAAGGAGGTTGGAAAAAACCTTTTCATGAAAACTTTTAGAAAACTGTCCCAAGAATTAATAGACTGAGGCTTGATGCTATACATCCACCGCTTAACGGTTTCCCTCAGAGCAAAAAGTAGGTATTTTAATAGCACATAGTCTAATGGGACTCCTGGTGGAGTTATCATGCTAATGTATTCCTTGTACTCTGCGGTCCATATGAGTGCTAACCCAGTACCCGTGAAAAGTGGTAGGTTCTGGGTGTAGTGCTGCCTAGGGTCAAAGGTCACTCCTGTAGGCAGGTTGGGAAGTACAAAACATGATGGTGGTGGGTCATAAGATGGGTATAACTGGTTATAAAGGGTTACCCTATATACGTCGAGGTGGTGGCAGTACTTCTTCAGACATTTTTGGTGATTCTACCGAGGGTTCCTCCTTCCTAATCAATCTTTGACTACCAGGACTACGAACCCAAACCTCAGGTTGATGTACTTTCCGTTTTTTCCTTGAAGTCTCAACTTTTTTTTTATTTTTTTAGTTTTATAAATTTTTTTTGGATTTTTATTTTTTTTTTGAAATCTAATCTAAGAAAGCAGTTAAACTATTCACAAACAAACCAATAACCTAATATACCAAATAACGCCATCCCCGGTAACGACGCCATTGTTCGGTTGTGGTAATTTTGGGGTAAAAAGTGTAAGGTTGTCGAATACACAGGGATGGTGTGTTAGGTTTTCAGGAAATTGGTTTGGTAAGGGTTTCAAATTGCAGGAAGCAGTGAATAACTAAACTAAACTAATTATGAATTGAAAACAAGAACAAGAAATCAAAACCTAACTAAAGAAACTAAACCCGAAAATAAGAAAACAAGAGCATAATCGAAGAAAGCCGTTAAAAACACTCAAGAACAACAAATGTAAAAACTGAATTTAAGGAAAAGAAATTATACTTAGGATGCATTGTTCTAATCTTGAACCTGGAAATCTTGAAATCTTGAATCTTTAATCTTGAATCACGAATCTTCTCCCGAACAAACAAGAAAAAGCATGATTTGGATTACTAAGACTGCTCGAATCCTCACCTATAGGGAGAATTCGAGGAACCTTAATCCTCCTTTTCACTAAAAGTTGTATTTTTGGTGTGGAACTACCCTAATGAAATCAAAAGACAAAAAGAGGAGACAGGAACTTGAAGAAAAAAATTACATTGATCTTGAAAGAATTGAATTACAATCGAATACTAAAGAAAACTGTAAAGAAAACTCATTCTAAAACCTAAATAAAACTAAGTATCTAAAAACTAATTAAAAACTAAGATAAGATGCTAAAAACTAAGATGTTTCTAGTGAAAATATGATAGGGTCTTATATAGAAAAGTATTAGGAAAAAGTAAAAATAATAAAACCCCCCCTAAAAACCCTAGCACAGCCGTCGCAGGAATTTCTGGAGCTGGTGACGTCGCGGGCGCGACCCTCTTCTACCCAGTCGTCCGTCAGTTCTCGCTTCAAACCACCGCGGGCGCTACAAATTTGTCGCGGGCGCAACAATTTCTCGGAATTTCTTCGTTACCGTCGTCGCGGGCGTGACACATAGAGACTCGGGCGCGACCTTGATCTAGTTCCTTCGTTAAACAACCCTCCTTGGTCGCGGGCGTGACAGCTAGAGACTCGGGCGAGAAGCTTATCTGTCTGTCGGCTTCGTCTCTTTCCAGCAGAGAGTCGCGGGCGCGACCTTCGGCTGTTTGATTTGCTGTTTTGGTGCGGCAGTCAGCTTTCCCGGGGTGCGATAACTTTGACTCGGGCGCGACTTTCTTCTGCCCTTTTCCCTGTTTTGCTTCGGTTCTCGACTTGGGTCTCGGGTTGACTTGGATTGGCTCGGGAAATCACTCGGGATCCCCTAAAAACCCTCATTTTAGCCCAAATTCTTTCCAACTCCTTATTTTCCTACAAAACTCGAAATCATTATATCTAATATATAATTTAAGGGCTAAAATAAGCAAAACACCTTATAAAATGATATTAATTCGGCTCGGAATGAGATCGAACAGGGAGCCTGCCATTAATTTCATAGTTTCGGTGGATGATCTGGAGGAAGCGGCCGCTCAGCATTGAGGGCATTTGGCTTTTGCTTGGGTAAAGAATTTCTTCGGCTTATGAAATGATGCATTTTTGCTCTTTTGTTAACAAGTTGTCTTTCTGCAGCTGGGAGGATATTATGATCCTCTCCTGGATCAACAAGTTGAGGAACCTGAGCAGGCGGAAGACGAGGACATGTTGTTTGGCTTCATTCCACTCGTGCCGAATGATCATGAAGTGTTGTAGTATTTTGATGCTAACTCAGTAAGTCACTTGCTTTTGCTGGTTTTCCCCATGTCATGTCGATCCTCATTGGTCCTTTCTGATGCAATAAGCATATGCCCATATTCGAGTTTGCTGAGGGAAGGCATCACTGCTCGAGAATTCATTGATCTGAATTTTGTGAATGGTCAATATCAAGGTCTTATGCCAGGCGCTGGTGAAGAGAACCATGAAGCTCACTCTCATGTGAGTCTGCCACATTCTGAGAGCTCGTCACGACGTCCTCATCGCCATTCTTCAACAGAAGAAACTAGTAGGAAAGCCTATCGTGGAGATCCAGGTGTAGGGCCGTCCAGACATAGGGATCAAGATCTAATGGGCCAACTTCGAGCTCCCCATGCTAGTTCTTCGGGAAGTAGACAACTGTCTCCCGACATTCCTGAATTCATGGGGGAAGATTGTTCGGAATCGAGTGGATTCCATGGTTCAATGGAAAGAGTTCCCAGTCCATGGGCACCTCAATACCATGCTCAGTCCATTGTTCCTTATAGCCAGCCCCTAGGCTATAATCAGGGATATGATATGCCTTCCAGCCAGTTCTTGCCCGGACCTTCTGGCACTCAGGATGATTATTGGCCCAGTTCTTTCGCAGATGCGGCCTTCAGAAGCTTGTTCGGTGGCCCTCCTAAGTAGTCTTCTTTGGCAAGGCCTCTTTCTTTTCGTGCTATCCTATGCTTCTCTTTTTTTTTGTACGAGGAATAAACAAATGTACAAGAACGAGAAATGAAAATGCAAGCAGACTTCCTTTATGCACATGATTTTGGACTCGATCAAATGCAATGCATGCAAGCCCCCAGTTTTTATTTATCGGTCAATCTCAGACTGTTTACATGGAATTGAACTCACAAAAGAAAATATATTCACTAGACTATTAATATAATTATATAAAAAGTGAATAAAATCAAAGAAAATAAATACAATTGCATGTACATTTTTTTACACTAACACACCTAATGGACCCAAGACCGTGTCTTCTCCCATGCATACACGTGCACGGTTCCAACCCTTCAAAATTAAAGGTTCCTCCCCTCTTGCTGTAGGCCGACCGACCATGACACGTTGGAGGACACCGTGTCCTTGCCGTTCACATGTCACTGGCTGTCGTTCCTCCCCGTTGGTTCATCCAGACTCGAGGTAGAAACAGTGTATTCGTGGCATGCTATTTCACTTTGGAGCACTATTTAAGCAAGACTCGTCGTCATTTCTTTTCATCGCATCTTGTCCTCTTGTTCTTACCTTCCTTACTCCTTCAATCATGGCCTTCGAAAAGAAACTTAGCCTCTGGATGAATTCTTTATCAAAACCCGAAAAACGCCTTCTCACTTTCTACAACCTAACTCTCATACTAAGCTTGAAGCAAGTGAAAATCAACTGGGATTTTCTCAAGGCGGCCTTCACATTCTGGGACTCGAAGTTTCATGTCTTTCGGTTCTCTTCGAATGAATTGTGCTCCATCCCTGAAGAATGGGCTTGAATTTTCGGTTTTGATCTCTATGCTCCACCAACTCCTCCTCCTCTTGCGTCTAACTATCGTGAAAGATTTGAGGAAATGACGAACTTCAACCATCGAGCACTCGGGCACATTTTGGTGAACAATACAGTGAATCTCAAAGCCATGATCAAATTCTTTTAATCGTCGGAAGCGCTTAAACGCAAACCGGCATCACGAGTACGAGGTTTGGTTTTTTGTATCTTGGCTGAGTTTTTATTTTATCTTGGTGGTTCGGGTTTTGCTTCCCTCTCTCTTATCCATATCATTGATGAAATGACCCGTGGCTACAACTCGGCTCCCATGACGGTGGCGAAAACTCTACTGGGCCTTGATTCTTGGAGTTATACCCGGGTCTTTGGAGGAAGCCTCCTCACCCTTCAAGTAAGTATCGACATTTTTTTTCTTTTTTTTTGTATTATCATCTTTTTTTTTTGATTTTTTTCCTTTTTATTTTGCATGAATTATTTAAATAATCCATGTCGAATCAATTTGTCGATTTTTGCTTGGTTATATTTCTTTTTTTTTTTACAACCAAGAGACTTACTATATCTCCTTTCTTCTCAGATATGGCTTATGGAACACCTCAGCATGGTGTTCTCCCCTATAACTCCCTCGAAGCTGGCTCACTTTTGCCAACGCAAAAGGAAATTTGATGCACGTCGCAACTTCGATGAGTGGGTGCTCCTTTTAAAGGATCACAAAGAAATTCAATGGTGGAAGGTCCAATGCTTCTCCAATCATTCAAGCAAGGCGGCTCATCTCACTTTGTTGGGCGTAGGGGAACTCACCTACTATTTCCCTGACTGGGTTATGCGCCAAATGGGACGACTACAAGATATTCCTTTGCTCACATATGAAATTCCTGACCTCACCCATCTCCAAGGCTCGGTGGTCGAATCATTGGTTAAATATTGGAAGCAATGAGCGGGAGTGGAGGTTCTACCGCCTCATCGCGTTTCCTCTTCATCAACCGACGGATATCGAAGCTGGTTGAGTATTACTATCGGTGCGGTACAATGGCGTGAGAAGCGCGCTCGTTCGCCTATCCGAGAGGCTCCAAAGCTGAAAAGTGTTGTTATCATTGGGGAATCTCACCCTAATGCAGAAAAATCAAGCAAGACTTGTCAAGCGAGCACTAACGCGTCTAAGGACTCTAACTCGAACTAGGACTTGACGCATATCTAGTAAGTAGGATGGAGAGAAGGAGATGGAATAAATGTAGGAAAGAATGCGTGCGTTTTGTATTGGTTTAATTTGATGCTTTTTCTTAATTAAAATTAGTAAAACAAAAATGTATTGAATCAAGAGTGTACTTTTATTGATATGAGAAGTAATACATTTCATTTTGTTTTAAAAGAATTAACACAAGCTATGATCTTCTTCTTGTCAATCCTTGTATTCGATAACAAAACTTGCAATATCTCCTTTTACCTAACTTGTCCCGAAGGATTTTCAAGTTAGTCTCTCATTTTTCTTCTTTTTTCTCTTTTCTAATTTTTTTTCTTCTTTTTTCTCCTTTTGCCTGACTTGCCCAAAGGGTTTTCAAGTCAGCCACTCTCATAACTTTTCACTTTTTTTTTTTCTTTTTTTCTGTTCTTTCTCTCATAAGCAAGTAGCCTATTGGCAGTTCAGTTGCTTGCTTTTATAAGGTAATGCATGTTTAAGTAGCTAAGAGTACCAACCCTTAGTAGCTTAGACATAATACCTCTTTAACTGATCCAGGTTCACAGGATGAATAAGCTCTTCTCCTTCAAGTGTTGCCAAGCGAGCAAAACCTCCAGGTGTAATGGAAACAATGACATAAGGTCCTTTCCAATTCGGGGCAAACTTGCCATGAGGATCCTGGCGAGCAGACCTCATTTCTTGTAACACTAAGTCACCTTCCATCAGATCTCGATCTTTGACCCTCTTGTTGAACGCGTGAGTAATTTGACTTTGATAAAGCTGTATATTGTGTAATGGGCGGAGTCGGTGTTCGTCCAACAAGGTTAACTCCTCATACTTAGCTCGAGCCCATTCAGCTTTGGGAATTTGGCTCTCGGCGATGATTCTCAAGGAAGGAATATCAATTTCCACAGGCAAGACCGCCTCAATTCCATACACCAAAGAGTATGGCGTAGCTGCGGTTGCAGTTCGAATAGAAGTACGATACCCCCACAATGCGGAAGGGAATTTATCAGGCCAATCTTTATAAGTGACCGCCATCTTCTTAATGATTTTCACCAAATTTTTGTTCACAGCCTCGACCGCTTCGTTTGTTTGTGGCCGATAAGGAGAAGCGTGATGATGTTGGATCTTGTACTTTGCCAAAAGAGTGGCAAATTCACCCATAAAATGACTCCCATTATCGCTGATCACCTCATGTGGCACTCCATATCTGCAGATGATGTTCTTCAAGATGAATTTGGCAACATGTTTCGAGGTAATCTTCGCATAGGAAGCGACTTCTATCCACTTAGTAAAATATTCCACAGCTACAAGCACATATTCATGACCTCCTGTGCCCTGAGGCGAATCCTTCCCAACAAATTGAAGACAACCTGACTTCATCGTAGACTAGAAATACCCTACTCGCTGAATTTTCTTCACTAACATCCTTCCATTCATGTGTGGTCCACACTCTCCTCCATGGGTGGACTTCATCAGTTCTCTAGCTTCCACTTCATCAATAGACATCAAGTTTATCCCAGTCGCAACCTTCTTGTATAAACGATCCTGAATGATGCAATATTGTGCAGCCACTAATCGGATAGCCTTCCGAGCTCGGTGTTTAGCCTCTGGTTAGTATACACCACTTTTCAGAAAGGTGTAGATATCAAAGTACCATGGCTTAGGGCTGATGGAATTAATCATTAAAGGTTGCTGATGGGCAGGTTGGACTTTCCTTTCTACCACAACCGCCAAAGTTTGATCCATTTCTGGCATTGCTACCATAGACGATAGTTTAGCTAGCGCATCAGCTAACTCATTGTGGCTTCTCGGTAGGTATTTGAACTCAACGTGCTTGAATCTCTTGGCTAAATCAGATAAGTGTTGTTGATATAGCGCCAAAGACTTACTCTCCACTTTCCAAACACTAGTAGCTTGATTGACAATTAAACTAGAGTCTCCAAATACTCGTAATCTTTCAATACCCATTTTCAGAGCTGTAAGTATACCTAAGATACAAGCTTCATATTTAGCAGCATTGTTGGTGGCGTCAAAATCCAACTTGACCGCCAATGGAAAATGTAGGTCTTCAGGAGATATCAGCAGAGCTCCGACTCAACACCCTATTTGATTTGCAGCACCATCGAAGTACAACTTCCAAGTCTCCTCTTCTACTTGGAAGACCTGCCCATCACTAAATTCTAAGCCCGTAGTGTCAGGATCCTCTGTTGGGAGTTTAACTAGAAAATCAGAAGCTGCTTGACCTTTTATAGATTTCTGATGTTGAAAATGAAGGTCAAATTCGGATAACATGACTATCGATCGAGCAATTCGGCTGTTCACAGTAGGTTGCTCCATGATGTACTTGACTGGATTGCATGCCTATAGACACCGGGGTTTTGACGCATAAATTATATGGAAAATAAAAGCGGAAGAAATAAAAGAAACTCGATAAATACATGCATTTACATGTATTTTGCTCACCCATAATCACATGCATAATCACATGTGATTCTTCCTAACTACATGTACATTATTTTTATAAAAAGATGAAGCATGCAAACCCTAAGAGCAAGTGTCAGAGGTCATGAGATCGAAACCTCACAAAACACTCAAAAACATCTCACAAAAGCTAAATGCAATTGCCATCTCCGTCCAGTATGAACAACATGTTCCATAGGACGAGGAGGATTCGTCCCCCCCTGCTGGTGGCCGGTCGGCCTTGGTGGCTCCACCCACACGTGGCCAATTGACCACGTGCCACCGTCCATGCAAGGTCATCCCCCCTACCGCCCTAGTGTTCTGTGCCAGGCCGGAGTCTACGAGGTGAGTGTATGTATGTGCATGCATGCTTACTACCTCCTTCTCCTATAAATACTACTCCATCTCATTCTCATTTCACTCAATCTTCACTCACCAATTCACTCATCATCTATCCCTCTCTAATCATTCTCTTATTCACTCTATCACTCTCTCTAATCTCTCTCATAATCTTTCTACTTCTTATTATATTCTTCACCTCATTTTCATCTTCTATCTTATCCATCATCTATTCTATCCTATTTTCCCTTCATACTCTTCATCTTTTATCCTTACAAAAACCCTAAACACATACCCTATCTCATTCATCCTAAACTCCATAAAAAAACCTAGCCTAAACACATTCATAATCACAAAGGAAGCCTTATTATTACTCTCTTACCGCCCTCTTTTCTTATCATCTTTCACCACCTTTACTATCATCACTTTGGCACTTGGAGAGGA
The DNA here is from genome assembly GCA_029582165.1 of Portulaca oleracea. NCBI lineage: Eukaryota > Viridiplantae > Streptophyta > Magnoliopsida > Caryophyllales > Portulacaceae > Portulaca > Portulaca oleracea. The sequence continues at coordinate 22,010,757 of CM055883.1, read as the reverse complement.
GGGTTTTTAAGGCATCAAGGAGGATTCATCAAGCATCTAAAGGCTAGGTGTAGACACCGGATTTTGGCACATAAATATATAGCATAACTATATATAATGAAACAAAAATAAAGAAGGAGAAGTCATTCGATAAGCTAGATTTTAGCATAAATTTTATATACTTTTTAATGTAATTTTTATTACTTCATTTTTTTTATGTATTTTTAGTTAGAAAATTAGGAAATTAGAAAATAAGGGAAGCCAAGCCATGCAACCCACGTGCCAAGAGGTCTCAAGTTCAAAGCCTAGCAAAAGCATCCAAAACATCAAATAAAGCTCCTACCGTCCAAATGTGAATAGGGGAATTTAGCATGTGTTTTATTCACATGTCTACCGTCCAAAGGTGCATGGATGCTAGCAAATAAATCCCTCCCCTCTCTGTAGGCTGATCGGCCTTTAATTCATTCACACCCAAAGTCATCTCTTCACACTACCGTCCACCTACTTACACTCAACTTACCTTTCTACTACCCAAAATCCACAAAAAGAGCCTTTTTTATACCCTTTTCTCGTCCCTCTTTCTTATCATCTTTTACCATCCTTTCTATCACTATCTTGGCACTTGGAGGGGAGGCATCAAGGAGGATTCTTCAAGCATCTAAAGGCTAGGCAAGGATTTCTCCAACGAGGTTACAATGTAAGCTTTAAGTTGTTTTCTTCTTCCTTGTAAATAATTGTGTATATTTGTATCTTCTTTATTTTCTATCATTCTTGTTGCATGATTCAATGAAATAATTCTATAAGGTATTCATTCATTTCCCTTCCAAACTTTATCAAAGCACATTTTAAACTTTTAGTAGAGTCTTTCCTTTTGTGAGAGGCGAACTTTTAAAGTTTACTTTTCGAGTTCGTAGCCTTACCCCCGAATCCATTCTTGGGTTTCGCAAGCGGAGTTTTTCTTTCTTTTCTTTTGCTTTTGTCTTGGCTTTTCCCTTAAAAAGTCGGGTGGCGACTCCCATTTCGAACTATAATACATCGGAGATTGCATAAACTATGGTTAACATGGTTTTACAATGTATCGATGCAACTTTAGGGTATTCTTCCTTATATTTCTAAATAATACTTGCATAAATAACTCTCTTCCGAGCCTAAAATTTAAATGACAAAATTGGGTTAAATTTAGAAGAGTTTGGAACAAGTAGATGTTCACTCTTAAATGTTTAATTCAATGACTCATAAAATGCGTAAGTAAAGGGAAAGTGATTTTACAAAATATTATTTATGAAATGTAAGGTTGAACTCCTTAAAGAGTTTTCAAAGGTCAAACCCCAGCACAAATCACCGAATCAAACCCCAATCCAAACATGGACGTTCAGAAGCCCGAACGGCGAGGAAAAATGTCGACAGGATTTTTGGCAACTCCACTAGGGAGTTTTTCTAAAATGGGTTAAACTTGAAAAAAAGTTTGTGTGCTTTAAATCTGCTGGATGGAAAGTGAATTTTACTTTATATTATTAGGTCATTCTTTTTTTAGGCATTATGCATTGCATATACCGGGGCACTCCCTTGACATGTAATATGTCGTAGGAGCACGTAAATCGGCAGTATTACGTTTTTTTCTTTTTTTAACCACAAAAATAACCCATGGGGATGTCGGATCGGCCATACTCAATTGGTGCACTTACACCGAGAGAGCCTCAGTCACCACATCCACTCATGCATCACTCTACGAGGTGTCCAGACGAGCCTCCAAGAGCAACACTGCACACATTCAAGTTGCCTTTACAACAAGAATGCACCGGGGTAAGTACATGAGTCGCTAAGCCTTACTTATCCAATAAACCCTTTTGTACATAGAGCCTTAATTTAGGATACCCCTTGTTCATATGTATGCTACGTGATATGTGTTTAAATTCGTTGTAAAAAGTCAACCCAAGTTTAGGAGTGTTGTTCTAGTCCATATAGCAGTCATTGGGCTGAGAAGAGTCATGGTTACCAACCGAAAATTAGCCTCAAAAATTATGGTTAACCTAGTGGTTGGGCCCATTTATCTATAAAGGTTAATTCTTTTGGTTCATAAAGTAAACTCAACTCGCCTTTGATGATTCTATATGGCCTTTTTCAACACTTTCTTAACAAAGGTCCAATAAACCTGATCAAAGTCAAAACAAAGTTAGTAGGTAAAGTCTTAGACTGCATAATAATCACCGTGCTAGAGTAAATTAATTTATCGAGTTAATTATCGAATCTGTCACACTTATGGCCGACCCGTGGTTAGGCCCAACCATATCAGGTTTGGCAATTAAGTCCATAAATCAATTATAACTCGCCCGTCATTGGTTTTATTCAGTCCTTTATGATACCCGCTTTTTGGTAATTAAAAAAATAAAAAATGAAGTAGAAAAGAGGGTCGTCGGTCCAGTCAATCATTATTATAGTCCGCATGACAGTCAACATGGATCGAATTGAGTTTGAGTCGGTGGCCCAAACCACAGATTCTTCTTAAAACGGTCGACCTGTGGATGGGGCCCATCCGAATTGAGAAACACTGATTTGTGCTCCTTGACTTGGGCTTGATTCGCCATGTTTGACTTTATTCGACCTCTTGTAATAATTAGTTGTCCTTAGGTCCAAAAATTTTGACTAATAAATCAAACAAAGTTAGCGGATAATGTCTTAGACTGCGTAATAGTCACTAGGATTGAGTAAACTCATTTATCGATTTAATTATTGAATCCATCATACTATGGTCGGCCCATGGCTAGGCCCAACCATACTGGATTTGGAATTGACTCTATAAATTAAGTTATAACTCGTTTCTCGTTGACTTTATTCAGTCCTCTACATTATCTACTTTCCCTGAGTAAATAAATAAAACTTGTACCACTTGTTTAACTTTGTTGAGTCTTTACGACGTGTTTTAGTTCGTTGAGTCTTTGCCACGTGTTTGAGTCTGTTGGGTCTTTGTTAGGTGTTTGTTAACACGTGTTTTGAGTCTTTGTTAAGTGTAAATTTGTGTTTGTGTTTGTCGTGTCTTCATTGGAGTCGGACCTAATTTTGAGATATTGTCTTAGTCTGCGTAATAATCATCAAGTTTGAGAAGAAGTGAGTTTATAAACTCGGTTAACCAACCTTAAATCTTATGATCGGCCCGATTGTGAGGCCAATTCATTTAAAAGGTTAATTACCCTTGTTTATCGATTCATTTTAACTCACCTTTGATGGTTTTATTCGACCCTTCTTAGTATTCTCTTATTTTGGGTCCAAAGAAAATGATAAATAATAAAACAAAGTCAGTGTGTGTTGTTCTAGCCCACGTAATAGTCTTAAGGTTGGAGAAAATAAATTTAAAGATTTGATTATTAAGTCTAAAACAAAATCCATGGCCGGCCTGTTGGTAAGCCCATCCATGTTGGATTTAATAATTGAGTTTATAAGTATGTTTTAATTCACCTTTTGATGGCTTTACTCGGTCCTTTACAACATCCACTTTCCATGAGTGTAAATAAATAAATACGTCGAGTCTTAGATAAAAAAAAGTGTGTAAATAAAAGTCTAGAAGTCAGGTTGTCAGTTCATCGAGCATTATTCTAGTCCGTGTAATAGCCAACTTAGCTTGAGTTAACACAAGTTTGTTAGTTCAAGTGACAAATTCTCCTTAAAACGGCCGGCTTGTGGTTTAAGCCCATCCGAATTGAGAAACACTCACTTGCGCTTTCCAACTTATGTCGACTCGCTATGTTTGACTTTGTCCGGCCCTTTATAATGCTCTTGTTGTAAAAAAGAGTTGTTGTTTGTCTCAGAGTCATAAAGGTTAGGCATTCCTGAGTCAGTAAATAAGTGTCTTTCATTCTTTAGGACGTCTCATAGAGGTCAGGACAGGCGAACCCATATCATAGCTGAGTTGTTTCCCAAGTCAGTATGTAGGTGTCTTACACGCTAGGAGATATCATGTATGGTCTAGTAGGCCTGGGTCATAGGTGAGTCTTTTCCCGATTCAACACGTATATTTCAGTTTTAGGAAGTCTAGTTTAAACCTATGCCATGGGTGAGTTTATAGAGTCAGGATGTGAGTGTCTTTAGAACGTCTCATATATGATATAGTAAACCCAAGTTATAGGTGAGTCTTCGTTTTAGAGTCTGCATGTAAGTGTCTTGCATTCTTTAAGGGGTCTTATATAGGTGTATAGGGTATACAAACCCAGGTCATAGGAAAGTCTTTGTTTTGGAGTCACCATGTAAGTTTTTGTTTATTCTTTAGGAAGTCGTATATAGGGTCTAGGTCCTAGGTCAGTCTTTTCCCAAGTCAATATGTGTCTTTCATCCCTAGGAAGTCCAATGCGAGTCCATGTCATGTGTGAGTCATTCTTGAGTCAACATGTGTGTTTCATTTGTAGGAATTTCAATTTAAACCTAGGTCTAGGATGAGTCTTTGTGTTAGTGTCTGCATGAAAGTGTCTTGCATTCTTTAGAAAGTTTCATATAAGGTCTAGGATGAGTCTTTGTGTTAGCGTCTACATGTAAATGTCTTTAAGTCTTTAAGAAGTTTTCATACGAGGTCTAGGTCATAGGTGAATCTTTTCTTAAGTCAATGTGAGTTTGTCTTTTTTAGAAAAGTCCAAAGTAAAACCCATGCTATGGGTAAGTCGTTAGGTCGTTTCTTGAGTCAGCAGGTAAGTGCCTTCATTCTTCCGAAAAGTCTCATATAGGGTCTAAATCATGGGTAGGTTCTTTCCTAAGTCAGCATGTGTATTCCACTTTAAGGTTGTCAATTGCAAACCCATATCGTGGGTGCTCTAGAGTCATCATGTAAACATCTGTCTTTTGTGAAGAAGTTTAGTGTAAACCCATGTTATAGGTTAGTCTTTAAGGGTTAACATATAGGAATTTGCATTTTAGGAAGTCTTATATAGATTTTAGGACATATAGACCCATGTCGTGGGTAAGTATTTTCCTTAAGTCAGCATATAGAAGTCTTGCATCCTAGGAAGTCCCATGTAGGTCAATTTGCATATTCAAACCCATGTACTGGGTGAGTCTCTCTCGAGTCAGCATGTAAGCATTTTTCATTTCTAGGAAGTCCAGATAGGTCATTTAGGTCATGCATGCATTGGGATGAGTTTTTCTTCATTTATCCAGTGTCAGGGTCAAGGCCCGAACCAGCAATAAAGCGAATTTTGTGATGGCGTGAAATTCTGTAATCACCATAGGTCCCGGGGACACGATACGGAGAATTGTTGGACTTTGAAGAACAAGATTGAGGACATGATCCATTCAGGGAGAAACTGCTTCTGCCAAAAGAAGCACAAAGGGCCAGATAGAACATGGATTCCCTAGACGAAGACATGGAGGGCACATCATCAAGGGAGCTTTAGAGTTAGCTACATTCTTGATTGTCAAGCATTTCATTTCTGGAGTCTATTAGAGTTAAGAGTCAGTTCTTAATACATTTCTTCGATTCGGTTGCTCTTGTTGCTATTTGTTCAAATAGAATTTCGTGCTTGTACTTCTGACTTGAGTTGAAAAGTCCTCTTATCCATCTGCCATCCTCATAAACCAAGTTTGACAAATTCACATTCTCTTATCTTTCCATTATTTGTCTTACACCTCATTCCCATCCTTTCATTATCTTGAATCCAGGGTTAGAGAGGAAAAGAGAAATTAAAAAAAAAAAAGAGTTATAAGAGAAAAATAGAGTGAAAAACTATAGAGTGGCCGGTTTTGAAACCTCATTGAGGCAAACTGAGAAAAGGAGAGAATAAGATTGTTGAGAGAAGTCAGCCTACATCTCCTATCCAATAGGCTGAGCAAAAGGAGAGAGTGTTGTCAAGAAAGAGCAAGTGCAATAACCTCTCTAAAGTGAACACTCCTCATTAGAAATGTCGCAGCTTAACCAAATGTGCCGAGGACAGGGGGCTTTCGCCCAACCTTCATTTCACCAACCACATAACCCTCGTCGTTTCATCCAGTCTCGACCTACCACTTACTACCTATCATTTACGTTTCTAGCCTTTTCCATCAAACCTCAACCTTTTCAAAACCCTTTCATTCATTAAACCAAATCCAAAAGGTGTGCTATGACCAATGGAGAACAGGAGGCGACCCGTGAAGGAGTTTGAAAAAAATATTCAAAAGTAAGGAGTTTTAAAAAATATTCAAAAGTAAGGGAAAAAGTGAAAAGGGAGAAACAAAAAAAAAGTTGAGAGGGATAGCAAAAGAATAAAGAGAGATAACAAAAAAGAGGGAAAAGGAAGAAAAATAAACCAAGAGGGAAAAAAGAAGAGAAGCAAACAAGAGTGGAGAATAACAAACTGAAGGCAGAAATAAAGGTCATGCACACCGGAGAAAATCCCATTGATCCTAAAACCTTCACCTCATCTTACCTTTCAGCCTTCATAATCATCCATACACCTCATCATACCTTTTACCCTTCAAGAACCTTCATACGTCTTTTAATGACCATCCATTACCTACATATGTGAACCCTCAAGCCTTCACAAGCATCTTTTCGAAGCATTAAGCCTTCCTCGAGGCATTAACCATCAAAGTTGTGCTCAAAGAACTACGACTGGCCTGATTCCACCTTGGATACGTAGGAGAACCTCTTCGAGGCCCGGCTAATACCTTTTCACTTTAGAGAGTTTCGTCGTTTAATAAACATGTCTTTGAGAGAATAAAAAAGAGAGAATAAAAAGCTAGTCCAAAAACCCACTTGGGCGGGCTAGGCAAAAGGAGAGGAAACCCTGGATTTCTATCACCATCATTAACCCTTCATTTTCCATTTTCCTTTTGTCAGACTTGAATATCATTCCATCACTTATGTCCCATCCTTTTCCCAAGAGATGATGTCTATCCCTTTTGAACATATCTTCACCCTTTCAAGACACCATCATCCTTAAGTGTCTCTTTATTCCCATGTTCTAACCTTTTTCCAAGAGATGATGATTATCCCATTTGACCATCTCTCATTCCCTTTTAAAGCACGTTCATTCTTAAGTGTCTCCACATCCCATTCATTAATAATACCTCTCCCATCATCTCTTTCACTAAACACTTTCTAGCCGTTCTTTTTAGCCTTTTCATATCTTCTCACCCGTTGAGAACTTTTCAGCTAGTCATTATTGCAAGTATGAGGTTTTGTTCTTAGTGCCCACTCTCAGTATACCTGAGTGCGGCTAACTTCTCAACAAGAGCAAAATCCGTCCACGTCATATCAGCGACTGGCTGGCAACTACATGATCATCAATAGGCTCAGAGACTAGCTACTCTAGGAATGGCAACGGGGCGGATCGGGGATGGGGGAGTATACCTCCGTCCCCGTCCCCGCTCCCAAAACTCATCCCCATCCCTGTCCCCATCCTCGCTTCGGGGAATGATTCTTGCTCCATCCCCATCCCCGCGGATTCCCCATCCCCAGCGGGGATTTTTTTAAAACTATCCTAAATTTAACTAAATTTTAATCGGATCTAGTTTTTAATCGAACCTGGTTTTTAACATGTTCAAAATACAACGTATTTAACTTGCTCAAGTAATAATATATCAAAATAAAACAATAATACATCAACAAGTGAGAATAAATTGGAAAATTACTACTTTGTCATTCCTATTAATATATATATTAAATTTGAATAAAGGTTATTTGGTAATTTTAACATTTTCGGGGATGGGGATTCGGGGTTGGGGACGGGGAATTCACCCCGGCGGGGAAAATGGGGACGGGGATGGGGAAAATTTTGTCCCCATCCCCGCCCTGTCCTCGAGTGGATTTAGGAAAATCGTCCCCGTCCCCGTCCCCATCCCCAATGGGGGCGGGGATTTTTCCCTATAGCGAGGTGGGGCCTCGACGGGTTCAGGGATTCCCCGCCCCATTGCCATCCCTAAGCTACTCTAAACTGGGGGCTTGCTCGACCCTTGTGACATCATTCAAGACTTTATCGGAGAAAGCTTCTAAGTGGGACACCTACTCCCTATCCCACAAGATCCTGGATCTTCATTCTCATCGGTGTCCTAATAGTGATCTCGAAAGGAAAGGAAAAATAAAAAAGAAAAGAAAAAAAAAGAAAAGAAGAAGAGAAAAGAAAAGAAAAAAAAGAAAAAGAGAGGCTAACTTGAAAACCCTTTAGGCGAGTTAGGCAAAAGGAGAGATTGAGACTCACAACTAAGAACATACCAGACTTCCATCAATGCAGCATCAGAAGCAATGCCTGCTTCCATTCCATGGTCTTCATGCATCATATCATTGAGAGTCTACGCAAAACCGGGGGCTTGTCATACATCATCATTTTGCAAGCAATCGAGGTCATCGACGTGAGCATCCAAGAAGCACATCCTTCAGGCCTAACACCTCCGCCATTTTTCCTTGTCCCCTGGACCGAGATGTTCCTCATTCTGAATTTTCCTGAAACTCCCGACAAGTGGCCTTGATCCTTAGGAAGTCATTGTCTTGGGGAAGCATTGTCCAAAAAAAAAAAAAGTCATTTTCTTAGGAGATCATTGTCCTAGAAAAACATTGTCTTAGGAAAGCATTGTGTTAGAAAGTTGTTGTTTAAATAAAGAGTCGGGGGGTTACCTGCATATAGAATTGCATGTTTAGAATCATAAAGCGTCATGTGTATGTTCCGTCTAAGCATAATAGGTTTGCATTGCATCCATAAGTCATGTTAAAGTCACATAGAGTCAGTCTGTCATGCATAAAGTTAGTAGTCGTGTATAAATGCATAAGTGCATAAATACTTGTGTCAAAAAAAAATTCATTGTTTGTGAAGAGAGTCCGTAGACTAGTTATACTTGCATATCAAAAAAGAAAAAAAAACAGCAAAGAAGTGTCTTACTGTTACTCCAAAACGCAACATTGGGGGCTGGTTAAGCCCGTAGGCCATCTCATTCAGACCAGTCAACATGGTTTCTTATCACTAAGAGCAAGACTGGAGCAACCTCTAATCCAACCCTAGCAAGTCAAGCTAGCATCCAATCAAGTCATAAATCGACTGTCCGATACGAAGGACCGAATCTTCATCATCCGCCAGACACGAATGGTGATTGTCTGATACGAAGGACAAAATTCATCTTCATCCGCCAAACACGAATGGCGACTGTCCGATACGAAGGACAAAATCTTCATCATCTGTCAGACACGAATGAGGATTGTCCGACACGAAGGACAAAATTTATCTTCATCCGCCAAACACGAATGGCGACTGTCCGACACGAAAGACAGAATCTTCATTATCCGCCAGACACGAATGGCGACTGTCCGACACGAAGGACAAAATCTTCATCATCCGCTAGACACGAATGGCGATTGTCCAACACGAAGGACAAAATCTTTCTCATCTAGACATGAATGGCAATTGTCCGACACGAAGGACAACATCCTCTTCAGCCAAACATGAATGGCACCTGTCCAACACAAAGGACATATTCTTCACATGACTGATATAGATCGGCGACCGGGCGAAATTCAAGAATCCATGTTCCCCCAGTGGAATTCCAAACTCATGCAACCACGAGCAAAGAAGATGTTGGGGTCTATGCGCTTAAAGGAAAATTTAAAGTATCATTTACTTTGAATTCAACTTAAAGTGCTGAAACAAGCAGTAGCATGCAAGTCGTTTCAACAACAACATGCTATAAAAATAAGCTTGTAGAAGAAATAAAACATATCGAGGAATAAGAGCGGAAGAAGCCATCACTTCTCAATAAAAGCCAAGAATACAAAAAAGAAGAAAATCCAAAAAACAAGAAGAAGGCCAAGAAGAAGCTCCAATTTGTGATCACAAGAGTTCGATTCACACAACCACATGTCACGCCCTCATTTGCCTAGGATCAAGTCTAATAAGACTTGGGGCTATCTACAATGATTGCAAGCATGTTGGTCTCCTGCATGGACTGCAAAAGCTGGAGTGAATGCAAAGAATCCTCTCTTCTCTCTAATGTCCGGCCGGCCTAGGGAAAGAAGGAGCCTTTGCCTTTTCTCCATGCTTGTTGCTAAGGGCCCGAGTGAATGCATGGATTCCTCTCTTTTCTAGTGTCCGACCGACCTAGGGAAAGAAGGAGCCTTTGTCTTTTCTCCATGCTTGTTTCGAAGGGCTCAAGCTTGTACATTTTCAAGGAGGAGCATGGCTAAGTGTTCCCAATAAGGAGCGGTTGTCTTCTCAAGAATAAAGCATCAAGTTCCAAAGTAAGAGCATTCTCCCAATGATCATGCTGACATAATTTGAGGAAAATAAGAGCCATCGACATCGCGATCGATGAAGTCTCCAGGCATTGAATTACCATCAGAAATCAAAATCAGAGCCACCGGCAGAGATCGGTGTAGTCTCAGCAATAAGAGTCGTGACATCAGCTTCGACGAAGCCTCAAGAATAAATGCCACTGGCATCACGTCCAGTGAAGTCTCATCGGCATCAAAAATGCCATCAACTGTCAGAAAGATAAAAAACAAGGTCGCCAATCGGCATAATTCCCCAACATCAGAGCCATCGACATCGTGCCCGATGAAGTCTCTACCCTAGGGCCATCGGCATCACGACCGGTGAGGTTCCTCGGTATTGAAATCCCATCATCATCATCATCATCATCATCATCATCATCATCATCATCATCAACGGCTTCCAGCCTCGCGTCTGGTTAGTCTCAGTATCTGGCCTCGCGTCCAGTTTATTATCATCATCATCATCAAAAATCCAAAAACAGGGTAGCCCATCGGCGTAAGTCCCCATCAGCATCAGAGCCACCGACAGAGTTTCGCTGAAGTCTCAACGTCAGGGCCATCGGCAGAGTTTCGATGTAGTCCCTTTGGCCTCCAGCGTTGCGTCTAGTTGCAGCCTCGCGTCTGGTTAGTTTGGCATCTAGCCTCGCGTCCAATTTGTCATCGTCATCGTCAAAAACCCAAAAGCAGGGTAGCCCATCGGCGTAAGTCCCCATCAGCATCAGAGCCACCGGCAGAGTTTTGGTGAAGTGTAAACAACCAGGGCCATCGGTAGAGTTTCGATGCAGCCCCAATCCTGAGCCACTTGCAGAGTTTCGGTGAAGTCTCAACCCCCAAGGCCATCGACATCGCGATCGATGAAGTCCCTCGGCATTGAACGTGCCAACAATCATCAACATCAACACCGGGAAAGACTGGAACGACACTGGGAAAGACTAGAACATCACAATCCAAGAGCCATCGGCATCACGTTCGATGAAATCTCTCCAACAAGTATGGCGTCATTCTCGCCTGAGATCACCTATCGGCGAAAGTTCGCCAACCGCGACACAAGACCTAGCTTCCAAGTGTCAGCCCACGCCTTCTAGTAGGATGCCTCAAACGTCCGAGATCATATCGAGTAGGATGTCATCGAACGTCCGAGATCGCTTCAAGTAGAGCATCATTCGTGCTCGGGATCACCCTCGACAAAGGCGCACGCCGCCGACAACCGCGATGCAGGACCCCACTTTCAAGCATCACCCCAGGCTTTGCACTCGATAAAGTCATATCTCCAGGCTTTGCACTCGAAAGTCATATCTCGACCGGTGTCCATCAAATCAAGACTACTTAGATTCTCGTCCTATCTTCAGACTCAATGAAAGTGGGGGCTCTCTGTAGACACCGGATTTTGGCACATAAATATATAGCATAACTATATATAATGAAACAAAAATAAAGAAGGAGAAGTCATTCGATAAGCTAGATTTTAGCATAAATTTTATATACTTTTTAATGTAATTTTTATTACTTCCTTTTTTTTATGTATTTCTAGTTAGAAAATTAGGAAATTAGAAAATAAGGGAAGCCAAGCCATGCAAGCCATGTGCCAAGAGGTCTCAAGTTCAAATCCTAACAAAAGCATCCAAAAACATCAAATAAAGCTCCTATCGTCCAAGTGTGAATAGGGGAATTTAGCATGTGTTTTATTCACATGTCTACCGTCCAAAGGTGCATGGATGCTAGAAAATACATCCCTCCCCTCTCTATAGGCCGATCAACCTTTAATTCATTCACACCCAAAGTCATCTCTTCACACTACCGTCCACCTACATACACTCCCTTAGTAATCTTGGAATTAGGAGCTGTTGACTACGAATGTGGAGAATGCATGTATGTGCATGTATGTTCAAGCCTCTCCTTCACCTATAAATACTACCTCTCTTGAAGCCAAACTCACTCAATCCTTCACCCATTTGTCCCCCTACGAGTTCAATCATCTATTCTCTCATTTCCTCTCATCTCTCTAATCTCTATTCCACTATTATCATTCTACCATCCTTTCTATCACCTTTCCACCACTTCCTTACCTCCATAATCTCTTATTATATCCTCCCTTAAGCCTCTAAGCCCTCACCCTGTCCATTCTTACATAAACACCACAAAAGCCTAGCTTTATATCACCCAAAACACCACTAAAAAGCCATAAAAGAGCCTTTTCATCATCTCTAATCTCCACCATATTCTTACCACCATTCTCCTCACTTCTTCATCCTCTTAAATTACTAATCCATACTCTCATCATATCCTCCCTCATCTCCACAAAAAACCTCCCAAAAACACCACAAAACAATCCGAGAAACCCACAAAAAGAGTTCCTTTTTCCTACCTTGTTCCTATCCTTTTCCACCATTTTTTCTACCATTATTATCTCCACTTCTCTACTCTTTTAAACCTCTTATGTCCATTCTCATATTACCTTCCATCATCCCTCCATAAAACTCCACAAAAAGCTTACCTTTCTACTACCCAAAAACCCACAAAAAGAGCCTTTTTTATACCCGTTTCTCGTCCCTCTTTCTTATCATCTTTTACAATCCTTTCTATCATTATCTTGTCACTTGGAGGGGAGGCATAAAGGAGGATTCTTCAATCATCTAAAGGCTAGGCATGGCTTTCTCCAATGAGGTTACAATGTAAGCTTTAAGTTGTTTTCTTCTTCCTTGTAAATAATTGTGTATATTTGTATCTTCTTTATTTTGTATCATTCTTGTTGCATGATTCAATGAAATAATTCTATAAGGTATTCTTTCATTTCCCTTCCAAACTTTATTAAAAGCACATTTTAAACTTTTAGTAGAGTCTTTCCTGTTGTGAGAGGCGAACTCTTAAAGTTTACTTTTCGAGTTCGTAGCCTTACCCCCGAATCCATTCTTGGGTTTTGCAGGCAGAGTCTTTCTTTCTTTTGTTTCGGTTTTGTCTTGGCTTTTCCCTTAAAAAGTCGGGTGGCGACTCCCATTTCGAACTAAAATACATAAGAGATTGCATAAACTATGGTTAACATGGTTTTACAATGTATCGATGCAACTTTAGGGTATTCTTCCTTATATTTCTAAATCATACTTGCATAAATAACTCTCTTCCGAGCCTAACATTTAAATGAGCAAATTTGGTTAAATTTAGAAGTGTTTGGAACAAGTGGATGTTCACTCTTAAAGGTTTAATTCAATGACTCATAAAATGCATAAGTAAAGGGAAAGTGATTTTACAAAATATTATTCATGAAATGTAAGGTTGAACTCCTTAAAGAGTTTTCAAAGGTCAAACCCCAGCACAAATCACCGAATCACACTTCAATCCAAACATGGACGTTCGAAAGCCCGAACGGCGAGGAAAAATGTCAACACTAGGCAAGGCTTTTTCCCAACAAAGTAGCAATGTAAGCTTTAAGTATTCTTTTTGTTGTATATAATTGTGTATTTGTACCTTTTTTTATCTTGTATCTTGTTGCATGATTCAATGAAATAATCTTATAAAGTATTCCTTCATTTCCCTTCCAAACTTTATCAAAAGTACAATTTTAAACTTTTAGTAGAGTCTTTCCTTTTGTGAGAGGCGAACTATTAAGGTTTACTTTTCGAGTTCGTAGCCTTACCTCCGAATCCATTCTTGTGTTTCGCAGGCAGAGTCTGTTTTTGTTTTCCTTTTTGTTTTGTCTTGGCTTTTCTCTTAAAAAGTCGGGTGGCGACTCCCATTTCGAACCAAAACACATCGAGGATTGGATAAACTGTGGTTAACATGGTTTTACAATGTATTGATGCAACTTTAGGGTATCATTTCTTATATTTCTAAATAATACTTGCATGAATCACTCTCCTTCGAGCTTAACATTTAAATGAGCAAATTGGGTTAAAGTTAGAAGAGTTTGGAACAAGTGGATGTTCAATCTTAAAGGTTTAATTCAATGACTCATAAAATGCATATGTAAAGGGAAAGTGATTTTACAAAATATTATTCATGAAATGTATGGTTGATTTCCTTAAAGAGTTTTCAAAGGTTAAACCCCAACACAAACCACCAAATCAAACCCCAATCCAACGTGAACGTTCAGAAGCCTGAACGACGAGGAAAAATGTCCATAGGATTTTTTGGCGACTTTAGTGGAGAGTTTTTCTTAAAGTGGGTAAAACTTTAAAAATGTTTAGTGTACTTTAAAAATTTTTTGGAAGGATAATGAATTTTACTTTATATTTTTTGGTCATTCTTTTTAAGCATAATGCATTGCATATAGCGGGGCACTCCCTTGACATGAAATTTGTCGTAGGAGCACGTAAATCGGCGGTATTAGGCTTTTTTCTTCTTTAAACCATAAAAATAACCCGTGGGATGCCGGACCGGCTATACTCAAATGGTGCATTTACACTGAGAGAGCATTAGTCACCACATCCACTCATGCATCACTCTACGAGGTCTCCACACGTGCCTCCAAGAGCAACACCTCACATATTCAAGTTGCCTTTACAACAAAAATGCACCAGAGCGAGTACATGAGCCGTTAAGCCTTATCCAGCCAATAAACCCTTTTGTACATAGAGCCTTGGTTTAGGATACCCCTTGTTCATATGTGTGCTATGTGTCATGTGTTAAATTTGTTGTAAAGAGTCGACCCAAGTTTAGGAGTGTTGTTCTAGTCCATATAGTAGTCATTGGGCTGAGAAGAGTTATGTTTACCGACTAAGTCATTTATCTGTAAAAGTTAATTTTCTTGGTTCATAAAGTAAACTGAACTCGCCTTTGATGATTCTATTTGGCCATTTATAACATCTCCCCAACAAAGGTCAAATAAACCTGATTAAAAAGTCGAAACAAAGTTAGTGGGTAAAGTATTAGACTGTGTAATAATCACCAAGCTAGAGTAAATTAATTTATCGAATTAATTATTGAATCCGTCATATTCATGGCCGGCCCGTGGTTAGGCCCAACCATATCAGATTTGGCAATTAAGTCCATAAACTAATTATAAACTCGCTTGGCGTTGGTTTTATCCAGTCCTTTATGATATCCACTTCCCTAAACAAATAGAAAAAAAATTATATAGAAAAGTGTCAGGCGGCCAGTCTTGTTGATCATCATTCTAGTCCACATAATAATCAGCACAGTTTGAGTTGGCCCAAGTAGGGTGTCCAAGTTACGAATTCTCCTTAAAACGGCCGACTTGTGGATGAGGCCTATGCAAATTGAGACACTGACTTGCACTCCTATACTCGGTCTTGACCCACCGTGTTTGGTTTTATTCGGCCCTTTATGATGATCAATGGTCTTTTAGGATCATGTAGAGTTAAGGTCATGCAAACCCGTGTCTCGGGTGAGTCACCTTGTCAAGTCAGCATATAGATTGTGCATTTTAGGAAGTCCCATGTAGGTTCGCTAGGTCATGCAGTCATCGAATTGGGTTTTGGTTAATAAAAGGTCAATCTCTGAATTGTGTGTGGTTTTGCTGTAGTCAATATAGGAGACCCGAGTCTAGCCTGGATCCCCGGCCCAACAGATCGCTTGATCCGTAACCCGGTCTTTGTTCTGTTAGCACCCTGGTCCAAAACCTCCCGCCGTCTGCAGTTCAACATGCCTTCCGGGGAGAAAAATGGGGACAACCAAGTTCAGGAGGCTTTAGCTAAACTTCTTGAGGAGAAGTTTAGGCAAGTAGAGGGCTCGATCACTTTTGATGCCTTACAGTAAAAGAAGAAAGCCGATGAGCACATCGCTCGACAGCGAGAACTCATCTAGAGGCAAAACACTCGCATAGAGCAACAACAAGAAACCTTGAATGGTGTCTTAGAAGCTGTGCAACAAATCAACGTGCGAATGGGAATGGCGGACAATGATGAAAATGCCATGTAGATTCTCTCTAACCTTGCTGTTGACAAGGGCAAAGGAAAGATAGGCGAGAGTTCCAATGTTGAAGGAGTTATTGAAGTATCTGATGACCTAACACCTACGCCTCCACCGCCAGTGGCTATCCCTCAAACCGTTCCGATCAAAGATGAGTTACGTAGTGACCCCGTCATTCAAGACATAAAAGCTCAGCTGAATGTGTTCAAGGATGCTGTGAGCCAGATGCCGACCTTCACCAACCAGTTCGTCGAGTTCGAACCACCTGCTGAAATTAATGCTAATATAGTGGGAAAGATGGACATTCCTTTGAAGAAGTTTTATCCGTTTGAGAATCCAACCCATCATGTATGAGAGTTCAACCGAGTGATGCCACTTCGAGGTGTTACTACTGAACATTACAAGCAAGTCTTCCCATCATCGCTGAATGATGAGGCGTTAAACTGGTATTACACTCTTTCTCTGGAGGTGCGAGGAGATTGGACTGCTCTACGCAGGGCATTCATCGAGCATTACAGTAAAATTCAAAAGGATAAGGTGACCCTGTCACACATCATTGCTATTCGACAAGGAGAAAATGAGTCACTTACGGCTTACTATGAGAGGTGGCATGCTAAGCTATCTCAGGTGACTAGCATTATCCCCACAGAAATGCAGTTGGACATATTTGTCCGTGGTTTGAAGCCATGCCTGGCGCAACAGTTAGATTTTCATGTGGTTGAGAGTTTCGAGTACTTAAAGAAGTTGTGTCATAAGTTAGAGGCATGCAAGGAGAGGACTTCTGCGTTCCGAAATTGGAAGGGCAACAATGTGGGGAGAAGGACCATCACCGCTCCCAAAGTAGTTGAGATGAGCTTCGTCCAGAATGTAAATCGTGGTCCGCCTCCGAAGACGACCTACTTCTAATACGATTCATATACCCCACTCAACATGACTTACGCTGAAGCCTTGGATCGATTGCTGAAATCAAATAAGATCCAGTTGTCAATACCTAGGCCTGAACCTAAGACTAAGGGACTAGGATTGAACAACAATGCTTACTGCAAGTATCACCGGGCCAGAGGCCATGACACGGAATGGTGCTGGACGCTCAAGAATCAAATTGAAAAGATGATTCACTCTGAGCGCTACCAATGCCTAAAACTGCAAATAAACCCAATAACAAAAGCAATCCTCTCCCAATTCATGCTATTTTTATGAGGGAGTGCACTTTTGATCCGTCTGAATGCATTACCGACGAGGGAGCACCCGCACTCCTTCCTGAAGATTTGACAACCTTTACTGTTAGTGATGAAGAAGATGTGTATGAAGAAGATCCTAGTAATGAATTTTGGTCTGATAAAGAAGAAGAAGAAGAAGCTCCACCTAGTCTTGCATTTTTAACTAGGCCGGGAAGACAAAACCAGACGAGGACTGAACCTGCAGCTCCTCCACCAAATCCAAATCCTACGAGAGCAGAGGTACCTGCTACCGCTGAAGATCCTGTTCTTACACAAATAAAGAAGACTGTGGCGAATGTGTCAATTTGGCAACTAATTTGTGCTTCTAAACCACATAGAGAGCTTGTACTGGGGGCTCTCCAGAATGCCATCATTCCTACTTCCACAACCCCGGAGGCCTTGGTCTCGCATGTTGCCGCTAGCCAGGGTGCCATTACTTTCAGTGATGAAGATCTGCCTGTATCTGGGATGAATCATAATAAGGCCTTGTACTTGACCGTACTTTGCTCTGATAAAGTGATCCCGTTGATTTTAGTGGATAACGGTTCTGCTGTGAATGTTTGTCCTTGGCGAACTGCTGCCAAGTTAGGGGTTCAAAAAAGACAATTGGTTCAGGATGCTCTGTTACTCCGGGCATAAGATAATACCCCTCGAAAGTCATTAGGAACCATGACTTTGCCTATCACCTTTGACCACATCGCTCAGAATGTGGAATTCATTGTAATACCCCGCCCTAAATCATACGTATTACAGTAGTTAATCTATTTTAATTAGTTATAATTTGTTAATTAAATACTTTGAACCTTGTGGTTGGCTAACGGTGACAGGTTTCGGAGGAATGGCGAAGCGGCAAATTTTACCGATCAAAATTCTTAATCTAATTTTGTTACAGTATATTTTGGACCTTATAATATAATTATTTTAGGTTCTATGACTTTATTTTAAAGTCGGGTTAATTACTATTTCGATTTTTACGGCCAAACGGTTTAAATTTAATTTACCGATCTTACCGTCTTTTTAACCCGCATAAATTAAATACATTTTATAGCTATCATATACTACCAATTTTATGTCTCTTTAATTAAGGTATTAGTATTATAATTGGAGTAATGATATTATTATTTTTAGTGTTATTAGTTTAAGTTAATAGGGAGGAGTTTATAACCTTAAGTGGGAGGCAAAGGGCCATTCTTTTCATCCAAACTTGGGACAACACTCTCACTTTCCTCTCTCTCTCTCTCTCCGAGCAGCAGCACCAGCCCCTGCCCCTGTGTTTTTCGCCGGTTTCCGGCGACTTTCCGGCCAAGTTTCCGGCGGTCACTTGCTCCCCTTCCATTTCCACACCTCCTTGTTCACTTTTATCTCACTTTTCAAGTGGTATTCATCTTATTCCTTCATCTCCATTGATATACAATCTGAGTTTTGATGTTTTACATGTACTAATTTATTATTCATCCTTCTAATCACCTCTCTTTTTCATAAGTTTCAAAGTATATGTTAGTAAAGTTGATTTTAGTGACAAACTACATGTGTTTAGTGAGGTTTGGTGAATCTTTTGAGAGAGTTGTGTTTCTTGATGAAGAGATTGATATTTATGGTTTTTGCATGTGGTATTTGATGACAATTTGAAGGTTAGTTTCTGTTTTGAAAGGGGCAATTAGGTTAATCATGTTTAATTGGGTTTTTATGTGTAATTAGTGAAGAAAATTGTGAAAGCTATGGTGTGATCTAAGTGCATGTAACTTGGTGTTGTTGCATGTGTAATGTACAAATATGGATGGTGATTTTTGGAGGTCTAAATGCTGGAAATTAGTGAGGTTATGCATAGGTTACAATGGGTGTATTATTAGTACAAAACTTGAATGAAAATGGGGCATGCATGTGAGCTCAAACACCCAGTACATTCTGCCCAAAATGTGATTTTTATGGGAGATGTTAAAATTAGTTTTGAGCCCAGAATATGGTGTAAAAATGTAGCCAAGAATGTTAGTAAACACCGGGCTTTGGAATTTCGGGTTTTCGATTTGTATAGCTCAAGTTAGAGCCAAAACCGTAAAGGTATGTTTTTATATACGAATTTGGAGTCAGTGTTTTGTTGGGCATTTTTCGTCCATATGGAGTTGGAGTTTGAGAAAGTGTTCAACATAAGAGTTGTAGGAGACGTTTCAAGCTTTCCAAAAATGTATGGTATGAGTGAAATCGATATCGGGAGAGTGAGTTATAGCACCCGGAAGCGGAGCTGCGAAACTGGAATTTTCTGGGTAATTGATAAATGCATTAATTGGGTTAAAGGTTATTATATTGAGCTTATAATTGGTTTTATGGGTGTGTAACTTAAGTCATATGACCTTTATGATATATTCCATAAGTAGGAACCATGGAACTCGGTTTTAAAGGTTTTAAGGAACCCCGAGATCTTTTAAACTATTCTACGTTTTCCGTTTTAATTTACCGAAAACTCATAAATTTAAGGAAATGAGTTCATTTTACTTTAGAGTTTTAAAGTCTCTTTGAGAAATTTAAGGTCTATATTTTACAAGTATTCTTTAAGTCATAGAGCTCCTTTGAGTTTAAAGGAAATTACAAAGTTCTTTTGATTTGGTCTAAACGACAAAACCGCACATAAGAGTATATTTCCGTGTTTCACTGTTGCTGTCCGGAGCTTTTTCCGAGCTCTTCTCATCCTTTTTAGCCTCTGGCCCGGCCAACAAACTTGTAGAGTGTATTTTTCCCTTTCCGAAAAGTACTCGCATAGCGAAATCCGAATTTTATAGCCCGAATTACGACCAAAATACTATTGTCATAAAAACCTGAAATTTTTATACGATTTATATTCCAAAACTCTATTGTGAGGCCCTATGCCCTCACCTTTTCATAGTTTCTATTCTAATACCGAACTCTATCATTTTAAGCTCAAAGTTCAGCCTCGACCCGAGCCATTCCCCGGCCGAGATCACCCCCGAGCAGTCCACACGTTCAAGGTACGCGAATTGTCCAACTCTTCGCTCCTCTATGTTTACGATTTATGTTTTATATTTACGATTTATGCTTTATGTTCACGATTTATGTTTTATGGCTACGGTTTATGCAAATGTTTACGGTTTATGTTTTATGTTTACAATTTATGTTTTATGTTTACGATTTATGTCTATATTTATGGTTTATGCTAAAGGTTTACGGTTTATGCTAAAGGTTTACGATTTATGATTATGTTTACAGTTCATGTTTATGTTTACGGTTTATGATAAATGTTTACGATTTATGCTAGATGTTTACAGTTTATGCTAATTTATGCTTTTATGATTATTCATGGTTTTAAGTTGTCCCATTTTATGGATTCTATGTTTATGTCTAGCTAGTTACGTGAAGTGCTAGCCTTTATGTTTTAGATGCACCTGATCAGAGTGTCCTAGACTGCCGATGTCTGATCTATGATCACCCATCCAAACTCAGATCGGTTTGGGCGTGCTTGTGAGATGCTTTGCATCGATCTAAAGGGGACCCAACAAAAGCTCTTAAGTTTATGTATTTACTTCTAAGCCCATGTGACATGTTCTCTCTTTATGAACTCGAGTTACTATTACTTATATATAAGTTTTATGTTCATGTCATTTCAAGTTAATGTTTTACTTCCCCTTCCCCGTTTTCAAAATGAATTTAAATGCCGGCACTAAAACCGTTTTCGAACGGTTTGACGTGTTGGAGGTTTACATACTGAGTGTTTCCCCACTCACTTTTCACAATGTTTTAATGTTTTGTTTTAGGGGGTCCGAGCACCCAAGGTAAAGGCAAAGGCAAGCAGGGGTAATCACGTGTTGCAAGCAAGGTAGTCATGGTTGAAGTATCTGGGTCGGCTTGAGAGTCGCATGTTTTTGGAGTAGCCATGTTTATGGAGGAAGTTGTTTTAGTTTTAAGCTATGTTTAAGTTATATGCTTTATCCAAGGGTTGTATAAGTTTTATATGTGATGGTTTTTAAGTTAGTAAGTTATCTTGTGGTTTTGGAAGTTTCTTTAGTGTTGTTGCCTTGTCTCTTTTGGGAGACGGCGGTAATGCCTCGACCTAAGGTGTTCCGCTGCGCTAATCACAGGTTTGGGATTTCTAAGTATAGTCTTACTCTTGTGATTAAGGTTGGGGCGTTACAGTTGTGGTATCAGAGCGGAGTTATAAGAAGTATTTGGGAAGATTAGAAGTTGATAGGAAGTATGATTTGAGTATGGTAATTTTAGGATTTTTATGTGTGGTTTATGCGTCCTTTATGGACTGATATGGGAGATAGGTGCATTGGTTGGTTTGGATGATGAACTTGAAGCTCCAAGTGGATGTATATATATGGTGCATATGTTTTCTTGCAGGTATGAAGATATGTAAAAATTTGGGATAGTCCAATTTATAGGGGAAGTCTTTGAAATTTTCTCGGAAATCGGGGAGTTTAGTGGCAATTTAAGCAAATTAAAGTGCAAGTTAAGGGCAACATAAGAAATTGGACCTAGAAAAGTATGTCATGAGCATGAGTGTAGTATAGATGTGAAGCATGTTGAGTTAGTCTTAAAAGAGACTTTATCAATTCAAATAAGGATTCATAAAATCCAATTCCAAGTGGGATTGGTGCGAAGCTCAAAATAAGGGCAAGGTACCTTATCAAAATGTTTGGTGAAAGGTTGAAAGGTATTATATGACACAAAGGTTTAATGTGGTTCTAGGATGGTTTATGAGAAGGGACAAGAGTTCCCTTTTATAATGAATAAGGTTCAAGATAGTTGTGACTCGCACCTTGCCTAGTTTCTCTTATTTATGTTAACGAGCTTTCTTAAGGTTTTTCGTTCACGATTAATACAACAGCAAGTTTCGGGGACGAAACTTCTTTTAAGGGGGGGAGGATGTAATACCCCGCCCTAAATCATAAATATTCAGATAGTTAATCTATTTTAATTAGTTATAATTTGTTAATTAAATACTTTGAACCTTGTGGTTAGCTAACGGTGACAGGTTTCGGAGGAATGGCGAAGCGGCAAATTTTACCGATCAAAATTCTTAATCGAATTTTGTTACAGTATATTTTGGACCTTATAATATAATTATTTTAGGTTCTATGACTTTATTTTAAAGTCGGGTTAATTACTGTTTCGATTTTTACGGCCAAACGGTTTAAATTTAATTTACCGATCTTACCGTCTTTTTAACCCGCATAAATTAAATACATTTTATAGCTATCATATACTACCAATTTTATGTCTCTTTAATGAAGGTATTAGTATTATAATTGGAGTAATGATATTATTATTTTTAGTGTTATTAGTTTAAGTTAATAGGGAGGAGTTTATAACCTTAAGTGGGAGGCAAAGGGCCATTCTTTTCATCCAAACTTGGGACAACACTCTCACTTTCCTCTCTCTCTCTCTCCGAGCAGCAGCACCAGCCCCTGCCCCTGTGTTTTTCGCGGTTTCCGCGACTTTCCGGCCAAGTTTCCGGCGGTCACTTGCTCCCCTTCCATTTCCACACCTCCTTGTTCACTTTTATCTCACTTTTCAAGTGGTATTCATCTTATTCCTTCATCTCCATTGATATACAATCTGAGTTTTGATGTTTTACATGTACTAATTTATTATTCATCCTTCTAATCACCTCTCTTTTTCATAAGTTTCAAAGTATATGTTAGTAGAGTTGATTTTAGTGACAAACTACATGTGTTTAGTGAGGTTTGGTGAATCTTTTGAGAGAGTTGTGTTTCTTGATGAAGAGATTGATATTTATGGTTTTTGCATGTGGTATTTGATGACAATTTGAAGGTTAGTTTCTGTTTTGAAAGGGGCAATTAGGTTAATCATGTTTAATTGGGTTTTTATGTGTAATTAGTGAAGAAAATTGTGAAAGCTATGGTGTGATCTAAGTGCATGTAACTTGGTGTTGTTGCATGTGTAATGTACAAATATGGATGGTGATTTTTGGAGGTCTAAATGATGGAAATTAGTGAGGTTATGCATAGGTTACAATGGGTGTATTATTAGTACAAAACTTGAATGAAAATGGGGCATGCATGTGAGCTCAAACACCCAGTACATTCTGCCCAAAATGTGATTTTTATGGGAGATGTTAAAATTAGTTTTGAGCCCAGAATATGGTGTAAAAATGTAGCCAAGAATGTTAGTAAACACCGGGCTTTGGAATTTCGGGTTTTCGATTTGTATAGCTCAAGTTAGAGCCAAAACCGTAAAGGTATGTTTTTATATACGAATTTGGAGTCAGTGTTTTGTTGGGCATTTTTCGTCCATATGGAGTTGGAGTTTGAGAAAGTGTTCAACATAAGAGTTGTAGGAGACGTTTCAAGCTTTCCAAAAATGTATGGTATGAGTGAAATCGATATCGGGAGAGTGAGTTATAGCACCCGGCGGAGCTGCGAAACTGGAATTTTCTGGGTAATTGATAAATGCATTAATTGGGTTAAAGGTTATTATATTGAGCTTATAACTGGTTTTATGGGTGTGTAACTTAAGTCATATGACCTTTATGATATATTCCATAAGTAGGAACCATGGAACTCGGTTTTAAAGGTTTTAAGGAACCCCGAGATCTTTTAAACTATTCTACGTTTTCCGTTTTAATTTACCGAAAACTCATAAATTTAAGGAAATGAGTTCATTTTACTTTAGAGTTTTAAAGTCTCTTTGAGAAATTTAAGGTCTATATTTTACAAGTATTCTTTAAGTCATAGAGCTCCTTTGAGTTTAAAGGAAATTACAAAGTTCTTTTGATTTGGTCTAAACGACAAAACCGCACATAAGAGTATATTTCCGTGTTTCACTGTTGCTGTCCGAGCTTTTTCCGAGCTCTTCTCATCCTTTAGCCTCTGGCCCGGCCAACAAACTTGTAGAGTGTATTTTTCCCTTTCCGAAAAGTACTGCATAGCGAAATCCGAATTTTATAGCCAATTACGACCAAAATACTATTGTCATAAAACCTGAAATTTTTATACGATTTATATTCCAAAACTCTATTGTGAGGCCCTATGCCTCACCTTTTCATAGTTTCTATTCTAATACGAACTCTATCATTTTAAGCTCAAAGTTCAGCCTCGACCGAGCCATTCCCGGCGAGATCACCCCGAGCAGTCCACACGCGTTCAAGGTACGCGAATTGTCTCTTCGCTCCTCTATGTTTACGATTTATGTTTTATATTTACGATTTATGCTTTATGTTCACGATTTATGTTTTATGGCTACGGTTTATGCAAATGTTTACGGTTTATGTTTTATGTTTACAATTTATGTTTTATGTTTACGATTTATGTCTATATTTATGGTTTATGCTAAAGGTTTACGGTTTATGCTAAAGGTTTACGATTTATGATTATGTTTACAGTTCATGTTTATGTTTACGGTTTATGATAAATGTTTACGATTTATGCTAGATGTTTACAGTTTATGCTAATTTATGCTTTTATGATTATTCATGGTTTTAAGTGGTCCCATTTTATGGATTCTATGTTTATGTCTAGCTAGTTACGTGAAGTGCTAGCCTTTATGTTTTAGATGCTCCTGATCAGAGTGTCCTAGACACGGCGATGTCTCATCTATGATCACCCATCCAAACTCCAGATCGGTTTGGGCGTGCGCGCGCGAGATGCTTTGCATCGATCTAAAGGGGACCCAACAAAAGCTCTTAAGTTTATGTATTTACTTCTAAGCCCATGTGACATGTTCTCTCTTTATGAACTCGAGTTACTATTACTTATATATAAGTTTTATGTTCATGTCATTTCAAGTTAATGTTTTATTTCCCTTCCCCGTTTTCAAAATGAATTTAAATGCCGGCACTAAAACCGTTTTCGAACGGTTTGACGTGTTGGAGGTTTACGTACTGAGTGTTTCCCCACTCACTTTTCGCAATGTTTTAATGTTTTGTTTTAGGGGGTCCGAGCACCCAAGGTAAAGGCAAAGGCAAGCAGGGGTAATCACGTGTTGCAAGCAAGGTAGTCATGGTTGAAGTATCTGGGTCGGCTTGAGAGTCGCATGTTTTTGGAGTAGCCATGTTTATGGAGGAAGTTGTTTTAGTTTTAAGCTATGTTTAAGTTATATGCTTTATCCAAGGGTTGTATAAGTTTTATATGTGATGGTTTTTAAGTTAGTAAGTTATCTTGTGGTTTTGGAAGTTTCTTTAGTGTTGTTGCCTTGTCTCTTTTGGGAGACGGCGGTAATGCCTCGACCTAAGGTGTTCCGCTGCGCTAATCACAGGTTTGGGATTTCTAAGTATAGTCTTACTCTTGTGATTAAGGTTGGGGCGTTACAGTTGTGGTATCAGAGCGGAGTTATAAGAAGTATTTGGGAAGATTAGAAGTTGATAGGAAGTATGATTTGAGTATGGTAATTTTAGGATTTTTATGTGTGGTTTATGCGACCTTTATGGACTGATATGGGAGATAGGTGCATTGGTTGGTTTGGATGATGAACTTGAAGCTCCAAGTGGATGTATATATATGGTGCATATGTTTTCTTGCAGGTATGAAGATATGTAAAAATTTGGGATAGTCCAATTTATAGGGGAAGTGCTGCCGAAATTTTCTCGGAAATCGGGGAGTTTAGTGGCAATTTAAGCAAATTAAAGTGCAAGTTAAGGGCAACATAAGAAATTGGACCTAGAAAAGTATGTCATGAGCATGAGTGTAGTATAGATGTGAAGCATGTTGAGTTAGTCTTAAAAGAGACTTTATCAATTCAAATAAGGATTCATAAAATCCAATTCCAAGTGGGATTGGTGCGAAGTTCAAAATAAGGGCAAGGTACCTTATCAAAATGTTTGGTGAAAGGTTGAAAGGTATTATATGACACAAAGGTTTAATGTGGTTCTAGGATGGTTTATGAGAAGGGACAAGAGTTCCCTTTTATAATGAATAAGGTTCAAGATAGTTGAGACTCGCACCTTGCCTAGTTTCTCTTATTTATGTTAACGAGCTTTCTTAAGGTTTTTCGTTCACGATTAATACAACAGCAAGTTTCGGGGACGAAACTTCTTTTAAGGGGGGGAGGATGTAATACCCCGCCCTAAATCATACGTATTACAGTAGTTAATCTATTTTAATTAGTTATAATTTGTTAATTAAATACTTTGAACCTTGTGGTTAGCTAACGGTGACAGGTTTCGGAGGAATGGCGAAGCGGCAAATTTTACCGATCAAAATTCTTAATCGAATTTTGTTACAGTATATTTTGGACCTTATAATATAATTATTTTAGGTTCTATGACTTTATTTTAAAGTCGGGTTAATTACTGTTTCGATTTTTACGGCCAAACGGTTTAAATTTAATTTACCGATCTTACCGTCTTTTTAACCCGCATAAATTAAATACATTTTATAGCTATCATATACTACCAATTTTATGTCTCTTTAATTAAGGTATTAGTATTATAATTGGAGTAATGATATTATTATTTTTAGTGTTATTAGTTTAAGTTAATAGGGAGGAGTTTATAACCTTAAGTGGGAGGCAAAGGGCCATTCTTTTCATCCAAACTTGGGACAACACTCTCACTTTCCTCTCTCTCTCTCTCCGAGCAGCAGCACCAGCCCCTGCCCCTGTGTTTTTCGCCGGTTTCCGGCGACTTTCCGGCCAAGTTTCCGGCGGTCACTTGCTCCCCTTCCATTTCCACACCTCCTTGTTCATTTTTATCTCACTTTTCAAGTGGTATTCATCTTATTCCTTCATCTCCATTGATATACAATCTGAGTTTTGATGTTTTACATGTACTAATTTATTATTCATCCTTCTAATCACCTCTCTTTTTCATAAGTTTCAAAGTATATGTTAGTAGAGTTGATTTTAGTGACAAACTACATGTGTTTAGTGAGGTTTGGTGAATCTTTTGAGAGAGTTGTGTTTCTTGATGAAGAGATTGATATTTATGGTTTTTGCATGTGGTATTTGATGACAATTTGAAGGTTAGTTTCTGTTTTGAAAGGGGCAATTAGGTTAATCATGTTTAATTGGGTTTTTATGTGTAATTAGTGAAGAAAATTGTGAAAGCTATGGTGTGATCTAAGTGCATGTAACTTGGTGTTGTTGCATGTGTAATGTACAAATATGGATGGTGATTTTTGGAGGTCTAAATGATGGAAATTAGTGAGGTTATGCATAGGTTACAATGGGTGTATTATTAGTACAAAACTTGAATGAAAATGGGGCATGCATGTGAGCTCAAACACCCAGTACATTCTGCCCAAAATGTGATTTTTATGGGAGATGTTAAAATTAGTTTTGAGCCCAGAATATGGTGTAAAAATGTAGCCAAGAATGTTAGTAAACACCGGGCTTTGGAATTTCGGGTTTTCGATTTGTATAGCTCAAGTTAGAGCCAAACCGTAAGGTATGTTTTTATATACGAATTTGGAGTCAGTGTTTTGTTGGGCATTTTTCGTCCATATGGAGTTGGAGTTTGAGAAAGTGTTCAACATAAGAGTTGTAGGAGACGTTTCAAGCTTTCCAAAAATGTATGGTATGAGTGAAATCGATATCGGAGAGTGAGTTATAGCACCAAGCGGAGCTGCGAAACTGGAATTTTCTGGGTAATTGATAAATGCATTAATTGGGTTAAAGGTTATTATATTGAGCTTATAATTGGTTTTATGGGTGTAACTTAATTCATATGACCTTTATGATATATTCCATAAGTAGGAACCATGGAACTCGGTTTTAAAGGTTTTAAGGAACCCGAGATCTTTTAAACTATTCTACGTTTTCCGTTTTAATTTAGAAAACTCATAAATTTAAGGAAATGAGTTCATTTTACTTTAGAGTTTTAAAGTCTCTTGAGAAATTTAAGGTCTATATTTTACAAGTATTCTTTAAGTCATAGAGCTCCTTTGAGTTTAAAGGAAATTACAAAGTTCTTTTGATTTGGTCTAAACGACAAAACCGCACATAAGAGTATATTTCCGTGTTTCACTGTTGCTGTCCGGAGCTTTTTCCGAGCTCTTCTCATCCTTTTAAGACTCTGGACCGGCCAACAAACTTGTAGAGTGTATTTTTTCACTTTCAGAAAAGTACTCGCATAGCGAAATCCGAATTTTTTAGCCCGAATTCGACCAAAATACTATTGTCATAAAACCTGAAATTTTTATAGGATTTATATTCCAAAACTCTATTGTGAGGCCCTATGCCTCACCTTTTCATAGTTTCTATTCTAATACCGAACTCTATCATTTTAAGCTCAAAGTTCAGCCTCGACCCGAGCCAGTCCCCGGCCGAGATCACCCCCGAGCAGTCCACACGTTCAAGGTACGCGAATTGTCCAACTCTTCGCTCCTCTATGTTTACGATTTATGTTTTATATTTACGATTTATGCTTTATGTTCACGATTTATGTTTTATGGCTACGGTTTATGCAAATGTTTACGGTTTATGTTTTATGTTTACAATTTATGTTTTATGTTTACGATTTATGTCTATATTTATGGTTTATGCTAAAGGTTTACGGTTTATGCTAAAGGTTTACGATTTATGATTATGTTTACAGTTCATGTTTATGTTTACGGTTTATGATAAATGTTTACGATTTATGCTAGATGTTTACAGTTTATGCTAATTTATGCTTTTATGATTATTCATGGTTTTAAGTGGTCCCATTTTATGGATTCTATGTTTATGTCTAGCTAGTTACGTGAAGTGCTAGCCTTTATGTTTTAGATGCTCCTGATCAGAGTGTCCTAGACTGGCGATGTCACTCAATACCACCCATCACCCATCAAACTCGGTCGGTTTGGCGTGCTTGCGAGATGCTTTGCATCGATCTAAAGGGGACCCAACAAAAGCTCTTAAGTTTATGTATTTACTTCTAAGCCCATGTGACATGTTCTCTCTTTATGAACTCGAGTTACTATTACTTATATATAAGTTTTATGTTCATGTCATTTCAAGTTAATGTTTTACTTCCCCTTCCCCGTTTTCAAAATGAATTTAAATGCCGGCACTAAAACCGTTTTCGAACGGTTTGACGTGTTGGAGGTTTACGTACTGAGTGTTTCCCCACTCACTTTTCGCAATGTTTTAATGTTTTGTTTTAGGGGGTCCGAGCACCCAAGGTAAAGGCAAAGGCAAGCAGGGGTAATCACGTGTTGCAAGCAAGGTAGTCATGGTTGAAGTATCTGGGTCGGCTTGAGAGTCGCATGTTTTTGGAGTAGCCATGTTTATGGAGGAAGTTGTTTTAGTTTTAAGCTATGTTTAAGTTATATGCTTTATCCAAGGGTTGTATAAGTTTTATATGTGATGGTTTTTAAGTTAGTAAGTTATCTTGTGGTTTTGGAAGTTTCTTTAGTGTTTTTGCCTTGTCTCTTTTGGGAGACGGCGGTAATGCCTCGACCTAAGGTGTTCCGCTGCGCTAATCACAGGTTTGGGATTTCTAAGTATAGTCTTACTCTTGTGATTAAGGTTGGGGCTTTACATTCATGATTCTAGATATTCATGCTACTTTTAATCTGCTGTTAGGACGCCCATGGCTACACAACTGCAATGTTGTGGCCTCAAAGCTGCATCAAAAGGTGAAAATGGTCATACACGATTAAGTGGTCACCTTTTCAGGTGGAGTTGTCTCCGAAAATTTTGAACCTAAGCAACCAGTGTTGGAAGTAGAGCACAACCCCACCTCTACTGATGTGGAGCTTCACAACTTTGAGATGATCGCTGTTATAGAGGATGAAACGCCCTTTGATTTCACTCCTTACTCTAACCTGAAGATTCAAGCTATTATGAGGAGACAGGGATACTTCCCTGGAATCTCCTTAGGAAGGAGGCCGGACAAGGTCGCGCCACAGTTCTATACCTCTACTTATTCCTACCGTTTTGGCTTGGGATACAAGCCAACCAATCAAGAGGTCCATCTTGCCAAGATTGCGTTAGCTCGTCAAAGAAATCAGTTCGACTCTCCTACACTGATGGAGACTAAGCCATACCCATTGACTCTGAATGGACAATTCATAAGGCAGGGTGATGATTTCCCTTAGTATTGGTTCCCAGAACCCAGGTATGTTAATGGTATTTGCGTTCCCGGGTTAGAGGTCTTCAATGATAGCGATGTCCCAATAAAGGAAGTTGTCAAGCCTAAACCAAATGAGCAATCGCCGCTTGAGTAGACTCACCTTTCTAGAGGGAGTATGTTCGGTTTATTGTTTGGTCAAGAAGCTGTTAAAGAAGAGAAAGAAGTGGACCCAGTGGTTGTTGTGCTGTCCAACCCTGAATTTGACCCAAGCGCCATGATTTCTGCTGATGGAGGTTGCTGTGAAGTGAGCTGGGTCGATTCTATCAACAATAAATGTATCCTAGTGTTAGGAGAACTTTGTAAGGTCCGGTCTGAGTCGAGCACTAGTGGGTCTGTAATCCAGTCTGAGTCAGCTGGGATTAGCCTCGAGTCTGATAAGTTTGTATCCGTTTCAACATTCAATGAAGTGAACGTTTATGAGTATCTCTGTTCTCCTTCCCTTATCCCTAATTTTTGTGCTAATAACTATGAATTTGATGTTTAACCTTTAAAAGACTTTAATGAATTAACACAAGCCATGAATAATCACGAGAATCACATGGCACCTGTTGAAGAAACCATCGCCATCAATGTGGGGACGCCTGAAACTCCCCGGGAATTGAAAATTTGCAAATCATTAACCATAGAGGAGCAACAGGAGTTCACCTTGCTTCTAAAGGAGTTTGTCGACGTCTTCCCTTGGTCTTGCAGAGAAATCGCAGAACACGCAATTTTGCTCTATCTGGATGCAAAGCCGGTACAATAGCAGCCCCGCAGAATCAAGAATGAATGGTCAGATAAAATTCACATTGAAATCAAAAAGCAGTTAGAAGCCATGTTTATCAGGGTCGTAGAATTTCTGGAGTGGGTAGCTAACATTATCCCCGTGCCGAAGAAGGATGGGAAGGTGCGGATGTGAGTTGATTTTTGAGATCTGAACAAAGCTAGCCCAAAGGATTACTTTCCTTTGCCATATATTGATGTTTTGGTTGATCACACCTGTGGACATGAGCTGCTATCGTTCATGGATGGGTATGCTGGTTACAACCAGATTAAAATGGCGGAAGAAGATGTGGAGAAATTATCTTTCATTACTCTGTGGAGGACTTTCTGTTATACTGTCATGCCCTTTCGATGAAAGAATACTGGTGCTACTTACCATAACACCGCTACCACCCTACTTAATGACATGATTCACGTGGAAGTGGAGGTGTACGTAGATGACATGATCGTTCAGTCAAAGAAGCGTGAGGATTACATTCCAAACTTACGCAAGTTCTTCCTTAGGCTCTGCAAGTACAATATGAGGTTGAATCCATAGAAATGTGCGTTTGGAATTGGTGGGCTACATCGCCAGTCAACGTGGAGTAGAGGTTGATCCATCCAAGATCAAGGCTATTCAAGACATGCCTCCGCCTCGGATAGAAAAGGAGATTCGTGGTTTCTTGGGCGGGTATAATATCTGAGCAGGTTCATTTCCAAACTCACAATGACTTATGAGCCACTATTCAAGAAGTTAAAGAAGGGAGCAATGGTCGAATGGGATGACCAGTGTCAGGCAACGTTCGATAAAGTTAAGGCTGACTTGACTAATCCACCGGTACTAGTCCCACATATACCGGGAAAGCCATTATTGCTTTACCTCACCATCAGTTCAAGCGCTATGGGTGCCATGCTAGCACAAGAAAGCGATGGTTTTGAACGAGCCATCTATTATATCAGCAAGAAATTTCTGGGATGTGAGTCCCGCTATTCTGAAATTGAGAAGATAACCCTAGCATTAGTGTGGTCTACAAAGAAGCTTCGCCACTATATGTTATCGCATACTATGTGATCGCGGCCTATAATCGAGTCAAGTATATCATAGAACAACCAACTATCAACAACAGGATTGCTCGATGGGTGGTCATGCTATCTGAATACGACCTGCATTTTCGACCTCAGAAATCTATAAAGGGTCGTGCAGTCTCTGATTTTCTAGCTAATTTTCCTGGAATTTAGCGATGAACAAATATTTTAAGTTCAAGAGGAGACCTGGAAGTTATACTTTGATGGTGCTGCTAATCAAATGGGATGAGGGGCCGGAGCTCTGCTGGTTCTTCTGAGGACATACGTTTTCCTTTAGCAGTCAAGCTTGACTTTGACGCTACCAATAACAACGCTGAATATGAAGCTTGTATTTTAGGCATGCATGTGGCCCTGGAAATGGGAATTAAGAGGCTACGAATGTTCAGAGATTCTAGTCTGATTGTCAACCAAGCTACTAGCGTATGGAAGGTGAAGAGCGAATCTTTGGCACTATACCAGCAACATTTGTCTAAATTGGCTGAGAAATTCGACCACATTGAGTTCAAGTATCTGCCGCGAGGTTATCCTGAGCTGGCGGATGCGCTAGCAAAGCTTTCATCCATGGTGGCTATGCCGGAAAAGGATCAATCTCTGGTAGTAACGGTGGAAAAGAAAGCCTGTCTTGCTCATCAACAATTAATGATCAGCTCAGTCAGCACTGATGCATGGTTCTTTGATATTTATGCATTCCTGAAAGATGATTCATACCCGCTGAATGTCGAGCGTCGAGCCAGGAGGGCTATCTGGCTAGTAGCCTCTCAATATTGCACTATTCAAGACCGTCTATAGAAGAAAACGGCTACAGGGATAAACCTCCTGTGCGTTGATGAGGAGGAAGCTTAGGAGTTGTTGAAGTCCACTCACGGAGGGGAATATGGACCGCACATGAACGACAGAATGTTGGTTAAGAAGATCCAAAGAGCAGGGTATTTCTGGTAGATTGTGGAATCCGACTGTCTCCAATTTGTGAGAAGATGTCCGAAATGCCAAGAGTATGCTGATCTCAAGCATCAACCGTCCTCTTATTTAACCACTTTGGCCTCGCCTTGGCCATTTTCAATATGGGGAATCGACATTGTAGGGAAAATTTCACCCCAAGGCACGGGAGGACATGAATACGTGTTGGTAGCTGTGGAGTACTTCACTAAATGGGTAGAAGCTGCCTCATATTTAAAAATCACTTTGAAGCATGTGGCAAAGTTCATGTTGAGAAACATCATTTGTAGATACGGGGTGCAACATGAGGTGATCAGTGACTATGGAAGCCACTTCATGGGTGAATTTGCAGCTCTTTTGGCCAAGTACAAAGTCCGACATCACCATGCTTCTCCCTATCAGCCACAAACTAATGGAGCGGTAGAGGTTGTAAACGAAACCCTGGTGAAAATTATCAAGAAAATGGTTGTCACTTACAAGGATTGGCCTGACAAGCTTCCCTTTGCACTATGGGGATACCGAACGTCGATTCGAACTGCAACTGGGGCTTTATCATACTCTTTGGTGTATGATAACTGCGTTTTATGACTATATTTTTGTGGGTTTTCAATAGTGAATTAGGGATAATTTTGAACGTGAACCTTAATTTTTATTCCAATTTCCCTACTACACTTGGTGTTGTTTTTTATGTGAATTTGTAGGTTTTGAGGCCAAAGCACCAATTTTCTCTCAATTTCTGGATGAGATCAAGTACACCACGGACCTCCCCTACTAAATCTCGAACCATGGTACGAATTTGGATCAAAATGGAACAGAAGATGGATGGACAGCTCCTACCACAATCTGTCCGTGGGCTGTCCTGTGGTCTGTGGCCCAAAACAAAGAAGAGATGGGAGGAAATTGAGTTGATTTGCTGGGCCATTTCATTTACTCTTCAGGAGGCCCAATACAAAAGAAAGAAGGGGACATAAATTGATATCATTCATCCAGCCCATTTCATATCATTCATTCCATTTCTTCCATCCACCCAATCAACGAAAAGGAGAAAGGGGCAATTAATTGGACTCAGCAGCCCATTATTCCATTCATTCGGCCATTCAAGTGGATCAATTCATTGTACTTCATTAATTCATCTTCATGAGGTCCAATTGCAAAAGAGGAGAAGTGGAAGCAAATGGATTGCATCCGTTCACTCGATTCGTGCGCCCAACACAAGAAACAAAAACACAAAGGGGAAGGAAGGCAGTGGCTGTCACGGGTAGCCCGTGGCAATGGCCACGGTCCGTGATAGCTGGGATAGGTCGTGGCCGTGCGTCGCAAGGAAGACAGCAACAGATTTTATTTCATTATCATCATTCATTCATTTCCGGAGGGATCACGATCCACCTTTCCATCAAGAGAAAAGACAAAATCCTCCCATCTACTCCTCTCAATTAAGATTAATTCAAGAAGGTTGAAGATCAAGAATCAAGACGAAATTATCAACGCTCGCGAGGAAGACTCCGCCCGGGATCGAAAGGCTCGACGGTCGTATTCCTTGTAGTGTGTATCTCTTTTCGATTTCTTTATTTGTTTTGAGAATTAATCATGATGTTTGGAACTTGTGTCGTGCTTTTCTTGAACATAAGTGAGTAGTTTCTTTGAGTTCTAGGGTTTTGCAACCCGAAACAATGTAGTTTGATTTAATATTATTAGTTTGTGCATGAATTCTTGTTATGAACCAATAGAAGGTTGTGTTTTCCATGTTCATGTGTGTTCTTTGAGCGCTCGAATACTCATGAGTTAGAGATTAACCTGAGAAGTACTGAAAGGTGAATTAGGGTAATCTGACTACCAACCTGTCTACCTAGGTTTGTGAAAGTTGAGAAAGGAGTAGTGAACTGGGGAATCATTAGATAACTTGACTTTTTGAGACCTTCAATTCTGTTTAACCTAAAAGGCACACGAAAGTTGTTGATTAGGATGTTTAGAATAATCCTATTTAGCATCGAAAGGGCGATAGTACTTAGAGGTTGTCGATTTTTGATTCATTCTTGAATGTATGATTCTGCAGGCTAGGTTTTAGTAATCGAACTTGTTTTTAGGTTAACATCTCCCAAGAAGTCTTTCTCTCTTGATAGATTCTTTGATTGTTTTCTTTCCTACTTTATTAGTTTTATTAGTTGTTATACCTTTTCGAAAGCCTAAAACATGATTAGCTTAGCAATTGAGATAGAGATTAGTTTATTGTGCTGCTAAATGAGTCTCTGTGGGATCGACCTTGACGTGCTACTACGTACACCGTGCGCTTGCGGCCCTGTCAAGTTTTTTTAGCCCCGTTGTCGGGGACTCTGTCCCTAGCAGTCGGTAAACGAACCTCTTAGGTTGACTAAGCTGTTTTCTTTCTTTTTCTTTTCTTGTTGTCTTTGATTTTCAAAAAAAAAAAAAAAGAAGAAGATGGAAATTCTTGATTTTCCCCAATTTGAGCAAGAATTATTTTGACATTATTTTGAGCGATTCGTGCATGTCCTGTTCCTCGTGGTGTTGTGCCTGGGAAATCAGATATTCTTGACATTGTTGCTGAGGGGGTGAATAGAGAAACTCGTACTCTGTTAGAGTATTTTGGTTTCTATGTTAAAACTGTTGATGAAGCTTGGAGTTTGCTTGAGTGGCTTGAACGTGATACTCTTGAATTTGAAAATTCTTATTGTGTATCTAGTTACTCTTATCCTAATCCTTATGCACATCATGCTAGATTATATACTCAACCCCATTGTGTGTATCCTTTTCGTTTGTGTAATTCTCTTGACCATGATGATTCTACATGTCTTAGTTTAGCTAGACTTGACATTTTCATGAGGGCAATGCAAGAGCAACGAGATAAGATGGAAGCTTGTCTAGAGAAAACAGAGGAAATAGTTGACCTTTCTAAGTCATCTTTGCCAACTGTTGCTCCTTCCCATCCTAGCTTACCTAGAGACACTACTGATGGTGTCTTTGCTTTTCCTAATGCATCCTTACCTTTTTCTCAGTCGACGGGGATTGAGGTGAGTGATTCCCATGGGTTTGATGCTAGGTGTGATGATGATGTTTGTCATGAGTCAATTGATGCTATTGATGAGGAGTCTTGTGAGGGGTTTATATGTGGATTGGATCCTTCAAGCGATGAATCTGAAGATGTACTCCATGATTCTATGCCTTGTTCACTACCTTCCTTTACCCCTAAGAAGCTTGAGGAGCCCATTCCCTGTGAAAAGACCATTGATGTTCATGTTGATGCGTAATGTGTGGTTAACTCTTGTGATGTGATTGTGATTGAGGGGACCAACAATGTCTTTGATTTGTCCTTAGGCACTTTAGAAGGGTTTCATCCCTACCTTGATCCATATTGTAAATGCCTAGAGGACTCAGCTAGAAAAATCATGTGGACAACTTATTTTGATTCTTTTGATTTTTCTAGTACTCTTGACTTATTTGAGAGAGTGCAACTAACATTCTTTTCCATGAGTATTTTGTTGCTCTCTTATTTGCAGGCTTGTGAACCATATGCTGTGGAGTTTGACAAGTTTCTAAGGGCGTTAACCGCTTCTGAGGTAAGTTTCGTCTAGCTAAAGACATTAAACTAGCGCTTCTTGGGAGGCAACCCAAGCGTTTAATCACTTTATTAGGTTTTATTTTGTTCCTTTAATTTTCTTCGTTTTTATTTTTTTTTAGAGTATGATGCATTATGTCGCTTCCTTCTTGTGCATGTTACCGTTATTCGAAATGCATTGCGGACACTGCTTTGTCCAAGCATGGGGGGGGGGTGGTTTGGGTTGATTGTCTTAAAATCATGTGCTTGAGTGAAACTTAATTTTATAGTTGCATATTTCTTAGTTTCTTTTTGTGTTTGTTGGGCATTGAATTTGCATCTAGGTTGCATATAGGAGTAGTTTTCTTGCTTTCTTGTTAAAATTAAAAAAAATTAGGATAGTCTTTCGCCTTTATGAGGTGTGTTTGGATTGTCATTGCAAGCATATACTTGGGAATTTTCGGCTTGATGTAGATGATAGGAGAGACTTGGTTGCTTGTTTGATTTAGGGTGCTTGTCTTGTTTGTGATTCAACTAGTCTTGATCGATTCCAGTGCATGATAGTGAAGTTCTTGTGTTTGGTACAACAAAGGAACTAAATGCAGTGATTGTGGTAGGTTAACCCGTGAGACTTCTTGAGCATAAAAGACTATTATTTTTGTAGTCTCATTTGCTTTTGAGTGTGACCTTACCATGTTTGCATCTCTAGAACTTGATTTGACTCTCTTCGAAACTGCATTCGACTTGTGCATTATGTTAATGTGATTGAGGCCCATCTTGTTGCAACAAAGCCAAAAAGCCACCCGACATCTTGACTTCTTTTGCTAGCCCTTTACTAACCATTTCTCCTGTCTTGTTGTTACCCTATATTGCGCGCCCTTGGTCTGCTCTTAATCCCAAATCCTTGAGCCAAGTTAGTGGAGCAACAATTCAGTTGGGGGACAGTTTCTAAGTGTCGGTGACTTCGTTGGATGGTTTGCTTGATGAGAGAAACATTGTTCATAATCGTTATTTATCCCATCTACTCCTCTCAATTAAGATTAATTCAAGAAGGTTGAAGATCAAGAATCAAGAAGAAATCATCAACGCTCGCGAGGAAGACTCCGCCCGGGATCGAAAGGCTCGACGGTCGTATTCCTTGTAGTTTGTATCTCTTTTCGATTTTTTTATTTGTTTTGAGAATTAATCATGATGTTTTGAACTTGTGTCATGCTTTTCTTGAACATGAGTGAGTAGTTTCTTTGAATTCAAGGGTTTTGCAACCCGAAACAATGTAGTTTGATTTCATATTATTAGTTTGTGCATGAATTCTTGTT
Source organism: Portulaca oleracea (assembly GCA_029582165.1). Lineage (NCBI taxonomy): Eukaryota > Viridiplantae > Streptophyta > Magnoliopsida > Caryophyllales > Portulacaceae > Portulaca > Portulaca oleracea. The sequence goes on along the minus strand of CM055883.1, from coordinate 21,972,827 downwards.
ATGAACCAATAGAAGGTTGTGTTTTCCATGTTCATGTGTGTTCTTTGAGCGCTTGAATACTCATGAGTTAGAGATTAACCTGAGAAGTACTGAAAGGTGAATTAGGGTAATCTGACTACCAACCTATCTACCTAGGTTTGCGAAAGTTGAGAAAGGAGTTGTGAACTAGGGAATCATCAGATAACCTGAAATTTTGAGACCTTCAATTCTGTTTAACCTAAAAGGCACACGAAAGTTGTTGATTAGGTTGTTTAGAACAATCTTATTTAGCATCGAAAGGGCGATAGAATTCAGAGGTTGTCGATTCTTGATTCATTCTTGAATGTATGATTATGCAGGCTAGGTTTTAGTAATCGAACTTGTTGTTAGGTTAGCATCTCCCTAGAATTCTTTCTCTCTTGATAGATTCTTTGATTGTTTTCTTTCCTACTTTATTAGTTTTGTTAGGTGTTAAACCTTTTCGAAATCCTAAAACATGATTAGCTTAGCAATCGAGATAGAGATTAGTTTATTGTGCTGCTAAGTGAGTCCCTGTGGGATCGACCTTGACGTGCTACTACGTACACCGTGCGCTTACGGCCCTGTCAGTGTACGGGATGGAAGTAGTCCTGCCCGTAGAACTTGTCATTCCTTCCTTGAGGATCATCGCTGAAAGTCAAATTCCTGAAGCTGAATGGACCCGAGCTAGATATGAGGAGTTGGTCTTGTTGGATGAGAGACGACTCCGCGCTTTGCATAACATTCAACTTTATCGGAGTCAGATTTCCCGAGCATTCAATAGGAAAGTCAAGGATCGAGATTTAGCAGAAGGGGATCTAGTGCTACAAGAAATGAGGGCAGAGCGCCAAGTTCCTCGAGGCAAGTTTGCCCCAAACTGGAAGGGTCCCTATGTCATTATTTCTATCACTCCAGGAGGCGCCGCCCGATTAGCCACGCCCGAGGGAGAGGAGCTTATCCAACATGTGAACTTGGATCAATTGAAGATATATTATGTTTAAGCCTCGAAGGGTCGATATCCTTAGCTACTTAGACATGTACTATCTTATAAAAACAAGCAACCGAACTGCCAATAGGCCATTTGCTTATGAGGAAAAAAAAAGGAAAAAAAAGGAGAAAAAGGAAAAAAGAGTGAAAAACTATAGAGTGGCTGACTTGAAAACCTCTTCGAGGCGGGTCAGGCAAAAGGAGAGTAAAAAAAAAGAAAAGAAAAGAAAAGAAAGAAAAAGAAAAATGAGAGACTGACTTGAAAATCCGTCGGGATAAGTTAGTTAAAAGGAGAGAATAAAGTGTGGCAGTTGAAGATGCGCTTTTGAAGGACAGGAAGAAGAGCATGGCTTGTATTGATTCTTATAAAACATAATGTAATACTTTACGTCTTATATCAATAAAAGGAGTACATCTCTTTAATACATTTTGTTTTATTAATTTTCTAAAGGAAAAGCATCAAATAACAAAAATACATAGCACAAGCATTTCTTCCATTCCATTTCTTTCTCTCCATCCTACTTATTTAGTACTAAGTCTAGTCCTAGCTGAGTCGGAGTCGGTTTAGGCCCATTGGTGCTCATTCATATGGGCTTGCTTGTTTTTCCTTCCGTGGGTGTGTCTCTTCTTTGGAACCCGACCCAGGATCATTGGCGACAATGAAGCTCTTTAATTTTGGGGTGTCTCGGAGAGGTGAGTGTGACGACTTCTCATGCCAATGGCCAGCACAGATAGTGGTAGCAAGCCAACTCTGATAACCATCCGTTGAAGCAGTAGAGATACCGTTCGAGGTAGGTACTTTTGTTCCCGCTCGTTTCTTCCGGTATTTGAGCCGTGACTCGATCATTGACCCTCGGAGATGGGTAAAGTCGGGAATCTCGCACGGAAGAAGAGGGATTTCTTGAGAATGCCCCACTTGTCACATGACTCAATCGGGAAAATAATATGTGAGCTCCGTCAAGCTGAGTAGAGTAATATGGGCAGCCTTACGAGAATGATTCGAGAAACATAGTACTTTCCACCATTGAACCCACCAGCGAATTTCCTTGTGATTCTTGAGAAAAATGGCTCACTCATCGAAGTTGCGGCGAGTGTCGATTTTCTTCTGCGTTGGCAAAAATTTCTAGTTCCGAAGACGTGATGGGAGAAAAGATCATGTCCAAATGCTTCACAAGCCACATCTACAAGTGAAAGGAAGGAAGTGAGAATTTTGGTTCCACAAAAAAAAAATATTACAACCGAAAAAAAAGAAAAAATCAACAAATGATTCCACATGGACCACTCGGATGATCCATGCAAAATCAGCAAAAAATAGTGTAAATGAAAAGAAAACAAGAAAAATGTCGATACTCACTTGAAGAGCAAGGGGGCTCCCGCGGAAGGTTTGCTTAGTAGCCCAGGAATCAAGGCCAAGAAGGGTCTCAGCGATCATCATTGGAGCAGGATTGTAACCCCGGGACATCTCATCTACAATGTGGATAAGAGAAAGAGGTGCAAAACCCGAACCCCCGTGATAAAATAAATACTCAACCAAAATGTAGAAAACCAAACCTCGCACTCGCAACGCCGGATTGAGTCTGAGCGCCTCTGGTGATTGAAAGAACTCCACTAAAGCTTGCAAGTTGACCATATTGTCCACCAAAATGTGTCCTAGTGCCCAATGGTTGAAATTCGTCAGTTCCACGAACTTTTCACGATAATTGTGAGTGAGAGGGAGTTGTAGGTGGAGCATAGAGATCGAATTTAAGCATACAAGCTCATTCTTCGGGGAGAGGGCACAATTCATTCAAGAAAAGCGGAAGACATGGAATTTGGAGGCCCAAAAAGTTATGGTCGCCTTGAGGAACATCTAATCGATCTTCACTTGTTTTAGGCTTAGAATCAAGGACAAATTGTAGTGTGTAAGGAGCCGTTTTTCGGGTTTGGTGAGTGTGTTCATCCATGAGTTAAGTTTTCTTTCGAAATCCATGCTTGAAACAAGAAAGGATGGGTTGAGAGAAGATGAGAATGAGATGGAACCTCAATGGCAAAGCAAGTTTATATAGCATTGGTTTTGCCCAGTACACGGCTATTTGATCAAACCCTAGGGGATGTATGCAGCCTCTAGAAACATGCATTTGGATGGACCACGGTGGTTTTCACCGTGTGAAGGCCGGTCGACCACCAAGAAAGGGGGATGAACTCATTTTGTGGGTTCACACCCCTACGTACATGCACCCATGCAAGAAACACGGTTTGCTACGTGTTTGTGTAATTTTGTTTTTTGTTTTTTTCCCTTCTCTCTTTCCTTTATGTAAAAATGTAATTCTACTTTCCTTTTAATTTAGAAATTGTATTAAGTGTAATTCCTTTTTGTATTTTATTTTGTTTGTGTCTTTAATGTAAACAGTCAGAGGTTGACCTAAAATAAATAAAAATCGGGAGCTTGCATGTCGCATCATTAGAGAGTCAAAATCACGTAAAAGAGTCTACCTGATTGCATTTTCGTTAACTGCGCGTTTCTTTATTACATGACATTTCTCTTACATCGCATAAAAAAAACAAACAAGAAAAGAGGAAGCCTTGCCACAATGCCTACTAGTTTCCGTCAGAGCTGCCACCGCTGCCAAACAAGCTCCTAAAAGCTGCGTCAGCAAAAAGAACCCGATTGTGATTCGTCTTGAGTACCAGAAGGACCGGGCAAGAATTGACTGGAAGGCATGCCACGAAAACCAGAGTCTGGATAGTCCTGGATGAAGCCAGGGGGCTGACTGTAAGGGACGATGGATTAAGCATGATACTGAGGCATCCATGGGCTAGGAATTCTATCCATCTAACCTTGGAATCCACTAGATTCCGAACAATCCTCAACCATGAACTCCGGGATATCAGGAGACCTTCGTCTCGAAGAGCTGGCATAGGGATCGCATGGCACACTCTTGATCCCTACGCCTAGATGGTCCTGCCCCTGGATCTCCACGCAAACCTATGCTACCTGTTTCTCCAGCTGAAGAGTGGTGAGGGGGACGTCTTGATGAGCTCCCAGAACGTGGCAAGCTCACATGGGAATGAGCTTCGTTATCTTCATCGGCAGCAGCCGGTATAGGATCCCGGTTTTTTGGCCATTCTCAAAGATCTGATCAATGAACTCCCGGGCCGTGATGTCGTCCCTTAATAGAACACGGATACGGGCATACGCTTGCTGCGCAAGAATGATATCAATAAGAACCAGTGTTGCATGATACAGGTAGGTCAAGAATGCGACTTATTGGGTTTGCATCCAAAAACTGCATAACTTCATGATCGTTAGGCACGAGCGGGATAAATCCAAACAGCATATCTTCGCCCTCCGCTTGTTCAGCTTCCTCCGCATGCTGGTCCAGAGGAGGATCATAATATCCTCCTAGCTATGAAAAGACGATATTATTAAAACGCCAGAAGTCCGCAGTATTAGTGCAAAAGCAGTAGAAACTATACCTGAGCAAAAGCAAGGCGTCCTCTGTGTTGAAGAGCCACCTCCTCCAAGTTATCCGTAGGCACAACAAAATTGACCGCTGGCTCACCGATCAACAGTCGGGTCATCTCGCCCTCTTCCAAAGCTTTCTTATCAAAGATGAGCTCAAGAGGATCCATGGGTACTCTTGGAGGCCATTCTCCAGTGTGCTGAAAGAAGAAGCGCTCCCCCAGGTAGAAAGTGAGGCCAGAAGGACCCTCCAATTGCAAGCGGTGCTCGCTCGCTTCCCTTGTAAAGCGATTGTCAAAGTTAAGACCCTTAGAGCTATATCCATTCCATGGAAAACGAACAATGTCCTCCTGCGAAAGCGTTGTCATGAACAACTCAAGGAAAAGGGAGAATGAGAAAAACGAGGCATACCGGTATGATATTGTCAATAATCCTTCTAAGGCGATTCAAGTCTTTGAAATGAAATTTTGGCCAATGATAGCCTGATGCTTCTGCCCGTCGCCGAGCAGCTGGAACGCGCAGATCGCCATTGTTGGTTCCACCAACTGCAGGAAGAAAATAGGCTAAAACCCTACCTGCACACCAGGAATAGTGAAGAAGAAATTTGCATATCACTAATTTCTAAAAGAAAAGATCTTGGAGCATACCTCCAGGACTCGCCAAAGACTGCTCCCTAGGTTGAGTTTCTTAGCTTCTGTTCCATCGTACACCCCATTGTGTCACAACCGGTCGGTCGATAGGCAACCCGCATTCCCCTGACCAAATGAGCGTAAGCACCAGCTGCCCAGTTGAAGAATCTCACCTCCCTAAAATTCAGGAGATGATGAGCCCAAAAGAGAGTGATTGTATCTCCACTGTTTGCAAAGATTGTTGCATTGATAAAATGCACCTGTTGAGCAAAAAATTTAGTAACATAAAAATAAATTGCCCACTCAATCTCCCGGCATATTTTTGTATATATCGGTTTATTATTTTCTTTGAGTACGACCCTATTCAAGAGGATGAACCTCTTTAATTACATCCCCTTTTGGGAGACCACCTTTTGATTCCGGCTCGCCTTGTTTAATTGTCTTTCCTTCTTTTGTTTTATTTTTAGCCGAGGTAAATTTACATCAACCTTTATTTGCCTCCCATAACTTAATTGCATCAGATAGTGGCCGAATAGACACCTTCTAGGAAGGGTACAACCCGTACACATTCTTCATGTGCAGGTTAGGGGGAAAATATGATTTAATTTGGAACTCGGGTTGTACTCACTATTTATTGTGATCTGCCTTCATACCCCTTTGAAGGGGATCAAATTGATGGTAGTTCGTTTGAGAAATTTTAATGTTTAGTTGGGTTTGATTAAGGTTAAATTATTAAGCATTATTTTTTTTGATCCATTTTTTTCTTAATTGTCAGGCTAAGTAAATAGACGAAACATAAACTTGAATTTGTGACAGAATTTTGGCCAAGTTAATATTATGGCATTTTCGTCATTTTTATTGTTTTCCGACTTAGTCCTTCATGGGGTCGGATGATTTAATTTGACTTTCCGATTGCACCTGTAGTACACATACTTTGTTACGGGCTTCTTACGTACTCTTGTTGAGATCAAATCGACGTAGTTCTAGACCCGTTTTGAGTCTACTGGTCGAATAAAAATTCGAAAGGAAATTTATGAGCTCAGAACTTTTATTTGGATCAAATTTAGTCCATTTGACGGACTTGGGATTTGGGATGGATAATTTTGTGGTGTTTGGATTTTAACCTGTTTCGGTTACAAAATGATATATTATGTAACCGTATAAGGCTATGTAAATTTGAAATTTGGCTTTTTAGGAAAGAGGGGCAAATTTTTGTGAGCTTGGATTTATGTTTGGCTCAGATTTGGTCCCTTTGACGGACTTGAAATGTAGAATGGATCATTTGGTGGGACTTGCATTTGGCCAGTTTCAGGTTATGAGAAAAATGTATCATGTAACCAGGAGTCGTTAGATTTTGAATTTAGCCCTTCTAGGACAGTGGGACAAAATTTAGAGCATGGACTTTGTATTTGGCTTGAGTTTGGTCCATTTAAAGGACTTAAAATACAATAAGAAAAACCTGCGACAGAGTTGACTCGTTTAGGTTACAAGAAAAACATTTCGTAACCACAAGTTGCAAGAAACTTGAAACTTTGGACATTTTAATAAATGAGGGGAATATTTGCAAGGTTAGAGTTTTTGTCTGACTGATGTTTACTCCGTTTAACGGACTTGGAATTTGACAGGAAACTTGTAACGGGGTTGCCTTGTCTCAATTTCAGGAAGACATTCTTTTGCTACAAGTCATATAATCCCGAAATTTGGCCCTTATAAGAGCGGGAGGAGATTTTGTGAGCTCCGAAACTTTATCCAACATGGTTTGGGTCCATTTGGCAGGCTTGGCTATTTGACAGGACAAATTGTATCTTTGAACAAATGACCTGTTTATCCGTTTACACATGTAATATGTAACATAGGGTCAAAAATAGACATTTTAGAATTTTTGTGAGAGCGGAATTTTTTGTGAGCTTGGGTATTTTTAATTGGCTCCAATTCAGTCCGCTCGGAGGCCTTAAAAAAGTTTGACAAGGGTAGGTTGACGTTTTTGTGGAGCTTGGGTAATTTGGCTCGAATTCGTAACTCGACCAAGTATGATTGGTCCCTGACAAAAATAAAATGACTCGAGTATCAACCCAAAAATATAATTTGACAATTTTTGGATTTGTGACTGAGCCCGAAATATTTGATATCGAGCCTACCCTTCTTAGGATCAAGTCTACGTAGTTCTTGGCCAAATTTGGCTCAAAATATAATTTAACGAGGATTTTGAGTTTGTGACTGAACCCGAAAAAAATTAATGTCGAGTTTCCTACGTACCCTTGATGGGATCAAGTCGAACGTAGTTCTAAAACCGCGTGAGGTTTGATAAACATACTTATGTACGTTTTTTTTTTAATTTGCAAACCTCTCGTCTAAATGAATAGAATTACCACGTACGAGTTCATATTAACACAACTCCCTTTACATGTACATGCTTTGATTCAGACTGTCACTTTGAAACACTAATACAGGGGGCATGCGTCGGACCCTGATTTAAATTTGCAATTTCCTTCAACCAGGCCACATATGAACTTCAATACATTTTCCTTCCTCTCTTTGGTCCATTTGACACGTTTGTGTCTTTTGCCTATGTCAATTTGATTTCTTTTGACAAGCTGTTATCCAAAGCCTTCCCATTCTTTAATTAATCAAGCGGTGGCCATATATTTATCCCTTATGGCTTTATTTTTATGGCAAGACATATTTCCCCTTTGATTTTTGTGGAGACGAAGGAATCACATAATCATATTAATGTCCATGATGATGTGGTAAATTTAATCGCCATCTTTCTTCACTAAGCAATCCGCTTTTGACATGATTGAAGCTTATGTTTTCATTACTTAGTCTGCTTCAAAGACAATACAGAAGCATTGCCAAAGCCATATTTTTTTATTTTTTTTTTCCTTCCTGTTTCTTTTCAAACCAGAGACTTGTGATTCCCCAACACTTGAATCTCAATATTCTAGTTGAGAGTAGGAGACGTAATGATCCAATTTCTATGGTTTCCAAGGACCCAGAATTCCTAAGAATCAGAAATTATTAGAGTCGTTACCAAGCCGGGATCGGCCAGGATCCAATTTTATGGGTCGTCACCAACCCATGATTCCTAAGAATTTGATTTTGTGGGTCGTCACCAACCCGGGATCGGCAAGGATCCAAATTTGTAAATCCTTGCGAACTCGGGATATTACAAATGTCTAATTACCGATCGTCACCAATCGGCATTAAACATCACATATCCAAAAATTGTGAGTCTTTTCAAACTCGGGATCTGCAAGGATCCAAATTTATGAGTCCTCGCGAACTCGAGATATTATAAATGTCTAATTACCGATCGTCACCGATCGGCATTAAACGTCACATGTCCAAAATTTGTAGTCTTTTCAAACTCAAGATCCGCAGGGGTCCAAATTTGTGAGTCCTCGCGAACTCGGGATATTATAAATGTCTAATTACCGATCGTCACCAATCCGCATTAAACGTCATGTATCCAAAATTTGTGAGTCTTTTCAAACTCGGGACTTGCATGATTCCAAGTTTAGATCCGGCATGGTCAGGGCTCGGTTTGTGGTTGGCTAGGCTCAAACTGTAGTGGGTGCCACTGACGGGTATGCTCTTCTTATATTTAAGCATGTGGAACTTGATATCAAAAGAAGACAGACGATTTTTGATGAAGATCGATCCTCTGTGACATTAAGACCGGAAGGATTTATACCTTGAACTGTTTTTATCCTTGTCTTGTAATTTGGGATTTCTCCTTCACTCCTCTGCTATCTCTCGTTCCTCCAGATCTTTGATATGTAACACAGTTTCTTTTATTCCCCTTGTTCTTCCCTTTTTTTTTTTTCTCTCATACTTTCTGTCTGTCTAACCCTAAGAGCCTTCAGAAAGCCAACCCTGTTCACTGCTATGATGTTGATCTCTTTATACACAATCACAAGCAGTTGATTTCTATGGTTAAACATTGAGATAACTGAGGATATGGGGAACGTGGGTGGGCCATCAGTTGCTTGCTCTACCTTTTCTACAGGCTAAAAAAAAAAAAAAAAAACTGACACAATATCAACTCTTATCCAACTTGAAACCCTCAATCTGCGCCACTTTGACATCAATTTGGCTTTTCCATTTCATACATTATCTTTTGCTTATTTTCCCATAACAAACATGTATATTAAATTCATGTGGAGGGTATACACATTATTTTTATAATACAATGTCTTGGCTACAACCCCGCATGTTGAATAAATATAGGGTTTTAAAGACTCAAGCCATTAATTATACTCATAGTGTTTGCCCCATGTAAAGGGGTTGTATTTGTATAAAGTATAACTTAATTTAATTTAATTTTATTTATTGTGTTGAGATTTATTAAAATTTTACCTCCAACAACACCAACACCATGAACTAACGTTGAGCAAGAGGAAGGCTCTCAATCCTTCGCTTTTTATGACTGCCACCAGATGCGTGTACCGCAAGGCGCCACTCGTCCCGCCAACGCAGTAACAGGCTGCAAAAGCGCGTGCACGCGAGGGTCGACATCCTTCCGAAACTCCAGCAATTGGCCGCCCCAGCTAAGACCTGTGATCATCACAAAGTCAAAAGGAGTGAGCATCATCTCGCCAACGGGAAGGTGGAATGAGTTGGTAGTATCCCACCAACGCTCCACGATAGCCCGACCATAGGTTCTCTTATTGCGAATCTTCCATGCCCTCAAACAGTCTAGGAAAGGGCCGAAGCATGCATCCCTCACGGTGCTCGCATAAAATTCACCCACTTTCGCATGGAAGGACAAGGCTATTACACCTTGAATACTCCCGCACGCCTTAAGGGAGTCTTCCTACAACATGTCAATAGAAGAATCTAAGGTGCAAAGTACTTCAAAGCAAAATTCGAAGTAACTAAGGTTGTTTTAAAATTAAACTTAAAGTACTACAGCAAATAGCATGCAAGATGACTGCGAAAATAAAAACATGCTATGTGAGTTAGAAGATGCATACCGTGTCATGGGAACGAAAAAACCATGCATGCTCATCTCGACAAAAGACCAACTGGGCTGGAGTGAAATCCCTGTTGGGATACTCTCGTTGCACTGTCCTCGAATAAGGACGCTCATGAACCGCCGGTTGAGTGGCACGTCTGCGTCCCCTCCGAATGAAATTCATTCTCTTGCAATAAAATTCAAAAGCTCAAAAGCTTTCTTTAGAGAGAGAATAAGGAGTTGAAGATAAAGAAGCTCGAGTTGGAATGCAATGCAACCGGATTCAAGCTCCCTTATATAAGCAAAATGAGGGAGCTCCCACTGCCATGTGTCAGCTCGTCATTGATCCTAACTCAAGGCCGATCGGCCCCCAAGACTGTCTTCAATAATTGCGTTGAATGATCTCCTGCATGGCTTGCAAAAGTTGAGCAGTACGAAGCCAAAAGATTCCTTCTTGAGTTAGTGGCCGGTCGGCCTTGATAGGAGGAATTTTGTCTTCTTTCTCCCTGCCCATTCCCGATGGCATGCAACTGCCCAAGGCCATGCATGATTAAAATGCACCCAATAACGAGGAGTTGTTCTTCTCAAGACCGAAGCATCCATTCCCCAAATAAAGAGCAATTTCCAATGGCTATATCGCCGCAATCCGAGGTAAGTATTTTGGACCGAAAATTAAACTTCATTAGAACTGACAAAAAATTTACCGTGCGTTTTGCAGGAAAATAAGAGCCATCGACATCGCGATCGATGAAGTCCCTCGACATTGAATTGCCATCATCATCATTATCATCATCAATAGCTTCCAACCTCGCGTCCGATTAGTCTGGCATCTGTCCTCGCGTCCAGTTTGTCATCATCATCATCGTCATCAGAAAAGGCCAAAAACAGGGTAGCCCATCGGTGTAAGTCCCCATCAACATCATAGCCACCGACATAGTTTCGGTGAAGTCTCGACAACCAGGGCCATCGGCAGAGTTTCGATGCAGTCCCAATCCCCGAGCCAACAGCAGCACGCCCGATGAAGTCTCGACCCCTAGGCCATCGACAACGCGATCGATGAAGTCCTTCGGCACTGAACATGCCAAATAGTCATCAACAACGGATACCGAAAAAGACTGGAACCGACACTGGGAAAGACCAAAAAATCAACATCAAAATCCGAGAGCCATCGACACCGTGTCCGATGAAATATCTTTGACAAGTTAGGCGTCATTCTTGCCTGAGATCACCTATCGGCGAAAGTTCGTCAATCGCGACGCAGGACTCAACCTCCAAGTGTCAGCTCACACCTTGAAGTAGAACGCCTTCGGCGCCAGAGATCATTTCGAGTAGGACTTCATCAAACGTCCGAGACCACTTGAAGTAGAGCCTCATTCTTTCTCGTGATCATCCCCGACAGAGGCGCACGCCGCCGACAACCGTGACGCAGGACCCTACTTCCAAGCATCACCCCAGACTTTGCACTCCACAAAGTCATATCCCCAGTCTTTGCATTCCAAAGTCATATCTCGGCCGATGTCCATCAAATCAAGACTACTTTGATTCTCGTCCTATCTTTGGACCCGATCAAAGTGAGGGCTCTCTGTAGACACCAGGATTTTGACGCATAAATTATATGGAAAATAAAAGCGGAAGAAATAAAAGAAACTCGATAAATACATGCATTTACATGTATTTTGCTCACGCAAACTCACATGCATGATCACATGTGATTCTTCCTAGCTACATGTACATTTTTCTATAAAAAGATGAAGCATGCAAACCCTAAGAGCAAGTGTTAGAGGTTGCGAAATCGAAACCTCACAAAAACACTCAAAAACATCTCACAAAAGCTAAATGCAATTACCATCTCCATCCAGTATGAACAACATGTTCCCTAGGCAATCTCTCTTCATACACCATCGTCCATGCATGCATGGACGAGGAGGATTCGTCCCCCCAGCTGGTGGCCGGTCGGCCTTGGTGGCTCCACCCACACATGGTCAATTGACCACGTGCCACCGTCCATGCAAGGTCATCGCCCCTACTGCCCTAGTGTTCTGTGCCAGGCCAGAGTCTACGAGGTGAGTGTATGTATGTGCATGCATGCTTACTACCTCTTCCACCTATAAATACTACTCCATCTCATTCTCATTTCACTCAATGTTCACCACTAATTCAAAATCATCATCTATCCCTCTCTAATCATTCTCTTATTCACTCTATCACTCTCTCTAATCTCTCGCATAATCTCTCTACTTCTTATTATATTCTTCACCTCATCTTCATCTTCTATCTTATCAGTCATCTATTCTATCATATTTTCCCTTCATGATCTTCATATTTTATCCTTACAAAAACCCTAAACACATATTGGAGCATTACCGTCGTGGTGGGATGATTAATGTTTGAGTTTCGATAGAAAATTCAAAGGAAGACAAGACTTGGGCACCATAGGGTTTGCATATGACCTTGGCAAGCAGAGTCCACAACCTTGGCCTAACATTTCACCATGATTAATTAGGCTAAACCACATTTAACCACTAAAGAAATGACTTGAACACCACCAAAGATTGATTGGATAAAATAACAAGGTTTTTGATGGAGAGGCTTGGACAACACTCTACAATGGCATTCAAATACATTGCAAAACTGCCCAGTAAAATGAAGGCAACAAGTATTTATACAAAAGGGGGCAAGCCAAAACACAATCGTTTTGGGAGGCAAAAATCGATAGAAAACGAGACCTTCGCGGGCGCGACAGGCTACTGGGCGGAAACAGCGGCAGCAGTATCAACAACTGGGTAGGAATGTCGCGGGCGCGACCAACTCTGCCGTGGGCGCGATGAGCTTGGCCAGAAGGACTTCACGGGCGCGACGGATGCTGTCCCGGGCGCGACTCGTCTCTGCCCAAAATCAGCTGCGGTTTATAGACGACCTTCGCAGGCGCAAAATAAGCTGTCGCGGGCGCGACCATGCTGGTGCAGTATGGCGCCTCGGGCGCGACAGCTTGGGTCTCGGGCCTGACTTTGATCTGTCCTAAACTTCAGCCTGTGCTTGTTTTTGTTCCAAAAGTAATTCGAACTCCGTCTCCACATGGTTCAACAACTCGGGACGGTCTGGCATGGTCCCGGGGCCTCCACGGTCGGGGCACAATCGGGCCTCCTTAGAAGATCTCGGTTCCTATCTAATGGATGGCCGAGACTACCCTTGTGTTTTCGGGTTTCACCAAGAATTGCAACTCGAGGTTTACCGTGGTTGAGGCGGCTCGCTTAGCTAATGTCACGAGGGACGAGAATGGAACCCGAGACTCTTCACATACCCTATCTCATTCATCCTAAACTCTTGAAGAGGATTTACCCTCAAATCCGCATCGGGTTCAACATCCTCGATGTAGGGTAAAACATCGCCGATGTTGAACGTGGAGGAGACCCCCATATCTCCCGGGAGATTGAGCTTGTAGGCATTATCATTTATTTTCTCCAACACCTTGAACAACCCTTCACTTCTTTGCATAAGTTTGCTTTTCCTCCTCGAAGGGAACCGTTCCTTCCTTAGATGGAGCCAAACCAATTCCCCGGGTTTGAAAGTGATGTTCCGGCGATGCTTGTTAACTCGGGACTTGTAGAGCTCATTAGTCCTCTCGATCTTATTCCGGATCTGGCGATGAAGCTTTCGAATCTCGGCGACCTTCTCACTTGCCTCAAAACCTGCCCTTGCTTCCAAAGGTAGTGGAAGGAGATCGATGGGTGTGATAGGATTCACCCCGTAGCTAGTTTCGAAAGGCGAGCGACCCGTGGCGAATGAAGGAGCCCGGTTGTATGCGAACTCGGCATGACAAAGCTTAGCATCCCAATCTCGTAGACTCATGCTCACAAGACCCCGAAGCAAGGTAGGGGTCTTGTTGGTGACCTCGATTTGATAATCCGTTTGAGGGTGGTGCGATGTGCTGAAAAGGAGCTTCGTTCCAAGGAGTTTCCATAGGGACCTCCAAAAATGACTCATAAACTTCGTGTCACGATCTGAAACAATGGTCCTTGGAACACTGTGCACCCTCACTATCTCCCGGAAGAAGAGATTAGCGATGTGAGTGGCGCCGTCGGTTTTCTCACAAGCGACGAAGTGCGCCATCTTGAAGAAACGGTCAACGACGACGAGGATTGAGTCCCTGCCACGCACAATTCGGGGAAGGGCAACGATGAAGTCCATGCTCAAATCTTCCCACGGGCCATTCGGAACGGGAAGAGGAGTATAAAGCCCTTGGTGAAACTCGCTTTTGGCATGTTGGCACGTAACACACTTGGAGATCACATCGTGTACGTGTCCTCCCATTCTAGGCCAATAAAAATGCTCCTTCAGCATGTCAAGGGTCTTGTTGATGCCGAAGTGACTGGCTAGACCACCTTCGTGAACTTCTCGCACCAATAGCTTCCTCAACGGACACTTTGGCACACACAACTTGTTCCCCTTGAAAAGGAACCCGTCTTGTAGCACATAGGGTCCATCACCACCATCGAGGTGTTATTTAAAGTCATCATCCTCCTTATAGAACTCCATCAAGTGTTGAAATCCAAGGACCCTTGCCTCCACCACAGAAAGAAGGGAATGTCTCCTAGAGAGTGCATCGACAACCACGTTAACACTCTCCTTCCTGTGTTTTGCCACAAAATGAAACCCTTGGAGAAACTCAACCCAATTGGCATGTCGAGAGCTAAGCTTGAGTTGCCCATTGAAATATTTTAGAGCTTCGTGATCCGAATGAAGGACAAACTGGCTAGGCCTCAAATAGTGTGACCAATGATCGAGTGCTCGCACGAGAGCGTAAAATTCCTTGTCATAAGTAGAATAATTCCTCCCCGATCCGCTGAGCTTCTCACTGAAATAAGCATAGGGCGTTGGTTCTGCATCAAAACGGCTCCAATGTCTACCCCACTAGCATCGCAATCCACCTCGAAGACTTGTGTGAAGTCCGGGAGAGCAAGTACCGGAGCCTCACAAAGTCAAGCCTTCGGCTTCTCAAATGCCACTTGGGCCGCTCGGATCCACTCAAAGGCGCCCCTTTTCATACACTCGGTAATAGGGGTGGTAAGGGTACTAAAGCCTTTGATGAATCCGCGGTAGAATGAAGCAAGACCGTGAAAACTCCTCACCTCCGTGATAGTAGAGGGAGAGGGCCATGAGCGAATGGCCTCCACGTTTGAGGGGTCCATAGAAATTCCCTTGTAAGAAACTATATACCCAAGAAAGGTGACTTGGGGAGTGCAAAATTCGCCCTTCTCTAGTTTGCCGAAAAGTCGTTGTTGCCGCAAACCCTCGAACATCATCTCCAAATGCGTAATATGCTCCGCTTCACTCCTCGAATATACCAGGACATCATCAAAATAGACCACGACAAATTTGCCGATAAAAGGCCTCAACACCTCGTTTATAAGACGCATAAACGTGCTCGGGGCGTTGGAAAGCCCGAATGGCATGACGAGCCATTCATATAATCCTCCTTTCACCTTGAATGTCGTTTTCCATTCATCATCTTCCTTCATACGGATCTGATGGTAACCAATCCGTAGATCAATCTTGGAGAAGATACACGAAACATGTAACTCATCGAGTATGTTATCGAGTCTCGGTATGCGATACTGATACTTGATGGTAATATTGTTAGTGGCTCGGCTATCAACACACATTCTAAAGGTACCATCTTTCTTCATCACCAGGAGGGCGGGGACGAAACATGGGCTCATTCTTTCTCGAACATATCTTCGAGAAACAAGTTCGTCCACTTGCCATTACAACTCCTTAGTTTCATGCGGGTTGCACCGATATGCCGCCTTGTTGGGAAGTGGAGCTCCGGGCATAAGGTCGATTTGATGCTCAATGCCCCGGATAGGAGGTAGACCCGGTGGAAGATCTTCGGGGAACACATCGTAGAATTTGGCAAGAAGAGGGGCAACGAGAGGTTGCTTAGGTGTCACTACCTCACTTGTGTTTGCCTCTAAGAGAAGCACGACAAAAACAGCCTTCCCCTTGCTTAGGGCTTGCTCGACCCATGTCGCACTCAAGTGTTTAGGCTCCTCACTTCCCGCCCCGGGTTTATGTGATAATATTTCATGTAGTGCTAGTGGAAAAGGCTTAACCCTCTTGCCCTTGTGGACGAAAGTGTAGGTATTCTTTAGCCCGTTATGAGCAGTTTTCTTGTCAAATTGCCACGGTCGACCCAACAATATGTGACATGTGCTCATGGGAACAACATCACAAACAACAGAATCTTCGTAGTTAGCGCCAAAAGATAAATTCACTAAAACACGATTGGTTACCTTAATGCCTTCTTGGTCGTTGAGCCATTTGAGCGAATAAGAACGGGGATGAGGCAATAATGGTAATCCCAGCTTGTCAACCATGTAGGTAGATGCTACGTTAGTACAGCTTGCTCTATCGATAATAAGTTCGCAAACCTTGCCCCCGACAAAACACCGTGTTTGAAAAATAGTCTCTCGTTGGGCCTTGTCAAGAGGGGTTTCTTGGGCATACAAAACTCGCCTCAAGACAAGAGCGTCACCTTGCACATGCGACGCGGGGCGGTATCATCATCTTCACTAGTGACCGCATCCTCAACCACCACTTCAGAATCATCCCAGGCTACTTGTAGTTCCTCATCAATATCATGAACCTCCTTGAGAGTCAAGGTCCGTCGGTTCGGACAATCCGCCTGATAATGGCCATAGCCATGGCATTTAAAGCATTTGCTATCCTCCATCGGGCGAGAGGGATCCGTTGGAGACGTCACAACAAGTCCCTTTCCTTTATCCGTGCGAGGTGTTGAAGGAAACTTGGGTGCCTCCCTGGGTTTCGGGGTACCCGAATATGGAGGAGGTCGGCTAGGCGGTGGAAAGAAGGCTCTTGGTGCCGGTTTGGAAGTAGCCTTTTTTTTTCTTTCGTCGCTCAACCCGAAGGGCCAAGATGAACAAGTCATCCATGGAGTAGTATGGTTGAACCTCAACTTTCTTGGCAACCGAGGAGTCCAATCCATTCAAGAAATGCATCATGGTTTGCTCCTCGGGTTCTTGAAGGTCGCTTTTGATGAGGAGATGCTCGAACTCCTGAATGTAGTCGCTCACAGACCGCTTGCCCTGGGTTAGAGCATAGAGCTTCCTCAAAACATCTTGTTTGTATGTGGCGGGTAAGAAACGACGGCTCATCAACTGCTTAAGCTATGTCCAAGTGGTGATTCTCGTTCGACCTTCCCGAGCCCTTTGCGCTTTCACATTCCCAAACCAAAGCGAGGCGATTTTGGTGAGTTTCAGGCTAGCAACCTTAAAGAACTTCTCATCATTGTATTCTTTGGTCTCAAAGATCCTATCCATCATTTGGATCCATTCAAGGTACTCGTCAGGATCATTGGAACCATTGAATTCGGGAGTGTCGATTTTGACGTCCTGGAAGTCGTCACGTGGAGGCCTATCATGTACCTCCCGACGTGGACGGCGACGTGGGGAGCCTCTATCATCCTCACTCGACTCGAATGTAGGAGGAAAACGAATAGGGCTTTGGGCACGCCTCTGACGTTCAACTCGGGGTGGACCTAGACGCTCTTGGGTGAGGTTGTCCAATCGTTCCATAATGGCATTAAGGGTGCGCTCAACGGTGGAGAAGCGCTCGTCATAAGTGGTGAGTTGGCTTTCGATAGCTTGAATTTGAGGGCTACCCCGGTGGCTCGATTCCTCTCGTTCAGAGCGAGCTTCATCAGCCAAACAGGGAAAAAAGGTGAGGGACGGTTTGTGTTTGGGGTATTTTGTGGGGTTTGGGGGTTCTTTTGTTGTTGGCTAGTGTTTGGCTAAGGGTTCTTTGTGTTTTTTTCACTCAGATATTTCATCGAACACCTTGCGTGCACTATTTTCCAACTTTTTCTTAATGCACCAAATGACTACAAATCCAACAAATACACCCACAATACAATTATTTCCAACACACTTTGATAGCAATGGGGTTGGGGGTCACCAATATTTGTATACGATTCACAAAACTCAATACTAGAAAACTACACAAGCAAGAACAATGAACAACTCAAGCTAAACGCAAAACCGAAGCTCTAATACCAGATGGACCGTTACCGTCGTGGTGGGATGATTAATGCTTGAGTTCCGATAGAAAATTCAAAGGAAGACAAGACTTGGGCACCATAGGGTTTGCATATGACCTTGGCAAGGAGAGTCCACAACCTTGGCCTAACATTCCACCATGATTAGTTAGGCTGAACCACCATTAGCCACTAAAGAAATGACTTGAACACCACCAAAGATTGATTGGATAAAGTAACAAGGTTTTTGAGGGAGAGGCTTGGAGAGCACTCTACAATGGCATTCAAATATATTTCAAAAACTGCCCAAGAAAAATGAAGGCAACAAGTATTTATACAAAAGGGGGCAAGCTAAAACACAGTCGTTTTGGGAGGCAAAAATCGGTAGAAAACGAGACCTTCGCGGGCGCGACAGGCTACTGGGCGGCAACAACGGCAGTTGTATTGGCAACTGGGCAGGAATGTCGCGGGCGCGACGAGCTTGGCCAGAAGGACTTCACGGGCGCGACGAATGTTGTCATGGGCGCGACTCGTCTCTGCCTAAAATCAGCTGTGGTTGACAGACGACCTTCACGGGCGTGAAATCAGTGGTCCCGGGCGCGACGATGCTGGGGCAGTATGGCGCCTCGGGCACAACGGCTTGGGTCTTGGGCGTGACCTTGATATGTGCAAAACTTCAGCCTGTGCTTGTTTTTTTCCCAAAAGTAACCCGAACCCCGTGTCCACATGGTTCAACAACTCGGGACGGTCCGACACGGTCCCGGGGCCTCCGGGGTCGGGGCACAAGCGGGCCTCCTTAGAAGATCTTGGTTCCCATCCAATGGATGGCCAAGACTACCCTTGTGTTTCCGGGTTTCACCGGGAATTGCAACTCGAGATTCACCGTGGTTGAGGCGGCTCGCTTGGCAAATGTCACGAGGGACGAGAACGAAACCCGAGACTCTTCACATACCCTATCTCATTCATCCTAAACTCCATAAAATAACCTAGCCTAAACACATTCATAATCTCAGAAGAAGCCTTATTATTACCCTCTTACCGCCCTCTTTTCTTATCATCTTTCACCACCATTTCTATCATCACTTTGGCACTTGGAGAGGAAGGTTTTTTAAGGCATCAAGGAGCATTCATCAAGCATCTAAAGGTTAGGGAAGGCTTTTTCCCAACAACGTAGCAATGTAAGCTTTAAGTATTCTTTTTGTTGTATATAATTGTGTATTTTGTACCTTTTTTTATCTTGTATCTTGTTGCATGATTCAATGAAATAATCTTATAAAGTATTCCTTCATTTCCCTTCCAAACTTTATCAAAAGTATAATTTTAAACTTTTAGTAGAGTCTTTCCTTTTGTGAGAGGCAAACTCTTAAGGTTTACTTTTCGAGTTCGTAGTCTTACCCCCGAATCCATTCTTGGGTTTCGCAGGCGGAGTCTTTCTTTCTTTTCCTTTTGGTTTTTTCTTGGCTTTTCCCTTAAAAGTTGGGTGGCAACTCCCATTTCGAACCAAAACACATCGAGGATTGCATAAACTATGGTTAACATGGTTTTACAATGTATCGATGTAACTTTAGGGTATCCTTTCTTATATTTCTAAATAATACTTGCATAAATCACTCTCCTCTGAGCCTAACATTTAAATGAGTAAATTGGGTTAAATTTAGAAGAGTTTGGAACAAGTGGAAGTTCACTCTTAAAGGTTTAATTCAATGACTCATAAAATGCATAAGTAACGGGAAAGTAACTTTACCAAATATTATTCATGAAATGTATGATTGATTTCCTTAATGAGTTTTCAAAGGTTAAACCCCAGCACAAACCATCAATTCACACCCCAATCCAATGTGGACGTTTTTCTCGCCGTTCGTGCTGGGGTTTAACCTTCGAAACTCTTTAAGGAAATCAATCATACATTTCATGAATAATATTTTATAAAATCACTTTCCCTTTACTTATGCATTTTATGAGTCATTGAATTAAACCTATAAGAGTGAACATCCACTTGTTCCAAACTCTTCTAAATTTAACCCAATTTGCTCATTTAAATGTTAGGCTCGGAGGAGAGTGATTTATGCAAGTATTATTTAGAAATATAAGAAAGGATACCCTAAAGTTGCATCGGCACGTTGTAAAACCATGTTTTACCATAGTTTATGCAACTCGATGTACTTTTAGTTCGAAATGGGAGTCGCCACTTGACTTTTTAAGGGAAAAGCCAAGACAAATCAAAGAGAAAATGAAGAAAGACTCCGCCTACAAAAACTCAAGAATGGATTTGGGGGTAATGATACGAACTCGAAAAGTAGGAACTTTAAGAGTTCGCCTTTCACAAAAGGAAAGTGTAACGCCCTGGAAATTCGATTTTTAAAACTAACGGTCAAACCGAACATTAACCAATGAAAAACAGCGGAAAAGTCAAAGACAAACGGGCGTCACTATCGTACCTTCAAAGAAGCACAAGGCAAGAAAGGAAAACTAACAACTAATCATTATTTACTTCAATTTAATAAACAAAAGAACTTTCAAATTCTAAAACAACACAAACTAAGCATTACTAACTTCAATTCTAAAACATAAACTAAACTTATTCTCAAACTAATTTCGTCGTCCTCACTGCTAGTTCCCATCCTCATCATAGAATGCATCACTTGAAAACAAAACATTTAAAACATGAGGAGGACTCAATAATGTCTACCCTTAACCGTCAAACAATTTCAAATCCATTTCTATTCATTTTGGGGGGAGAAGTGGACAAGTCAAATCGTTTCACAACAACTTTCTTTCCCAACCAACCAAACCATCTTTCAGAATTATTAAGTGGGTGGACCTTGCTTATTTTGCCCTCGAAGTCCACGACTTCGCTATAATCATATCTCAATCTCAATATCAATATCAATCTCAAATATCAATCACAATCTCAATCATACGGATGACCATCCATTTCACACACGTGTATAAAACTAACCCCGGGGAAGTAGCATTTATCAGGCATCCCTGATCTCTTGACAACCTCCCTGCAGGAACAGATCCTGGTCTATGGGACATTGACCGAACACACAACCATATCAGGGCCTCCCCTCATCTCTTGACAACCTCCCTGCAGGAACAGATCATGGTCCTCGGGACGTTGCCCGAACCCGCATTTAGGTTTCATTTAATTATTAGTCCGGTTTAATCTCACACTTTTCCAAACTCAATCAGTCCAATCCCAGTTTCCAACACCTTTTCCAAATCACACATAAATGACTGTCCATATTTTACCAACTCAAAATAACATAATCAACATCCAAAATAGATAGCCAATTTTCACCATAAAATCCCTTCGGGATGCAAACCGCAAAATAACATAAAAATCAAGAAAAAAATTAAAGTGCACCCCATTGGGATTTAGGACATAGACATTACCTGAAAATCTTTACTTCACTTCACTTCTACGAACACACATGAGCTCCCTAAAACGAGTCGATCTAGATCACGCCTAAAATAAAATAATTTCTAAAATCAACACGCGTCGTATGGAGTTAACACGGCCTATTTTCTACCTAACTCGCCCCTAGGAACCCTATAAGGTTCCCATCATTCATAAATTAACATTTTAGACATACTCCACACATTCTAAACCATCACATATTACAAACAAGTAATATATTACAATTAAACAAATAATTCTCACATGATACCATATTTATTCAAAACATAAACTGGACATATTGCAATGCGCACATAGAACAGACCATAAATTGACTTCCCGACATCCTATGGGTCTGATTTTAGACTTTTTAGAAACCTCGGGATGTCTACTAAAACTCTTATGTTGACCCCGAGACCTTAAACACACTCTAAGACCTTAAACAACAGTCAAATATAAAACCTGTCCAGTTCTGACTTAGGTGCACTATTTGGGTCATAACTCAGAATATACACCTCGAAATCCCGATCCGCAAAATTCCTATGAAAGCCAACACACTAAGGTACTTCCCATTCAAACTGTAGGACTAAATATTAAATACACAATATATGGTGACCGATATCGTACGACTCATAAATTCTGTCTAAACTTACCGGTTTTTATTTCGGATTTTTCGATTCTAATTCTAATCAAACCACTTCGAGACTCTAACTTAAGCCTCTAAACAGTCCCCTTAGGTTCGATACATCTCGCCTTCACTCTAACACCACTAAGGTCAACTTACATATCAACTAACACAAATTCTCACCATAAACATATTAAAATTTGCAAAGTAAACATTTTCCTTCAAAATAACGCAAAGATCACATAAAAACTAAAGTTTTTCGACATCGAACTTTATAAAATAAATAACACACGACCAACATGCTAAACTTTCGATCGAAACCAAATTTTGAAGTACTTTTAATTAAAGAAAATGATTAAAACTCATATTAACACTATCGCATATGATAATAAAGAAAATAATACGACTAGAACATCACATATCAAAACTTTACTACACGACATAATTTAATTTGTAAAACCATAAGGAGATTTAAACAAAAACCTTTTAAAAGATAACATATAATAACAATCCTAACTTAACGTAATGATAATACTACTCATAACCCTAAACATGGTACTAATACTAATGACCCACAAACACTCGGATTATGTCAAAGATCCTAATCCTAGTCATAGTAATAATCATGCTAATGAAATAGAACCTAACATAAAATACTTGCAAAACCTTTCAAATAAGACTTTCATAAATTAACTCCAATCAATCCTAAATATTCAATAACCATTATTCCTCACGTAAATAACCAAGACTACTAATTTAAACATCAAAAATTTAACACTTAATATAATCGAATTAAAGCATGAAATATACATGTAATCAACATAAATGACAATCAGATTAGCAGTTACAAGTATAACTATAATAAAACAATGACAGTGACAACACAAACCAATAACAATAAGTTTAGGGTTTACGTAGGGCACTGGGCATACTGTTAGATGGTCACGACGGAGGTTGACGGCGACAGGAATGCGTTGGGGTGGTTGTCGGACGGTGGGTGGAGTCGTCATGGTGTTGGTCGGAGTCGAACACAACAGTAACGTCGGTCGTCACAGCAGCAACAGTGGGGTTTGCTCTTCGCGTCCGGTGGTTCACGACGGCGACTCCGATGGTGAAGAAGGTGGTACGAGCGTCGTCTAGTGTTGGGGAGTTGGTTGTGATAGTCAGCGACTGCTGGGCAGCGATGGTGGTGGCACACAGCGAGGGCAATCAGAGGGTGAGAGAGAGGGACGAGAGAGAAGAAAAATTGAGGGAGAAAGAGGGTCTGGTGGTTTGCGGCTGTTGCATGCGTTCAGGTGGTTGCCAGCAAGGTGGTGGCGGCGCGGTGGTGAAGCAGCGACGGTAGATGGGTAGCAGTTGGCGCAGCGAGGTTTGGATGGTAGAGAGGAAGAGGAAAAGTGTAGAGAGTGTATATTAGGGTTTGGGTTTGGTCTTGGTTACTATAATTAATAATATATAATAACTAAAACTGATTTAGTAAGAAAATAATCTGTAAAATAATTACACCCATAATACTATTAATAGCTAGGAAAAATATAAATTTTACTTCTCAAATAATAATGATAATACTAATAAAACACTTAATAATAGCCACACAATAATTAAGTAAAAACTAAATACATTGACACATATATTCATCAAATATTACATTTAAAATTACCAAAACATCCCTACTCCCATGCACGTAGAAAATGACACAAAAAAAACCATGTTAGTCTCTCAACGGTCCTACGAGCTCAAGTGTTAGCAGAAATAATCGCCGATAGAATCTCAAAAATAACGGAGTCGAACTTAATTACTAACGACGTAACAGTCAACACCTTCAAATTTTTCAGGGTTTTACAGAAAGACTACTAAAAGTTTTAAGTATGCTTTTATAAAATTTGGAAGAAGGATAAATAAGAACTTTATAGTTTATAGAATTATTTCATTGAACATGCAACATGAATTATGAAATAAAAGTACAACATTTACACATTATTTACAAAGAAACGAAATAACTTTAAAGCTTACTTTGTGCTAATTTGAAGAAGAGGCCTTGCCTAGCCTTTTTGCTTGAAGATATTCCTCTTAGTGCTACTTGATATTACTCCTCATAAATGTCAAAGATGAACCAAAAGAAGTTGAGAAAAGTTGGTGGAAAATAAGATAAAAAAATGGATCTTTTGTAACTTTTTGTGGGTTTAGGATAAGGTTTTTTATAGGGTTTTGGATAGAATAAGTCTAGAGGTTTAAGAGATGGTAAGAATAGAGATTATGGAGAGATAGAAGTGATGTTAAGATTAGAAGAAAGATGAGTAGGATAGTGATAGGAGTATGGAGAATAGAAATTAAGATAATATTAGAGAAAATAAGAGAATTGATGAGTGAATGGGGGAGACAGAATGAGTTGGTGAGAGGGAGATTGAGTGAGTGAATGAGTGAGTTTAGCTTTGAGAGGAGTAGTATTTATAGGAGTAGAGAGGAGTGTAGAATGTATGCATACAATCATATTCATCTGACTTCTCGTCCAAGGCAGTCAAGGCACAAAACAATAGGCAGTAGGGGGGAGTGTATGAGGGTGCACGGTGGCACAGGGTCAATTGACCTCGTGTTGTCGGTGGTCAAGGCCAACCTACTACCAGCACGTGGGGGAGGAATCCTTCTCCCGTCCATGCATCCATGGACGATGAGGGGATGAATACATTTGCCTAGGGAAGTGGTGTTTCACACTTGGACGGTAGCTATTGTATTTGAGCTTTATGAGGTGTTTTTTGAGTGTTTTTGTGAGAAATCGAACTTGTGACCTCTTGGCATTGAATCTGCATGGCTTGCATGACTTGCTTTTTACATAGGCATGTTGCATGTGATTTTGAATCTGCATGTTGCATGTTGCATTGAATCTGCATGGCTTGCATGACTTGCTCGAAATTTGTGTTTACAAATTTGGCACGCTTGGTGGGACATCTTTGCCTCTCATCTCTTTTTCCAAGAAGTTCAATTCATCTTTGACTCAAGAGATGCGATGGCACCCAAGAAAGTTGTCTCTCTACCCTCAACAAGGAGGATGGCTCAATCTTCATCCCAGGGGTCAACAACTGCAAGTGCTACATCAAGTGGAGTACTGACTCGAAGGATAACAAAGGTTGTCGCAGCTGCTGCTGCAATTTCTGCTCTGCTGGAAGAACCAACTTCGAAGACACCAACTCCGTCACGGAAGAGTTTAGCTGTTGACTCCAACCTTCAGGGAGTTCCTCAAATGACTCCTCGCTTTCAGAAGCCAAGCACTGCGAATAGCTTCGGCTCAGTCATGACTACCCCGCATGGAATGGACGAACTCCAAACTCGCAACAACCCGGTCTTCGGGTTTTACAGCTTTGAGGGCCAAGGCTACTCCAACGAAGATTCCTCCCCAATGTCTGAAGGGGAATCTATCTTCTCGGAAGTTGAGATTGAGTCTACTCAAACTGTCATCATGCCAGTGATGACAACTAGCGCTGCTAACATGGAGGAAATGATAGCAGAATTAGAGGCTACGCTGAGAAGGCTCGCTAGGGAAAGCGAGGAGAAGGATAAGAAGATCGACGAACAAAGCGAACAAATCGCAAAACTGATGAGGAAGATGGAGAAGCACCCTTATCAAGAATCTGACGAAGAGACTGACAAGGAGGAATTTGACAAAGAGTCTTCTAAAGTTGATGCTGATGGTGACAACGAAAGGAAGAAGATCTCGTCTTCAGGCTCAATGACTGCAGAACAGACCTAGAGTATGATTGCAAATGCAGTAAGGGCTTAACTCGGAGAGGCATCAAACAAGAGTCACTTGTACACCAAGCTATACACGAAGAGGATCGATGCGCTTGGGATGCCACTAGGTTATCAACCCCCGAAGTTCAACCAGTTTGACGGAAAGGGTAACCCTAAGCAACACATCGCACACTTCATCGAGACTTGCAACAATGCTGGAACGGAAGGAGACCGACAGGTGAAGCAGTTTGTTCGATCATTAAAAGGGATAACATTCTACTGGTACACGGATTTGGAACCTGAGTCTATCAACAATTGGGAAGAAATGGAGCAAGAGTTTCTCAACCGGTTCTACAGCACTCAACGTATCGTTAGCATGACGGAGCTGACGAATACCAAACAGTGGGTGGGGGAGCAAGTCTTTGAATACACCCATCGTTGGAGTGCTCTAGTCTTGAGTGCAAGGATCGCCTCACTGAAGCTTCAGCCGTCAACATGTGCACTCAAGTTATGCACTGGGAACTGTTCTACGTCCTCTAAATGGTCAAGCCAAGGACCTTCGAGGACTTGGCAACCAAGGTACATGACATGGAGATTACCGTAGATAGTCGACGGGGAAAGTCTTCATCTTCTTCCGAAGCAAGAAAGGGTGCTAGCGAGTACAAGAAGAATGTGAAGCCGGTGAAGACTTCAAAGAGGGAGACCATGTCTGTTTCAACTAAGGAGCCAGTTTGAATCTCTGCCAAGCCCAAACAAGAAAGCAGAAAAACAACATTCTCGAGGAATGATGCTAAGAAACGACCTACATTGAAGGAGCTACAAGAGAAGAAACACCTGCTCCCTGATTCAGACTTGTCGAAAATGCTTGATGACTTGCTGGATAAGGGTATTATCGAGCTCCCGCAACCAAAGAGGCCGGAAGAAGCAAGAAAGACAAACGACCCAAGGTACTGTCGCTATCACAGGGTAGTCAGTCACCCTCTCGAGAAATGTATTACCCTGAAAGAGCACATCATGAAGTTAGCTGAAGAAGCAAGGATAATTTTGGACTTGGACAACAATGTTGAAACTAATTGCATTTTGGCATATTCAACTCCATATGACAAAGAAGATCTCGTGATGATCTAGTTCGGGAGACAAGAGCCAATTTTTATCCCCATTTTAGCTCGGACCTCTCAAACGAAACATAATGAAGCGCCAAAAGGTCTAAAGGAAGAAGGAGGATGGACTCTGGTCACGCTGTGGAAAGCCAGGAAGAACAATAAGGTTCAAGTGTCATCATCTCGCAAAAGAAAGCAGCAAGAAGGGAAGAGAAGTTCTCAACCAGCTTGGCAAGGGAAGAAGGTCGGCAACTCAAGGAAGCAGTTGGTTCGACCTTCTGGGTTATTCGAGCAAGATTTACGTTGTCCTCTCACCTTAGGAGAATATTTGCCAAGGGACTTCCTAGGAAAGGCTGACGAAGATGTGGTGAACATGGTCTCCTGTTCTGAGCTCGAAGATGAGGACGACGAAGTGAAAAACCAAAATCGTCTTCAGGAAGCTACTGATAAAACTCTAAGGGTTTTGGAGGCTTTACCAACACGAATGGCATGGGAGCAAATCTTTCATCTTCCTGAAGAAATGCGTCGTCATGTTGCCACTACATTGCAACATCCTGAGCTTTACGCCGACAAGGTCCAAGATGTGGGAGAATCGTCTAGCACTTTCACTAATGATGACTTAATTCTAGGCTCCAAGCTCCATAACCGTCCTTTATTTATATCTGGCTTCATCCATGGACAGAAGGTCAAACGCATTTTGGTTGACGGAGGATCCGCGGTGAATATCATGTTGAAGTCGACGATGTTTGAATTAGGGATCACAATTGAAGAGCTCTCCAAGAGTCGTACAATGATACAAGGGTTCAACCTCGAAGGTCAACGAGCACTTGGGATGATTCGAATTGAGCTATCTATGGGTGACTTGTCTACAACTTCAATTTTTCATGTCACCGACTCCAAAACTTCCTATAAGTTGTTGTTGGGGAGACCGTGGCTACATTAGCATGGCATTGTAGCTTCTACTCTACATCAGTGCTTGAAGTACTACAGAGGCGGGGAAAAGAAGATATACGGTGATGTTAAGCCCTTTGATAAGGCTAAATCCCACTTTGCAGATGAAAGATTCTTTGAAGAGAATGTAACGTTTAAGGAGGCGATGCCCTCGTCAATTGCCTCCACAAGCAAAAGGGTCTTGAAGAAAGATGTTGAGGTAGTGACGGAAGATATACGGGAGGTACCACATAAAGAGGAAAGGTCAGTGGCACTCTCTGAACCGGCCAATAAGTAAGTAGGTCTGTCATCTGGTGTGGTGCTATTAGTTCTAAGGTACATACCCAAGTCTCACCGAAAGGAGGGGGAATCACCTTTTGTTGAATATACAATTGGAAGCTCGAAGAATGCGTCTAGCAAGGAAGTCAGCGAGGCAGGTCTGAGTGCTCTCAAAGCAAACACAGTCATTCCTATCCTCCATCCATAATAAAACAAGGCAAAGAAGCCACCTCTCTCCAGGTTTGTGGTGTCGTCTAAAGATGGTGATGATCTACCGACTCCAAGGACTAAGGAAGCGTTCGACCTGAAGGCGTACAAGCTTATGGAAAAGGTTGGCTATGACTTTCAAAATTTGGCGCCCCTAGGGGTAGTAGTTGAGGCCAAGCCTTACGGTCTTAATATTACGCAGAAGAAGATCCAAGAGCAAGGGGGTTCAATAAAGGTATTTAAAGTTGGTCTTGGTTACGAGCCAGTACAACTAGTCAAAATGTCGGCTCGAAGAAAGGAGAAGAGGTCTGAAGTTCAATACATCACAGCTGAAGAGGCTGATGTTAGTGAGAAGGAAAGCACTCAGCTTAAGCCAAGGTCCTCTGTGTTCGATACGTTCCAGCTGACTACTTCTAGTGAACGCCCCTCCGTCTTCACTCATGTTGGAGACGCACCTAGCAGAAGTAGATTTGTTTTTAGCAGAATCAAGGGACATTCTCCCCCAAAGCCTTCGGTGTTTACCAGGATAAAAGCTAGCGAGGAATTATTGGATCCACAACTTTGTCAAACAGATACTTCCGTGTTCGGACGCATAGGGGTCACAAATGACGTTTAAAGCTCCGTCCCTTCTCGCATCAAGCGCCTCTCTACCTTGGAAAAAAGACAGATGGTTCCCTTCGAGTTAAGAGGCGTACCGTGGTTCTCACAGGTCATCAGATAAATGTCAACCCTGAAGATGAGTTTATCCAAGAAGAAGTTGTGTCATCCAATCATATTACCATCACGAAACACCAAGAACCTGAGGATGAAATAGAGCTTGCTGAAACTGTTAAGACTCTTGAGGATGGGGGCCAAGCAACGATGGATGAGTTGAAAGAGCTAGATCTTGGGATGGTAGATAATCATCTTGGAATTAGAAGGAGATGCCCGGATTAGATCAGAAGAAGAAGGGGAGTACTTCAGACTCCTTTTAGAGCATAGAGATGTGTTCCCTTGGAATTAGAAGGAGATGCCCGTATTAGATCCGACAGTTACTGTTCATCGCTTAGCTGTAGAGAAGGGCGTTTCACCCAAAAAGCAGCCTCAATGGAGGTATCACCCGGAACTGATTCCAGAAATTGAAAAGGAGGTCGACAAGCTCAACGAAGCAGAATTCATTCAGGAGGTGAAGTACCCGACGTGGATTGCAAACATTGTCCCAGTAAGGAAGAAGAATGGACAACTCCCTGTGTATGTGGACTTTCGGGATCTTAACGAAGCTTGCCCAAAATATGACTTTCCCTTACCCATCAATGAGCTTATGATTGATTCCACCATGGGTCATGACAAGCGATTTCTATATAGTATTTTTAGGACTCAAAAGATGTCAATTTCATGCTTTTTATATCCGAAATCCCGTATTTTTATGTCAATTTCTGTGATTTATACAATTGTTCGTGAGATTGGTGTGTTTTGTAGGAATTAGTAGAATTATATCAAAAAGCATGAAAAATTGGAGGAAAAGTGGGAAAAATCAAAGAAAATAAAAAAGGAGTTGAAGAAGAAGAAAGGAATGAAGAAAGAACGGCCAAGATTGCTACGGCCCAAGTCCAATTGAGGCGAAGAAACGCAGCGCTTTGTCCGTAAACTGAAGCCGAGAAAGAGCAAAACGCAGCCAGCGTTTAGAAAACGTAGCCACCGTGCGTTTTCAGCGTTCTAAAAACGCAGCTAGCGTTTCTTCAGCCGCAGCCAGCGCCCATTCGCGGAAGATTTTCACTTTTTGGACAAAACACAGCCAGGTTTCGAAAACGCAACCAGCGTTTTGTGCCCTAGCTCAGCCCTATAAAGGAGATTTATATCTGCCGATTGAAGATCCAACGTTTGAGTATAGGTTTTATTTTTCCTAACTCTCTCCCTACAGGGAGAAATTAAGCGAACAATATTTTAGTTTATTTCACAAGCCGTTTAGATTAGGGTTCTTGATTATTTTCCTCCCTTCGGGGAGCCGCTCTAGTAATTTAGGAACAAAAGAGGAGGAGAAGGAGATCGATTTGGGTGACACAAAGAGATCGAATTCAACCACTCGGATGTTCCGTTTAATTTCTATTCTCTTTATTTTTTGTTATTCAGTTTTTGTTATCGCTTTCTTAGTTTTTATTATGAGTAGCTAAATTCCCTTTGGTTGGGGGATAAACTCGATGTCTTTTGATTGAATTTGAATACAGTCTCGGTGTTTGGTTATCCTTTTATTCGTTTAATCTGCGTGTATTGTATGTCATGGTAATTTGACAACAGAACGACAGTTTGAGTCTTTACCTGGTTTTAGATTCTCGACAACAGAACGACAGTTTGAGTCCTGAATTGGAATGCGTAGATTGAATAGATTTAGAAAATAGTTAGACCTAATGATTCTTGCCTAGGGTCAATTTATAATCAGTTCTTTATATTTGATTGGATTAAATAGTTAGAAATAATGTTTAGTTTAATCACTGTAACTCACGTAGGATCGAAAGATCGAAGTGATAAGGCCTAGAAAGATTATAGACCCCGAATTATCTTGTTACCTCCACTGGGATTGTTGATAATTTGATTGATTGACTAGAGTAGACTCCCCTAAACTCTTTTAATTAATTGATTGAATCTTTTAATTTCCTGCTTCCTTAGATAATTATCTGAATCATTACCCACGTCCCTTTGATCGACCTAGCATTCTTTGTAGTGAACTAGTTTAGTGCGTAGTTGAACACAAGTCCCTGAGAGAGAACAATATTTTTACTACTACACAGATCCGTACACTTGCGGTACACAGACACCTATA
This sequence comes from Portulaca oleracea, assembly GCA_029582165.1. NCBI lineage: Eukaryota > Viridiplantae > Streptophyta > Magnoliopsida > Caryophyllales > Portulacaceae > Portulaca > Portulaca oleracea. Next base: position 21,941,695 of record CM055883.1, on the reverse strand, counting down.
CGTTTTAGGTCTGTCAAGTTTTTGGCGCCGTTGCCGAGGACTTGTTTCCCCAACTGCCATTAGACGAACGCACTCTGGTTGACTAGGTTTTTATTGCTTTTCTTTAAACCCAAAATTAAATCAAATAAAAATTTAAATTTTAAAATCTAAAAAATATGACAATGCTTTGTTTTCCTTAAGATAAACGTGAATTATTTTGGCGATATTATGAGCGATTAATTGTTGCTCCTGTTCCAGATCATATCACGTTAGGAGAATCTGACATTCTTGCTATTATTTTTGAAGGTGTGAATGAGGAAACTCGTAATCTGCTGAATTGTCTAGGTTTTCGTGATAAACCTTTTAATGAAGTTATGAAATCACTTGAATTGCTTTCACATGACACTTATAAATTCGAAATTTCTAATTGTCTATCTGATTACCCCGATCCTTGTGTCATTCATACTAATTCCTATATGCAATCTCGTAATTCAATTAATTGTACTTTATGTCGTTCTTCTGAGCATGATGATTCTGCTTGCCCTAGGGCTGCTAAACTTGCTGACTTGACGGACTTGTTGCAGGCCAATAACCCTAGTTCTAATTCTTCCAATTTTAATGATGCAATATGTGATGATAGCAAGTCCGCATATCCTTTAGAAGTCAGTTTACATTATTCTTCTTATCCTAGTTTACCTGAAAACACTACTGATGGTGTTTCTGATTTGCATGACACTTTCTTACCTTTTTCTCAGTCGACGGAGTCTGAGGTGAGTGAGACTTTTGAGTTAGATACTAGGAATAAGGGTGATTTTCATCATGAGTCGACAGTTGAAATTATTAATAAGGAACCTAGTGAGAAAATTAATAGTGAATTAAAATTTTCAAATAAAAACCCTGATAATATTGTACTCCTTAATTCCAGTAATTTATTTCATGCTTCTACTCCTTTTTCACTACCTTCAGTTTGACTAGAAATTAATAAGGAACTCATATCTGATGAAAAGACCTCTGATGTTCAAGTTAATATTTTTGATGAGGTTAATTCTTGTGAAACTAACAATATTATTGATGAGTTATCCCTGGGTACTTTTCGAGGTTGTGACCCCTCCATTGACCCTTATTGGATATACCTAGAGGATGTTCCTAGAAAATTCTTGTGGACCACGTATTATGAATCTTTTGATTTTTCTAGCAAATTTGATTTATTATCGAGAACTTTACTAATGTTTTATTTTATAAGTTTCAGTTGATCTCTTACCTGCTAGCTTGCAAACCGCATGAAGAAGAGTTTGACAAGCTATTTAGGGCTTTGACATCATTCGGAGCGAAGACCCAGATCTTGACCTTTGGATTAAGTTTATTCTGATTATTTTTGGAACTCTTAATTTTTCCTCAGTTTTTCTCAATTCAATTTTCTATTTTAATTTGAATGTTTGGTTATTTGGATTTTAAGGTCCTAATTTTGTTAGTTTGCTTGTTTTTAGGTGAAATAAAAGATTAAAGAAAGGTGGCAGACGAGAAAAACGCAAATGTTGATGCCAGGTTTAAAACGCTGGCAGCGCCCCATGAGGCGCTCCCTGCGTCTCACACAGAAAGTCTGAAAGGTCGTAAAATTCAAAACGTTGGCCGCGCCTGAAAGCGCTCCCAGCGTTTCCTATTCTCGCTCGAATTGTTTCTCTTCTCAATAATATTCTTGAAATCCCTAATTTTCCTTCTTTCTTTTTCTTTTAATCCTTATACTTTCCCCGACCCCTTTATTAACTATCTTTCTCCTAGACTTCAACCTAAATCATTTTTCAATCTGAAAATTTCCAAATTTCTTTTACCTGGAATCTTTACCTCTACCTGTGCTCAAGCAACTTCAAGGTACGATTCTTATTTTCTTCTACAACTTTATTATTACCAGCTAGTATTTTTGGTGTGTTTTTGCATATTTCATACTTGAATATGTTTCTCCAATCCACCATGTTCATGCTCATAGTTTGGTGCACCTTGCTTGAGTAGTTTTTGATACTAGTTAGTATATTTAGGTTGTTTAATTTGAAAAGGTGGTACCTTTGTCGTTTTCACACATGATTTAGAGTTGGATTTGTTGAGTATCTATTTTGGGAACATGTGAAGTTAGTTAAACTCAGCTCTTGAGTAGTTAAGGTTGAAATCTTGAATCTTGAATGTTAGTTAATTAAATATACAAGCATAGGGGGAGTCCTAATGACTTTAAGTTTGTTATAGGTTTGTTATGAATTAGTTATACATTGTTAACAACATTTTCCCTTTTACCTGTGTCATTTGCATTGAGGACAATGCTATGTTTAAGCACGGGGGGTGTATATACTATTTTTCTTTATTTTTGTATTTTTCTTTCAAATTTTTCTTTTCTTAGTTTAGTTTTCATATTTTTTTCTTTTGTGAGTTTTATATAATTTCTTTTTCTTTTTCTTTATTTTGAGTCTTTGTTTTAGAGTGTTTTGTTTGAATTTTTTTTTCTAGTTTTTAGATTAGGTAAACTTACATTCACATAGGTTGCATTAGTTATATCATATTACATTTTCTTTTCTTTTCATTCTTTTCTTTTTGGTTTTTCTTTTCCTAGTTTTGTATCCACCACTATTAGAAAAATCCATAAAATCTGAAAAAAGAAAAGACCAAAAAAATTTAGGATTAGGATTAGTCTGTCCGTAACACCTTCGGTGATGATTTGTAAACCAATTAGACTTTCAGTTTATCTTGCTTTACCTAGAGAAGTTTGGTTGAGAACCTAAAAGTTCTTGAAATCTGTTTCTTTAAATCTTCTGATTTTGAGTCAAGTTATGAAAAGTGTGTTTAACTGCTTTGACTATCTTAGTATTTGTAAATACGTGTGCCGCAAATCTTTGGGCTAGGTTTAGTTGACTGAGCCCTGTCCCGTGAGTCCACATAGCCTAAAAGTATGGATTGATCATTTTTATCAATTCCTTTATTCCTTGAGTGACTCCACCACTAGTTGCACCTTTAGAACTTGTTTTGCATCTTGCTTGAGACTGCATCTTTGCATTGCATATTGTGACAATATGATTGAGGCATTCTTTTCTATATTAATTAAACTACATAGCTAAATAGCCTTCCTAACAATATTATTACCGTTCTTTAGCCCCGCCTAGCCTTTCATTACCTTTCTTTTTGTGATGAAACCCTAACAATACAAGCCTTGGCCTGTAATAATTCCTACCCTTTGCCTTGCTTAGATTAGGGAGAGTTCATTGTTCCGGGAGCGAAAATTGGTTTGGTGTTGCTGTGAATGGAATAGAGATGTTGGGGTGTGAATTTTAATTTCGATTGAATTGGGACACATTATATTTCCTAATTAATCATGAATTAGCCAATTGGTTATGAAGTTCTTTTGACATATATTGAGGTCAAAACTATATTTTTATGTATTTCTTCTCCCTTGATCACCCACCAAAAAGAGAAGTAGTAAATTAAAAAATAAAAAAAAAGAATTCAAAAGAAAAGGGTGATTAGGGAGATTCAATTTTAAAGTTCTGAAAGTTTTTGACCTAGTTGTAAAGATTAGTTGATATTTATGAGGAGAAAAGTGAGTTCCTTGCATACATCAGGCAAGAAGGTGAGATTGAGAGCAGTTCTTTGTTGAAAATTAATCCAAGCATGGCTGTTTAACTCCTTATACCTAAATTTTACCACTTCATTCCCTTAACCTAAGCCTCATTACAACCCTTAAAGTCCTCTTGATTGTCACTTGTGTCTTTGCATATTAGCAGTGGAGAGCGAGATTCTTACCAAGCCTATGGTAGGTTGTTTCTTTTGGTATGAGTATGAGAAAAACTCACATGTGTTTGAGCGTTCAATTTTTATCCTAAGGTGAGGTTTGCTCTTTTGATTGGCCTACGTCCATAACCAACCACGCATATTTGCATTTATCTTAAGACTGTTGGATGTTTTTCACATTCGAAGTACTTGTTCTCTTTACTTAATTTCGAAAATTTCATTCTTTCTATTTCTCACTGATTTTGTTCTCTTCCTGATTAATCTTGGTGTTGTTTGATGGACTGATGTGTTTGATTGGTTAGCCTGAGGGGTTGTTTAATTGTATTTGTAACCCTAACGCTAACTCTCTTTGTTTCTGTTTCTTTTTCCTTTTTATTTCTTGAGTCTTTTAATTAGAGCCCTTTTCCTCCTGTTTTAAATTCTGACTTGCTTGGGGACAAGCAAGAGCTAAGCATGGGGGGATTTGATAAGCGATTTTTATATAGTATTTTTACGGCTCAAAACATGTCAGTTTCATGCTTTTTATATCCAAAATCCCGTATTTTTATGTCAATTTCTGTGATTAATACAATTTTTTGCGAGATTGGTGTGTTTTGCAGGAATTAGTGAAATTATATCAAAAAGCATGAAAAATTGGAGGAAAAGTGAGAAAAATCAAAGAAAATAAAAAAGGAGTTGAAGAAGAAAGGAATGAAGAAAGAACGGCCCAGATTTCCACGACCCAAGTCCAGTTGAGGCGGAGAAACAAGGCGCAGCCAGCGTTTTGAAAACGCAGCCAGCGCCTTGTCCAGAAACTTCGGAAGCCGAGAAAGAGCAAAACGCAGCCAACGTTTTTAGCGTTTTGAAAACGCACCCAGCGTTTCTTCAACCGCAGCCGGCGGCCATTCGCGAAAGATTCTCACTTTTTGGACAAAACGCAGCCAGCATTTCTAAAACGCAGCCAACATTTTGTGCCCTAGCTCAGCCCTATAAAAGGGATTTATATCTGCCGTTTGAAGATCCAACGTTTGAGTATAGGTTTTATTTTTCCCAGTTTTCTCCCTTCGGGGAGAAATTAAGCGAACAATATTTTAGTTTATTTCATAACCCGTTTAGATTAGGGTTTTTGATTATTTTCCTCCCTTTGGGGAGCCGCACTAGTAATTTAGGAACAAAAGAGGAGGAGAAGGAGATCGATTTGGGTGACACAAAGAGATCGAATTCAACGACTCGAATGTTCAGTTTAATTTCTATTCTCTTTATATTTTGTTATTAAGTTTTTATTATCACTTTCTTAGTTTTTTTATGAGTAGCTAAATTCCCTTTGTTTGGGGGATAAACTCGATGTCTTTTGATAGAATTTGAATACAGTCTTGGTGTTAGATTATCCTTTTATTCGTTTAATCTGCGTATAGTGTATGTCATGGTAATTTGAAAACAAAATGACAGATTTAGTCTTTACCTGGTTTTAGATTCTCGACAACAGAACGACAGTTTGAGTCTTGAATTGGAATGCGTAGATTGAATATGTTTAGAAAAACGTTAGACCTAATGATTCTTGCCTAGGGTCAATTTATAATCAGTTCTTTATATTTGATTGGATTAAATAGTTAGAAATAATGTTTAGTTTAAAAATAGTGGCCGACTGGCCTACACGACGCCAACCACACGTGGTCAATTAATTGACCACGTGTTGCCGTCCACTCCAAGTTCACTCCCCTACTGCCTAGCTATTGTGCCTTGACTGCCTTGGACGAGAAGTGGGATGTGTGTGATTGCATGCATGTATCCTACTACCACTCATTCTCCTATAAATACCCTACTCCTCAAAGCTAAATTGACTCAATCCTCACTTCATCTCTACTCATCAACGCACTCATCTATCCTTCTTCCTACTAAATTCTCTCATTCTTTCTCTCTACTTCTTTGTACTTCTTATACTCTCATATTATCTCTCTTATCATTCTATCACGATCCTTATTATCCTCCATATTTCTTACCACCATAATCCTCATTCTTCCATCACAAAAAGCCTAAACACATATCCTATTCTATCCATCCCAAACTCCATAAAAAACCCTAGCCTAAACACATTCATAACCACAAAAAGAGCCTTCTTACTACTCTCTTTCCACCCTCTTTCTTATCATCTTTCATCATCTTTTCTATCATTGTTTTGGTACTTTGAGAGGAGGTTTCTAAGGCATCAAAGAGGATTCTTCCAAGAGGCTAGGCAAAGCTTTTCCCCAACAAAGTAGCAATGTAAGCTTCTAAGTGTTCTTCTTTACTTGTACATAATTGTGTATTTTGTATCTTCCTTTTATCTTATACATTTCATTCTCGTTGCATGATTCAATGAAATAATTCTATAAAGTATTCCTTCATTTCCCTTCCAAACTTTATCAAAAGCACATTTTAAACTTTTAGTAGAGTCTTTCCTTTTGTGAGAGGCAAACTCTTAAAGTTTACTTTTCGAGTTCGTAACCTTACCCCCGAATCCATTCTTGGGTTTTGCAGGCGAAGTCTTTCTTTCTTTTCTTTTGGTTTTGTCTTGGCTTTTCCCTTAAGTGGCGACTCCCATTTCAAACCAAAGCACATCCAGGATTGCATAAACTACGGTTTTACAACTTATCGGTGCAACTTTAGGGTTTTTTTGTTATATTTCTAAATAATAGTTGCATAAATCACTCTCTTTCGAGCCTATCATTTAAATGAGCAAATTGGGTTAAATTTGGAAGAGTTTGGAACAAGTGGATGTTCACTCTTAAAAGTTTAATTCAATGACTCATAATATGCCTAAGTAAAGGGAAAGTGATTTTACAAAATATTATTCATGAAATATAAGTTGGAATTCTTTAAAGGGTTTTTCAAAGGTTAAACCCCAGCACAAATCACTGAATCACACCCAAATCCAAACGTGGACGTTCGGAAGCCCAAACGGCGAGGAAAAATGTCCACAGGATTTTTGGCGACTCCACTGGGGAGTTTCTCTAAAGTGGGTAAAACTTGAAAAAAGTTTGCGTGCTTTAAATCTTTTCGCAGGAAAATGAATTTTACTTTATATTATTAAATCATTCTTTTAGGCATAATGCATTGCAAATACAGGGGCACTCCTGATAAGTGAATTTTATATAGATATTTTTAGGTATTTTTAGGTATTTAACTTGTATAATTGAGTCGATTTTCTAATATAATTTAGTGTTTTTATATTAAATTCTATAATATTCTTCATTTGGTCGGAAATTGGTTTGTTTCGCAGATTTTAGTGAAATTCTCCTAAAAACAAACAAAAAGGAGGAAAAAGGAGAAGAAATTGAAGAAGGAAATTTAAGAAGAGAAATTAAAGGAGAGAATTAAAGGATTTAAAAAGGAGAAGTGAGCAAGGAGCCAAGGCCCAACATCCACGGCCAAACTCCCACAAACAGCAAAGCAACAGTGGCATGCACTGCCTTCACCAGCACCCCTCGCCTAGTGCTTAATCAATGAAACCATCAGCACATGATCATCTCAGCCACGCATCATCTGATCATCACAAACAGACTCGATCATGTATTTGATCGAGCCCTTAACAACACCTAGCTTCATCACAGCAAACATCATCAGCAGCTTCACACAGCAGCAGCAACAAAGGACAGCGCTTGATCATCATCAACCCAAATCATGATCATCACAACTGATGATCACAGCAGCAAGTCCTTCACACCACGCATTCAACCCTAGTAGCGCTTGGACAGAAACTCCACAACAGTACCATGCATGCATTCCCCCAGCGCCTATGATCGTCACTGCTTCAATCATCAACCTGATGATCGCCCAGCAACAAAACGCTGGCAGCGGTGAACACCCCACCACAAGCGCCCAGCCGAACTCAACGCTGGCAGCGCCTATGGCAGTGGGTTCATGGCCCGAAACGCTGGCCGCGTTGATCCGTCTTCCGTCTCCGTCTCGATTATAAAGTTTTGTTCGCCGCTTTATTTAATGATCCAACTTTAGGGTTTTCGATAGTTATTCTTTACCTTGAGGGAGAATAAATACCCCCGCCGCTATTACTCAAGTATCGAATATTCAGTGTCTTATTTTCCTTCCGCCGTTTAGATTAGGGTTCTCTAAATTTTTCTCCCTTCGGGGAGCCGCTCTAGTAGTTTAGGAACAAAAGAGGAGGAGAAGTAGATCGATTTGGGTGACACAAAGAGATCGAATTCAATAACTCGGATGTTTGGTTTAATTTTTATTCTTTTTATATTTTGTTATTCTGTTTTTTTATCGCTTTCATAGTTTTATTATGAGTAGCTAAATTCCCTTTGTTTGGGGGATAAACTCGATGTCTTTTAATTGAATTCGAATACAATCTCGTTGTTAGGTTATCATTTTATTCGTTTAATCTGCGTGTATTGTATGTCATGGTAATTTGGCAACAGAACGACAGTTTGGGTCTTTACCTGGTTTTAAATTCTCGACAACAGAACGACAGTTTGAGTCTTGAATTGGAATGTGTAGATTGAATAGGTTTAGAAAATAGTTAGACATAATGATTCTTGCCTAGGGTCAATTTATAATCAGTTCTTATATTTGATTAAATTAAATAGTTAGAAATATTGTTTAATTTAATCACTGTAACTCACCTAGGATCGAAAGATCGAAGTGATAAGGCCTAGAAAGATTATAGACCCCGAATTATCTTGTTACCTGCACCAGGATTGTTGATAATCTAATTGATTGACTAGAGTAGACTCCCCTGAACACCTTTAATTATTTGGTTGAATCCTTTAATTTTCTACTTCCTTAGTTAATCATCTGAATCATTACCCACAACCCTTTGATCGACCTAGCATCCTTTGTAGTGAGCTAGTTTAGTTCGTAGTTGAACACAAGTCCCTGAGAGAGAACGATATTTTTATTACTACAAAGACCCATACACTTGCGGTACACAGACACCTATACGTTTAGGTCTGTCATGTTTTTGGCGTCGTTGCCGGGGACTTGTTTCCCCAACCGCCATTAAACGAAAGCACTCTGGCTGACTAGGTTTTTATTGCTTTTCTTTAAACCCTAAAAAATCAAATAAAAATTAAAAATTTCTAAAATCTAAATATATGACACCTTTCTATTTTCCTCAAGATGAACGTGAATTATTTTGGCGTTATTTTGAGCGCTTATCTGCTTTTCTCGTTTCACTTGATATCATGTTAGGAAAACCTGAAATTCTTGATATTGTTTTTGAAGGTGTGAATTTAGAAACCCGTAGTCATTTAGATTATTTGGGTTTTTGTGATAAATCTGTTGAAGAAGCGTTGAAATTACTTGCATGGCTTGCACGTGATACGTTTAATTTTAAAAATCCTAATTGTGCATCCAAGTACCTTAATCCTTGTGTATCTCATGCTAGTTCCTATATCCAACCTCGTAATTTATTTACTTGTTCTTTATGTCAGTCTTCTGAACATGATGATTTTACTTGCCCTGGTGTTGCTAGACTTGAATCTTTAATGCAAAGGTGTGACTTGTTGCATGATATTGACCATACTTCTAACTTTTCTGATTTTAATGATGGAATATGTGGCGATAACAAGTCTCCCTCCCCTTTAGAAGTCAGTTTAGATGATTATTCTTATTCTAGTTTACCTGAAAACACTACTGATGGTGCTTCTGATTTGCATGATAATTCCTTACCTTTTTCTCAGTCGACAGGGTCTGAGGTGAGTGAGATTTTTGGTTTAGATACTAGGTTTGAAGATAGTATTCATCATGGTTCAGTTGAAATTATTAATTATGAGGAACCAAGCGAGAAGGTTAATAGTGAATTAAATTTTTCAAATAAAGATCCTAATAATATTGTACTCTCCGATTTTAGTGATTTATTTCATGCTTCTATTCCTATTTCACTGCCTTCAGTTTTACCAAAAATCTTTGAGGAACCTATGCCTAATGAAAAGACATTTGATGTTCAAATTAATATCTTTGATGAGGTTAATTCTTGTGTTTCAATTGGTGAAACTAACAGTATTATTGATAAATTGTCCTTAGGTAATTACCCTTCCCTTGATCTATATTGGTTACACCTAGAGGACATTCCTAGAAAATTCTTGTGGACCACATATTATGAATATTTTGATTTTTCTAGCAAATTTGATTTATTATTGAGAACTTTACTAATGTTTTATTTTATAAGTTTTTAGTTGATCTCTAACCTGCTAGCTTGCAAACCGCATGAAGAGGAGTTTGACAAGCTTCTAAGGGCTTTGACGTCATCCGAACGAAGACCCGGATCTTGACCTTTCGATTGAGCTTATTTTAATTAGTTTTAGAACTCTTAATTTTTCTTCAGTTTTTCTCAAATTAATTTTTGATTTTAATTTGAGTGTTTGGTTGTTTGAATTTTAAGAACCCTAATTTTGTTAGTATTGTTGGTTGACTACAGGCGAAATAAAAGACTAATGACGGCGATACACGAAAACAAAGATGAAGCTCTCTCGAAATTACGACGAATAGGCCCAGGTTCAGAAACGCTGGCAGCGCTTCATGGGGCGCTGGCCGTGTCTCACATAGGAAGTCTGAAAAATTGCAAAAATCAAAACACTGGCCGCGCCTGAAATCGCTCCCAGCGCCTCCTATTTTCACAACTTATTTGCTCGAACTTTTTTTTTGTCTTCTCAGTAAAATTCTGAAATAGCTAAATTTTTCAAATTATTTTTCCTTCTTTTTCTTTTAATCTTTTTATTTATTTTTCTTTTACTTCCCCGATCCCTTTATTAACTATCTTTCTCCCAGACTCCAACCTAAATAATTTCTCAATCTGAAAATTTCCAAATTTCTTTTACCTACAATCTCTACTTCAACCTGTGTTGAAGCAACTTCAAGGTACGATTCTTAATTAATTCTTCAACTTCATTATTACCTGCTAGTATTTGTGGTGTGTTTTTGCATATTTCATACTTGGATATGTTCACTTCACCATTGTTCATGCTCTTAGTTTGGTGCGCACCTTGCTTGAGTAATTTTTGATACTAGCTAGTAATTTAGGTTGTTTAATTTGAAAAGTTGGTACCTTTGTCGTTTTCACACATGATTTAGAGTTGGACTTATTAAGTATTAGTTTTGAAAACATGTTAAATTGGTTAAACTCTGTTCTTGAATGGTAAAATTGAGAAATCTTGAATCTTGAATGATAGTTAAGTAATGTGCAAGTATGGGGGAGTCCAGTTAGTTTTGATTTAGTTATAAGTTTCTTATGAATTAGTTACACTTCATTAACAACCTTTTCCCTTTTCCCTTTTCCCTTTGTCCTTTGCATTGAGGACTATGCTATGTTTAAGCATTTGGGGGGGGGGTGTATATACTATTTTTCTTTATTTTCATATTTTTCTTTCAAATTTTTCTTTTCTTAGTTTACTTTTCATTTTTTTCTTTTGTGAATTTTAGTTGATTTCTTTATCTTGAGTCTTTAGGTTTTTAGTATGTTTGTTTGAGTTTTTTCTTTCTAGTTTTCTGATTAGGTAAACCTGCATTCACTTAGGTTGCATTAGTTAGATCATATTAGATTTTCTTTTCTTTTCTTTTCTTTTCTTTCTTTTCTTTTTAGTTTTTCTTTTCCTAGTTTTGCATCCACCACTATTAGAAAAATAAAAAAAATTAGAAAAAAAGAAAAGACCAAAAAAAATATAGGATTAGAATTAGCCTGTCCGGAACATCTTCGGTGATGATTTGTAAACCAATTAGACTTTTAGTTTATCTTGCTTTACCTAGAAAAGTTTGGTTGAGAACCTAAAAGTTCTTGAAATCTATTTCTTTAAATCTTCTGATTTTGAGTCAAGTTATGAAAAGTGTGTTTAACTACTTTGACTATCTTAGTATTTGTAAATATCTGTGCCGCAAATCTTTGGGCTAGGTTTAGTTTATTGAGCCTTATCCCGTGAGTCCACATAGCCTAAAAGTATGGATTGATCATTTGTATCAATTCTTTTATTTCCTGAGTGACTCCACCATTAGTTGCACCTCTAAAACTTGTTTTGCATCTTGTATGAAATTGCATCTTTTCATTGCTCGCTGTGACAATATGATTGAGGCATTCTTTTCCATATTAATTAAACTATATAGCCAAATAGCCTCCCTAACAATATTATTACCATCCTTTAGCCCCACCTAGCCTTTGATTACTTTTCTTTTTGTGATGAAACCCTGACAATACAAGCCATGACCTTTGATAATTCCTACCCTTTGCCTTGCTTGGATTAGTGAGAGTTCATTATTTCGGGAGCGAAAATTGGTTTAGTGTTGCTGTGAACGGAATTGAGATATTAGGGTGTGAAATTTTGATTTTTAATTAAGTTGGGACACGTTACATATCCCAATTAATTATGAATTAGCCAATTGGTTATGTTGTTCATTTGATATATTGAGGTCGAAGCTATATTTTTATATTTCTTCTCCCTTGATCACCCACCAAAAATAGAAGTAGAAAAATAGAACGAAAAGAAAAAAATGAAAAAAAGAATTCAAAAGAAAAGGGTGATTAGGGAGATTCAATTTTAAAGTTCTGAAAGTTTTTGACCTGGTTGTAAAGATTAGTTGAGGTGTTTTATATCAATGAGGGAGAAAAGTGAGTTCCCTGCATACATTAAGCAAGAAGGTGAGATGAGAGTAATATATTTGTCGAAAATCAATCCAAGCATGGCTCTTTAACTCCTCATACCCAAATATTACCACTCATTTCCCCTAACCTAAGCCTCGTTACAACCCTAAAAGTCATCTTGATTGTCACTTGTGTATTTGCATATTAGTAGTGGAGAGCGAGATTCTTACCAAGTCTATGGTAGGTTGTTTCTTTTGGTCTCAGTATGAGAAAAACCCACATTCATTCAAATTTGAGTGTTTGAGCGTTCAATTTTTATCCTAAAGTGAGGTTTGCTCTTTTGACTGACCTACGTCCATAACCAACTGCGCATATTTGTATTTATCTTAAGACTGTTGACGGTTTTTCACGTTTGAAGTACTTGTACTCTTCACTTAATTTCGAAAATTTCATTCTATCTATTTTACACTGATTTTGTTCTCTTCCAGATTAATCTTGATGTTTGCTTGATGGACTGAAGTGTTTGATTTGGTTAGCATTGTATTTGTAACCCTAACATTAACTTTCTTTGTTTCTTTTTCTTTTTGTTTTCATTTCTTGAGTCTTTTCCTTTTTAGTTTGAGTCTTTCTTCTCTCCCTACTGTTCTTAAGTCAGATTTGCTTGAGGACAAGTAAGAGCTAAGCATGGGGGGATTTGATAAGTGAATATTATATAGATATTTTTAGGTATTTTTAGCTATTTAACTTGTATATTTAAGTCGATTTTCTAATATAATTTAGTGTTTTTATATTAAATTCTATAATATTCTTCAATTGGTCGGGAATTGGTTTGTTTTGCAGATTTTAGTGGAATTCCCCTAAAAACAAACAAAAATGAGGAAAAAGGAGAAGAAATTGAAGAAGGAAATTAAAGGAGAGAAATTAAAGAAGATAATTAAAGAATAAAAGAATTTAAAAAGGAGAAGTGAGCAAGCAGCCAAGACCCAACATCCACAGCCCAACTCCCACAAACACCAAAGCAACAGTGGCATGCACTCCCTTCACCAACACCCCTCGCCCAGCGCTTGATCAATGACAACAACAACACATGATCTTATCAGCCATGCATCATGTGATCATCACAAACAGACTCGATCATGCATTTGCTCGAGCCCTTGACATCACCTAGCTTCATCACAGCAAACATCATCAGCAGCTTCACACGGCAGCAGCGACAAAGGACAACACTTGATCATCATCAACCTAAATCATGATCATCACAGCTGATGATCACAGCAGCAAGTCCTTCACACCATGCATTCAACCCTAGTAGCGCTTGGACAGAAACTCCATAATAGTACCATGCATGCATTCCCCCAGCACTTATGATCTTCACAGCTTCAATCATCAACCTGATGATCGCTCAGCAACAAAACGCAGGTAGCGGTGGACACCCCACCACCAGCGCCCAGCTGAACTCAACGCTGGCAGCGCCTAACACCCCGCTGGCAGCGCCTATGGCAGTGGGTTCATGGCCCGAAACGCTGGCTACATTTATTTCCCGCAGGTCACGTTTGATCCGTCTTCCGTCTCCGTCTCGATTATAAAGTTTTGTCTGCCGCTTTATTTAATGATCCGACTTTAGGGGTTTCGATAGTTATTCTCTACCATGGGGGAGAATAAATACCCCCGCCGCTATTATTCATTTATCGAATATTCAGTGTCTTATTTTCCTTCCAACGTTTAGATTAGGGTTCTCTAAATTTTCCTCCCTTTGGGGAGCCGCTTTAGTAGTTTATGAACAAAAGAGGAGGAGAAGGAGATCGATTTTGGTGACACAAAGAGATCGAATTCAATGACTCGGATGTTTGGTTTAGTTTCTATTCTCTTTATATTTTGTTATTCAGTTTTTATTATCGCTTTCTTAGTTTTTAATATGAGTAGCTAAATTCCCTTTGTTTGAGGGATAAACTCGATGTCTTTTAATTGAATTTGAATACAATCTCAGTGTTAGGTTATCCTTTTATTCGTTTAATCTGCTTGTATTGTATGTCATGGTAATTTGGCAATAGAATGACAGTTTGAGTCTTTACCTGGTTTTAGATTCTCGACAACAGAACGACAGTTTGAATCTTGAATTGGAATGCGTAGATTGAATAGGTTTAGAAAATAGTTAGACATAATGATTCTTGCCTAAGGTCAATTTATAATCAGTTCTTATCTTTGATTAAATTAAATAGTTAGAAATAATGTTTAGTTTAATCACTGTAACTCACCTAGGATCGAAAGATCGAAGTGATATGGCCTAGAAAGATTATAGATCCCGAATTATATTGTTACCTGCACCAGGATTGTTGATAATCTAATTGATTGACTAGAGTAGACTCCCTTGAACACCTTTAATTATTTGGTTGAATCCTTTAATTTCCTACTTCCTTAGTTAATCATCTGAATCATTGCCCACAACCCTTTGATCGACCTAGCATCCTTTGTAGTGCACTAGTTTAGTGTGTAGCTGAACACAAGTCCCTGAGAGAGAACAATATTTTTATTACTACACAGACCCCGTACACTTGCGGTAGACAGACACCAATACGTTTTAGGTCTGTCAACTCCCTTGACATGTAATATGTCGTAGGAGCACGTAAATCGGTGGTATTAGGCTTTTTCTCCTTAAACCATAAAAAATAACCCATGGGACGCCGAACCGGCCATACTCAATTGGTGCACTTACACCGAAAGAGGATTGGTCACCACATCCACTCATGCATCACTCTACGAGGTCTCCACACAAGCCTCTAAGAGCAACACTCCACACATTCAAGTTGCCTTTACAACAAGAATGCACCGAGGCGAGTACATAAGCCACTAAGCCTTATCCAACCAATAAACCCTTTATGTACATAGAGCCTTGGTTTAGGATACACCTTTGTTCATATGTATGCTATGTGCTACGTGTTTAAATTCGTTGTAAAGAGTCGGCCCAAGTTTAGGAGTGTTGTTCTATTCCATATAGTAGTCATTGGGCTGAGAAGAGTAACGTTTACCAACTAAGTTAATTAACCTCAAAAGTTATGGTTAACCCAGTAGTTGGGCCTATTTATCTATAAAGGTTAATTATCTTAGTCTATAAAGTAAACTCAACTCGCCTTTGATGATTCTATATGGCCCTTTACGATATCTCTTTAACGAAGGTCCAATAAACCTGATTAAAGTCAAAACAAAGCTAGTGGATAAAGTCTTAGACTGCATAATAATCACTAGGCTAGAGTAAATTAATTTATCGAGTTAATTGTCAAATCTGTCACACTTATGGCCGGCCCATGGTTATGCCCAACCATATCAGATTTGGCAATTAAGCCCATAAATCAATTATAACTCGCCCGTTGTTGGTTTTATTCAGTCCTTTATGATACCTACTTTTCGGTAATTAAATAAAAAAACGGAATAGAAAGAAAGGTTGTCGGTCCTGTTAATCATTATTTTAGTCCGCATGGCAGTCAACATGGCTCGAATTAAGTCTGAGTAGGTAGCCCAAATTACGAATTCTCCTTAAAACGGTCGGCCTCTGGATGGGGCCCAACTGAATTGAGAAACACTGATTTGTGCTCCTTGACTTAGGCTTGATTCGTCATGCTAGACTTTGTTCGGCCTATTGTAATGATTGGGTGTCCTTAGGTCTAAAAGATCCGACTAATAAATCAAACAAAGTTAGTGGATAAAGTTTTAGACTGCACAACAACCACCGGACTCGAGTAAATTAATTTATCGAATTAATTATTGAATCCACCATACTTATGGCTGGCCCGTGGTTAGGCCTAACCATATCGGATTTGGAAATTAAGTCCATAAACTAATTACAACTCACTTGTTGTTGGTTTTATCCAGTCCTTTACGATATCCACTTTCCTAAACAAATAGAATAAAAAATGTATAGAAAAAATAGACTGTCAATCCTATTGATCATTATTCTAGCCCGCATAATAATCAGCATGGCTGAATTGGACTGATAAATTTTCCAAAAAATTACTTGGAGGTACCCTAACTTTTGGTAAAATGTCTTTTAGGTACCCCAACTTTTCAAAACTTATTTTGGGGTACCCTAACTTTTAGAATTAGTAATAAATAGGTGACTTTCCGGCCAATGATTTGAACCACCGGTGAGTTTTTGGCGGGAAATTGAATAAGGGCTTTTGTGTACGAAAATGCCCTTTGTTTCTTCTTCTCATGTGAATGTTTCATCATCATCACTATCTTATATCCCACCTCACAAGGCTCGTATGTACCCATTTTCTTTCCCCCCACCACCTCCTCCTATTTCGAGTCCCGCCACAGCCACCAAATCTCAGCACCACAAACTCCTTCTCCTCATAATCTGTCTATCTCTTATCCCTTTTTTCCTTTACATCCTCTCAATCTATCGCTCTCTTCATCTCCCCTCTTCCTCATCCTTCGGCCTTGTCATCGAAATCACACATTCCCACTCCCAAATCCTCGTCTTTCGATCCCTCGACGAGGTTTCAGCCACCCCTTTTTCTGCTCACACAATCCACGTCGTCGCTCTCACCACCATCACCGGCACAGATCACAGCCACCACCACTTCTCCAAATAACTCCCAAATCGCCATACCCATCACTGCCTCTTTCTAACTATTAAAGCACCGCCGACCACCCATTATTAAAGCACCGCCTGTGTGCGGCGGTACCCACTGTAATCACCAAACCTTCTAACGGCCGCCACAACTCAGCCATCTCATCTCCCAAAACCCACCGCACACATATCAAAATCAAGATGAACTAGAACTGGAAATTTGGAAAAAAAAAAAGAAGTGCGGTAAATTGGAAGAAAAGAAGAGTAATTTGAGGTTGGAGATTGCCATTGCAGACAAATTAGATGTTCACATAATCAAAAGTTAAGGGTGTCAACTCTGCCATTTCATCTCCTAAAAGGGCATTATATTCATTCTCTATCAAAAGTTAAGGGTATTTCGGTCAGTTTACATAATCAATCAGACTTTAACCGGAAATTCACCTAGTAATCTCTAATCCTAAAACTTATGGTACCCCAAAATGAGTTTTGAAAAGTTAGGGTACCAAAAAATTGTTTCTTTAAAAGTTAGGGTACGTCTAAGTAATTTTTTGTAAATTTTCCGAGTTACGGATTCTCCTTAAAACGGTTGGCTTCTGGATGGGGTCTATCTGAATTGAGAAACACTGACTCGTGGTTCCTTATTCAGTCCTGATTCACCATGCTTGGCTTTATTCGACCCTTTATAATGATCAATTGTCCTCAGGGTCCATATAGAATTAGGTCCATGAGGTAGATAAAAGTGTGTTGTTGTTCGGTCTCGTTCCGAGCCGAATTCTTCTCTTTATTAGGGTGTTTTTACATGTTCTAACCTCGTTTATCATGTTAGTTATGAGGTTTTCCTAGTTTTGTAGGTAAATAAGAGGTTGAGCCAAAATGGAGCAAAAACGGAGCAAAATTCATCAAATAGAGTCAACCATCTGGGAGCCTTGAAGCATGCAACTTGCCAGATTCAGCCAAGCTAAGGAGAAGTGAGAGTCAGCAGGCTGACTCGCCAGAGTCACCTTCTAGCTCGGGTGAGTCAAGCCTCTGCGGACCACCATGAAACTCAGAAGTTTGGCCAAGTCAAGCAGCAACCAGAAAGATGGCGCGACCGAGTCACCTGTACGACTCGACTGAGCCCATCGCATGTACTGCCGAAGAGAACCTGCCAAGAAGACATCGTCTAGTAGGCCAGAAGCCTAACTAACCCGAGTCAAGGGGTGACTCTCCCGAGTCATCCTGATTTTCTACGCATAATCTGAGATTGAAATGCTGCGATTTGTGTAACAAATTGGGCTCAATATAAATACTTTCAGCTACGATTTCATTAGCAGACAACTTTTAGCTTAAGTTTTCTGTTGTTATTACCTAGTTTTATTGCTTTCCAAGTTGTAATCTCCTTTCTCTCTCCTAGGTTTTCATTGTCTTGTTCTTCAAGCTACTTTGTATTCAACTTTCAATCAAGCAATTTCAGAGTTTTCTTCAGCTTCCCTTGTTCATTTATGCTTTCATTTTAGTATTTCTTGTTTTGATGATTAAGTTAGCCACAATCCAATCCATTTTTAGAGAGGAGGAGGGCTAAGGATCACAAATTCCACTCATAAGTGGGAATTTGGGGATTCTTAGTAATCCGAGCCACGATTTTCTCGTTTGTTCGGGGGAGAATCAAGCCATTGTAGAAGATTAGAAACATTCGGTCATTAAAAGGTATAATTTCCTTCCCTTTTATTGCTTTGTGATTCTAGTTTCCTTGATTGTTTATAGTGCTACTTGATTCATATTTCAATGCTTTCATATTACTTACTTTTTATTGCTTTTGGATGTTGATTGTTATTATGCGTAGGTTAGATTTTATTGCTTACCTTTACTTTATTTATCGCTTTTTGAATTGGGAAGAACCTTGACAAACCATAAATCCTAGGATAAACCAGACACCCATCCCTGAGATCGACAATCCTTACTTAAAACCACAAAAATACACAACCGAACAATGGCGCCGTTGCCGGGGATGGCATTATTTGGTAGTTTAGGAGCTTAGTTTGTTTGTGCATAGTGTGAATAGTTCAATTGCTTTGATCGATTAGTGTAAGTTTTAAAATCACTAAAAATTGAAAAATAGAAAAACTAACAAAAAGAGAGAAAGTGCATCCTTCGATAGGATGGGTTCGTAATCCGGAGACCAATAGACTGGTTAGAGTAGAGACACCTTTAGTCGACTTGCCTAGCATGGGTGAGGAAGAACCGCGGGTGACTGTTCGGCCTCGTTTTGAGCCGAATTTCTTCTCTTTTACAGGGTATATTTGGTTTTTTTAACCCCTATTTATATATTAGATATAATGATTTGGTGTTTTGTAGGAAAATAAGGAGTTAGAAGAAGTTTGGGCTTAATTGAAGGTTTTTAGGGAATCCCGAGCTATTTCCCGAGTCAAACCAAGTCAACCCGAGCCGAGATCCGAGTCAAACCAAGTCAACCCGAGCCGAGAGCCGAGGCGAAACCGAAGTCGGAAATTCCATATCAAGATTGGCGCAAACAGGGGAACGGTACAAACTTAAAGGTTTGAAATACGTGTGCCTTCACCCTTTGGGTCATAACTCCTTTGTTACAACTCCGATAGCTCTGAAATTTTGGGAGCTTAAAGTTCACACCGAGAGCTTTCCATCGATATCCTACGGGCCTAAAACGGAGTTCGGATGAAGAAGTTATGCGCGTTTGAAGTCGGCGAAAGCGCGAGCGCTTGCTCGCCCGAGCCATCTGCTGGCTCGCCCGAGCAAGGCTTCTGGGGCAACAAAAACACCAGCCAGAACGCTTGCTTGCCCGAGCCAGAGGGTGGCTCGCCCGAGCCACACTGTTTGCGGAGAAATTGCTGCGCGTGCTGAGAATTATTTCTAGGGTTTTGGGTTGTATTTTTCCTTCTTCTATAACTACCCACTTGTATTAATTTAAAATTATCAATTAGCCTAGGTAGTTTAGGAGTAGAATTAGATTTAATTGCTTTCCTTTATTTGCTTTAATCTCTCTTAATTGTTCTTCAAGTTTTCAATTGTTCTTCATTGTTGTTCAAGCTTTTATTGATTTATAGCATTTGTATTCAAACTTTATCAAGCTTTCTCAATTCATGCAAGTTTCCATTAAAGTTTTACAAGCTTTCTCTCTCTTCTCTCTCTCTCTCTCTCTCTCTCTCTAATTTCCATTGTTGACTTGTTTTCCAAGCTTTTAGTGTTAGCCACAATCAACTCCATTTTTAGTGGGGAGGAGGGTCAAGGAACTCCAATTCTACTTTCTAGTGAGAATTTGGGGGATTCTTGGTAATCCAAACCACAATTTCTTGTTTGTTCGGGGGAAATTCAAGTGTAGATTGAAGGTTTATTGAAGATTAGGCATCAAAGGTATAATTTCTTGTCTCTAATTTCGTTGTTCATTCATTGTCTTCATTCATGCCTTTTAATTGCTTTCATCTTTAAGTGCTTTCTTTATTGCTTTCTTTTAATTCCTTTCTTTATTATTATCATGTCTAGGTTAGATTTAAATGCTTTCTTTACATAATTTATCGCTTTCCGCACTTGAGAAAAAACCATTTACACAAACCGATTTACCTTAATCAAGCCTAACACCCATCCCTGAGATCGACAATCCTTACTTATAAAACCACAAAAATTACAACCGAACAATGGCGCCGTTGCCGGGGATGGCGTTATTTGGTAGATTAGGCTATTGGTTTGTGTGTAAATAGTTTAATTGCTTTCTTGATTATGTTAGAAAAATGTAGCACAAAAACTTGAATATCGAAAAAAAAAACAAAAAAACAAAAAAAAAGAAAAAAAAAAGAAAAAAAAAGAGATGGCATGTTTTAGCTTCCCTCAAAATGAGCAAGAATTATTTTGTGATTATCGTGATAGATTAAATGATTATCTTGCTTATTGGGCCCCTCATGGTTATATTTATTCTAATTGGGAAGTGTTAGTTGTTACTAATGAGGGATTGAATTTCGAGACCCGTTCTCTTCTGAATTACTTTGATTTCAATGTTGAACATGAGTATCGGGCTTGGGAATTATTTGATTGGTTGTACACGGATACTCGCCAATTTGGGGAGACTTTTTATTCATCGGGTTCTTGTTTTGGTAATCCATGTGCTCTTCATGCTCAATTGCACTATGAAAGCGTTATGATCTTTCTCCATGATGATGTTGAGTCTCGTCATTTGTGTGTGCATTGTGAATCTCCGTCTCATGCTTCCGAATCTTGTAGACTAGATAAAATTGGTGCTGAAATAGTTGGTTTACAAGATAGGATGAATAAATGCATGCAAGAATTTAAACACGTGCTTAAACCTAGGGTGGAAACTTATCTTGCACAATTGGTTGATTCGAATGTTGAAATAGGTCATTCATCGTCTTTGAGTCTGAAATGCATGACGATTCTTACGTATATGATTATGATTATGATGATGACTCTGTAATGGACATAGTTTTGTAAGGAGGATTAGTGATTCCTTAGCTCTAGCCCCTAGTGAGCATGAGAACAAGATGATTACGTGTGTGATGATGAAGAACTTGATGATTACATGCTTGATGATGAACCATTGTCCACACCGCTGTCCATGCCTTTGTGTGAAGAAAAAAATGAGTTTATTGAATGCCATGATGCTTTTGATATAATTGAGCATGATCTTGTTGAGAGTGAAGTTGAATTCTTTGTGATTGAATGTGTGCTAGATCTTTGATTTATTCACTTTCATTGAGAATTATTGCATTAGCGAGGCATTAGCTACCCTTTCTTGTAAATCCATTGATGTGAAATCTTGTGATGATGAACTTGAGTCTATGGGGATTGATCCTAAGTGTTTGAACTTGGTTTGTGACAATGATATTTTTGATGGTAATATGCTTTATGAGTCGTTGTTTGCATCCAAGTCTTCCCATGAGCATGTCCATGAAAGTGTTGTATTGCCTCCTTCCGTTGCTTTGCATACCCAATTTCCATTTGCGAGTCAATGGGAGGACCCATTTGTCATGTATCCTTTCACCGTGCCTAGAAAAGTCTTGTATATTCATGAATTTCATCAGTTCTATGACTTTTCTAAGGCATTTGATAAATTGTTAAGAGCACTAATGTTTGTTTATGTGCTATTGCGAGTGTGCTCTTACCACCACCATTATGAGATGCATGAGAGGATGCATGATTTGTTACTCCGGGCGTTGAATGGTTCTGACTTGGTGCCCGATATCGTGAGGTGAGAAGGAATAAGCTTATTGATAAGATGCCTTCGAGGTAATATCCTTCCTCACCTTTTTGTGTATATTTAGTGAGTCGGTTTTCTTTTCTTCTTTTATTTTATTTTTGTGTGTGTCTTTTTCTTTTATTTTGGGGTGCTTGCTTACCTACTTCTGTTTCCATTTGAGGATACGGCAACCTCTTTGTGGGGGAGTGGGAGGGTAGTATGCATTCCAGTTTGTGAGTCCAAAGAAAAGAAAAAAAGAGAGTGAGAATTGTTTTGTAAATATTTTAGTTTGTTTTCTTAGTTCTTAGTCCCTAGCGTCTTGTATAGTTTGTTTTTCCTTTTTTATCTTGCATGTGAACCGTTACACATAGTATATTTTTCTTGTTTATTTCTAACCTTTGGTGTGATGTTCCTTGGATCGTGGATTGAATATGCTTGATTGAAGACCTCGAGGTAACCTCTTTCCACTCTCTTTATGTGAATATATCGATGATCCATGTTGCATGCTTGGTTTTCTTTTTGGGTGGCGAACCGCTTGAATGTGAATGTTGGGATTATATTGTTGTTAGAGCCGTGTGGGCTCGGGTCGCCACCGCTTTTTATGTGATAAGTGTTTTGTATATATGCTTTTCTTGGTTTTCTACCTTGTGACACCCTTCTCATGATGGAGACATTGTGATGTCTTGTGTTGGAGTGGGGGTGCTATTCTCCATTTGTCATGGGTAGATCACCTAGTTTTTTTGAGTCTTTTGTTTTTGTTTTTCTTAGTTTGTGTCCAAAAATCTAAAAATATTTTGTGTGTGAAAGAAAATAAAAAGGGGATAAATGTTGTGAAAAACCCAAAAGTTGTTTTTCTTTTTGAGGATGTTTCCGTTCACAGTTGTGTAGATAGTTGTCTAATCGGCTGATTTAGTCAGTTGGAAGCGGCCGGTATGAATAATGATGGGCCTTAGGAAGGATTTTTGCCATGAATTATCTCTATTAGACCTTTACATGGAATGGGAAAGCGGAATCCTCAATTCTTACACGCTTTGACTGTGAATTCTTACCTAAGTTAGACGGTTTTAGTTGTTCAATTGCTTAAGCTCTTAATTAATGCATTAAATAATTATTGTCGGGCCTACCGTCATGGGTTGGTTTGGGTGGATCGGCACCCTATGCCCCTTAAGTGCAATGACTCACGTATGGAGAAACCCAGCAGGGAGGGTAACCCTTTGCGAAGGCCGGTATTTAAATCCCGCAAAACCCGACACAAACGCTCTAAAAGACACAAAACGGATTGAGTGGAAATAAAAGAGCGTAGGTTTTGAAAAAGAAAGAAAAGAGCGAAGCAAGAAAAAGGAAAAAAAGAGTTGAGCAAAATAATGGTAAGAAAGAGAAAAGTAAAAAAAAAAGAAAAGAGAGCAAAGTAAGAAAAAGAAGAAAAGAGAGGTTAAAAGAAAAACCAAGAGTGAAGTAGGATAGATAATCCTGAGCTTGAGCATGAGCACAACTCTGATTGTCTGGTTTAGGATAGGAAGGACCGACTGGAGCCCACTTGCACATATGCACGAGGTGTTTTGCTCATCAGGAAGTGTTTTGGTTCAAAATCTTAAAGATTGGCAGTTTTCCAACCTTCGTGTCTCAATTTGTTTATACTTACTTCTTCCAATTGATTGTTGAGGCGAGATGGGGAACTAGGTGCATGATTGGGGACGGGAATGTCTTCTCTGCTTTTGTTTCGTTTCGTTTTCAGGTTTTCACTTCTTTTTCTTTCCCCTTTTTCTTTTTCTCGGGCTTTTGTGGGTATAGTTGCTATAAACCCTCACGAGACCTACCTCGTCCACCCGGGCTGCCGGGGGGTTTAAAGGGCTTGATGCATATGCTAAATGCATCCGTGATTCCTGCGAAAGTGAGTTAGGGTTTTTAGTTTTTCTTTTTAGTCCTTTTCTTCGTTTTTAGTTTGCTCGGGGCGAGCAAACCCTTGTGTTGGAGTGGTGTTCGGCCTCGTTTCGAGCCGAATTTCTTCTCTTTTATAGGGTATATTTGCTTGTTTTAACCCCTATTTATATATTAGATATAATGATTTGGTGTTTTGTAGGAAAATAAGGAGTTAGAAGAAGTTTGGGCTTAATTGAAGGTTTTTAGGGAATCCCGAGCTATTTCCCGAGTCAAACCAAGTCAACCCGAGCCGAGATCCGAGTCAAACCAAGTCAACCCGAGCCGAGAGCCGAGGCGAAACCGAAGTCGGAAATTCCATATCAAGATTGGCGCAAACAGGGGAACGGTACAAACTTAAAGGTTTGAAATACGTGTGCCTTCACCCTTTGGGTCATAACTCCTTCGTTACAACTCCGATAGGTCTGAAATTTTGGGAGCTTAAAGTTCACACCGAGAGCTTTCCATCGATATCTTACGGACCTAAAACGGAGTTCGGATGAAGAAGTTATGCGCGTTTGAAGTCGGCGAAAGCGCGAGCGCTTGCTCGCCCGAGCCATCTGCTGGCTCGCCCGAGCAAGGCTTCTGGGGCAACAAAAACACCAGCCAGAACGCTTGCTCGCACGAGCCAGAGGGTGGCTCGCCCGAGCCACACTGTCTGCGGAGAAATTGCTGCGCGTGCTGAGAATTATTTCTAGGGTTTTGGGTTGTATTATTCCTTCTTCTATAAATACCCACTTGTATTAATCTAAAATTATCAATTAGCCTAGGTAGTTTAGGAGTAGAATTAGATTTAATTGCTTTCCTTTATTTGCTTTAATCTCTCTTAATTGTTCTTCAAGTTTTCAATTGTTCTTCATTGTTCTTCAAGCTTTCATTGATTTATAGCATTTGTATTGAAACTTTCTCAAGCTTTCTCAATTCATGCAAGTTTCCATTAAAGTTTTACAAGCTTTCTCTCTCTTCTCTCTCTCTCTCTAATTTCCATTGTTGACTTGTTTTCCAAGCTTTATAGTGTTAGCCACAATCAACTCCATTTTTAGTGGGGAGGAGGGTCAAGGAACTCCAATTCTACTTACTAGTGAGAATTTGGGGGATTCTTGGTAATCCAAACCACAATTTCTTGTTTGTTCGGGGGAAATTCAAGTGTAGATTGAAGGTTTATTGAAGATTAGTCATCAAAGGTATAATTTCTTGTCTCTAATTTCGTTGTTGATTCATTGTCTTCATTCATGCCTTTTAATTGCTTTCATCTTTAAGTGCTTTCTTTATTACTTTCTTTTAATTGCTTTCTTTATTATTCTCATGCCTAGGTTAGATTTAAATGCTTTCTTTACATAATTTATCGCTTTCCGCACT
Organism: Portulaca oleracea; assembly: GCA_029582165.1. Classification (NCBI taxonomy): domain Eukaryota; kingdom Viridiplantae; phylum Streptophyta; class Magnoliopsida; order Caryophyllales; family Portulacaceae; genus Portulaca; species Portulaca oleracea. The sequence goes on along the minus strand of CM055883.1, from coordinate 21,916,354 downwards.
TGAGAAAAACCCATTTACACAAACCGATTTACCTTAATCAAGCCTAACACCCATCCCTGAGATCGACAATCCTTACTTATAAAACCACAAAAATTACAACCGAACAGTGACCTTGAGCGACCAGCTCTATCCATATTTTGACCCACCTCCATCATGTTTTGTGCTACCGGCCCTACCTCAGAGAGTTACTTTTGACCCCCGACCTTATCATACCCAAAATCTGCCTTTCTTTACTAGGATGGGGTTAGCGCTTATCTGGACAGCGGAATATAAGGAGTATCTTAGCATGGTCACACCACCCGGGGTACCCTTAGATTATGTTTTACTGAAGTATTTACCCTTTGCCATACGATATTCAGCAAAGAGGTGGATGTATAATATCAAGCTGGGATCTATAAATTCATGGGATAGTTTCTTAAAGGTATTTATGTAGAGGTATTTCTCGAATTCTATGGCTGTTCAAATGAGAAATTCCATCTTGAAGTTTAGGCAGGATAGGGGAGAGCCTTATTGGAAAGGCTTTGAGCGCTTTAAGAATCTTTTATCTCAGTTTCCACATCATGTCTTTGATCTAGTGAGATTGTGACAAATAGTAAACGAGGGAGTTGATCAAAACATTAGGGTAACCTTAGAGTCTCTGTGTCAAGGAGGGTTTATGGACAAAACCGCGGAGGAAGCTTGGGATTTCTTGGAGAGTATGTCAAAAAGGTTTATGCTGTGGGGTAACACTAGGGACGAGTCTATAGGAGTCCAGTTTTCTAATGCAAAAGGGGGAGTCCATGCGGTTAGTGAAAACACGGGCTATGAGGCTAGGTTTGCATCTTTAGAGAACATAATAAAGACTTTAGCTCAGCAGCAACTTGCGGCCTCTAAGTCCCAATCTTGTGCACAGGTGAATGTTTTTGAAAGACCCGTTTCCCCGACCCCCCAATCTCGGCTGTCTTATGCTTGGTGTCAAGGACCGGACCATGTGTATGCTAATTGTCCTTTGTGTATGCAACATGTGTCTTCGAATGTGGAAAATGTGAATGCGATGTTTAATCAGTACCGGCCCTACCAATATCCCGGGGTGCAAAAACATCCTTTCTTGGCTTATGGACCGGACAATCAAAATGTCTTGAGACCACCAATGCACCAAGGAGGAGGTTTCCAAGGAAGCCCACCTCCCCCTCACCAACCTCCAGTCCAGACTAGACCACCACCCCAGGTTGCTTATCAAGCACCGCGAGGGCAGACCATTCAACCCCAAGTTGCCCATACCCGACCTCCACCTGGCTATCCAAGTGAGGATAAGGAGGAAAGAAGGTTTAGAGAAATAAAGAATAGTTTAAAGAATGTCCAGGATAATTTCCAGAATTCAGTTAGTAGTGATGTGGAGAAAGTTGCGGAGAGAATGATCAAACAAATGAATGAGAATTTTTCGCAGTTAATGATGGCTAATAGAGATAGGGGAGGCTTTCCTGGACAAGCCGAGGAAAATCCCGCGGAGCAAGCCTCTGGTTCATCATCATGTGACCCGAACCAAATGAGGGGATTGAATGCCATAATTACCCTTAGGTCTGGAAAGGAAGTAGATAATAGGATTCAAATGCCATTGTCTGATGTGTGTGGAAAGAAGCTTGTGTGTGATGAGCCTATTGATGAGTTGGTATCTGTTGAGGATGAGCCCTATGAGGAAGAGAGGCCAACTATCTTGGTTTAGCCTGCTAGTGCGGAAACCTTACCTAGAGTAGCTCCTGTGTCTAGTCCTTTATCACCTGTGGCTTACAAGCCTCCCCCTGATTTCCCTCAAAGGTTAAAGGGGAGTAAGGACCAAAAGTTCTTGGATAAGATTAGGGAAACTTTCTCTCAGGTTAAGGTTAATATTCCCTTGTTAGATGCCATTCAACAGTGTCCATCTTATGCTAGGTTCCTCAAGGAGTTCTGCACCACCAAAAGAGTGACTCAAGTTCCTAAAAAGGCCTTTTTGGCCTCCAATGTGAGTTCAATCTTTTCGAGTCAAGTTCCTGTGAAATATAAAGACCCCGGATGTCCAACCATTTCCATACCATAGGGGATAGCCAGATCAATAGAGCTTTACTTGATTTGGGGGCTAGTGTCAACCTTTTGCCCTTGCATGTCTATGAGACCCTAGGCTTGGGTGAGTTGAAACCCACTAGGATGGTACTTCAATTAGCTGACCGATCCACTAGAGATCCAAAGGGTATAATAGAAGATGTATTCATCCAAGTAGGCAGTTTTGTGTTCCCGGTAGATTTCGTAGTGTTAGAGACTACGAGAGTCCATAGCACTCGTGATGAGATACCCGTCATCTTAGGTAGACCGTTCCTTACCACATCGAATGCATGGACTAATTGCAAAGACGGTAGGATGAAGCTAACGTTTGGGAACTTGACCATGGAACTAAATATCTTTGATTTGCAAAAGTCTCCCTTAGGCTTTGAGGAGCAAGAGTGTAGAGCTTTGAACTGGGTGAGTGACTTTGAGGATAGTACCCATTCTGACCTTAGTGATGTTTCTTGTGAGGATGAGCTTGCTGAGTTAGGGATTGATCCAGATTGTGTGACTTCATTATGTGACTCTGATGTTTTCGACGGTGAATTGTTGTAAATCATTGTTTGCTTCTCAAAATGTGCCTGAAACCCTAGAGCCAGAGCTACCATCTTCCAAAACTCTAGAACTAAAGCCCCTTCCATCTGAGCTTAAATATGTGTTCCTTGGCCCTAGTGAAACCTATCCGGTCATTATTGCTTCTGACCTAGATAGGGATCAAGAGAACAAACTAGTTGAGGTCCTTAGGTTGAATAAGGAGACTTTAGGGGGGACACTTGGAGACATTAGGGGAATCAGTCCATCCATTGTGCAACATAGAATATACTTGGAAGACGATAGTGTGGCCCATAGGGATCCTTTGAGGAGGCTTAACCCCCAAATGAAAGAAGTGGTCAAGAAAGAAATTTTGAAGTGGCTAGACAATGATATCATATACCCGATTTCCGATAGTAAATGGGTGAGTCCCATACATGTGGTCCCAAAAAAGGCGGGGTTGACGGTTGTGGAGAATGAGAGGGGTGAGTTAGTGTCAACCCACGTGCCTTCAGGATGGAGAGTGTGCATTGATTATAGAAAGCTCAATAAGGCCACGAGAAAGGAGCATTTCCCCTTACCATTCATGGATCAAAATTTAGAGAAGTTGGTGGGGCATGATTACTTTTGTTTTTTAGATGGGTATTCGGGGTATACTCAGATTTCCATAGCCCCATGTGATCAAGAGAAGACTACGTTTTCATGCCCATTCGGTATATTTGCATTTCGTAGGATGCCCTTCGGACTTTGTAACGCCCCCGCAACTTTTCAGCGGTGCATGGTGTCTATCTTCTCAGACCTTGTTGATGATTGTGTAGAAATATTCATGGATGAATTTTCAGTATTTGGCATAACCTTTGATGCTTGTTTGTCCAACTTGAGTCGAGTCATGCGTCGTTGTAAAGAGAAAAATTTTACTTTAAACTGGGAAAAGTGTCATTTCATGGTACGAAAGAGGATAGTCTTGGGCCACGTGATTTCAAAGGATGGAATCGAGGTGGATAAAGCAAAGATTGACCTAGTTAGGAACTTGACCCGCCCCCCCCCCCACTTGTGTGAAGGAGGTTAGATCTTTCTTAGGACATGCTGGATTCTATCGTCGATTTATTAGGGATTTTAGCAAGATTGCTAAACCTTTATCTTCTTTGTTGGCCAAGGAGGTGTCTTTTGACTTTTTTATGAATGCTTAAGGTCCTTTAACTTGCTTAAAGAAGCCCTCATATCACCTCCTATCCTCAAACCCCCTACTTGGGGAGAACTGTTTGAGCTTATGTGCGATGCCTCAGAATTTGCTATAAGTGTGGTCTTAGGACAAAGAGTTGATAAAAAACCTGTTGTGATCCACTATGCGAGTCATACGTTGAATGAGGCCCAATTGAATTACACGGTAACTGAAAAAGAGTTTCTTGCTGTGGTATATGCTTTTGAGAAGTATCGGTCTTATCTGCTTGGTGCAAAAGCCATAGTATATACTGACTATTCGGCCATTCGATATTTGATGGAGAAAAAACACTCTAAGCCTAGATTGGTTAGGTGGGTTTTATTACTTCAAGAATTCGATTGTGAAATCCGAGATAGGAAGGGAGCCGAGAATCCCGTAGCGGACCATCTCTCTAGAATAGTGACCGAAAATGTGAGTGAGACTCCTATTGATGCTAGTTTTCCGGATGAGCACATCCTTAGTGTGGGAGTTGAGCTATGGTTTGCCGACATAGTGAATTTCAAGGTGATCGGGGAAATGCCTAGGGACTGGAACAAGCATGATAGAGATAGATTCCTCCACATAGTGAAAAACTTTGTGTGGGATGACCCTTATTTGTTCAAGTATTGTCCCGACCAAATCCTTAGAAGATGCGTACCCGATGAGTCCATTCGAGATGTCTTGTCATTTTGTCACGACCAACTATGTGGAGGGCATTTTTCTGCGAATGAAAACGGCATATAAGGTGTTGCAAAGTGGTTTCTATTGGCCGACTATTTTTAAGGATGCTCATGAATATGCGAGGAGATGTTTTAGGTGTCAAAGCTTAAGGAAGATCACTAGGCGAGACATGATGCCTTTACAACCCGAAATCTTTGTCAATGTTTTTGATGTTTGGGGTATAGACTTTATGGGACCATTTCCATACTCTTTTAGGAATGAGTCCATCCTCCTAGCTGTTGGTTACGTTTCTAAGTGGGTAAAGGCTATTCCTACGACGCAATGTGATGCCAAGGTGGTAACCATATTCCTTAGGGAAAACATCTTTTCTAGGTTCGGAGTGCCTCGAGCTGTCATTAGTGATCAAGGGACTCACTTTAAGAATAGATATTTCGAGGCTTTGCTTAAGAGATACTCGGTTGAGCGTAGGTTAACAACCGCTTATCACCCTCAGTCCAATGGTCAAGCGAAAGTGTCAAATAGGCAAATTAAGCAAATTTTAGAAAAGACCGTTACAAAGAATTGGAAGGATTGGTCGGTCAAGTTGGTAGATGCTTTATGGGCCTATAGGACAGCTTATAAAACTCTGATAGGGATGTCGCCGTATAGTGCCGTGTTTGGGAGGGCCAACGTTGGGAGGGACGACTTGTTTGTGATCTTCAACACCCTCTAAGGGACAAGGGTCAACACGGGGTCATGTATTTTACATTGCTTGAAGGAAATTACCTCCAAGAACCTTACAACCACGATCGGCATGGGGCATATCATATGCCACTTTTTGAAGAAACAAAGATTTGGAGCGTATATAAGCAAGTACCCAATCGATTGTGTGCATTTGCAATGCATGGGCATACTTGAGAGACACCGCACGAAACATATTTACAAGCATGGTTCTGATCGATCGAGATGCGACGTCCATTCATTTGGACCATGAGAGAGTCGCGCGTTGGTTGGACGTGTCCAACCAACACAACTGGTCGTGCGGGGAGAATCCAAGGAGCAATCAACGGGTAGGGGGTCCCGACGACCCTTTTGCGAATGAAGACGAGGAAGAGGAAGAAGAAGGGGCACCGGCAAATCAGGGTGAAGCAAGTGGTAGTGGTTCTCAAGAGGTTACGATGGGATACTTGGCTTGCCAGATGGATAGATTGAGTGTTGATCTCCGGGAGCAACGGACTTTGCTCCAAAGCATTCATAACCTAGTGGAGAGTCAACAAGAACTCCTATGTGCTCAACAATCGACGCTCGATAGGCACGAGGGGTACTTTCGGCGCTACGACGAGTAATTCCATCAACAAAATCAATACTAGAGAGATTGGGGGTATTATCACTATGCCATAGCCGATCGTCCGTCGACACCGCCCAACTACGTCAACCAGTACTACCCCACGTACTTTCCGTACTACCCCTACCCTCCTCCGGGAGGAGATGAGCAGTGATTGTAAGCATCCCACCCCCCTCTTATCTTTTGCATTGGAGTGTTTGATTTATATCTTGTGATACATGTGTGGGGGGAGGGGGGTGTATGTGTGATGGGGTATGGGTGGAAGGTCCTCCAATATGGTTTTGCAAACTTGGGATGTTGGATACTAAGTATCGCTTCACTAACTTTGTCATGGTTCGTTCGTTGGGATGATTGTCGTTGTAAGCTTGAGCAGCATGAATTTGGGTTGTGTGGTGGAGGTTGTATGGTTTGCGTTTGAGGTTTTCTCATTCGTAGGACCGAGTAATCGACGCGGTATTTCACCCTAAATTCCCACTTCATATAATGAGATTTGAGGTTGAGGTTAGTCATTGATCATGTACATATTGTAAATATTTTTAGTTTTCTTTCATTAGTTAGTCCTTAGTTTTTAGCCTTGTAAATAGTTTGTTTTTCCTTTTAATCTAGCATGTAAACATTTCACACATAGTATGCTTTCGTTGTTTATCTCTAACCTATGCTGTTATGTTTGTGGATCGCGAATTGGGTATGCATTTATTGAAGACCTTCAGGTAACATCATTTAACCCTCTCTTTCATTGTGATTATAGTGATGATCTATGTTGCATGCTTGGTTTTCTTTTTGGGTGGCGAACCCCTTGAGTGTGAATGTTGGAATTGTATTGTTGTTGGAGCTGTGTGGGCTCGGGTCGCCACCATTTTTATTTGTTATGTTTTTGTTTATGTGTTTTTAGGTTTTCTACCTTATTTGTGACATCCTTCTTCTCACAATGGGGACATTGTGAAGTTTTTTGTGGGAGTGGGGGGTGATACTTCCATTTGTCATGGGTAGATCACCTAGTTTTTGAGTCTTTGTTTTCTTTTGTCATAGTTTGTGTCTAAAAATTTGAAACTTTTTGTGAAAAAAGGAGAAAAAAGGGAGTGAAAAACCTCCAAAGTTTTCGTTTTTTGTTTTGTTTTTGTTTTTGCTTCGTTTCTTGGATTTCGTTGTCAAAATTGGGAAGCCGTTCTTAATTTCTTTAAAAGAAACCGGTTTGAGCATTTTCGACCCTACCTTGAGCGATTGCCATGACTTACTTTAAGTAGATTCCTTTCATTGAGTGTCTAGTGAGATCCCATTTCTTTCTTTTTATGTTATGGTTGAAACTGGGAGATTCTAGGGATTCATGTCAGAGCTTGTTTTCCAAAAGGAAAAAAAAAGTGAAAAAGCAAAAGCAAAAGAAAGAAAAAGGAAGCAAAGTTAAATAAATTGATTAAGGGGGGCGTGTCGGCTTTACGACTTCAACCACCATACACTTAGCCAACCCACACGGGCCCGGTATTAGCGGTACGACACTATTACCCCTTAAACCTCCTCCTATACGCTTTGCAATAGAGAGGTGAACGGAAAAGACTGTGTTGGGAGGGTAAACCCCATTTTGGGCCGTCCAATTCCTTAAAATAAGGCTAATACCGACCATTAAAAAGTAAAAAAACACAAAGAAAATTTGTTGGGAATACCCAACCCAAAAAGAAGAAAAAAAGTTTGAAGTGTTAATAAAGTGAGGGGCTTTTCCTTGCATCATCTGCGGCACTCACCAAGCCAAGGGCGACCAAATGCGGGGGAGGGCAACTCCTTGTTTATTTTCTGTTTTTCGCTTGTTTTAAGCTCGGGTGTAAATCTTTGGGGTCGATCGGAATCAGTTAGAACTTTCTACTTTTACACAAGTGGGATTTAACTTTACATGAGGTGTAAGGGATCGAAAACTCCTAAGATTGGCAGTTGTTCGAGTTAGGTGTATGTGAGATGCTCATAACATTTCCTTTTGGAGGATTAGCATTGTTTTCTTGGTTCAAACAACTTGATTCTTGAAACAAACAATTTTCTTTTCTTTCTTTTCAAACTTGTTTTGTCTTTCACTTTCCCTCTCTCCTTTTCTCGGGCTTTTATGGGCATAGTTGCTATAAACCCTCACAAGACCTACCTCGTCCACCCGCGCTACCGGGGGGTTTAAAGGGCTTGATGCATACGCGATTCCTGCGAAAGTGAGTTAGGGTTTTAGTTTTCTTTTTCTAGTCTTTTTCTTTGTTTTTAGTTTGCTCGGGGCGAGCAAACCCTTGTTCGAGAGTGGTGTTCGGTCTCGTTCCGAGCCGAATTCTTCTCTTTATTAGGGTGTTTTTACATGTTCTAACCCCGTTTATCATGTTAGTTATGAGGTTTTCCTATTTTGTAGGAAAATAAGAGGTTGAGCCAAAATGGAGCCAAAACGGAGAAGAATTCATCAAATTGAGGAAGCAGCAACAAGAGGGGCAGCAGGATGACTCGTCCGAGTCATATCCTGACTCGCTCGAGTCCACCATCTGGGAGCCTTGAAGCATGCAACTTCAGCCAAGGAGAGAAGAGAGTCGGCGGTGACTCGCGAAGTCACCAGCTCGGGTGAGTTAAGCCTCTGCGGACCACCATGAAACTCAGAAGTTTGGCCATGTCAAGGAGCAACCAGAAAGATGGCGCGACCGAGTCACCTGCACGAGCGACCGAGCCCATCGCCTGTACTGCCGAAGAGAACCTGCCAAGAAGACATCGTCCAGTAAGCCAGAAGCCTGACTCGCCCCAGTCACCCTAATTTTCTGCGCATAATCTGAGATTGAAATGATGCGTTTTATGTATCAAATTAGGCTCAATATAAATATTTTCAGCTACGATTTCATCAGCAGACAACTTTTAGCTTAAGTTTTCTATTGTTGTTTTCTAGTTTTATTGCTTTCCAAGTTGTAATCTCCTTTCTCTCTCCTCAGTTTTCATTGTGTTGTTCTTCAAGGTACTTTGTATTCAACTTTCAATCAAGCAATTTCAGAGTTTTCTTCAGCTTCCCTTGTTCATTTATGCTTTCATTTGAGTATTACTTGTTTTGATGATTAAGTTAGCCACAATTCAATGCATTTTTAGTGAGGAGGAGGGCTAACGGTCACAAATTCCACTCATAAGTGGGAATTTAGGGATTCTTAGTAATCCGAGCCACAATTTTCTCGTTTGTTCGGGGGAGAATCAAGCCAAGGTAGAAGATTAGAAACATTCGGTCATCAAAGGTATAATTTCCTTCCCTTTTATTGCTTTGTGATTCTAGTTTCCTTGATTGTTTTTAGTGCTACTTGATTCATGTTTAAATGCTTTCTTATTACTTGCTTTTTATTGCTTTTGGATGTTGATTGTTATTATGCTTACCTAGGTTAGATTTTATTGCTTACTTTTACTTTATTTATCGCTTTTCGAATTGGAAAAAACCTTAAAAAAACATAAATCCTAGGATAAACCAAACACCCATCCCTGAGATCGACAATCCTTACTTAAAACCACAAAAATACAGTTGTCGCCTAAGAGTTTGTATCTGTGCATGTGTTTGTGACTGTGCATGTGTTTGTGCATGTGTGTGTTTATGTGTTGGTGCATGTGTATGTGTTTGTGCATGTGTATGTGTTTGTGTTTGTGTAACCACGTGTTTGAGAGTGTTGAGTCTTTGCCACATGTTTGAGTTTGTTGGATCTTTGTTAGGTGTTTGAGTTTGTCGAGTCTTTGCCACGTGTTCGAGTCTTTGTTAGGTTTTCGTTAACACGTGTTTTGAGTCATTGTTAAATATGTGTTTGTGTTTGTGTTTGTTGTGTCTTCGTTAGAGTCGGAACTAATTTTGAGATACTGTTTTAGTCCACGTAATAATCATTGGGTTTGACAAAAAAATGAGTTTATAAACTTAGTTGATCAACTTAAATTTTATGATCGGCTCGGTTGTTAGGCCCATTCATTTTAGAGGTTAATTACCCTTGTTTATCGATTCATTTTAACTCACCTTTGATGGTTTTATTCGACCCTTCTCAGTATTCTCTTATTTTGGGTCCAAAGAAGATGATTAATAATAAAACAAAGTCAGTGTACGTCGTTCTAGCCCGCATAATAGTCTCAAGGTTAGAGAAAATAAATTTATAAGACTAATTATTAAGTCTAAAAAATCCATGGTCGGCCCGTTGGTAAGCTCATCCAAGGTGGAATTAATAATTGAGTTTATAAGTCTTTTTTAATTCACCTTTTGATGGCTTTATTTGGTCATTTATGACATCCGTTTTCCATGAGTTTAAATAAATGAGTATGTCGAGTCGCAAATAAAAAAAAGGGTGTGTAAATAAGTCTAGAACTTAGGCTGTCAGTGCGTCGAGCATTATTCTAGTTCGCATAATAGCCAACATGGCTTCAGTTGACACAAGTTTCTTAGTTCAAGTGACGGATTCTCCTTAAAACGGTTGGCTTATGGTTTAAGCCTATCCGAATTGAGAAATACTCACTTGCGCTTTCCAACTTATGTCGACTCACTATGTTTAACTTTATCCGGCCCATTATAATGTTCTTGTAGTAAAAAGTGTTGTTGTTTAGTGTCATATGGAAGTTAGAACGCGTAAACCTATATCACAGTAGAGTTGTTTCCTAAGTCAGTAAATAGGTGTGTTACACGTTAGGAGGTGTCATATCATGTATAGTCTAGTACACGCAAGTCATGGGTGAGTCTTTGAGAGTCAGTGTGTAAATGTTTTTCAGTCTTTAAGATGTTTTGTACAAGGTCTTGTCATATGTGAGTCTTTTCTTGAGTCAACCTGTGTGTTTTCTTTTAGAGTCTAGTGTAAACCTAGGCCTAGGATGAGTCTTTGTATTAGTGTCTGCATGAAAGTGTCTTGCATTTTTTAGAAAATTTTCATACGAGGTCTAGGTCATAGGCGAGTTTTTTCTTGAGTCAATATGCATCTGTCATTTTTAGAAAGTTCAATGTAAACCCAGATCATGGGTAAGTGCTTGAGTTATTGTGTAAGTGTCTTTCATTCTTTGAGAAGTCGCATATAGGTTTAGGTCCTGAAAGTCGTAAAAGAGTTGTTGAGTCGTTTCTCTGGTTAGCACGTAAGGGTCTTTCAGCCGTTAGAGAGTCGCATGTAAGGACCGTGTCATAGGTGAATCCTTTCTTAAGTCAACATGAGTCTTTTCATTTTTTTTAGAAAGTCCAAAGTAAAACCCATACCATGGGTGGGTCGTTAGGTCATTTCTTGAGTCAGTAGGTAAGTGTCCTCATTCGTTAGAAAATCTCATATAGGTCTAAGTCATAGGTACGTCCTTTCCTAAGTCAGCATGTGTCTTTCACTTTAAGGTTGTCAAACCATGTCATGGGTGTGTCTTTGTCTAGGGTTAGCATATAAGTGCTTTTCTTTTTGTAGAAATTCTAGTATAAAGGTCTAAGTCATGGGTAAGTATGTGTCTAGAGTCGTCATGTAGATATCTGTCTTTTTTAAGAAGTCTAGTGTAAACCCATGTCATGGGTGAGTCGTTCAGTCTTTTCTCGTGTTGTCATATCATATGAGTGTCTTTATTTTTCTAGGAAAACTAATGTAGGTCCATGTCATAGGGTAGCCTTTCCAGGTCAACACATAGGCATAAAATTTAGGGCAAGTAGACCCATGTCGTGAATAAGTCTTCTCCTTAAGTCAGCATATAGAGTCTTGCATCCTAGAAAGTCTCATGTAGGGCAATAAGCACGTTCAAACCCATGTCCTGGGTGAGTCTCTCTTGAGTCAGCATATAAGCATATTTCATTTTTTTTAGGAAGTCCATATAGGTCATTTAGGACATGCATGCATTGGGGATGAGTTTTTTTTTCATTTATCCAATGTCAGGGTCAAGGCCCAAACCAACAATGAAGGGAATTTTGGGATGGCGTGAAATTCTGCAATCACCATAGGTCCCGAGGACACGACATGGAGAATTGTTAGACTTTGAAGAATAAGATTAAGGACATGATCCGTTCAGGGAAAACTGCTTCTACCAAAAGCAGCACACAGGACCAAATAGAGCATGGATTCCCTATGCGAAGACAAGGGAGGTGTATCATCAAAGGAGCTTTAGAAATTAGCTATAGTCTTGATTGTCAAACATTCATTTCCGGAGTCTATTAGAGTCAAGAGTCAGTTCTTAATTCATTTCTTGAATTCAATTGCTCTTGTTGCTATTTGTTCAAACAGAATTTCGTACTTGTATTTCTAACTTGAGTTGAAAAAGTTCTCTTATCCATCTGCCATCTTCACAAACCAAGTCTGACAAATTCACCTTCTCTTATCTTTCCATCTTTGTCGTATGCCTTGTTCCCACCCTTTAGTTTCTTGAATTCAAGGTTAGAGAGATAAGGAGAGAAATTCAGAAAAAATAGAATAAAGAAAAAAAAGAGTGAAAAACTATAGAGTGGCTGGTTTGAAAACCTCATTGAGGCAAATCGGGAAAAGGAGAGAATAAGATTGATGAGAGAAGTCAGCCTGCACTTTTCATCCAGCAGGCTGAGCAAAAGGAGAGAGTGTTGTCAGGAAAGACCAAGTCCAATAACCTCTCTAAAGTGAAGTCTCCTCATCATAAATGACGCAGCTTAACCAAATGTGCCGATGACAGCAGGCTTCCGCCCAACCTTCGTTTCCCTAACCACATTACCCTCATCTTTTCTTCTGACCTCGACCCGCCACTTACTATCTACAATTTACATTTCTAGCCTTTTCCATCAAGCCTTAACCTTTTCAAAACCCTTTTTATTCATCAAACCAAACCCAAAAGGTGTGTTATGACCAATGGAGAACATAAGGCAACCCGTGAAGGAGTTCGAAAAAAAAAGAAGGTTCAAAAGAAAAGAGTTAGAAAAAAAAAACAAAGGAAAAAGTAAAAAAAAGAGACAAAAAAAAGGTCGAGAGGGATAGCAAAAAATAGAGAGAGATAGCAAAAAAAAAAAAGGAAAATCAGAAAAATGGAGAGGGAAAAGAGAAGAAGAAGAAGGAAAGGGGGGAGAATAAGAAGCTACAAGGCAGAAATAAGAGTCATGCACACCAGAATAATATCATTGATCTCAAACCTTCACCTCATCATCCATACACCTCATCATACCTTTTACCCTTCAATAACCTTCATACGCCTTCATGACCTTCCGTAACCTGCATGTGAACCCTCAAGCCTTCCCAACCATCTTTTCGAAGCATTAAGCCTTCCTCGAGGCACTACCCATCAAAGTTGTGCTTAAAAAACTACGACTGGCCTGATTCCACCTTGGATACGTAGGAGAACCTCTTCGAGGCCCGACCCGATACTTTTCACTTTAGGGAGCATTTGTCGCTAAATAAATTGGTCCTTGAGAGAATAAAAAAAAAAGAGAGAATAAAAGCTAGTCCGAAAACCCACTTGGGCGGGCTAAGCAAAAGGTGAGGGAAACCCTGGATTTCTATCACCATCATTAACCCTCCCTTTTCTTTTCTTTCGTCAGACTTGGACATCATTCCAACACCTATGTTCTAGCCTTTTCCCAATAGATGATGACTACCCCCTTTGACCATCTCTTCACCCGTTCAAGACACCATCATCCTTAGGTGTCTCTTTATCCCCAAGTTCCAACCTTTTCCCAAGAGATGATGTTTGTCCCATTTTACCATCTCTCATTCCTTTTTAAGGAACATTCATTCTTGAGTGTCTCTACATCCCTTTCATTAATAATACCTCTCCCATCATCTCTTTCACCAAACACTTTCTAACCAACCTTTTCAAACCTTTCCTCGTATCTTACCTGTTGAATACAGGGTCAAGGTCCTTCACCACGCATCCGCGAAGGACCTTAGGTTTTGATGAAAGCCAAAATCCGAAAAAGGGAAGTTGCCTTATATTTTATAATCTGATTATATATTCTGAGTATATAATATATATTCTGATTATATACTCAGATTATGTGTATATAATATATATTTTGATTATATATTATATATTCTTATTATGGACATGATTCTTGTAGATACAAAAAGCAAATAAAAGGAAACAAATCAAGGGAAATCAATCATGACTATTGTAGTAACAAAAGGGAAGAAATCAACACATAAGGCAAGTTACCGTTGGAAGGATTTAAGTCGAAGCATCCAAAGGCCTCTATAAAAAGGACGATAGAAGAATTGAGAAGACAGGCGATTCCACGGAAGTAATCGCGGAGTAAGAAATCCGATGGGATTTCTCCAAGTGTGTAACCAATGGTTCAGTTGTGAAGGTAGCTAGTAAAGGACCTCTGGTGAAGGTATAGCGAAGGACCTTGGTGAGGTTGTGTCCACATGTGGTGGAGAGATGGTGTGTAGCAGAGCCTTGACGGACTAAGTGATGTATTACCGGATCAAGAAAGGTTCTTGATTCCAAATATTCACGAAACATGTGTAACCAAACAATAAGGAGGGGGTGGTTCACGAAATTAAGGAGAGAAGAGAAGGGTGGTTCTCGTGAAAAGGGTTCTTTGTGGAGGTTATTTGCCGTGAGGGCTTTTGTGGTTTCAAGATTCAAGAAGGGTTGAATCTTAAATGGGAAGAGAGAGGGATGATTAATTCTTGGCAGGGGAGTATGGAGGAGGGTAACGTAAGGTAGGAGGGATGGAAGAGAGAGGGAGACGTTGGTTTTAATTATGAGGGAAAGATTGTTGGGTTGTTGGAGGAGAGAGAGGGTCTGTTGGGAGGTTGTTAAGGAGAGAGAAAAGAAAGGAGGTGGTATTTGATGAGGAGGTGGGTGACGTTTTGTGGGGGGGGGGGGGTTGAAAGAGGTGCAAGTGGATTGTGGTTTGAGGGGATAGGAGATAGGATTGGGTTGTGACTTAACTGTATTGACAGAAAGCTCACAATGTAATCACCTTAAGTATATTGATAGAAAGGTAAGAACGGATAGAACTAGATTTCTAACTTGAATCCACAAGATACACAAGCTAGGGCTAACTTAACTAGACCGCAACCTATGATCAAGCTCTTCCTAACCACTTGGGTGCCAGACCAAGATACAATAGAAGAAAGGGGTGAGGGTTTATCCAAACACTCGAGGGAAAGCTAAAAGCTTAAAGGGTTTCATAATTCTAAATTGAATGATTGAAACGATTACAAGCCTAGGCTATTTATACTAGGAGAGTTCTAACTCCCCTAGGAATCCTTACTTAGCGTGCAAGCTAAGGATTACTAATCCTAGACGCTTGACTATTCCAATCTCCTCTTGGATTAGGATTCCTTATCCTAAGAGGAGATGGTTACAACTACCTTATCCTAATTAGAATTGGCTTTCCTAATCCGAGGCGGATTAGTTACAAAATAAGCCATCCTAAACAAGAATTAGCTAACTTGGCGCCTAATCTAGCCTATCACATGTGAATTGCACACACACACTCCTATGATGCTCAAGTTTATAGTTTACTTGGCATCTTATGTTATTCTAGAAAAACTAATAAAAGGTATAAATAAAATTACATCCAAAAGATCAAAGTGTAAAATTCAAAGCTAGGATTCTTGAATTGATCTTGGACGTGTGACTTGGGCTTCTTGGCGTGAGTTCTTGGCCCATCTAGGATGTTTGAACATCCTCTTGGAATAATAAGCACACCATATGAATGGGCCTTTGTAGTTCAACCTTGTATCCTTCTTCTTGGGCCCACTTGGCGTAAATGATCCTAATCTTCCTTATTGATCCTATATGAGATGAGGTCCTTTGATGAAGGATCCTATCTGTAGTTTGAATATCCAATCGGACCTTCTTGGTTGATCTTAGGTGAATACGCGTGGGCTGATTTCCATCATTCCCCCCTAGTTGAAAGAAGTTTGTCCTCAAACTTGGGTGTTCAAGTTCAAAGACTTCAAGTAACTTAACTAGAACTTTCACGTGGATCAGGACCTCCACATGAACCATGGCTGTGCCAATGATTTCCACTCGAATCAGGACCTTCACGTGTACCTGGAGACTGTGAAAGAATCGATCTTTCCCACTTTTGCTATGCATGAACGTGTCTAGGACACACTAGCTGATGAAGGACTTCAGAACCTGATTCATTAGTCTCATAATAATAGAAAGAACATGGATTAGGTCACAAGTTGTGACTAACCATACAAGGAGACTATTTTGGATTTAAGCAGCAGTAATCCCTAATTGAATCTGAACCCGGTTGTTTTCCTTCTTCCTTGCAATCACGAGGGTACTTGACTGAATAGTCTTCTTCGCAACTGTACCCTTAGCGTGACAAGCAGTTAATTTTCGAACCCTTAGAACAGTATTAGGGCTTACGTGACCTTCGACAGACTGGACCTGATGTTGACTGGATTCAGATGATGCCTTTGCCACTGAGCTCACGTCATGGTCGATTAGGATGAGCTGCTGTGCAGAATTTTCGTGGCTTGGGTCTTCTGGGATGACCTTCTTGTGTCTACTGAACTCAGGGCGTTCAGTGATCATTAAAGATACGAGCTTTGGATCATTCCCTGTTGTTGGTGATGTCTTTAGAGGAGCTAATGTAACCTTCTTCATTTTCACCATCAGTGTGTAGGTATTAGCTCTTCCATCAAGAGTGACACTCCTGTCAAATAACCATGGTCTTCCAAGCAGAATATGACAAGCTTCCATAGGTAGTACATCACACCAGATTGAATCTTGATAAGACTTTCCAATAGAAAAGCATACCAAACAGCGTTGAGTTACCTTTAAGCCTTTACCCTGGCTGATCCATTGGACTGTTATGGCCTGGGGTGTGGGCTTGTAAGTAATTGTAGTTTGTTCACCATAGTAGTTGAAACTACATTAGTACAGCTTCCACCATTGACGATCAGAGAACAAACTTTCCCTTGCACAGTACAGCGGGAGTGAAAGATAGCTTTCCGTTGCTGCAGATCTTCAAGAACTGGAGAACTATTCAGTATTCTCCTTACAACCAACATCTCTCCCTGATCTGGTTCTTCCATGACCTCTTCTTCAGATTCGTTGCGACAGGCGTGGGTTTCCTCTTCTACAGCCGTCGGTTCGGGTTCAAACAGAGCGTTCTGAAATTCTAACAATGTGATTGCCCTCTTGTTTGGACACTCCGAAGCAATATGATCGAGCCCTTGACACCTAAAGCACCTCTTTTTATCCATGGGTGGAGCTGGAACGGATTTAGGGGCGGTTTGAGGGGTAGGATTGGGCGTTTTTGTGGCGGACTGATAGGAGTGGGTTTGGCTTTTTTGTTGGGTGTATGTTTGAGGCGTGTAGGGAGTTCTTTGGGAACTAGGGTTCCTGTTTGGTGTCTCCTTGCCTCTTCTTTTCTTTTGCTGTTCCACTTTGTTAGCCAAAGTACTCCATTCATCAAGAGTTTCATAAGGTTGAAGTTCCACCACATACCTTATGTTTTCGTTTAAGCCAACAAGATACCTCAGAAGAGTTTGAGGTTCATCTTCTTTCAGATCACACCTCTAGAGTAGGTGTTCGAACTCCTTAGTATACTCTTCAACCGATTTAGATACCTGGGATAGCTGCTATAGACGAAAGTAGTTGCCTTTGAAATAGCTTGCAGGAAGAAACTTTGAATGAAGTTTCTTTTTCATCTTCTCCAAAGAATGGATCTTTTCTTTCCCGGCATGCTGTCGCTTCTTCTGTAGATTAGTCCACCAAATACTAGCATGCTTTCGAAGTTTTACAGCAATGTACTTGACTTTCTTATCATCAGCGACTTCTTTCAAATCAAAGACTCGTTCGACAGTTTGAATCCAATCAAGAAAGATTTCAGGATCAAGATTACCGTCGAATTCAGGGATGTCAATGTTGAAGTTGAGTCTTTCTTCCCTTGGAGGGGGTCTAGGGCGGCGTGACCTCCTGCTTGAGCCAGTAGAGTGCTCAGTTTTGCTAGGACTGCTGGAGACGGCTTCTTCTTCTTCTTTCCCTCGTAGTGTCCTGAATTGCAGATTCATGTATCGCTTCAGCTGATCAGAAAGATAAGCGATTCTTCCTTCAAGTTCTGCTTTTTCTTGTTTCCATTGTTCAGTAGGGTCTCTACCTTCTTGACTATTACATCCAGATGCCATGGTAGGGGTTTGGAACGTCTAGATTGACGTTGGGTAGGGAAGGGAATGTGTTTGGGCTGTTTGTGGAGTTTAGGGTTGCAGGTTGGTACTGAAGGTTTGAAGGTTATGTGTTTGGATTGCAGGTTAAACCTGTGGATTAGCAGGTTAAGTTTTTGGATTAGAAGGTTACGTGTTTGGTTTACACTCAACACTAACCTAGAGCTCTGATACCACTTTTGATGTATTACTGGATCAAGAAAGGTTCTTGATTCCAATAATACACGAAACACGTGTAACCAAACAATAAGGAGGGGGTGGTTCACGAGATTAAGGAGGGAAGAGAAGGGTGGATCTCGTGAAAAGGGTTCTTTGTGGAGGTTATTTGCCGTGAGGGCTTTTGTGGTTTCAAGATTCAAGAAGAGTTGAATCTTGAATTGGAAGA
This sequence comes from Portulaca oleracea, assembly GCA_029582165.1. Taxonomy (NCBI): domain Eukaryota; kingdom Viridiplantae; phylum Streptophyta; class Magnoliopsida; order Caryophyllales; family Portulacaceae; genus Portulaca; species Portulaca oleracea. Next base: position 21,898,118 of record CM055883.1, on the reverse strand, counting down.
GAGAGGGATGATTAATTCTTGGCAGGGGAGTATGGAGGAGGGTGACGTGAGGTAGGAGGGATGGAAGAGAGAGGGGGACCTTGGTTTCGATGATGAGGGAAAGATTGTTGGGTTGTTGGAGGAGAGAGAGGGTTTGTTGGCAGGTTATGGAGAGAGAAAAGAAAGGAGGTGATGTTTGATGAGGAGGTAGGTGACGTTTTGTGGGGGGGGTGAAAGAGGTGGAAGTGGCGTGTGGTTTGAGGGGATAGGAGATAGGATAAGGTTGTGACTAAACTGTATTGACAGAAAGCTCACAATGTAATCACCTTAACTATATTGATAAAAAGGTAAGAATGGATAGAACTAGGTTTCTAACTTGAATCCACAAGATAGACAACCTAGGGCTAACTTCATCTAGACTGCAACCTAGGATCAAGCTCTTCCTAACCACTTGGGTGTCAGACCAAGATACAATAGAAGAAAGGGGTGAGGGTTTATCCAAACACTCGAGGGAAAGCTAAAAGCTTAAAGGGTTTCATAATTCTAAATTGAATGATTGAAACGATTACAAGCCTAGGCTATTTATACTAAGAGAGTTCTAACTCCCCTAGGAATCCTTACTTGGTGTGCAAGCCAAGGATTACTAATCCTAGATGCTTAACTATTCCAATCTCCTCTTGGATTAGGATTCATTATCCTAAGGGGAGATGGTTACAACTATCTTATCCTAATTAGAATTGGCTTTCCTAATCCGAGACGGATTAGTTACAAAATAAGCCATCCTAATCTAGAATTAGCTAACTTGGTGCCTAATCTAGCCTATCACACGTGAATTGCACACACACACTCCTATGATGCTCAAGTTTATAGTTTACTTGGCATCTTACATTATTCTAGAAAAACTAACGAATGCAAATTTCATCCAAAAGATCAAAGTGTAAAATTCAAAGCTTGGAATCTTGAATTGATCTTAGACGTGTGACTTGGGCTTCTTGGCGTGAGTTTTTGGCCCATCTAGGATGTTTGAACATCCTCCTGCAATAATAAGCACACCATATGAATGGGCCTTTGTAGTTCAACCTTGTATCCTTCTTCTTGGGCCCACTTGGCGTAAATGATCCTAATCTTCCTTATTGATCCTATATGAGATGAGGTCCTTTGATGAAGGATCCTATCTGTAGTTTGAATATCCAATCGGACCTTCTTGGTTGAGCCTAGGGGAATAAGCGTAGGCTGATTTCCATCACTAAAGCTGTGTGAGTTTGTGATCCAATGTAATCTATCATGTTCCAAATCGCCACTAGGATTTTTCCTACGACGATTCTTATCTGTAACAGACCCAAGGACATTCAGTCTTGGTAAGTGATCCTATCAGTAACTGCCTTTGGGTTGTTACTTCTTGTTTTGTTTTGTAAGTGTAACTTGTTCTTTGATTGTTATAAATCTATGAGGTATTTTAGTTACACTATGTTTTGATCCTTGGTTTCAAACGAAGGGTGTTTGCTCTAACGTCCTTACCTAGTGTGTAGATCTTAATTGTGAACTTCACCCCCCTCTTGGGCTCCAACATTACCCGTTGAGGACTTTTCAGCTCAGTAATTACTACAAGTATGAGGCTCTATTATTAATGCTCACTCTTCGCAAATCTGAGTGTGGCTCACTTTTCAGCAAGAGCAAAAGTCGTTCTCATCGAATCAGTAGCTAACTGGCAACTACATGATCATAAACAGACTCAATGACAAGTTACTCTAAACTGAGGGCTCCCTTGACCCTTGTGACATCATTCAAGACATTTATCGGAGAAAGCTTTTAAGAGGGACACCTACGCCCTATTCTACAAGGTCCTGGGTCTTCATTCTCATTGGTGTCCTAATAGTGGTCTCGAAAGAAATAAAGAAAGAAAGAAAGAAAGAAAGAAAGAAAGAAAGAAAGAAAGAAAAAAGAAGAAGAAGAAGAAGAAAAAAAAAGGAAAAGAAAAGAAAGAAAAAGAAGAAAAAAGAAAAAAGAGAGGCTAACTTGAAAACCCTTTGGGCAAGTTAGGCAAAAGGAGAGATTGAGACTACCAACTAAGGACATACCAACTTCCATCAGTGCCGCATAAGAAGCAACGCCTCCTTCCATTTCATGGTCTCCGTACATCATATCGTCAGTGCATACATAACTGGGGGCTTGCAAATCTACAAGGTGCCCTCTAAAGTAATCAAGACTCTACGCCAAACCGGGGGCTTGTCATAGATTTGCAAGCAATCAGTTCAAGGTCATCTACATGGGCATCCAAGAAGCACATCCTTCAGGCCTAGCTCCTCCGCCATTATTCCTTGTCCCCTGGACCGAAAAGTTCCTCATCCTGAATTTTCCTGAAATTCCCCACAAGTGGCCTTGACCCTTAGAAAGCCGTTGTCCTAGGAAAGCATTAAAAAAAAGTCATTGTCTTAGAAAAGCATTGTCCTAGAAAGTCTTTGTTTGAATAAAGATTCGGGGGGTTACCTGCATGTAGAACTGCATGTGTAGAAGCATAAAACATCATGGAAAAAGTTACTTAGAGGTACCCTAACTTTTGAAGAAACAATTTTTTGGTACCTTAACTTTTCAAAACTAATTTTGGGGTACCCTAACTATTAGGATTAGAAATTACTAGGTGAATTTTTTGCGAAACTCCGATTAATTCAAATCATTTTCGTCCACAAAAAAAAAACGGCATTTTTGTCCACAAAAACACTTAATCATTTTCCCGCCTAAAACTCACCGGTGAATTCAAATCATTGGCCGGAAATTCACCTAATTATTTCTAATTCTAAAAGTTAGGGTACCTCAAAATTAGTTTTTAAAAGTTAGGGTGCCGGAAAAATATTTCACCAAAAGTTAGGGTACCCCTAAGTAATTTTTTGAACATCATGTGTGTGTCCTGTCTAAGCATAATAGGTTTGCATTGCATAAATAAGTCGTGTCAGAGTCTCATAGAGTCTGTTTGTTATGCATCGAGTCATTCTGCCATGCATTGAGTCAGTCTGTCGTGCATAAAGTCAATAGTCATGCATATATGCATAATTACATGAATTCTTGTGTCAAAAACAAAAAAATGCATTGTTTGTGCACTAGTCTGGTACACCAGTTGCGTGTATACCTACATATCAGGAAAAAGACAACAAAGAAGTGTCACATTGTCGCTCCAGAGCGCAACACTGGAGGCTGGTTAAGCCCAAAACCCATCTCGTTCAGACCGGTCGACGTGACTCCCAATCACTAAGAGCAAGATTATGAGCAATCTCTAATCCAACTCTAGCAGGTCAAGCTAGCATCCAACATCGTCGCATGTCCGACACGAAGGACAAAATCTCCATCCGCCATACACGAATGGCGATTTTCCGACACGAAGGACGAAATCTTCATCATCCGCCAGACACGAATGGCGATTGTCCGATGCGAGGGACAAAATCTTCATCATCCGCCAGACACAAATGGCGATTGTCCGACACAAAGGACAAAATCTTCATCATCCGCCAGACACGAATGGCACCTGTCCGACACAAAGGACAAATTCCTTATCTGCCAGACCCGAATGGCACCTATCCGACACGAAGGGCAGAATTTTCATCAAATGACTGATACGGATCGACGACCGGGAAAAATTCAAGAGTCTATATTCCCCCAGTGGAATTCCAAACTCATGCAACCATGAGCAAAGAAGATGTTGACATCTATACACTTGAAGCAAAATTTAAAGTATCACCTACTTTAGATTCAACTTAAAGTGCCCAAACAAGCAGTAGCATGCAAGTCATTACATTGATAACATGCTATGAAAATAAGCTTGCAGAAGAAATAAAGCAAATCGAGGACTGAGAGCGGAAGAAGTCATCTCTTTTTAATAAAAGCCGAAAATACAAAAAAGAAGAAAATCCAGAAAATAAGAAGAAGGCCAAGGAGAAGCTCCAATAGATAAACATAAAAGCTCGGTCCACACAGCCACGTGTCATGCCCTCATCTGCCAAGGTTCAAGTCTGATCAGCCTTGGGGCTATCTACAATAATTGCAAGCAAGCTGTTCTCTTGCATAAGCTGGAGTGGATGCAAAGATTCCTCTCTTCTCTCTAGTGTCCGGCCGTCCTAGGAAAAGAAGGAGCCTTTGTCTTTTCTCCATGCTTATTGCCAAGGGCCCTAGTGAATGCAAAGATTCCTCTCTTCTCTCTAGTGTCCGGCCGGCCTAGGGAAAGAAGGAGCATTTGTCTTTTCTCTATTCTTGTTCCCAAGGACTTGAGCTTGTACATTTTCAAGGAGGAATGCGGCTGAGTGTGCCCAATAAAGAGGGATGGCATTCCGAAGAATGGTGCATCAAGTCCCTAATAAGAGCATTTCCCCAATGATCATGCTGACATAATCTGAGGAAGATAAGGGTTGTCAGCATCACATCCGACGAAGTCTCCAAGCATTGAATGCCACCATCATCACCGAAAATCAAGATCCAGAGTCGTTGGCAGAGATCGGCGCACTCTCGGCAACAAGAGTCGTCGACATCGGGTTCGATGAAATCTCACGAATAAGTGCCACTGGCATTGTAACCAATGAAGTCTCGTCGGCATCAAAAGTGTCATCATCATCATCAAAAATCCAAAAACAGGGTCGCCAATCGGCGTAGTCCCCATCAACATTAGAGCCACCGCCAGAGTTTTGGTGAAGTCTCAACAACCAGGGCCATCGGCAGAGTTTCGATGCAGTCCCAATCCTGAGCCACCGGCAGAGTTTCGGTGAAGTCTCAACCCCCAGGGCCATCGACATCGCGATCAATGAAGTCCCTCGGCATTAAACATGCCAACAATCATCAACATCAACACCGGGAAAGACTGGAACAACACTGGGAAAGACTAGAAAATCAACATCTCCAAGAGCCATCGACATCATGCCCAACGAAATCTCGCTAACAAGTAAGGCGTCATTCTCGCCTGAGATCACCTATCGGCGCAAGTTCGCCAACCGCGACACAGGACTTAGCTTCCAAGTGTCAGCCCACTTTTTTTAGTAAGACGTCATCAAACGTCCGAGATCATATCAAGTAGGACGTCACCAAACGCCCGAGATCACTTTAAGTAGAGCATCACTCTTGCTCGAGATCAACCCCAACAAAGGCGCATTCCGCCCACAACAGCAATGCAGGACTCAGCTTCCAAGCATCACCCTAGGCTTTGCACTCCAAAGTCATATCCACAGGCTTTGCACCACAAAGTCATATTCCAACCGGTGTCCATCAATTCAAGTCTACTTTGATTTTCGTCCTATCCTCGGACTCAATCAAAGTGGGGGCTATCTGTAGACACCGGATTTTGGCACATGAATATAGAGCATATCTATATAACAAGGCAAAAATGAAGAAGAAGAGGAAGTCGGTCGATAAGCTAGATTTTAGCATAGATTTTATGTACTTTTAATGTAATTTTTATTATTTCCTCTTTGTATATTTTTAGCTAGAAAATTAAGACATTAGAAAATAAGGGAAGCCAAGCCATGCAAGCCATAAAATCAAGTGCCAGAGGTCGCGAGATCGAATCCTCACAAAAACACCCAACAACAACTCTCAAAATCTAAATAAACATGTGCTCATTTCGTCCAGTGTGAATGGTAGCTTCCCTAGGTTGATTGACTTCACACTCCATCGTCCATGCATGCATGGACGAAGTTGGTTCTCCCCCCCCCCAGCACAGTGGTCGACCGGCCTACACGATGCAGACCACACGTGGTCAATTGACCACGTGTTGCTGTCCACTCCAAGTTCACTCCCCTACTGCCTACCTATTTGTGCCTTGACTGCATGCCTTGGACGAGAAGTGGGATATATGTGATTGCATGCATGTATCCTACTACCTATCATTCTCCTATAAATACCCTACTCCTCAAAGCTAAATTGACTCCATCCTCACTTCATCTCTACTCATCAATTCACTCATCTATCCTTCTTCCTACTAAATTCTCTCATTCTTTTTCTCCACTTCTCTCTACTTCTTATACTCTCATATCATCTCTCTTATCATTCTATCACCATCCTTATTATCCTCCATATTTCTTACCACTATAATCCTCATTCTTCCATCCCAAAAATCCTAAACACATATCCTACTCTATCCATCCCAAACTCCATAAAAAACCCTAGCCTAAACACATCCATAACCACAAAAAGAGCCTTCTTACTACTCTCTTTCCACCCTCTTTCTTATCATCTTTCATCATCTTTTCTATCATCGTTTTGGTACTTTGAGATGAGGTTTCTAAGGCATCAAAGAGTATTCTTCTAAGAGGCTAGGGAAGGCTTTTCCCCAACAAAGTAGCAATGTACGCTTCTAAGTGTTCTTCTTTAGGGTTTTTTGCATTTAGGACCTCGAATTTTAGGGGTATTTACATTCTGAACCCTTGGTTTTCAACTTTAACATTTTGGACCCTAAAGTTTGTAGGCTGAATAAAAAAAGGACCTTAAAGTTTGTGGACTGAAGAAAAAGGCCCCTGTCTCATTTTTTATTTTCCTCCCATGTTTGAATTTATCTCCCGATTGACGTCAAACTTTAGGACTATGGTTAAAACTAATATTGAAACTATAATACACCTCTCTTATTCGTGTCGAGGCTACTTAGACCCCTTAGTACATGGTTTTAAGTAACTCCAACATGAATAAAAGAGGTTTGTTATAACTTTAATATCGGTTTTAACCTTAGTCTTGAAGTTTGATGCCAATCGGGAGAGAAATTCAAACATGGAAAGAAAAAGAAAAACAGAAAACGAGCTTTTTTTTCACCTCACAAACTTTAGGGTCCTTTTTTTTCAGCCTACAAACTTTAGGGTCCAAAAAGTTAAAGTTGAAAACTAAGGGTTCAAAATGTAAATACCCCTAAAATTCGGGGTCCAAAATGCAAAAAACTCTTCTTCTTTACTTGTACATAATTTTGTATTTTTTATCTTCCTTTTATCTTGTACATTTCATTCTCGTTGCATGATTCAACGAAATAATTCTATAAAGTATTCCTTCATTTCCCTTCCAAACTTTATCAAAAGCACATTTTAAGCTTTTAGTAGAGTCTTTCCTTTTGTGAGAGGCGAACTCTTAAAGTTTACTTTTCGAGTTTGTAGCCTTACCCCCGAATCCATTCTTGGGTTTCGGAGGAGGATTCTTTCTTTCTTTTCTTTTGGTTTTGTCTTGGCTTTTCCCTTAAAAAGTCGGGTGGCGACTCCCATTTCAAACCAAAACACATCGAGGATTGCCTAAACTACGGTTTTACGATGTATCGATGCAACTTTAGGGTTTCTTTCTTATATCTCTAAATAATAGTTGCATAAATCACTCTCTTCCGAGCCTAACATTTAAATGAGCAAATTGGGTTAAATTTAGAAGAGTTTGGAACAAGTGGGTGTTCACTCTTAAAAGTTTAATTCAATGACTCATAAAATGCCTAAGTAAAGGGAAAGTGATTTTACAAAATTTTATTCATGAAATATAAGTTGGATTTCCTTAAAGGGTTTTTCAAAGGTTAAACCCCAGCACAAATCACCGAATCACACCCTAATCCAAACGTGGATGTTCGGAAGCCTGAACAGCGAGGAAAAATGTCCACAGCGGCACCTTCAATTCGCGGCTGCGACCTCTATCTTCCAACACCCCTTGGCTATCTTCACCTGTAGGTCGCGGGTGCGACCTTTTTTGTGACGGGGGCGACCAGCTGCTGCTGCCGAGCCTTCTTTCCTCTCCTTCCAAGTTGTGGCGCCCGCTACAACGGCTGTAGCGGGTGCTACGACCCTGACTCTATTCAAACTTGGGGAAAATGATCCCGGGTCGACTCCGCATTGGTTCTCGGCTCGGCTTGGCTCGGGAAATCGCTCGGGATTCCCCAAAACGTCTCATTTTATCCCATTTTCCTTGCTTTTACTCCAAAAGTACGAAAACCTACAAAATAACTAAAACACTAATAAAAACGATGAAAAAGACTCGGAAATCAGTCAAAAGAACAAGCCAAAAGGCGTTATTTAGGCCTAAAATCGGGACTAAACACTTGCCAGTTTCATGCTAACTTCATACACCAGCCTCCGGAACCACTTCATCCTATAGTGGCATCATGGCCATTCGAGGCATGTGGTCTTGATGTTGTTGGACCAATTATGCCTAAGTCGTTGGCCAGTCACTTTTACATCTTGGCCGCCACAGACTACTTCTCCAAATGGGCGGAGGCGATTCCTCTTAGAGAAGTCAAGAAGGACAATGTAGTTGACTTCGTAATGACGCACATTATCTATCGGTATGGCGTGCCTCGGTACATCATCGCAGATAATGGCACGCCATTCGTCAACAATTTGATGACGAGTTTTTGTGAAAAGTTCAAGTTTGCTCAGCACAAGTCATCCATGTTAATGCTCCTACGAATGGCTTGGTGGAGGCCTTCAACAAGACATTGTGCAACTTGCAGAAGAAGATCGTATCAAAGTCCAAGCGAGATTGGCATGAGAAGTTAGGAGAAGCTCTGTGGGCATACCGAACGACTTACAAGATGTCGGCACAATCAACACCCTTTGCTCTTGTATACGGGGTAGAAGCTATGCTCCCCTTAGAGATTCAAGTCCCGTCACTTCGTGTTGCTATACAGGAGGGTTTCACCAAGGAGGAAAATCACAAGCTTCGCCTAGATGAGCTATAGGCCCTTGATGAGAAGAGACTGCAAGCACAACAGAAGTTAGAGTGTTATCACGCTCGACTGTCGCAAGCGTTCAACAAAAAGGTTCGCCCATACTCGTTCAGTGTTGGAGATCAAGTACTAGCTGTGAGAAGGTTTATCATAATCTCACGCAAGTTTGCAAGCAAGTTCACTTCTAAGTGGGATGGCCCTCATGTGGTGCGCGAAGTCTACATAAAAGGTGCCTACAAAATAGTGGAAGCAGAAGGAGTACAGATTGGACCCATCAACGGGAAATTCTTGAAGAGGTACTATCCTTGAAGTTCAACAATTGTAAGCTCCCGAACAAGAGCCTAAATTATTCAAAAAAAACAGAAGGTTCCTTTCTATTTTATTTTTAACTTCCGTTTATTTCGTCGTTGTAATACTCTTGGCCCGCAAGAGTATAAACTGTGTACAACAAATCAAAAACAGAACAAAAAAATGTAATACTCCTAGCCCGCAAGAGTATAAACTGTGAACGACTAAATAAATAAAAATTCTTTTTTTTCTCCATATAAACTACGTATGGCTTGATCCTTTCGGGGTTTCGTATTCCCTTTACGTACATAGGCAACTTAGGCTTGCGCCTGGTACAACCATAAAAGAAAGTTAAATAAAGTTTGTTTCGTATATCGTGTTGGCACACCTGTTATTGCATAAACTAGAAACTTGAGCTATTTTATTGCAATATAACTAACGTTAGCGATAACATACGAATAAAATAAAAAAGATTAAGATAACAGTCCGCTGGAAAAGCCAAAGAAAAGAAAAAGATTTGGCAAAATTCGAAGTAAAAACACTGAACAAATCTTAAGCGTCTAATCCTTTCAAGAGCTCTTGGACACGTCTCCTCACTGCCACAACATCAGCCTTTCCCTCTTCAGTAGCTTGCTGCGTCTCCAAAGCACCAAGTTCCCGCTCAAGAACAGATACCTTGTCTTTAACCCTCTTAAGTGAAGCATTAGTCTCAGCCAACTTACTATGCAACTTTTGCTCTTCCGCTTTTACTCCCTCAAGTTCAGCTACAAGTGTCTTCCTGCGATTATGGACACGAAATATAACCGAAGTTTCTTTGTCAAAGTGCTTGTGAATCTCGGCAACAGCGGCTTGGGCTGCTCGGAGTTTAGAAGATAAAGCTTTCCGTTTGGTTAAGGTCTCCGCTGTAGGGATTCGCCTCTCCACTTAAGCTTCTAACTTGAGGCACCGTTCAAGTCCTTGCAAGTATGGTTCGACAAGCTCCTTTAGCTCCGAGGGATCTGCATCAAAAGACGACAAAGTCCCATTGAACTTCTCGGCCTCTGATCTCAGGTTTTTAATGTCATCTTCTATCCGTGGAATATACCTCTTTAATTGTTGAAGAAACAGTCGTCACACCTCACCAGCCAAGCCATGGGAGATCTTACCAAGATAGTAGGCGGAAGCAGACGGAGTAGGAGAATGAGCCCGATTGACGTCGTGTACCGGTGAGCCATTATGTTAATTGATGTAGTTGGCTCACGACTCCTTGCGAGCAGTGTCGTCAAGGTGTTCTCACTACCATCATCACCAAACATTTCTTCAAGCAGATCCTTGTGCATTGGAGCCAACTCCTGTACATGCAAGAACAAAAAAAAACACATTAGTTCATCTAAGTATCCACAAAATAAAAAAGAAAGAAAAAGGGAGAATGGGGGCAAGTTGATGAGTCCTAGAGTTACCTTTGCTATATTTTTGGACTTGGACCTAAGTATCCTACAGTGGGGGCAAGTTCATCTAAGTATCCACAGGTTGGCCGCGCTGTTTGATTTATCCTTGGACCTTGGCGCTCCACTACCTACTTTCCTTGTTGATCTTGGCAAGCTTTTTGCATTCTCGACAATAGGCTCGATACCTAAGCCTTTCAAAGCCTCAATTTTCTCCCTCCCAAGTGAATTAGGAAAACTCTTTTGAAGAGACAAGTCCGGACTAATGGAAGAGCTACCATCTCCCTCCTCCCTAAGATCATCAATAGTAAGAACAACTTGAACGATATGTGGCATGACAGGCTTATGTGCTTTTGCTTTTCCATTAGTGACAACCAGAGCAGAGGCATTGTCATTAACCTTTGCCCTACGAGCCTTAGGTGGCATTGTATCAACATGAATGAGCTTCTTAGTCTCTGAGAAAAGAGATCCTGGCGGTAAGATTTTCACCAGTTGGCATACTCTACTGTAACCAACATGGACTTTGGGTCTGGTGTGCAAGGAACAATCACTGTGGATCTCATCCTATGTTTCGTCAAATTGTACCAATATCACGTCGCATCTTCTAAGGTACCGCCACGAACAGTCTTGCTGTGATCACTTAAAATATCTTGATAAAAGCTAAACTGACGCCCGAATTTACAAGGGAAGTATGCCTCTATTACGATAGTCCTCCCCTAGCGTAACGTCAAAAAGCTGCTACGCATGCAGACCATGTAAGTCTTCCAGCCAGGGGATAATGCAGGAGTGTGAGTAAATTCTCGACAAGTGTTCCTCAACTGAGCGGTACAATATACACGTGACACCTTAGGACGTCGTAGTAATTCGCGAGACCCCTGCCGATCAAACGTCTTGTCCATCTTTTCTCTTGAAAGCTTTGCCATCTTAGGTGGATTGCTGTCATTAAGCTTACAGTGTTCGAAATGAGTATCGAAATAAGTGCCCAACTGATAAGTGATTATTTTATAGTAATTTTTAGGGATCAAACACATGTATTTCATGCATTTTATACCCGGAATTCCATGTTTTTATACCAATTTCCCGTGATTTCTTCACTTAGTTGCGAGATTGGTACATTTTATAAGGGTCAATGAAAATACACCTAAAAGCATGAAGAATTGGAGGAAAAAGAGAGAAAAAAGGGAAGAAACTAAAAAGAAAGTTGAAGGAGAAGGAAATCAAAGAAGAAGAATGGCCCAAGCTGTAAGGCCCAACCCAAATTTTGGGCAGATGACTTAGACACTGCCAGCGTCCCTGGCAGAAGCTTTGCGTGCTGAAGAAAATCCTGAACGCTGCTGGAGTTATCCTGAACGTTTCCAGCGTGCGGACACAGAGAACATATTTTTTAGGCCAGACGCTGCTAGCGCATCATGGGACGCTGTCAGCGCCTGAAGCCCTAATCTAGCCCTATAAAAGGTTTCTCCAGCCAGCCGTTTAAAGAGACATCCAAGGAGCGAGAGAGCAAGTTTTTTAGAGTAGATTTTAGAGACATTCTTTCATTAAAGTTTAGTTCTTTAGGATTATAAGTAGTTTGGAAATTTTTGTAAAGTGATTGTACAGAAGAAGAAGATCGATTCGGGTGACACGAAGAGATCAATTCTGCCACTTCAAACACTCGGTTACGTCTATTGTTCGGTCTCATTCCGAGCCGAATTTTATGTCTTTTATAGGGAGTCTTGCTTGTTTTAGCCCCATTATTATATGTTAGATATGATGTTTTCTTAGTTTTGTAGGTTAATAAGGTGTTAGAACAAAACCCGAGCGAAAATAGCAAAAACGGAGCAAAATTTCACAAAGTATGGAGAGCAGCAGCAAAAGTGTTGGACAGTAGAGAGTCACGCCCGAGTTAGCCTTGGTCGCGGGCGTGACCTGATCCTGTGACTTATGTGACATGTTGATTTCAGCCAAGGAGAGGAAAGGACAGGAGGTTGTCACGACCAAGTCATGTTGGCTCGCGCCCGTGACGTGCCCCTGTGATGTCAAGGAAATTGCCAAGGCAAAGGAAGTCCAGCAAGGGGTCGCGCCCCAGACCGACTCGCCCGCGACACTCTATTTTTCTGCGCTATTTTTCTGGGTGAAACGCTGAGTTTTGTGTAACCAACTTGCTTTGTATATATACTGTAGGCTGCGGATTTTGCTGGATATCTAGGTTTGAATTAGGTTTTATTATAGTTTTAATCTACTTTTTAGCATTTGTTCTTCTCTCACTTAGGGTTTCAAGTTAATTGTTCTCCAAGTTTTCTTGTGTTCTTGATTGTAATCAACATTTCTTGCAAGCAATTTCACAAATTCTTTTCTTGTTCTCTTGTTTTCTCTTGTTTTCATTGTTGATTGTGATTCATAGTTCATAGGTTAACCACCAAACTCAATCCATTTTAGTGAAAAGGGGGATTAAGGATCACAAATCCTACTACAAAATGACGATTTGAGTGTTTTTAGTAACCTTATTCACAACTTTCTTATTTGTTCGGGGAAAGTTCCAAAATGAAGATCAAAGATGGAGGTTGAAGATTGGAGAATATGTTGAGTCTTCAAGGGTATGGACTTAGTACCTAATTTCATTATTAATTAGTTTATTGCATTGTTACTTGATATTAATTGCTTCCTTGATTAGTGTGATAGAATTTACTTGCTATTGAATGCATTTCTTGTTAGTGTGATAGTTTACTTGATATTGATTGCATTTGATTGCTTTTGACTAGTTTTTGGTGATAGCTTCTTGATGGTTATGTCTTAGTTGCATGATTAGGATTAGTTTAATAGCTTAATTTACATAATTTACCGCTTTCTGCACTTGGACTCCTTATCAAACCAATATCCTAAACAAGCCTAAAAACCCATCCTCGTGATTCGACAACCCTACTAAAAACCACAAAAACAATAATTGAACATCTATTTTCTTTATGCTTTTCAGTTTTAATTCAGTTTTTGTAATGTTAATTTCTAGTATTATAAGTAGTTAAATACACCTTTGTTTGGGGGATAAACTCGATGTCCTTTGATTGAATTTTGAATACAATCTCGGTGTGAAGTTATTTCTTTTAATCGTTTAATCTTCGTATTTTGTTTGTCATAGTAATTTGGTTAACCGCCTTGGTTGGTTTAGATTCTTAATATCAGAGTGAAAGTTTGTATTTTGAATTGGAAACACGAAGATTGAATAGGCTAGAAAACAGTTAGAAATAATGGTTTTTTGCTTAGGGTCAATTACAATCAGTTCTTATCTTTGATTAGGTTAAATAGCCATGAAAATAGGTATTTTCTAATCGCAGTAACTCACCTCGAACCGAAAGATTGCTATGAAAGGCCTTAGAAAGGTTGTAGACCCCAAATTTTTTTACCACTTTACACCAGGATTGTTGATTAGTTGATTGATTGACTAGAGTGGACTCCCTTGAACTCTTTTAACTATTTGATAAAAACCCTAAAAATTTATGCTTTCTTAGTTTAATCTTCTGAATTACAACAACTATTTGATCGACCTAGCATGCTTTGCAGTGAACTACTTTAGTGCGTAGTTGAACACAAATCCCTGAGAGAGAACGACATTTATATACTACAGAGACCAGTACACTTGCGGTACACACCTAATATCTTTTAAGGCCTATCAAGTTTTTGGCGCCGTTGCCGGGGATTTGTTTCACCAACCACCATTAAACGAAAGCACTCTGGTTAACTAGGTAATTTCTTTTCTTTATTTTTCTTTATCACTCTTGATTACGCTTGGTGTTCTTGTTTTTGTCTTTTTCAGGTTTATGCAAAAAGACTTCTCTTTCGAATCCGACCCCGAGATCAAACCTACTCTGCGGGAGAGAAGAAAGCAAGCAAGACTGGAGAAAGAACAACAAGAGCAACAAGAACAACAGAAAGAACAAGAAGAGGAGCAAGCTAAAAGCGAAGAAGAAGAGATGGCTGAACAACAACGAACGATAGGGCAATATGTGACACCCAATGTCACTAATCCACAATCAGCTATCGCAGTCCCTGCAGTTGCAGCAAATGATTTTGAGCTACGTCAGTCACTGATCAATTTGGTGTCTAAAGCACCATTTCATGGGCTGCCGAGCGAAGATCCAAACCGACATCTGCGACTTTTTCGCCAAGCTAATGACACTTTCAAGGCTAACAATGTTTCGGATGATGCTATTAAACTGAGGCTCTTCCCGTTTTCTTTAGAAGGCAACGCATGGGAATGGTTTGATTCGCTCCCACCCAATTCAATCACGACATTCGACGGACTCGCAAGCATGTTCTTGGCAAAATACTTTCCTCCCAGCAAGCTTACAAACTTAAGGAACCACATTTCAACATTCATCCAAGAACCTGACAAGACACTTTACGATGCCTGGGAAAGATTTAAGGACATTCTTCGACAATGTCCTCAACACGGGTTCGAACCTTGGGTTCCAATCCAATCATTCTTCAACGAAGCATCCTCTCAGTAGCTGGAGGCAATCTTTTGGACAAGACTGTGCCCCAACTTACAAACCTGATTGAGCAATCAGTGAACAACTCGTATCAATGGATCAAACCCCGCCACAGAGGGGGATGTAAGCTAAACGTTGATGCTATTTCTTTATTATTTTCTAAGCTTGATACTTTGACGCAGAAGATGGTCTGTTGGAGCTCGCTTCCAAACCTTCCGACGTGTAATACTTGTCAGTCGACCGAGCATGAGACTTTGACTTGTCCCTCAGGTGGAATTAGTAATGAACAGATCCAGCAAGCCAACTATGTTGGCAACCAAAGGCAAACTTTTGATATGAATTCCAATACCTATCATCCTGGACTAAGAAACCACCCAAACTTTTCTTACAGAAATAACCAACCCACTAGTCCTCTTCAAGGACAAGGACAAAAATACGTACCCCCGGGATGTCAGAGACTACCACCACAAGGTCCCCCTCAATAATCAAACTTAGAAACCTTAATGGAAAGTCTTATAGCGGGGCAACAAAAACAAGAAGGGGTGATAATAGATTTAATGCAAAAGGTAGAGGCTTTAGCGACACACAATAAAATTTTAGAAAATCAAATCGCTAACTCAGCAACTCCCTCTACTAGCCTACCCCCTCAACCTGTCCCAAATCCGAGAAACCAATGCTTTGCTATAGATTATGAGGAACATGACCCTAAGTATAAAACTTCAAAAGAATCCATTACACCTAGAGTAGCCAAGGTAGACCTCGAGCCTAACCGAAGTGAGGGTACCATAATACCCTCGGTTATGCCTAAAAACGGAGATATGGGGAATTTTATGATCCCTTGCCAATTAGATGGTAGGTCGATTAAATATGCTCTATGTGATATAGGGTCCGGAGTAAATGTCTTTCCAAAGTCCTACCTAGCAAAATTGAACCATAGGGAGATAAGAGTGACTAGCACAACTCTTCGATTAGCATATAAGACCCCTATACAACCCTTTGGAGTCTTACATAACGTCCCTCTAAAGATAGGAGAACACTTTGTGCCAGTAGACTTCATGGTTCTAGACACAGGAGAGGATCCTGCACCGTAAATTATCCTAGGCAGATCCTTTCTTTCAACTGTGAATTGCAAGATGGATATGAAGAAAGGGACAATGGTTATCGAGCTAGGGAAGTCGATGATAGAGTATGAGGTACAAGCAAACAAGAAAGTCCAACAAGCAATGGAAAAGACTCAAGATGATGGTGATCCGGTTCTGAAATCAATCCAAGAACGGATCAAGGACCGCGATGATTAAGGGTCAATAACGTCGAGCTAACGACGTTAATCAAAGCACCTCAGGGAGGGTACAACACTCTTCTTTTATCTATTCCTCCCTACTTTTTATTTATTTTTTGTTATCTCTTACTATTTTTATCTCTTAAGTAATTTTTACCTTGTTATTTCGTTAATTTTTCTTTATATTGTGTAGAGAAAAGAAGAAATTTAGATCAATTTTTTGTTATTATTGAAGTTTTACTTTCTAACCTAATGATTTTAGAGTGAGTGGATGTTTGTAGGGATTTATGGCATGCCAAAGTGCAGAAGAAGCAAAAGGAAACAAGGAAAAAGGGGTTAAGTAATGAGATATCTGGAAAAAAATCGAACAATTTTGTCAGGTAGAAAAACGCTGCCAGCGCCCACTAAACGCTGGCAGCGCCTCTTCCAGCAGCAAGCAGGTAATGAAATTTTGTTGCACGCTGCCAACGCCTAGCAAACGCTGGTAGCGTTTTTGGGTTTTTCACGAAAATTTTGCCCGCCTTCTCACTTAGTTGCCCCCCTTCAAATCAAAACTCAACCTACCTTTTTACTTTCTCCTAATCCCTCGACGAAAACGCTGCCCCCCTCTCCCCACATCCTCCTCCTCTTCTCTTGCTCTTCACCGGCGCACACCCGCACCACCACCTCTCAAAAATTAGTATAACCACCAAGATTACATCAAAGCCAGAAACGCAAATAGGGAAGCAAAAAGCCGCCCCGTCTCGATATTCAAGAAGTAGCAACCCCTTCAATTTTGAAGGGCACATCAAGGCTAGGTATGATTCTCTTTCAAAACGAGTTTTAATACCTACTAAATATCTGCATGAGGACTTCTTGAGAAAATATGGAATGCTTGATGATGTTCTTTGGTTGTAGGGACGTGGCCAATTGACCCATATTGCTAGGCTAGGTGAGCCGACCAATAGGGGGATTACTTTGGAATTTCTTAGTATTATTGAGGTGAACCTCCATGGGAGGGATGGTCTTATTTGTTTTCAACTTCTTGGTAGGGATAGGGAGATGACTATCTCTGAATTTTCCTGTGCTTTTGGTCTCCCCGAGCGCACATGTAGAGACCCGCACCTTATTCCTTTAAATTAGGACGAGAACGGTTTCTTTCGCAGGATAGCTGGTGTCGATGACTAAGACCCTAGCAACTCCACCCCCACCCTTATTAGGAACCCCGCATTGAGGTATGCTCACCGCATCCTTTCTTGCGGCATTTTTGGGAGGCCTGGTAGTTTAAACAAGGCTACAAAATCTGATTGTTATATGTTGCATGCTATGCTTAATGCCGACAACCACACTGACCCTGCCGCCCTATTTTCCTTGCACCTTTCACGTCTTGCTACCTCATCCACCGCAAGGATCGCCATAGGTGGATATATCACACACCTAGCGCGCCAATATGGCTTTAGACCGACCATGGCCACCTCTGGCCGTGTTCCTAGTAGCATGTTTATAGATGGAGATCAGTACCATTCTTTTGGAATGTGCAAATTTGATAGTGACCAGCGCTGTTTGTGGATTTATCCCAACAATGTTAGGTTTCCCTTGCCTCACCCCCATCGATCTCCTCAAAACAAAGCAAACCTTCGTTGGATGCCTCCCCTTCCTAAGGTCAAGCCCCAACAAAAGTCCGAGCTTGAACAACAACAACCTGACCCTCAACCCCAACAACCTCCCATAGATCATGAGGCGCGTTACCACGATCTCCAGTTAGCCATTGGCCGGACCGAGCGCTGTGTAGATGAGTTGCAGGAGTACCTTATTGAGACGAGGAACCAATCTGACTTGCATTTCACACGTCTTGACGAGTCTATCACCCACCTTTCCGACCTTATTCAGGCTATGTTTGACCAGTCCTTGCCTCCACCGCCTAATGACCCAACCACCCCATCCCCACCGAGCGACGATGAATAATCTTTTGCTCTACTCCTTCCCTCTCACCATTGTCTTCTGTATTGAGGACAATGTAGTGTTTAAGCATGGGGGGGGGGGGGAGATTGGTTATTTATCCACTTCGTGAATATTTCTTCTTATTTCTCTTTATTTCTTTGATTTTCTCTTATCTTTATTTTATTTTCGTCTTTCTTTTTCTTATTTCTTGTTTATTTTTTATATTTTAGTGTGGTTTTCTTGTTTTTTGTGTGTTTCTTTCTTTGAGTTTTTCAGTCTTTGTGTGTCTTTGATTGTTTTTAGATTTCCTTTCTAAGTTTTCTTCTTAGTTTTTCTTCTAGTTTTAGAATTGCATTCACCTAGTTTGCATTAATTAGAACATGCTAGATTTTTCTTTTCTTTTCTTTCCCTAGTTTGTTTTCTTTTTCTTACTTTTGCATTCACTTTGACAAAATCCGAAAATCCAAAAAAAAATCAGAAAAGACAAGAAAAACCAAAAAATATAAGCTAGGATTAGGATTAATAATCTGAAACACCTTCGATGATGATTTGTAAACCAATTTTACTTTCAGTTTGCCTTGCTTCACCTAGAAAAAATCTGGATGAAAACTTAAAAGCTTTTAAACCTATTTCTTCAAATCTTCTGATTTTGAGTCAAGTTATGAAAAGTGTGCTTATCAACTTTGACTATCTTAGAAGATGTGAATATGCATGCCGCAAATCGTTGGGCTAGGTTTAGTTGATTGAGCCCTAACCCGTGAGTCCACATAACCAAAAGTATGGATTGATCACTTTTATCGATCCTTTTATTTCATGAGTGACTCCACCATTGGTTGCGTCTCTAAAACTTGTTTTGCATCTTGCTTGAAACTCCATCTTTGCATTGCACGCTGTGACAAAGTGATTGAGGCATTCTTTTCTTTATTATTGAAATTACATAGCCAAACAGCCTCCCTAACATTATAATTACCACTCTTTTTGCCCCGCCTAGCCTTTGTTTATCCTTCTTTTATGATTGAACCCTGACAATACAAGCCTTGGCCTGTAATAATTCCTACCCTTTGCCTTGCTTGGATGCGTGAGAGTTTGGTATTTTTTAAGAGAATAATTGGTTTGGTGTGCTTTGAATGAAAGTAAGGAGTTTGGGAGTGATTGTGGTCTTTGATCAAATTGGGACACATTATACTCAATCATTATGAGTTGGCGTTTGGCTATGTTATTATAGTATCATATTGAGGTCAAGCTATGTTATTATGTTTTTCATATCCCTTGATCACCCACCAAAAAGAAAAGTAGTAAAAGAAAAAGAAAAAGAAAAAAAGAGAAAAAGAGTTCCAAGAAGAAAAGCGTGATTAGGGAATCTCAATTGAAAGTTCTGAAAGCTTTTGACTCGGATGTAAAGTTAGATATCAATGAGGGAGAAAAACGGGTTCCTTGCATAAATTAAGCAAGAAGGTGAGTTGAGAGCAATTCTTTGTTGAAAATCAGTCCAAGCATGGCTCTTTAGCGCGCTCCTCATACCCTAAATATTACCACTCCTTTCCCCTAGCATAAGCCTCGTTACAACCCTGAAAAGTCCTCTTGATTGTTACTTGTGTTTTTGCATTCTAGCAGTGGAGAGCGAGATTCTTACCAAGCTTATGGTAGGTCGCTTCTTTTGGTCTGAGTATGAGAAAAACCAACATATATATTCAAATTTGAGTGTTTGAGTGTTCATATTCTATCCCAAAGTGAGGTTTGCTCTTTTGACTGGCCTGCGTCCATAA
This sequence comes from Portulaca oleracea, assembly GCA_029582165.1. Taxonomy (NCBI): domain Eukaryota; kingdom Viridiplantae; phylum Streptophyta; class Magnoliopsida; order Caryophyllales; family Portulacaceae; genus Portulaca; species Portulaca oleracea. Next base: position 21,878,343 of record CM055883.1, on the reverse strand, counting down.
TTAACCGCGCATATTTACATTTTTCTTGAGACTGTTGGCGAACTTGTTCTCTTTCTTTGATTTCGAAAACTTCGTCCTATCTACTTTTGCACTGATTTTTGTTTTCTTCCTTATTGATCTTGGTGTTTTCTTGTTGGACTGATGTGTTTAATTGGTTAGCCTGATGGGGTGTTCATTTTTGTTCTTTTTAACCTTATCGTAAACAGCAGTCGCTTCTCTTTCTTCCTAAGTCTCGTTTTCCTATTTGAGCCCTTCCTCCTGTTTTTGATTCTGACTTGTTTGAGGACAAGCAAGAGCTAAGCATGGGGAGATTTGATCAGTGATTATTTTATTGTAATTTTTAGGGCTCAAACACATGTATTTAATGCTTTTTATACCCGGAATTCCATGTTTTTATACCAATTTCTCGTGATTTCTTCACTTGGTAGCAAGATTGGTACATTTTGTAGGGATCAATGAAAATACACCTAAAAGCATAAAGAATTGGTCGAAAAAGGGAGAAAAATGTAAAGAAATTAAAAAGAAAGTTGAAGGGGAAGAAAATTAAAGAAGAGGAATGGCCCAAGCTGCAAGGCCCGGCCCAAATTTTGGGCGGATGACTTAGACGCTGCCAGCACCCACTGGACGCTGCCATCGTCCCTGGCAGAAACTTTGCGTGCTGAAGAAACTCTTGAACGCTGCCGAAATTATCTTGAACGCTGCCGGCATGCGGACACGGAGAACATATTTTTTAGGCCAAACGTTGCCAGCGCCTCATGGGACGCTGCCAGCGCCCGATGCCCTAATCGAGCCATATAAAAGGTTTCTCCAGTCGGCCGTTTAAAGAGACATCCAAGGAGCGAGAGAGCAAGTATTTAGAGTAGATTTTTAGAGAGTTTCTTTCATTAAAGTTTAGTTCTTTAGGATTATTAGTAGTTTGGAGATTATTGTAAACTGACTGAAGAGAAGAAGAAGATCGATTCGGGTCACAAGAAGAGATCGATTCTGCCACTTCAAACACTCGGTTACTTCTATTTTCTTTATGCTTTTCAGTTTTAATTTAGTTTGTGTGATGTTAATTTCTAGTATTATGAGTAGCTAAATACCTTTTTTTGGGGGATAAACTCGATGTCCTTTGCTTGATTTTGAATACAATCACAGTGTGAAGTTATTTCTTTTAATCGTTTAATCTTCGTATTTTGTTTGTCATAGTGATTTGGTTAACCGCCTTTGCTTGGTTTAGATTCTTATTCTCAGAATGAAAGTTTGTATTTTGAATTGGAAAGACGAAGATTGAATAGGCTAGAAATCCGTTAAAAATAATGGTTTCTTGCTTAGGGTCAATTACAATCAGTTATTATCTTTGATTAGGTTGAACAGCCATGAAAATAGGTGTTTAGTCTGATCGATGTAACTCACCTCGAATCGAAAGATTGTAGGCCTTAGAAAGGTTGTGGACCTCGAATTCTTTTATCACTTTACAGAAGGATTGTTGATTAGTTGATTGATTGACTAGAGTGGACTCCCCTTAACTCTTTAACTATTTGATAAAACCCTACAAATTTCTGCTTTCTTAGTTTAATCTTTTGAATCATTACGACAACTATTTGATCGACCTAGTATCCTTTGCAGTGAACTAGTTTAGTGCGTAGTTGAACACAAATCCCTGAGAGAGAACGAAATTTTTATACTACACAGACCCGTACACTTGCGGTAGACACCTAATACCTTTTAGGGCCTATCACCAACCATCCATAAACATATTGCACGGGGAAAATAACCTCCAGCTTACTCAAATTCTTAATAGAAGAAATCTTGTACAAACCTTGGTAGACACTAGCCAAGGTTGGGATGGCCAAATTCACATGTTGTCCATGCGCAATCTGGCTAGTAGCCTTGAACACAGGGCGGATGAGGTTAATCATGTCAATTGGTAGTGGAAAGGAACATAAACAGCAAGATATGAGGGCAGCCAGGTAGACCTCTTCTACCAATGACTCGGGAACGCCGAGAAGAATAAAAGGATTTTTTTCCTTCTTGGTTCGGGCTGGACGTTTAGCGTTGGATCCAAGAGGACAGTAGGTATCTAGGGGAACTCCTTTCCGCCTTCCATTGTCTCGTGGGGGAGGGCTTGCGTAATTCTTCGAACTGCGACACTAAAAACGCACCCATTCACTATCAGTAGTTGAACGATGCCATTAACATCTTGACATTGATTGCAAAAAGTAGAAAAAAGATAGATGCAGAACTTTGGTATATTGTTATCTCCTTGGCCGGCAGACAACAACGCTTGGGCGGAAGGAACAACTTCTTCATAGTAAGACCCATTGGCCGGAAGCCTAGCTATCTTCCACATGTCCGACAAGAAAATCGACATTTCTCCATCCTCTGTGCATAAGGTGTTAGTAGTAGGGCACCATAGTTCACAAAAAGTCTTGAAAACATTGAGGCTGAGGTAGTAAGAAAACAAAGATGCGTACAATCCATTATAAATCCTCCAGTCTATGAGTTTGTCCTTATTACGACCAAGAACGTCCTCAAGCCAGTCCCAATAACATGGAATATAGAAGTTGTCGTTAAGCAAGAAATTCCCCCATGTTATTGACCTGTCGACAATGCGATGGTAAAGCAGGGGCGATGGTTTTTGTACTGGAAATGAAGCTCCGAACAAGGGAGAAATAAGCTTCAGAGCTTTATAGTTGTGAGTGACGGTGTCGTCTGAGTTCAGTACATCGCGGGTAGAAGTGACGCTCGATTGAGAATTCGTGAGTTTTCCATCGAGCAAAGACTTCTTATAGGGTAGCGGCGTCGGTGCATCAACCCGAAGCGTTATTCCATCCTCGATAGTGTCATCCTCCTTGCCCAAGATGGTGACAGACGGTGATTTTGAAGATGAGTCAACAAAGTGCACCATGATCTCTATCAGTGATGTGAAAGGCAAGAATGTCGCAAGGGAGTACTCAGGGTAGGGCAAGCTGACGACATAATCAACCAAGACAGTCCTGAAGAGAGTAGTTTAGGACTACCCTACGTCAGTACGCTTAGGAGTAGCACAGAAAGCAGAGAAGATGACGTTGTCGACCCAAACAGTCCTAAAGAGAGTAGTCTAAGACTACTCTACGTCAATACATTGAGAAGTAGCACAGAAAGTGGAGAAGACGACGCTATCGATCTAGACAGTCCTGAAGAGAGTAGTCTAGGACTATCCTATGTCAGTGCGCTGAGAAGTAGCACATAAAGCGGAGAAGACGACACTGTCGACCTAGACAGTCCTGAAGAGAGTAGTCTAGGACAACCGTACGTCAGTACGCTAAGGAGTAGCACAGAAAGAAGAGAAGACGACGTTGTCGATCCAGACAGTCTTGAAGAGATTAGTCTAGGACTATCCTACGTCAGTACGCTGAGGAGTAGCACAGAAAGCGGAGAAGATGACGTTGTCGATCCAGACAGTCTAGAAGAGAGTAGTCTAGGACTACCCTACATCAGTACGCTAAGGAGTAGGCAGGACACTAGCAATGACGAAGGACAACTTCAAATAGGCGACTCCAATTAATTTGAATTCCCTACACCAAAAAAGTGACAAAAAAAAGTGACAAGTGTTAGAAAATATATATATTAGAAAAAGTCAAAAGATGAAAAAAAGAAAGAAAAATGAAAAAGTCAACAAAAAAGACAAAAAGACAAAAAGGTATTTTTTAAAAATAAATAAATAAATAAATACGTGACAATCACGTATAAGTCTATGTGTAATGGTGTCCTTGGATTTAAGGGATGAGTGGGGTATAAATAGTGGAAATAGTATTATTTTAATGGGTGTTGGAATATGTTATTGGTAATGGTGTCCTTAGAATTGGAGGATGAGGTGAATGATGAGTGGGATAGGGAGTAATGTTTTATTGTATTATGGGACCCACTTGTAGAGTATAATTATTTTCAATAAATGATTAAATTAAATTGTTTTTTATAAATAAAATATTAAGATATAATTAGGAATTTGAAATTTTTTTATTAATAATTAATTTTATTTATTTATTTATAAATAAAATATTTTCTTTATTGATTTTTATATAATATTTTTTATTAATTTTTTATAAATAAAATATTTTTTTTTTGATTTTTTTTATTATAAATGATTAAATTGATTTTTTTCTATAAATAAAATATTAGGCTAGTATTCAAACATTAAACCTCAACATTAATATACAATACAACAAACCTCAAGATTAATATAAAATAGGATTATTGGATAACAATAATACCAACTTTGAGGGTATTGGTCAATAATAATACCAACAATTTTGTTGGACATTAACAGTACCAACTTTGGACCTATTTTCCGCTAATAGTACGCCACCGAGTTGGTAATTGTTTGACTCGACGAAAAGATGAAGTGCCCCCTGATTGTGTGATATGGAGGCTGGAGCAAGTGGAAAAAAATGTTGATTGTCACTTGTTTTTCTCAATTAACCAGTATTGACCAATTTAGCTAAAAACAATTAAAGTTTTATTTTTACATTATTGTTTTGCTAAGTTGATTAATGTTGCTTACTGACAAAAAAATGTGGTACTTAACGTTTTTTCAACTTGTTGGAGCCTTTAGCTTAGAGAATTAGGTGACATATCATCTTTCTCCTAAGTCAAAAACCTACTAACTCAGTGTTGTACTATTACTGGAAAATAGGTCAATAGTTGGTACTACTAGTGTCCAACAAAATTGTTCGTATTATTATCGGCCAATACCCCCAAAATTTATATTATTGTTATCCAATAACCCTATAAAATACAATAAACAAAATAAAAATGCAACATAAAAATTAGGATTAAACACACACAAAAATAAATGAAAATACTTTTAAAAAAAGTACATAAAATACTGAGTACGACATAAATAAAATTAATTAATTATGGATGGCAGAGATGGTTTGATTAGTTCTGATTGTACGTAGCTCCGTAACGGTTCCATATTTGATTAACCAACGTATTTTAGAGCTGCAGACCTTCCTTTCTATCAGTAGTCTTCAGTTTCTCTTTCAACCATTCTTCGAAAACTCTGGGTCGACCAATGGTAGGTGATGTAAGTTCTATTTCGTCTAATGGTATATCATATTGTGGTTTGCCGAAGCTGTAGTTGAACGTGTCTCGCCCATCTTCGACGACCAAGTTATGGAGTATGACACACGCCCTCATAACTTTTTTCATAGTTGGTGACTTCCCAAAACCGAGCTGGGCGTCGAACTATAGCGAATCGAGCCTTCAAGATTCCAAAAGCTTGTTCAACATCTTTTCTAGCTGCTTCTTGATGAGTTGCAAATAACTTGTGTTTCGGCAGCTGTGGTTTTGATATGGATTTGACTAGAGTGGGCCTGTACGGATAAATACCATCAGTAAGGTAATATCTATAATTAAAATGTTCACCGCTAGCAGTGAATTGAACTTCCGGTGAACGACCTTCGAGTAAGTCGTCAAACAATGGCGACTGCTGAAGCAGAGTTATGTCATTGTTCAACCCAACAGCGCCAAAGAACGCATGCCATATCCAAGTTTCGTACGACGCAACTACTTCTAACACCACAGTTGTTGTCCCTTGGTAGCCACCTTGGTATTGCTCTTTCTACGCAACGGGACATTTGTCCCACTCCCATTGTATGCAATCAATACTTCCAAGCATGCCTGGGAAACCACGTTGTTTGGCCACGCGTAGGAGACGAAACATATCCGCTTCGTTGGGTTTCCGCAAGTATTTAGGTCCAAAACATTGTTGAACACCCTCACAAAATTTGTTGATGCACTCCAAAATAGTTTTTACCCTCACTATTCGTTTCTGAATAATCGCTCCCATGACAATTTTCGAAGTTTGACAAAGTTTTCTCGTTCTTTGTCGTCCACAATATGTGAGAGATCCATATTAATGGTTTTCATATCCAACTCTCTCTGCTTAACCTTCATATAATTTCTCTACTCTTCCAACTCTTGTTCCTTCATCTTCGCATAATTCCTCCGCTCCTCCAACTGTTGCGCCTTCAACTCTGCGAGCCTTGCAAGTGTATCCCCCCTTTTATCATCATGTTGTGACATTAAACTCAGCTGTTCAAGAACAACGGTCAGTGGAGCATTGCTGTATGAAGATGAAGCGTTTCCTTTGCCATTTGCTTTCCTTTTTGAAGCATCTTTTCCAGGTGGTCGGTTGGTACGAGTCTGGGTTGTAGTTTGATCTTCCTTGTCCTCATCAATTCGAACACAATTTGAATTCGAACCGGAACTTGTGTACGCTTCACTTGCTGTATTCTTCGTTCTTTTCGTGGACTGTTGCATCTTTTGGTCTTTGTTAATCTCGTGCATCTTCCATTTTTCCTCATTGCACAGTTGTTGCCAACATTTTTCAAGAGTGAAAGTCTTCCCATACTTCGCTTTGTATGCCTCTTTTACGAGGTTGATTAAATCAGATTCACTACAGCCACTCGGATCACGGCGTGCGACACTTGCGTACACGGAGCAGAAGTTCGTCACAGCCACCTTGATCCTCTTCCACCGGCCCGTCATGGATGATGCAGTCCTCCCTTCTGGCCACTGAACATCCAAGCGTAGCGCCTTCGCTTGGCAAAAGTAATCATACATCCGTTTCTCAAAGGTTTCTCTCTTCTGGCCCGTTCCGACTATTGGATCCTTGCTCACATTTAACCATGCACTGATGATAACTTCATCCTCTAAATCTGCCCACTCCGCTGCTTCTTTTCTGGCTCTTGAAGGCTGTGTTGGAGTGGCCTCGTTTCTATTAATTTCATTGTCGTTGTCTTGAACATCAACTGGTTGACTCTGAGATCCAAGCCGAACCACATCATTCCCATCGTCGGTCAGCATCCCAAAGAACGACCTCGATGGAGGAGGGACATATGTGGGGTGGTTTGGTTGGGAAAAATTTTGTAGGTTCGAAGTCTGAGAGAGATTATGGTAGTAATCGGCATTTAAATCGTAGTCATAATAACTACCATATTGAGGATAACAATCTTGAGGAGGAGGAGGTGGTTGGGACTTTCGATAATTGGGTTGGCTATTCTCAGATCTCCTGTCCATTTTGCTGAGACAAGGGAAATTTTTTAACAGTTGGTAAGATGAATTCAGTACAATATTTGAGAGTTGTGTGAACCAGCAATACTACATGGAGCTCTATTTATAGACAATTTGATTTCAAAAACTAGCCGTTGTAAAGTAGCCATTGGAATATAGCCGTTGTAAAAGTAGTCGTTGTAGAACGTAGTCGTTTTTTCTTTTTATTTTTTATTTTTCATTGTGAATTTAATTTTGTAAAGTATCCATTGCAAATTACTTAACACTAAATTTTGTCGATTAATAATTTATAAATATACTACCGTACATATTAAATAATTAATCACACAATTCATTCATTATATTACAATTAATTGCACAACAAATATATACTTTTTTTAAAAGATATAATTACAAGTACAAAATTTTGAAAATTAAATTTAAAATGGAAACAAAAAAATTAAATTTAGAATGGAAACAAAATTTTGAAAAATAATAAGAACTCAAAATAATAAAAAAAAATTTCAATTATTATAATTAATTTCACAACAAATATATAATTTTTTTAAAAAAAAAAGTGTTACAATTACAAAATTTTGAACATTAAATTTAAACCCTAAACAAAGAATTTAAATTGAAGAGGAAACAAAATTTTGAAAAATAATACAAACTCAAAATTATTTTTTTAAATTATATAATTGTTTTAAAAAAAATTAATACAATTACAAAATTTTTTTAATTAAATTTACAATGGAAACAAAAAATTTAATTTAGTACGGAAACAAAATTTTAAAAAATATTACAAACTCAAAATTATTTTGAAACAAATAATATTAGTTAAATATATTTTTAAAAACAAATATTACAATTGCAAAATTTTGAATTATAAATAAAAAAAAGAAAAAACAAACAAGAAAAAGAAACCCAAAAGAAACGGAAAGAAAAGAAAAAAAAAGAAAAAATAATACAAAGTTGAGGCAGAGGCGGGCCCTACGCAACCTCGGCCAAACGCGCCCCACAACGCATGAACTGCACGCGCCTGACTCAAAAAAAAGGTTGTGCAATTCATCGCCCTCTCCTGCGACTGGGTCGTGGTTTTTGATGAATTTAAACCCAATTTTTTCCCAAGGATGCGGCTGCATCCTTCAACTTTATTTCCCTCTCCCCCCTCCTTTTTTTCCTTTATTTTTTTCTCTCCTCCATACTTTTGGGTTTGGGTATGCCATTACACATAGCCTAAGAACTTCCAAATTGGTTTTTTTATTATTATTATTGTAGTGGGTGGGGCCCACGTATAGCAAAGAAAAAGAGAAAAATAATTCAATTGCCTACATTCCAAAATATTCATAAAGAAAGTTTGTTGAATATGAATTCTCAACATTGAAAAGTTCATTTCTTTTAAAACATGTGCGACCCAAAAATGGCCATAGAACCACGTGAGGAGTATAAGGGGGTGACATAAATTGTATTGTTTTTATCCTTTTGTATCTTTAAAATTCCTTTTCCCCCTCTCATTCTCTCTGTTTCATCATCTCCCCCAAATACTGCAAAAACAAAAGATTAAAGAACTCGAGAATATGCTAGATTTTCTTTTTCCTCCTGATCAAATTTCAAAGTCATGATCAAGACACTTCTGCAAGATCGAAATTCATATCACGATTAAGAGCGAAGTGATATTTATACTCAAAATAAAGGACATAATCAATGATGTCATCATCATCATCAAGACTCTCTGTTCTTACTGTCGAAAATCAAGATCTTAATGAAAATCACGTCCAAGATCATGATCATCAGGACATCAAGATCATGGAGATATCTAGACTTGCATCAAGAGTATGATAAAAAAAATCGGCATCATGATCATCATTATGATCAACAAATTTACAAAAAAAAGGGAACAAGATCGTGATGTAAATAATCCCTCCATGATCAAAGGCCAAATCATGTCATAATGGAGGTTGAATCTAGACTTAGAATAGAGTCTGTTTTTAAAGTTTTTTCGTCAAAATCGTCCATATTGCGAAAAAAAACAGAGTCAAATATAAGAAAAGAGCAGTGATTATTTGGTGAATCTGGGCTGCAATCCAAACTCATGAACAACAAGCTTGAATTTGGCAAGCATGGCCAAAAAGAAAACAGTAAAGAAGAAGTAAGGAGACCCAGTAGGAATTCGAACACAAGGAACAAAAAATTGAGTTGAAAGACAGAGCGTATCGGTGGTTCTCAATCAAAAGCTATGAAAAAAATTGGGGTTCAAGGGTGGCTTTATAGTGTTCACTTAACTTGGTCTTTGAATCGTACTTGGACTCCTACATCCACAACTTAGATATCAGATATGGTCGTTCTCGGATATATGATGGGAGAAATAGAATCCTATATGGATCCATCTCCAAGTAGATCTGGAAACCAACCTAAATTACTATTAGTAGGACTGTTCATAATCCGGTCCGGACCGGTTGACAAAAAAAACCCGGACTGAATGGTAACCGGTCCCGGTCTTCGGTCCGAGTTTTTTATGTTTTCGGGTTTCGGTCCGGGTCAGTCCAAACCCGGAAAAAGCCAAACCCGGATTGGAAACCTAATTATTATAAAATTTAAATTTTAATAAAAAAAATTAAAACCATTAAAATTGTATCAAAGCAATCATAATTACCGTTAATCAAACTGAGGTTTCTAAGGACATACATTAAAGCCATTATAGATAAAATTGTATCAAACCCAGACTGTTCTTAATGGCTTTACTATAGATAAAATTTTATGTCCCTTATTGTTCGGGATTGATATAGTAAAAAAAACTAACAAATTGATATATTAACTTCGCCAATTATTACTGATTTTGAAGTTTATTATAGACGTTAAATACGCATATCAAAATATTATCACCTAAAAAAGATATTATATTCTAATTCAACGACCCCTCCCCTTAAAATTAGAAATATTAATATTCTGACATACATTCATCCTTGTCTAACTTTGTATAAGTTCACCTAGATGGTAATTATTATTTATTCTACCATATTATTATATTATTTTATAATTTTTTAATTAATTACTTTCTAAAGTTTTCCACCATTATTCCATAAATAATAACTTACAATACAAAAAAATGTGGTTTCTAAGGACATACATTAATTAACTAATCAGTCATTTTATATATTTTAATAGATAATTTTCAAAAATATCTCAACTGGTCCAAACCGGTCTGGGTTGTTCCGGTCCAAATCCTAACTGGGTTGGTCTGGGTTGAGACCGGTTGTTGTCGGTCCAGTCTTTGGTCCAAAGTTTTTGCTATTTCGAGTTCCAATCCGGTCCGATCTGGTCCGGGTTGGTTTGGGTTTGACCCAATGAACACCCCTAACTATTAGGAGTTTCAAAAAAAAAAAAGAGCCAAAGAGTATGGCGGAATGAGCTATTTAAACACCCCACAAAGCTATAGCCCAATTACCAAAGTGGATTAAAATGATCCATCTTTTTTTTTCTCCTAAAAAACAATAAAATAATATAAAGAAATTATTTTTTATTAGTACCTGAACCAATGATCGAGAACCCACCACTTCAAACAGTCAAGATTCGTATCCGCGACTGACTCTCGAAGGGGGCATTTGTAGGAGATAAAAATTTGTCGGCAAATCAGAAAAATGACACGTGGAAAATAAAGTAAATTTATTCGGCCAATTATTATCTGCCGTGTGCTAAATTAATTACGGCGGTCCATTTAATTAAAAATATAAATGAAAATATATCTTGGCCAATAACGTCTTGACACATGTCAATTATGATGTAAAAAATAGTAATTATTTCTTTAGTTTAAATAAAGAGATAATTAATTAATTTGGACCCAAGCCCAAAGCCGACTAAAACCCTAGGCAACCCTAGGCTTCCAGAGCCTATAAATAGGGATCATCTTCCTTATTTTCCACACACTCGGCATTCTGTACTTCAGAGAATCCAGAAGCTCGAACTGAAAGCGGCCTCCAGCTCCCAAGCGCCAAGGATCAAAGTCGACAAAAGTTCAAGATCAAAAGTTCCAAGTTTTCTGCACGTCAAGGTAAAGAACTACAACTGAGTTCTTCAGCTCGACCTGCACTCGAGATCGAGATCAAGCATCCGTGCCCTCGTCTCACCCAAGTTTTAGGAGATTGAATCAGAGGACTACTTTATTGTATTTAATACACTCAAATATTAATACAAATTATACTTGTTTCTCAATTTCCTGTCTTTATTTATTTCAAGGCTCGGAATTTGTGTTTACACACCCATGAGTAAGATGTCCCACATCAGAAAAGTAAAGGGAAAGCACATGGTATATAAGTAAAGTGAGCTACTCCTCCTAACACCAATTGGTTTTAAGATGGAACCTCACTTAACTTGTGTACTATGGGCCTTGGTTGAAGTGGGATCCCGCCTTGGATCTCCCCAACAAGTGGTATCAGAGACGATGGTTCGTTTGGCTGAGCACAAGGTATGGGAAGGTGGCCCCGTAAAAAAATCTCTATGAACAGAAGCAGGGACCATGGCGCGCTCGCGACTGAGTCTCCTAAAGGGGCAAAGTGGTATCTTGAGACTCAGGTAGAGTAGGGTGCGGCTCTGTAGAGTAAGGTGCGACTAGGACTCTTGAGACAGAGTGGTGGCATGAGACAATCAGGTGAAGTAGGGTGCGACTATGATGGGCTCTTGATAGTGACTTGAAACCTTGGCGGGAGCTCTTATGCTTCCGATCAAAGGGGAAGAGAGAGACTCATGTGTGAAGGGGACAGGGGGATTGTTGCGATTCATCCATGAGTATATCACACATCGAAAAAACAAAGGGAAATGACATGGTATATAAGTCAAGTGGGTTACTCCTCCCAACACCAACTGGTTTTAAGATGGAACCTCCCTTAACTTGTGTACAATGGGCCTTGGTTGAAGTGGGTTCCCGCCTTGGATCTCCCCAATAGAATTTTATGCATTGGTTCGAGCCTTGGACGGTTGGACCATTGGTCGCACTATCTTCGACTGCACCAATTTGTTTTGGATTCTAACCATGAAGCTCTAAAGTAATTGAATGGAAAACATAAGCTTAACTCTCGGCATACCAAGTGGGTCGAATTTCTTCAAAGCTTTAACTTGTAATGAAACACAAGAAAGGAGCATGAATGTTATGGAAAATGCGTTTTCTAGGCGACATTCCTTATTATACATTGTGGAAGCTTGAATTCTTGGCTTTCAACATATCCATCAACTGTAATGCCTTGTAACGCCCTGGAAATTTAAATCTATCATATCGATCAAAGTCAAAAAATTAATTAGCAGCGGAAAGTTCTCAACTTATTATTCGGACTGGGCGTTACTGCCGTACCTCTTTCGAGATACAAGGCAAGCGAAAGGTTCTAACAAAAGTTAACTAATTGGTCCACAATCTAAAACAAAGTCTCAACATTAACTTTACTTAAACAAAAACTAGAATTTATTCTTGACTCATCTAACTTCACTTCCTCACTTCTACGCCCCTTTTTATCCCCAAGTTACTGGTCCGTACCTGAAAACAAAACATTTCACAAATGAGGGGGGGAAACCTCAGCAATACTACTCCTACGCATTTATAAACATTTGCGTAAACATTTGAACACATTTTATAGGGGTGGGGGGTTACAATTCGAAATCTTGTGTGAAAACAACATAATAATTTCTTTCCATCAACTTTTAATAGCGGGCGGGGTTTCCACACTACCCCTCGGAGTCAAAGACTCGCAGAACATGATTCGGAGTCCCAAGGACTCGCATAAACAACATCATTCGACTGATCAGCGCATCACTCATTTCTTTTCTTTTCTTTTATTTCTTTTACTTCTTTTCTTTCTTTCGGAGTCCCACGGACTCGCATAAATATTCCTATTCGACTGATCAGCGCCTAACTCACATCCACAATACCAGGCATCACCTAGTCTCTTGACAGTCCCCCTCACAGGTTCCACCTGGTCTAAGGGGAGACTGCCCGAACCCGCTTTTTAACTCGTATCCGTTAGTTAGGTCCGGTTATCAAGATCCAAATCCTTTCATGTCATAACCAACTTCTCACAAAACCTTTAATGGAAAACCATCAAACAAGCTCATTCCAAAACAGTACCTAAACCATCATAAACCCAAATCTCAAATAACGATAACATTTCAACAAAACAATTTTAACACTTTAATAAAGTCCCTTTGGGGAATGCATATTATATAAAACGCTTAAGGGCATTCACAGGGAATAGGATATAGTATTACCTGCAACTCAACTTCGTCCAATCAAAAGAGACACGGAGCTCTACTTCGGAATCCTCGCTCAACCTAATAAAAGATTCTATAATTAATGCGTACTCTAACGATTTCTTGACAGCATAACTACCCTTCCCCAAATTATAAAACGTTTCACTTAATCATGCGCCGCATAAATTTCTAATCATATACCTAATCAAGAATCACATTACTTAGTATCAAAGAATAACTAAAGAACCTTGTTTTATTTTCTTGCATGGCACTATTCACTATAATTACCAAAATGCCACTAGACATGCATTACACTACAGTAGGTCCCTATTATCACATTTAATTAGTTACAACACATATTTAAGGTTCCTCAACATGTTTCTAAGTCTCATGAGACAACCTTAAAAATACTACACATATGGTATACTTAATATAACATTTAACGACATAGAATTTTAAGACCACACACACTTATCAAAAATAACTTAATACAATAAAGAGAATTCTTCTAATATAGTTTGATAAAAGTAGATTATATAATTTAGTAATCTCTTAGTCATAAAATAAGTTTTCCATAAGGTAACAACGTTAAGCTTTCCACCAAACTTCGTTAAAAAACTAACTTATACTTGACACATAAAAAAGATAGTATAAATATTAGATTGCACCAAAACTTGTAATATAAGAAGTAACTTTAATACTTGTAATAAAACTAAGTTTCGAACATTGTAAATTAATAATATTAATAATAGTAACAAGCTTAAAAACAATATCATCAAACTTGAATATAAAAGTAATGTTGACAATAGAATTCTATTCCTCAATAATTTGAAACACCCATAATCTTACCTAGAACAACTTCAAAGTAACACAAGACTTAGTAGTATTATCTTTTAAAATATTATTATTACTTATAACTTTATCCTATGAACTTTAAGCGGTCGGCGGGTGGTGGTCGAAAAAAGGAGGGGAAAGGAGGAGGAGGTCGAACGAGGGGAGGAGGGTGATGGTGGTTGTGGGTGGTGCCTGGCGTCGAGCAGCAGTAGTATTAGAAGAAGAAGAAGAGGGAGGAGAGAGAAAGAGAGAGGGAGAGGGAGGGAATAGGGGGCTGACAAGTGGCAGCCTGGGATTGGGGGGTACAAGGTATACACGGGTAGTGGGGGAATTGCAACCAAAATCAGAATTCGTTACCAAAAATCAGATAATTTTTGTGGGTGATGTCACCCTCAATGACATCATAAATCACCCAAAAATAAAGGGAAAATATATAATGTATATCCATTAATTCATTTCAGCAAAATCCCGAATAAACAGATAAAATAATTCTCACAACTGATACAAGATTTTTCACCCGATATCCCAAAAATTCCTAACTGATATTTTTAGAACTCTAAAAATTATTACGAAAACACTCGCGGTCCTAAAAGCTCCGCGTGATCAACAGGTAAACATATAATGAATAAAGTCATGTTTTTATCATCTTAACGGTATTTCTACTGGTATTTTCCGGGGTTTTACATCATTCCCCACTTAAAGAAGTTTCGTCCTCGAAACTTAAACTTACCACTATCCATGCAGTTATTCATAAAAACTCGGGGTTTCACATCATTCCCCACTTAAACAAGTTTCGTCCCCGAAACTTAAACTTACTTAGCTGCTGAAAAGATGAGGGTATTTTGTGCGCATTTCTTCTTCGGTTTTCCAAGTGGCCTCCGTTGTGGTATGATTCGCCCACAATACTTTGACTAGTGGGAGAGTCTTCCTGCGCAACTGCTTCTCCCTACGGTCCAAAATCTCAACCGGTTGTTCCTCGTATGTCAGATCTTCCCTTAGCTGCAACGGTTCTGGTTCAATCACATGCGAAGGATCTGCAACATATTTTCTCAGCTGCGAAACATGGAAAACGTTGTGTACTCGAGGTAGATCCCCTGGTAACTCCAATTTGTAAGCCAATTCTCCTATGCGCTCCAAAATAGGGTATGGCCCAATGTACCTTGGAGTCAATTTCCCTGATTGACCAAATCTCATGACTCCTTTTGTAGGAGATACCCGTAGGAACACATAATCTCCCACCTCAAACTCCAAGGGTCTTCTCTTTCGGTCGGCGTAACTCTTCTGTCGACTTTGTGCCGCCCTCATTCTGTCCTGAATGACCCTTACTTTTTGAGTTGTGTGTTGGATCAATTCTGGGCCAATAGTGAGAGCTTCATCAATATCTTGCCAACACAATAGGGTCCTACATCTTTTCCCATATAACGCCTCAAACGGCGACATCCCAATACTAGCGTGGAAGCTATTGTTGTAGGAGAACTCAATCAAGGTTAGCTCGTCGTCCCATGATTCTTTAAAATCTAAAGCACACGCTCTCAACATGTCTTCCGAAGTCTGAATCGTTCTTTCTATTTGCCCATCAGTAGCTGGATGGAAAGCGGTGCTGAAATTTAGCTTAGTACCAAAAGCCTCATGTAACTTCTTCCAGAAACCTGAATGAAACCTGGTATCTCTGTCTGACACGATAGAACTGGGGACTCCATGTAGTCTCACTATCTCTCTAACATATGCTTGAGCCAATTGATCCAACGTCCAGGTGTTGGCCATGGCCAGGAAGTGAGCAGACTTGGTTAATCGATCTACGATCACCCAGATGGCATTGTTCTTCCTTCTGGTCCTCGGAAGACCAGTCACGAAATCCATAGATATTGAGTCCCATTTCCACTCCGGAATTTCTAATGGATGCAACCTGGCCTGGTTTGATGTTCATGTTGACCTTGACCGAGGCAGTCGGGCATCGAGATACGTACTCAGCTACTTCCTGCTTCATATTGCTCCACCAAAAGGTTTGCTTGAGATCCTTGTAAAGCTTATTCCCTCCTGGATGCACTGAGTATGGCGTGTTATGTCCTTCATCCAAAATTCTTTTCTTTAGATCCTCTATATTTGGTACACATACTCGGTTATGAAACCTCATAGTCCCATCTTCATGTATCACAAAACCAGGTGCTTTCCCTTGGATTACTTCTTCTCTTATCTTCACCAACTGCAAGTCTAACTCCTGAGAATTTTTAATTTCCTCCAAAAGAGTCGGACGGATGTCCATGGCGTTCAATACCGCATCCTTTCCCGGAACCTTTACATTAAGCACTAATCTCCTGAATTCTTCGCATAACTGCAGTGGTAAAGCTATCAAATGGTTCACCTCAGGGTAGGGTCTTCGACTCAAAGCATCGGCTACCACATTCGCCTTCCCGGGATGATATTGAAAATTCACATCATAATTCTTTAGGAATTCTAACCATCTTGTTTGTCAAAGGTTCAACTCCTTTTGAGAGAAAAGGTACTTCAAGCTCTAATGATCAGTAAAGATTTCACAGTGCACTCCGTAAAGGTAATGCCTCCATATCTTAAGAGCAAAAACCATCACGCCGACTCAGTCATGAGTAGGATAATTCCTTTCGTGGGTCTTCAGTTGCCTTGAAGCATAAGCGATCACCTTCCCATTTTGCATAAGCACGCACCCTAGACCACCATGTGAGGCATCACTATAAATAACAAAACCTTCATTTCCTTGAGGCAAGGTAAGAATAGGTGTCGTGGTGAGTCTTTGCTTCAACTCCTGAAAAGCTTTCTCACATTTGTCCGACCATAAAAACTTCAAAGACTTCCTAGTCAGATTGGTGAGAGGTGTTGCAATTTTGGAGAAGTCTTGAACAAACTTCCGATAGTACCCAGCCAAACCCAGAAAACTCCTTACTTCTGTAGCATTCTTCGGTGTAGGCCACTTACTAACAGATTCTACCTTCTGTGGGTCTACTGCAACTCCATTCTTTGAAACAATATGCCCCAGAAAAGCCACTTTCTCCAACCAAAAATCGCACTTGGAAAACTTCGCATATAACTCGTTTGCCCGCAAAGTTTCCAACACCCTTCGCAAGTGTTGCGCATGATCCTCCTGTGTCCTTGAATAGATCAAGATGTCATCTATAAAAGCACTACAAACTTATCCAAGAAGAGTTTGAATACTCGATTCATTAAATCCATAAAAGCGGCTGGAGCATTTGTGAGACCAAAGGGCATAACGACAAACTCATAGTGACCATATCGGGTCCGAAAAGCAGTTTTAGTAATATCTTCTTCCCGAATTCTCAACTGATGATAACCCGATCTCAGGTCAATCCTGCTAAAAACTGCAGCTCCCTTCAATTGGTCGAACAGATCATCAATGCGTGGTAGCGGGTAACGGTTCTTGGCCGTAATCTTGTTTAGCTCCCGGTAGTCAATGCACAACCTCAAACTACCATTTTTCTTCTTCACAAATAACACTGGCGCGCCCCATGGAGAGGTACTTGGTCTTATGTATCCCTTCTCTAACAACTCATCTAATTGTTTCTTGAGTTCTTTGAGTTCCGCAGGGGCTATTCGATACGGAGCCTTAGATATTGGAGTAGCCCCATGTTCCAAATCGTCTAATCCACTTCCTCTTGCGGCACCCGGAATTTCTTCAGGAAATACATCTACGTACTCCTGTACCACAGGAATAATTTCAAGAGGAGCTTTCTCAGCTTTAGTGTCCACCACATTGCATAGAAATCCTTCACATCCTTGTCCCATCATCTTATGAGCTTTTACTGCGGAGATAATTCTCACTCCTTGGCGGAGTTGTTTGTTGTAGTGCACCACCTTTCTTCCATTTGGACTCTTCAAAGTCACCTTCTGCTTCCAGCAATCGATCTGCGCTTGATATTTAGCCAACCAATCCATTCCAAGAATCACATCGAATTCCATTAATTCAAATTGGTGTAAGTCAGCATCGAACTCTTGATCGCCTATCACTATTGGACATTTCTTATACAGCATCCCACATTGCACTACCGCTCCCGTAGGTAAAGATACCACCATAGTTCTTTTTCTTCAGATGATACTAATTTAGCTTTTTCCACTATCTCCGGTGATATAAAAGAATGACTAGCACCAGAATCAAACAACACATAAACATGATAAGAGCACAAAAGAAAAGTACCAGTAACAACATCAGCATTGTTCTCAGCTTCCCCTCTTTTCATTACATAAACCCTTCCTCCAGTATTGCGCGGGGCCTACGGTTGACGAGGTGGTAGCGGCGGAAGTGCTCTAATTGGGTTGCCCCGATTGCCATTATAGCCTCCAGGATTTGGGCGAGGCCTTCCCTGATTCACCGGATATTCAATCCTGCGCTGGTGGTTTGGTGGTAGAGTTCCTCGGTTAGCACCCCCCATAAAATTGGATCCCCCTTCAGCCGGATGGGGACAGTTTCTCACAATGTGATTTGAACTGCCACAGCGATAGCAGACCACTCTGGTTGGATTCTGGCAATCTCTTGCATAATGCCCGGGCCTACCACAAGCCCTACAGTTTACTGCACCAGGTTGTTGGGGTCGTCCCTGATTACCTTGCCACATATTGGGCCTGAATCTCTTGAAGGTAGGTGGTGGTTGAGGAACAAAACGAGGAGGTTCCCTTCTCTTGTCGCCCTGTTTTGTCAATTGTACTATCCGATTACTTAGAACCCGTTCCACATTAGCAGCCACCTCCAGTATATCTTGATATGAGGCGAAAGTGCATGCGGACATTTTCCTGTATATTGTAGTTTAACCCATCCTCAAACCTGTTCATCTTCAGCTTCTCATTCGCAATATAGATTGGTGCAAACCTCGATAATTCCATAAACTTAGAAGCATACTGCAGTACGGTGTCACTCCCTTGTTGCAACTCCAAAAATTCTTTCTCTTTGGCCTTTTGTAGGGCCATTGGGTAAAACCGGTTCCTCAGCATCCCCTTGAAGCTTTCCCATCCAAAACCTTATTCATTCTGCCTTTCTTTCATGCTCATCCACCATAAGTCAGCTTCTCCCTTAAGATTATATGTTGCAAAGTTTACCTTCCTGTCCTCAGGACACTAAATTGCGTCAAAAATCTTTTCCACGTCTCTGACCCATTCCTCGAAGATCTTGGGATCAGCTACCCCGTTGTAGGATGGGGGGTTCAAGGCATTGAATTCCCGAAACAGAGTGGATCTTCCTTCTTTTTGTTGTCCCGCCATCCATTGGAACTGCTCCGACTGTCGGGCCATCAGTTCCATCATCATTAGTTGAGTTAAGTCGGGCTCTGAAGTTGGAGTTCCCTCCGTTTGATTAGATGAAGTCGCCCTATGTACCGAATTTGTTGCGGCCTCGTAGAGTGGTGCATACTTTTGTCTCAGCTCCGCCATGGAAGGAACCGAAGGTGGGGGGATTTCTTGGGCGACCTCCCATCATCGTTTTCCATTCTTTTAGGACTTCTAATTACCAACACAAATCATTTCACTAGGCCAACAATTTTAATAATAATTCATGATACAAAACTTACCCAGCTTGTACTCTTATCCCTCTTTCTAACATAGGTAAACAAAACCTTACATTTATAAGAATATAAAGGATTTTCACAACGATGCATTTTTACTCGAGTATCGATCACATTTCTATTCATTTCATTATAAACACTTAATGTTTCACATGTTCAACTCTCTTTCAACATCCACATTCAACATAATCATTCTCATCTCATCATATCGTCATTTAGTGCCCAAATCCACTATTCTCATACCATCGTAACTGCATACATGAGAATTTAAAGTGAAGTAACACATGTTTTTCATAACATAAACGAAATTACTACGTTAAACCTTGCTTTTAGCTCAACATGATATAACTATTACCGTCATAACAAAGCGAAGAAGAGAACATCAAAACATGGTACTACCAGGTTCCCATACTTATATACAATTCTAAAAAGATCAGCTCATAACAATGAAAACAACGAAATCAAACACGACGCCTCTGAACACCTCTCTCCGCCTCGGGGTCCCAGTCCGGATCATCGGACCCTTCGTCGGCCGAGTCCGACTCCGAACTCTCACTGGTTATCTCCATGGGACCCTCCTCAAGGTCCTGCTCCTGTTCGGCCTCGTCCTCCTCATCATCAGTCAGATCAAACGGCGGCGCCTCGTTCTGGTGGACTTCCTCGATGTCGGCCGGTGAGGCCTCCACCATAGTCTGAACCAGATCGAGGATGGTTGGTGCTGCTGGTGCACGTCCGCACCACTGGCAGTCTTTCAGCCAGGGCGCCTCGGGGTCTTCAGGCGGTATAGGTGGCAGCAGTTTGGAGGCCCGGTACCTCCAAGTGGTGTCCCCTGTCAATGTCATCAAGAGGAGATTGACCATGCACCCCTCTTGTCGTAAACACGTGGTGTGCAGGGGCATCTCAACCTGGATGTCTATCTCGGGAATCACCCTCTCCACGTACTGCGCCAGAGCCTCCTCGGGCTCCCTCCAGAAGCCCACGTGGAAGAGGTCTTCCTCCACGTCAAAGCTGTGGTGCAAACCTGGATCCATTCCTGTAAAACAATAAGAAAGTGAGTTTTTATGAAGAAACGCAAAATAGACCGATTTCACCCCATTCCTCCTACACTCTCACTCATATGGTAGCTCCTCAAGATCTAAAGGTGAGGTTATTAGTCTCCTAAGGCTACCTAGGTCGCAACCTAGGGCTCTGATGCCATTCTGTAACGCCCTGGAAATTTAAATCTATCATATCGATCAAAGTCAAAAAATTAATTAGCAGCGGAAAGTTCTCAACTTATTATTCGGACTGGGCGTTACTGCCGTACCTCTTTCGATATACAAGGCAAGCGAAAGGTTCTAACAAAAGTTAACTAATTGGTCAACAATCTAAAACAAAGTCTCAACATTAACTTTACTTAAACAAAAACTAGAATTTATTCTTGACTCATCTAACTTCATTTCCTCACTTCTATGCCCCTTTTTATCCCCAAGTTACTGGTCCCTACCTGAAAAAAAAACATTTCACAAATGGGGGGGGGGGGGGAAACCTCAGCAATACTACTCCTACGCATTTATAAACATTTGCGTAAACATTGGAACACATTTTATAGGGGGGTTACAATTCGAAATCTTGTGTGAAAACAACATAATAATTTCTTTCCATCAACTTTTAATAGCGGGCGGGGTTTCCACACTACCCCTCGGAGTCAAAGACTCGCAGAACATGATTCGGAGTCCCAAGGACTCGCATAAACAACATCATTCGACTGATCAGCGCATCACTCATTTCTTTTCTTTTCTTTTATTTCTTTTACTTCTTTTCTTTCTTTCGGAGTCCCACGGACTCGCATAAATATTCCTATTCGACTGATCAGCGCCTAACTCACATCCACAATACCAGGCATCACCTGGTCTCTTGACAGTCCCCCTCACAGGTTCCACCTGGTCTAAGGGGAGTCTTATAATCACATGATCAACACATAAAACTTCACTAATAAAACCCTAATACCAAACTTTAATATATATTGACATATTAAACATGATTTTCATATTATCAACTAATAAACAATATTAGTAAACTAAAACTTGATTAAACTAACCCTAATACAACTAAACCCATATTAACCTGTAGAGAGAGAAAAAAGAGAGAGGGAGCACAAACAATGGGTCCAAGCTAGAAGAGGTGGGTCCGGTGGCTCGGGGCGGCGGCTGGGGGTTCCGGCAACTCCTGGGTGGCGGCGGTGGTCGGCGCGAACTCCGGTGGGGCGTCGGTGGCGGCAACGGGGTGGTGTGGTGTTTTGGGGCGGTTTCCGGCGGCGGTCGTGCTGCGGTGGTGTACGGCGGACTGGTGTTGGTGTATGGTGGCGGAGTGAAGTGGAGCATGGTGACTAGGGTGGTGGTGTGTTGGGGTGAATGGGAGGTTGGGGTGAATGGGAGGTTGGCACTATTCACTATAATTACCAAAATGCCACTAGACATGCATTACACTACAGTAGGTCCCTATTATCACATTTAATTAGTTACAACACATATTTAAGGTTCCTCAACATGTTTCTAAGTCTCATGAGACAACCTTAAAAATACTACACATATGGTATACTTAATATAACATTTAACGACATAGAATTTTAAGACGACACACACTTATCAAAAATAACTTAATACAATAAAGAGAATTCTTCTAATATAATTTGATAAAAGTAGATTATATAATTTAGTAATCTCTTAGTCATAAAATAAGTTTTCCATAAGGTAATAACGTTAAGCTTTCCACCAAACTTCGTTAATAAACTAACTTATACTTGACACATAAAAAAGATGGTATAAATATTAGATTGCACCAAAACTTGTAATATAAGAAGTAACTTTAATACTTGTAATAAAAACTAAGTTTCGAACATTGTGAATTAATAATATTAATAATAGTAACAAGCTTAAAAACAATATCATCAAACTTGAATATAAAAGTAATGTTGACAATAGAATTCTATTCCTCAATAATTTGAAACACCCATAATACCTAGAACAACTTCAAAGTAACACAACACTTAGTAGTATTATCTTTTAAAATATTATTATTACTTAGAACTTTATCCTATGAACAATCTTTAATGTTATAGGGTCATAAAATACACCAAAATTGGTAACTTAGTAACACTTATAAAATAAGTTTCAAACTTGTAAAATCTATACTATTAATAATACAACGCTTGAAACTCAATATAACTTTAATAGTAGTAATAATAATAATAATAATAATAAGAACGATACGAGAATAATATGACACTTAAGAATAACTTGAAAACTTGATAATAATAATAATAATAATAATACGAAAAGCTACTAGTAACACCAAACTTAATAATATTATTATGAAAACTTGATAATAATAATATGAACAACTTAGTAACGTTGATAATAGGATTTAATAATTTTAAAAGTAAAAGAGTACTTTTTGCTAATATGAACTTCAAAATAACATTAAGACTTAGTAATGATATTTATTATTATACCTCAAAATAATATTATTTAGTAATAATAAACTTCCAAAATAACCTTAAACTTAATAATATAGTAAACATGAGAACATAATATGAACCTAATTTATAACAATAAAACAACATCTAGTAACAACATGAAATTTGATATTAACCTAACTTAGCAATAATAATACTAACATTGATAATTTCTAATAACATTATTATAACTAAAAGCAACATATAGTCCTATAATCACATGATCAATACATAAAACTTCACTAATAAAACCCTAATACCAAACTTTAATATATATTGGCATATTAAACATGATTTTCATATTATCAACTAATAAACAACATTAGTAAACTAAAACTTGATTAAACTAACCCTAATACAACTAAACCAATATTAACATGTAGAGAGAGAAAAAGAGAGAGGGAGCACAAACAATGGGTCCAAGCTAGAAGAGGTGGGTCCGGTGGCTCGGGGCGGCGGCTGGGGGTTCCGGCAGCTCCTGGGTGGCGGCGGTGGTCGGCGCGAACTCCGGTGGGGCGTCGGTGGCGGCAACGGGGTGGTGTGGTGCAACTAGGGCAAGAGGGAGGAAAGGGAAAAAGGAGAGAGGGGGGGTTCAGGGGTGGTGTTTTGGGGCGGTTTTCGGCGGCGGTCGTGCTGCGGCGGTGTACGACGGACTGGTGTTGGTGTATGGTGGTGGAGTGAAGTTGAGCGAGGTGACTAGGGTGGTGGTGTGTTGGGGTGAATGGGAGGCTGGGGATCGGTTTCTTGGCGTCGGTTGGCGGCGGAAAAAGGCGGCGGTCGGCGGGTGGTGGTCGAAAAAAGGAGGGGAAAGGAGGAGGAGGTCGAACGAGGGGAGGAGGGTGATGGTGGTTGTGGATGGTGCCTGGCGTCGAACAGCAGTAGTATTAGAAGAAGAAGAGGGAGGAGAGAGAAAGAGAGAGGGAGAGGGAGGGAATAGGGGGCTGACAAGTGGCAGCCTGGGATTGGGGGGTACAAGGTATACACAGGTAGTGGGGGAATTGTAACCAAAATCAGAATCCGTTACCAAAAATCAGATAATTTTTGTGGGTGATGTCACCCTCAATGACATCATAAATCACCCAAAAATAAAGGAAAAATATATAATGTATATCCATTAATTCATTTCAGCAAAATCCTGAATAAACAGATAAAATAATTCTCACAACTGATAAAAGATTTTTCACCCGATATCCCAAAAATTCCTAACTGATATTTTTAGAACTCTAAAAATAATTACGAAAACACTCGCGGTCCTAAAAGCTCCGCGTGATCAACAGGTAAACATATAATGAATAAAGTCATGTTTTTATCATCTTAACGGTATTTCTACTGGTATTTTCCGGGGTTTTACATCATTCCCCACTTAAAGAATTTTCGTCCTCGAAACTTAAACTTACCACTATCCATGCAGTTATTCATAGAAACTCAGGGTTTCACATCATTCCCCACTTAAACAAGTTTCGTCCCCGAAACTTAAACTTACTTAGCTGCTGAAAAGATGAGGGTATTTTGTGCGCATTTCTTCTTCGGTTTCCCAAGTGGCCTCCGTTGTGGTATGATTCGCCCACAATACTTTGACTAGTGGGAGAGTCTTCCTGCGCAACTGCTTCTCCCTACGGTCCAAAATCTCAACCGGTTGTTCCTCGTATGTCAGATCTTCCCTTAGCTGCAACGGTTCTGGTTCAATCACATGCGAAGGATCTGCAACATATTTTCTCAGCTGCGAAACATGGAAAACGTTGTGTACTCGAGGTAGATCCCCTGGTAACTCCAATTTGTAAGCCAATTCTCCTATGCGCTCCAAAATAGGGTATGGCCCAATGTACCTTGGAGTCAATTTCCCTGATTGACCAAATCTCATGACTCCTTTTGTAGGAGATACCCGTAGGAACACATAATCTCCCACCACAAACTCGAGGGTCTTCTCTTTCGGCGTAACTCTTACATGCGACTTTGTGCGCGCCTCATTCATCTGAATGACCCTTACTTTTTGAGTTGTGTGTTGGATCAATTCTGGGCCAAAAGTGAGAGCTTCATCAATATCTTGCCAACACAATGGGGTCCTACATCTTCTCCATATAACGCCTCAAACGGCGACATCCCAATACTAGCGTGGAAGCTATTGTTGTAGGAGAACTCAATCAAGGTTAGCTCGTCGTCCCATGATTCTTTAAAATCTAAAGCACACGCTCTCAACATGTCTTCCGAAGTCTGAATCGTTCTTTCTATTTGCCCATCAGTAGCTGGATGGAAAGCGGTGCTGAAATTTAGCTTAGTACCAAAAGCCTCATGTAACTTCTTCCAGAAACCTGAATGAAACCTGGTATCTCTGTCTGACACGATAGAACTGGGGACTCCATGTAGTCTCACTATCTCTCTAACATATGCTTGAGCCAATTGATCCAATGTCCAGGTGTTGGCCATGGCCAGGAAGTGAGCAGACTAGGTTAATCGATCTACGATCACCCAGATGGCATTGTTCTTCCTTCTGGTCCTCGAAAGACCAGTCACGAAATCCATAGATATTGAGTCCCATTTCCACTCCGGAATTTCTAATGGATGCAACAGCCCTGCTGGTCTTTGATGTTCAACCTTGACCCGGCCAGTGTCGGGCATCGAGATCGTGCTCGGCTACTTCACCTTCATATTGCTCCACCAAAAGGTTTGCTTGAGATCCTTGCAAAGCTTATTCCCTCCTGGATGCACTGAGTATGGCGTGTTATGTCCTTCATCCAAAATTCTTTTCTTTAGATCCTCTATATTTGGTACACATACTCGATTATGAAACCTCAAAGTCCGAGCTTCATGTATCACAAAACCAGGTGCTTTCCCTTGGATTACTTCTTCTCTTATCTTCACCAACTGCAAGTCTAACTCCTGAGAATTTTTAATTTCCTCCAAAAGAGTCGGACGGATGTCCATGGCGTTCAATACCGCATCCTTTCCCGGAACCTTTACATTAAGCTCTAATCTCCTGAATTCTTCGCATAACTGCAGTGGTAAAGCTATCAAATGGTTCACCTCAGGGTAGAGTCTTCGACTCAAAGCATCGGCTACCACATTCGCCTTCCCGGGATGATATTGAAAATTCACATCATAATCCCTTAGGAATTCTAACCATCTTGTTTGTCGAAGGTTCAACTCCTTTTGAGAGAAAAGGTACTTCAAGCTCTGGTGATCAATAAAGATTTCACAGTGCACTCCGTAAAGGTAATGCCTCCATATCTTAAGAGCAAAACCACCTTGCCTTGACTCAGGTCATGAGTAGGATAATTCCTTTCGTGGGTCTTCAGTTGCCTTGAAGCATAAGCGATCACCTTCCCATTTTGCATAAGCACGCACCCTAGACCACCATGTGAGGCATCACTATAAATAACAAAACCTTCATTTCCTTGAGGCAAGGTAAGAATAGGTGTCGTGGTGAGTCTTTGCTTCAACTCCTGAAAAGCTTTCTCACATTTGTCCGACCATAAAAACTTCACAGACTTCCTAGTCAGATTGGTGAGAGGTGTTGCAATTTTGGAGAAGTCTTGAACAAACTTCCGATAGTACCCAGCCAAACCCAGAAAACTCCTTACTTCTGTAGCATTCTTCGGTGTAGGCCACTTACTAACAGATTCTACCTTCTGTGGGTTTATTGCAACTCCATTCTTTGAAACAATATGCCCCTGAAAAGCCACTTTCTCCAACCAAAAATCGCACTTGGAAAACTTCGCATATAACTCGTTTGCCCGCAAAGTTTCCAACACCCTTCGCAAGTGTTGCGCATGATCCTCCTGTGTCCTTGAATAGATCAAGATGTCATCTATAAAAACCACTACAAACTTATCCAAGAAGAGTTTGAATACTCGATTCATTAAATCCATAAAAGCGGCTGGAGCGTTTGTGAGACCAAAGGGCATAACGACAAACTCATAGTGACCATATCGGGTCCGAAAAGCAGTTTTGGTAATATCTTCTTCCCGAATTCAAGGAGGACTTTTAATGGCCTAAGATGGGTTGTGATGTTCAAGATGTGATTTCAAGGTGTGCAACTTACTAATGAGCCAAGAGCCAATTTCATCAAGGGCTTTATTCGCCTTTGTCGGTTGATCAAAGTCCTTGGGAGACTTGAGTATGGATTTCATTGTGGCTCTATTTGGAACTTGAGGGGGGAAAGACATGGTTATGGTGGCCGTGGACAGGTTTTCAAAGATGGAGCACTTCATAGCTTGCGAGAAAATCAACGACGTGTCCTTTATTGCTTCTCTCTTTTT
The DNA here is from genome assembly GCA_029582165.1 of Portulaca oleracea. Taxonomy (NCBI): domain Eukaryota; kingdom Viridiplantae; phylum Streptophyta; class Magnoliopsida; order Caryophyllales; family Portulacaceae; genus Portulaca; species Portulaca oleracea. Next base: position 21,850,963 of record CM055883.1, on the reverse strand, counting down.
AAAGAGATTGTGAGGCTTCATGGCATCCCGAAGAGCATTGTTTTGGGCCGAGACACAATTTTTCTCTGCTACTTTTGAAGATCTCTATGGAAATTATGGGTACCAAGCTACCTTTTAATACCTCGCATCACCCACAGACGAACAGACAAACTGAGGTAACCAATAAAACTCTCTCAACTTTACTTAAAGGATTGGTCGGTGTTCGGTCTCATTTTGAGCCGAATTGATACACTTAATAAAATGTTTATTTGTTTTATCTCCTTAACTATTAGTTACTTATGATGATTTCTGTATTTTTGTAGGTAGGTTGATAAGATAATAATTAGAAAATGAGTAAAATATAACAAAATCCGGACAAAAAGGAGATACAAATGAAGAGACGCAACAGCGTCTCCGAGACGCCAGCAGCGTCTAATGTCGGAAAAAGAATCTACGAGGGTAATATTTGGGCCCTAGCAGCGCCTATCAACCCCCCACAAGTGTCTCATGAGGACGAAGCGTAAAACATTGACGCTGGGAGCGTTTCATCACCCGCTACCCGCACCTCGGTCAGAGAGCAACAAAAAGGTCGGATTCAGAGACGCGGCCAGCATTCACTTAAGCGCTGCCAACGTCTGAAATTCTTTAGGCGTCGTTATTTGTCACGCTAAGGTTTCTACTTATTTCAATATAAAAAGTCCCCTTTATATACGTAACAGATCTTAGTTTTTTTTATCTTTCATTTTTTTAGTTCCCAGATTTTAGCTTCATGTTTAGGTTTTCTTTAAAGTTTTCTCTAGTCCTTTCTTCGTAATTTACTTTTTCTACAATTTATATCGAAACAACCTTAACTTTTAAATTCTCATTCTCTTCTCGCTTTTATTCATAGTTGTTCTCGATTTTCGCTGTTTCAATTTTATTAGTATTCGTTTCAACCCAAAAATCCAATTTTAAGTGAAGTGGAGGATTAAGGTTCACCGAATTCTTGTTTCAGTCAGGAGTCGGACAATCTTAGTAATCTAAACCTCACCTTTCTTGTTTGTTCGGGAGGAAGCCCGTGATTTGAGTTCAAGAACAAAGTGAAGAAATTCATGTTCATGTTTTATGTCGTAATTTCAGCACTCTATTCAATTCTTGTCGCTTATTCATTGCTATTAATTGTTTCCGTAGATAAAGTTTAATAATATTAATTTCCTCTGTGGTTTTAATTTCCAGTTCATGTTAGAATAAATTCAGTTTTAATTTCTAATTCATGTTTCTAGTGTGATAATTATTTGCAATCGATTATTTGTTAGATGGATGTTACTATTAGTAATTTCTTCATATTTGTTATTTTTCCTTCATGCTTAGGTTAGTTTCTTGCTTTAATTTATAATTTACTGCTTTCGAATTTGAAACCCAACCAAACCAATTTCCTTTACCTGATATGCCATCCCTGCGGATACGACAACCCTTACTGCTAAAACCCCAAATACCACAACTGAACAACGGCGTCGTTGCTGGGGATGGCGTTATTTGGTATATTAGGTTATTGGATTTGTAAATAGTTCATTGCTTTCGTAGTTGTAATTTAATTCCGAAAAAAAAATGTGAGCATAAAAGCTGAAAAAAAAAGAGTTATGGCTAGTTTTCAGTTTCCCCAATTTGAGCATGAAATATTTAAGAGATACTTTTCTAGATTACATGATTATCTTTCTCAATGTGAATCGTATGGTGTTTTTTATGATAGACTGGATATTTTGTGTGTCGTGACCAAGAGTGTGAACCATGAAACCCGGAGTCACTTTGATTATTATGGGTTTCCAGAATTGGGTGAAGATGATGCATGGGAATTCCTTGAATGGTTGTCTAAGGACACTTATGAATTTGAGCAACAATATGCTCCCTTTAACCCCTATGTTTCTAATTTTGCGCCACCTTCTGAGACTTTAACTAAACAGTCATGTCAATAGTCCCCGTATTTTGATGATCAATCTTGTGGCAGGGAATATATGGAAATCTCTTGTGATCCTTTCCAATGCGATGTTGTTGAGTCTCTTCCTTTTTGCTCGCATTGTCAAGCTCCGTGCCACGATTCTAACTCTTGTATTTGGGTTTCCATGCGAGCTAAAGTGGATGAAATGTGTGTGACAATGACTGAGTACGTTCATGAGTTTTTACATGAGACTAACCCTAGGGTAGAAACTTCTTCTTCACAAGTGGTTGGTTCGATAGTTAAAGTAGAATATTTATCATCTTTGAATCCTGAAATGCATGATGATTTTCCTTTGTATGATTATGATGAGGATGATGCCTACTATAACGGACATCGTTTTGCATGCATCGAACTTAGGAGACCCTTAGCTCTAGCTACATCTAGAGAGCATGAGAAAAGTGATGATGAGCAAGGTAATGATCTGACTGATTGTGTTGTGCACCATGAATCTATTGATGAGCAAGTTCATGAAAATCAAGATTCATATGTGGATGAGATACTTGTGGAGGGGGTGGATCCCAAAAATGATGATTTTGTGTGTGATGATGTAGAACTTGATAAAAACATGCTAAATGATGAATCATTGTCCATACCATTATCCATGTTTTTATGTGAAGAGGAGGTTGAGTCCAATGAATGCCATGGTGCTTGTGATATAACTGAACATGAACTTGTTGAGAGTGAAATCCAATCCTTTGTGATTGAATGTGTCCTTGATACTGAACTATTCACTTTCATTAAGGATCAATGTATTAATGAGGCATTAGCTACCCTTTCCTGCGAGTCCATTGAAAATAATGTAAAATCTTATGATGATGAACTTGAGACTATGGGGTTTGATCCTAAGTGTTTGAACTTGGTTTGGGACAATGATATTTTTTATGGTGATATGCTTTATGAGTCGTTGTTTGCATCCAAGTCTTTGCATGAGAAGGTTAAGGAGTGGATTGTATTGCCCCCTGCCATTGATTTACATACTCAATCTCCATCTACAAGTCAATTGGAGAATACATTTGTCATGTCTCCTTCCCTTTTCAAAAAATTACTTAGGGGTACCCTAACTTTTGGTGAAATGTTTTTCTGGTACCCCAACTTTTAAAAACTAATTTTGGGGTACCCTAACTTTTAGAATTAGAAATAATTAGGCGAATTTCCGGCCAATGATTTGAATTTACTGGTGAGTTTTTGGCGGGAAATTGATTAAGTGTTTTTGTGGATGAAAATGCCCTTTATTTTCATGGACGAAAATGATTTGAATCAATCGGAGTTTCGCCGGAAATTCACCTAGTAATTTCTAATCCTAAAAGTAAGGGTACCTCAAAATTAGTTTTGAAAAGTTAGGGTACCAAAAAATTGTTTCTTCAAAAGTTAGGGTACCTCTACGTAATTTTTTGTTCCCTTTTATTTCCTTCACATAAGCATGAGACCATTGAGTCCCTAGGTGACCTAAGAGGTTATAATCCCCTCATTGACCCATATTGCATACACCAAGATGACACGATGCCTGGGAAAGTTGTGCACATTCCTGCAGTCTATCATTTCACTAACTTTTCCAAGACATTTGATAAACTGTTGAGAGCACTCATATTTGCTTATGTACTTTTGAGATTGTGCTCTTATGTTCACCATTTTGAGATGCATTCGAGGATGGATGACCTACTTCTGCGGGCATTGAATGGTTCTGAGATGGTGTTCGACGTCTTGAGATAATGGAGTGGCTAATGCTCCATGGGTGGTTCTTGTTATTCTAACCAGGATTTCATAGTTTGGGTATATTCAGTACTCAACCCGGTAATATCATTCCCTTCTGTTTATAATACGGTTAATGAGTCTGTTTTCTTTACTTCTTTGGTTTTCTTTCGATGTGTTTCTTTTTCTTTTCTTTTGTGAGCTTCTTACTTCTATTTCCAATGAGGACATTGTTGACCTTTTTGTGTGGGAGTGGGGATGGCATGCATGTCGGCTTGTGTTTTCTTTTATTTTGTGAGTTTTTCTCTTGTGTGATCTTTATTTTCTTGCATGTGGTGCTACTTTATTTCCAATGAGGATATTGTAAAGTTTTTGTGTGGGAGTGGGCTGACACAAGTGCCTGAAAAATTTAGAAAGAGAAAGAATTTTAGGTTACCATTGAGAAAAGGCAAATTTTTAAAAAATTTTAGCTAGAGGTAGTTTGTATACATGGTTGTGTTACTGATAGCTTAAATAGTGCAATTGCTTAGTTAGGAGTAGTTAGTAAGCGCTAGATAGGCTTCAGGCTTGGTTGTTGCTTTACCTAAACATAATAACCTCACCTGTATTTGCAACCATGTGGTTTCCTTAGTATTTTCACTTTTGACTTGTTAATGCGATGTGATGTGATGTATAATAGGATCAAAAATTGTATCTTGATCAATTACACATCAAGGGAGACGTGCAACCAATCTCAACATGGGAGACTTCAAGTGAATTAGGGTAAAAGGTAGGGTGCTTCATGAGGGAAAGATGGAGTCTTGGAGAGAATTGAGATGGAGAAACATGAGATCTTTGTGGAGTTTGAGAGAAGAGAGATGGACGAAAAATAGGGGAGGCTTTTGGGGATTGACATGAGAGAGATTGAGAGTATGAGAATAAGGTGGATGAGAGTGTGAGGATTTTGAGAGAGGGTTTGGCGTGAGGCCTTTGAGAGAGTGTTTCAGAGAAGGGATTTGAGAGAGTAAGAGTGAGGGAGAGATTAGGGTTTGAGAGAGAAATTGGAGGAGACGTTTTGAGAGAGGGAAAGAAAGGATGAATGCATGAGAGAGATTTTGAGAGAGAGTGGCGTGAGATTGAGAGAAGGAGAGAACTAAGATATTTTTGGGTTTTTTGGTTTTTATGAAAAGAAAAGACTTGTTTTTGGATTTTGATTTAATCAAACTAGAAAGAAAGAAAACAAAGAGAAAGATTTATCTTAACTATATTGATAGAAAGATAAAAGAAGTAATTATCTTAACTATATTGATAGAAAGATAATAACTAGATAGATCAAGGGATCATACTTGAATCCACAAGAATGAAACCCTAGGGCTACTTGTTCTTCCACCTAGTTACAGAAACACCTTCTAGGTTTCAGAGACAAGCTCTTCCTCACCACTTGGTTGCCAAACCAAGATACAATAGAAGAGATCTACGAGGCTCTCATAGAACACTCAAGGGGTAAGCTAAAAGCTTGGATATTTTCATAATTCAAAGTTGGATGCCTTTGAGAGGCTACAAGCCTAGCTATTTATACTACTAAAGTCCTAAACCTCCTAGGACTCTCAAGATAGGCATGTAAGCCATCTTCTCCTACTAGGACTCTATTACTTGGCATGCAAGCCAAGGACTCCTAATACTAGACGCCATGTACTCCATCTCCTCCTTGGATTAGGACTCCTTATCCAAAGGGGAGTTGGTTACAAGAGATAATAATCCTTTTAGAACTAGCCTTTCCTAATCCAAGATGGATTAGTTACAAAATAAGCCAACCTTATCTAGGACTACATAGCTTGGCGCCTAATCTAGCACACCACACGCCTATCATACACACACACGCACACACCTTCTAGAACATTCTTGACTATTCTAGATTAATCTAGACTCCTACGACTTGGTGTCCATGTTTATATATATTACTTGGAACCTCACACAACTGGAAATGTAAATAAAACCCTAGAAATGTAAAGAAATACATCAAAAGGCCAAAACTGTGAACTTCTTCTTGAAATGGTCCAAACTGTGAAGTTCAACTTGGGCTTTGTACTTGGGCCTTTAGTTGTGGACTTGGACTTTCCATGGATAGGTTTCCATCATCTTCCATGAATCTTGGGTCTTCAAAAGCAAGCCCATGGCTATATGAGCCTCCATCTCCTTCTATGAACCTATGGTTCCCAAAGGTGAGACCTAGGTTGAGCAGTTCTTCATCATGGGCCTCCTTTGGTGTATTTGGTGTGGGCCAAAATACATCATGATGGTCTTAGTTTAGAAGGGAAGTTTTGGCTTCTTGTATACCCATGCGCTAATCAAGAAAAAATAGAAAAAGAAAAAAATGTTGCTACACCTACACGGGTTAGTATGAGTGGTGCGTCACTCTTACCCCTTAAGCACTTTATTGCGTATGGAGTAACTTGTGTTTAGAGGGTAAACCCCATTTATGGGTCGTTCTTATTCCCGAAAAATACTAACGCAAAAACATTAAGAAAAAGAAAAGCTGAAAATGTTGGTTCACTTGCATAGATCGGTATGAGTGGTGCGACACTCATAACCCTTAAGCACCTTACACGTGTATGGAAAGGATCTATGTTGGAAGGTTAAACCCTTTTAGGGTCGTTCAATTCTCGAACAAACCAACACCAAAAATATTTGAAGGAAATAACTGTGGAACCTTTCTCTATGTAACCTGTGGCCCTCATCAAGCTAAGGGCGACACCAAATAGGGAAGGGGACCACCATAATTCACTAAGAAGTAAGCATGGGTATGTGAGTAGCTAGTTCTGACCGACTAAACCTTGACTTAAGCAAAAGTGAGTCGAAAAACATTGCACTTGAGCACAAGGATCCTATCGAGCGGATGCATGAGTGGAGTGAAAAATGTGAAGTTGGGTAACGAACTTGCAAGTAGCCTTGAGTGTTCTTGTTAGCTGTTCTAAATTGAGTAAAAGCATTGTTTAAGTGGTTGGATTTGCGACCGTGTGTGTAGACCTCTCTCTGTGCTTATCTTGTTAAGTTTGCCTCTTAGTCTCGAGATGTTACTTCTCTTCCTTTTTCTTTGCTTTTGTGGGTATAGCTTCTATAAACCCTTACGAGATCTTTTTCGTCCACTTGGGCTGCCAAGGGGTTTAAAGGGCTTGTTGCATACGCTAAATACAACCGTGATTCCTACGAAAGTGAGTTAGGGTAGCTTAGTTTTCTTTTTTACTTTGTTTTAGTTTACTTGAGGCGAGCAAACCCTTGTGTAAGAGTGTTGTTCGGTCGCATTTTGAGCCGAACTGATACCCTTAATAAAGTGTATTTGTTTTATCTCCTTAACTATTAATTAGTTATGATGATTTTTGTAGTTTTGTAGGTTGATAAGAGAATAATTAGAAAAGGATTCTAATATAACTAAATCCGAACAAAAAGGAGATAGAAACAAAGAGAAGCCAGCAGCGTCTCCGAGACGCCACCAGCGCATCAAAGACGCCACAAGCGTCTAATGTCGGCAAAAGAATCTACGAGGGAAATACTTGGGGGCTAGCAGCGCCTATCAACCCCCACCAGCGTCTCATGTCGACAAAGCATAAAACATTGACGTTGGCAGCGTTTCATCACCTGCTACCCGCGCCTCGGTCAGAGAGCAACAAAAAGGCCGGAAGTAGAGACGCTGCCAGCATCTATTTAAGCGCTGTCAGCGTCTGAAATTCTTTAGGCGCCGCTTATTTTCACGCTACGGTTTCTGCTTATTTCAATATAAAAAGTCCCCTTTTATACAAAACAGATCTTAGATCTTTTTTTTTTTATCTTTCATTTTTTTAGTTCCCAGATTTTAGCTTCATGTTTAGGTTTTCTTCAAAGTTTTCTCTAGTCTTTTCATTGTAATTTACTTTTTCTGCAATTTAATTCGGAGCAACCTTAACTTTTAATTTCTCGTTCTCTTCTCGCTTTTATTCATAGTTGTTCTCGATTTTCGCTGTTTCAATTTTATTAGTATTCATTTCAACCCAAAAATCCAATTTCAAGTGAAGAAGAGGATTAAGGTTCACCGAATTCTCCTTTCAGTTAGGATTCGGACAGTCTTAGTAATCAAAACCACACCTTTCTTGTTTGTCCGGGAGGAAGTCCATGATTTGAGTTCAAGAACAAAGTGAAGAAATTCAGGTTCATGTTTTATATCGTAATTTCAGCTCTCAATTCAATTCTTGTCGCTTATTCATTGCTATTAATTGTTTTCGTAAATAAAGTTTAGTAATATTAATTTCCTTTGTGGTTTTAATTTCCAGTTCATGTTAGATTAAGTTAAGTTTTAATTTCTAATTCATGTTTCTAGTGTGATAATTATTTGCAATCGATTATTTGTTAGATGGATGTTAATATTAGTAATTTCATCATATTTATTGTTTTTCCTTCATGTTTAGGTTAGTTTCTTGCTTTAATTTATAATTTACTGCTTTCGAATTTGAAAACTAATCAAACCAATTTCCTATACCTGACACATCATCCCTACGGATACGACAATCCTTACTCCTAAAACCTCAAATACCACAACCGAACAGTCGGCAAGAACCTACAGCATTGGGAAGTGCCATTGGGCCATGTCAAGTTCGCCTATAACCGAACACCCTCTTTTGCTATGGGGCGGTCGTCGTTTGAAGTTTGTTATGGCATCAATCCTCTTATTCCACTTGAGCTCATCCCTCTATCTGAGAAGTCAAGGGCAAGTGTAGAGGCTAATGAGAAGGCCAGAGAAGTGGAAAGGCTTCACGTGCCAATTCGGGTACAGATTGAGAGGGTAAATGAATATACAAGTCTAAGGTGAACACACATCGAAGGCAAATTGTTTTCAAACCATGGATCTAGTGTGGCTTCCCCTAAGGAAAGAGAAATTTCCCTCAATGAGAAAAGGCAAGATAATGCTAAGTAGCGAGGACCCGTTCAGGTCTTGGAATGAATAAATGACAACACCCTATTCTTTGGAGCTTCCCGATAGCATGGGCATGTCCCCTACTTTCAACGTCCGCAATCTAACTCCATACGTCAGGGAAAACGAGGTCGATGATGATTCCATATTGATGGAGCGGGGATGACGAAGCGGGTCGGGGTGCTTACTCGAACCTACGTCTCGAGGACAAAACACCATGCCTCTCGAGAGTCCGTCGAGCTACAATTCCATATTGATCCGAACCCGGGACAAATGTTTACGGCCATCCTATGATGGGAACCCCTCTAAGGGTCGGCCTTTTCCCTTGATCGACAAGAATAAAGGAGAGATTGAGGCGGCGGTCTTCTAAGGAAGGGTGATGTTCTTAAAGGGTGGTCAGCAAGAGGTCACAGTTGTGACCATACAGGTCTCGACCATGACCTCTAGTTCTTTTCTGCTTTGGCCTAGGTTGGACTTGAGTCAGGAGTCACGGGCGTGACCACCTTAGTCACGACCGTGACCCTATATGGCCTCTTGCCTTAGTTTTTGGAGGGTTTTCAAAGATTATTCCAGACCTTGACTCATCTTTGCATCACCTCGTCGCAACTGTGACAAGTTCCTTCATGCCCGCAACCTCTTTGCCAATAATAGGGTCACCCATGTAACTTCTATGGTCATGCCCATGACCTCGCGGAGAAAAGCTTCCACTTGCGTAAGATTCGACGTTGCGACCATGACATGTGACCCTATGGAATTCAGTGACCATTTACGGAAAACATCGGGTCACAACCGTGACCTCCTTGTTTAATCGGCAATTGTAATTTTTAATTAAGGGCAATTTTGTCTTTAAACTTCATATTAGTCTAGCTAAGTTTTGGCTAAGTTTAGTCCTCTCCCTAATTAGGTTTATTTTGACTTTTAAGTTGTAATCAACTTAGGGTTAATTATGTCATTTCTAGTTAACTTCTCTTGAGGTTTTTACTCCTCTTATTGCCAATATATTGATAATTGGAAAAGAGAGAGGATTAACTTTTGATGATTAATAATATGACACTCTCAATCTTTCTCTAAAGTCTTAATATACTTTATCCAAGTTTTTCATTTGGTTATGAGATTAAGCAAATCTTTCATTGATTTTTAGCAGATTTCCTTAAGCAAATCATAGTTGATTGATCAAATCTCGGTGGTGATGTGCTTTATCCCAGATTATATCCGGGCATTCAAGGTCTTCTTTGCTGAGCTTTTGTCAAGTTTCACTGGAGTTTTGATTATTTGCAAATTGTTCAATAATCTAGTAAGATCACTCGAGCAATTATTAATTTCTCCACCGCGCCACACTCCATATCTTTAACTTCATATTGATGTAACAACACTAACAATAGACACAACAAAATATATTTCCATTGTGAATAATGCTACTAAAACCACAACGAATGAAAAATCCAAAATGTACTTAGCCTTTTCAGAATCTGGCTGTCTTCATCAATTTGTGATCCATAACTACCTGATCTCTTCAAGCAGCCACCAGGTAGAATATATGTACACACCAAACTTTCTATCCAGCATTCCACTCTGTCTATCCCAAGTATAATATCGCTTCTCCTTTTAATGACAGCAGAGGCAAGATAAAAAAATTCCAATTTCCAAGTTAAATTCACTCTAAGAAAACGTTTCAAAAACAGCCAAAATCCTGTGAGTTTCTTAAGCCCCCCTTAAATTTTTATTAGGCCAGGCAAAACTAGACCAAGACCCAAAGCTCAAACCAAAAAATACAAAACCCAAAATCGAGCCAACCCCCGAACGGATGATCCCGATTTTGACCTCAACCCCAAGAAAACTTGAACCCAAACCAAAACCAATCTGAACGCCTCTTCGGAAAGTGACCCGATTAAGATCCACATACAAATGACCCCAAATCAAATCAGAACCCAATCGAAAAGAATCTCACCCGAACCAACCCGAATAAAACTCACATGGAGCCAACCCGTACCCAAACTGGTTGACCCAACCTTACCAAACCTGAACTTGAACTGATTTACCCGATTGCTAGGTCTAGTTTTCATAAAAGCAAGGCATACAAATAAACCAAGACACGTGACACCAAGTTAGTCAAATGGCAGTGTCATACTATACAAGGAAGATGAAAAACACAACATAAAAATAATTAAATAATTAAATAATTAAATAAAATTAAAAAAAAACAGCACTTCAACACCAAGCCTAAGGGGTCAGCTTCAATTAGGGATGGCAATGAGTCGGAGGCGAATCGGAGGTAGGTACCTTCACCTTCGCTCCAATTAATAATCGGAGGTGGAAGTCCACCTCCAAATCCGATTAATCAGAGGTCAGAGGACCTTCAAATCCAAACTCAATCGGAGGTAATCGGAGTCGGAGATAATTGGATTACCTTGACTACGATTAACTGTTATATGTTTCCATAAAATGATTTCCTCCGACTCCGGTTACTTCTAACTCCGATTACCTCTAATTATATATCATACTTGTTAAAATAAAACACTAACAATAATTCTCAAAAATGTTTGCGTGTGGGGGTCCTAACGTCACGGTCGGGTGTCGTGAGGGGGTGCGGTGGTCGACTGTCGTGAGGCGGTGCGGCGGTGAGCCGAGACAGAGAGAGGAGACGGGCCAGACGACAGGCGCATACAGAGAGAGGCTGAGAGGACAGAGGTCAGAGGAGATTGAACTAGAGATGATGGTGGTAACGACATTGAACTCAGAACTCGAAACTCGAAAGAAAAACTTAAAGGCGATGAAGTGAAGGTGGTGGATGATGGTGGTAACGACGATGGGATGGGAGCCTAGGGGCTGGGATGCGCAGGTGAAGAGCAGAAGAGGGTACTGAAGTGAAGGGGACGATGGGAGCCTGGGGAGCGAGAGCGGGGGCTGGGATGCGTAGGGTAGGTGAAGTGAAACTGATGAAATGAAACACTAATGGCTAATAGTAATACACGATTTCCCTTTAAAAAAAATAAACTTTTACAATCTACTATAAAAAAATCGGACATTTTAATTTTCAGTTTTTTTTTAAAAAAATTATATTAATTATTATAATCAAACTTAATCGGACTTAATCGGATCGGAGGTGGTCACCTCCATACCCGCCCCAATTATAATCGGAGTCGGATTTTTTTAATCGGATTCGAATTCGGAGTTTTTTTAGTCGAATTCGAATTCGGATTTTTTAGTCGGAGCGAATCGAATTCACTTCGGATTCGGACTTGACTGCCATCCCTAGCTCCAATTCCCGTTACTTAATCTGAAAGGGACCATGATAATCATCTTGACTCAAGATGGTTCTTAACCATCTTGAAGTAGGCATATTTCATATTTTTGTAACTTTTATTAATAGTTTCTTTAATAATGATATATATTTATCAATTATAATAATATAATACTTATTAGCTAGGTCAAAAAATATAATAATAGCCTAATTTTATCAATCAAAGTAGAAAATGCACATTTTATACATAGTTCTATATTTATGAAATAAATATAAACAAATAATTATTTTTAAATAATGAAATACGCATTTAGAATGATTTAAATACACTTAGATTTAACTTTATTGGTGATTTAGAAAAAAATGCAAGATGATTAAGAACCATCTTGCATCAAGATGTTTATCATTTTTGATCTGAAAGTAGCCATTGCAATCATGTGTAAACCCTCTTTTTGATACAATTGAGATATCATCTTAATCCTCAAACATCAGTTAATTCAACAATAAAACGAAAACGGATAGATATGGCATTATGTGTTCACTAGAACTCTAGCCCTGCCTACTATAAATCCATTTCCCCCAATTAAAAATAACACAGAAAAAGAACTGTCATAGCACGGATAGGCTTCCACTTCCATGTCAGTTGAGCAGTAAACTGCAGGGTTATTTTCTTTGCATTTAAATCTCCAAGAGAAAGTACCCTATCAACTAGATACCATGGCTCCTCGAATGAAGGTTAAGGGCAGCTACTTTTACAGGTTTGAGACTTCGCATTTTGTGCTTGTTAGAATCAACCACTTTTGCCTAGGCAGTTTCTCGGTCAAGTGCACAACCAGGAAAAGAAAAGACAAAAATCAGGTTGAGCACTGCTATAATCAGTGTTCTAGAGCACTTCGAATGGAGATTGGAGGGTCCTGTACTGCACCTCTGTGGATGAGCTCATGATTTAAGAATAATACAATGACAGTAATATCATCATGGAAATGCCGTCTGACTTTCTTGTCAATTTTCTGGAGATCAGAATACCTCATTTCTCTTTTTCTAGCAGCTTCCTGTAGGGCAGCTTTGACCAGCCGTCTGGCGCTTCCCTGCAAAAGCTCACGAGTTTGAGAATACATCTTGGAAAAGTAGACATCTTCATGACAAAACAAGCATATGGAGAAGATTCATCAAGTGTAGCAACAAACATTTCTGTCCTAAAAAAGGGAAAGGAACAGGAACATTTTGCACAGTATAAACAAGGGCACGCTAAAACCCATTGTCATGGTATGATCAAAAAGTGACTTTAGACTACAGCAATCAAACAAAATTAAGTTCTCAGGCCCAGATCATGGAATTTTAGGCTGGTCCAGCTTTAGGTCCATGAAATGTTCATGTTTCAATCGTGTTAGCATCAGGTTCAGGTTTTGTTCATGTTTGCTCATTGCCTCAAACCAGCCACTTATATTTTGAGAATGATCGCATATTAAGTTGTGTATCGGTAGTTTTGCCAACTTAATCAACAGGCCTTATAATTATTGGTAGATTAGACTCTTCTCAACAGGCTGCTCGTTTCATCATATATGGCACACAAACCAGAAATTGCACAAAACCACTAAGGGAACGATGCCAGAGATACAGACAATATTGAATTATATTAACTGAAACTAAATGCATCATGCACAAAGTAAGAAGACAGATCATTGACACAATTGGTTCTAGTTTTTACGTCAGTAAGTGATTTTTCCAGAACAAAGCAACTAACCCAATATCATTAGGTGACCTGTTTTAAAAGGCTTGTCAGCAAAACCTATCTGCAAGAAAGTCTTCTAATCATCTCTTCAGACTCGAGGTGAACGAAGTTTTACCAGCTTATGGGTCTAACTGAGGAATGTCGGTTTTCACTTTGACATAGAAAAATGCATTCAAAGGGAAATTGAACATAAATAATCACACCTTTGGGGCTCTTGCACAAATACAAACCAGCCTTTTTTCTTGGAGATGCATAGCACTTAAGCTGGTTTTTCTGACAAACTTTCACCGATTTCAAAGGAATTTTACTAACCAAAAAAATGGCATGGATTTGGACATGTAGAGCTGGACTCACGGAGTAAAATGTTGCATCAAGTCTAACATCACTGTCCACAACTTATTAGTGAGTCAATGTCCTAGAAGATTGTTGAAAGTTTGTCAAAAAAATCCCCCTATAGGCATAGTTACCAGGGTCGGGGATCGGTAGGGGTCGAGGAACGAAATCGGTATCGAAATCGATAAATTTTAAAATTCAGGATCGATGGGGGTAGGTTCAGTAGGAATGGTATTTGGGAACGGAATTCGCTGATAATTTTTTTTTGGATCGATAGGGAGCGATAGTTTTAACAATTTGATCTTCAACAATAGTAATTACCCATTCAAGTATAAATGTATGTTATTTATTTCAGGTTCACTTTCGGGCCACTTATACTAAAATTTTTAAACTACTGGGCTTTTTAAAGAGGCCAAAGAAATAATGTACAGCAGCCTAAGCCACTTAATTCGTTGAATAAAAGGGGCTCAGCTCAGAAATAATATACAGCAGCCCAAAAAAACTAAAACCCTAGCAGTAGCAGCGCCGCCGCTGAGGGGAGAGAGAGAGAGAGAGAGAGAGAGAGAGAGAGAGAGAGAGAGAGAGAGAGAGAGAGAGCAACACCACTGGGGAAGAGAGCAGCGTCGCTGAGAACATAGAGATGCCAAACGCAAGTTATTGTATTCTCCATCTGCTTTCTTTAAACTTAAAGAGCATCCATGGCTGCCTTCAACTCAGTCGATATCCATGGCTGCCTTCAACTCAGTCGATCTGTTTCCCCTTTCTTTCATTAGTTAAATTGGGGCCGGTACATTTTCCCGATCTGGATCGCGTTCCCCACCGATTTGGAACGGTTTCGAACTCCGATTGGGAACACCGATTTGGGATCGGGGATCGGAGGGGGTAGCACCGATTTAGGTAACTATGCCTATAGGTCATACCATTCAAATGTGAAACAATAGGTCCATCAATTTCTGCAATCTAAAAAAAAATGCTGATCCTTGAATAGAATTTAAGCACAATTAAGAACAGTTACATACAAATATCCATCGTGTATGCAAAAATCGTTATCAAACGAAAACATGCAAAAAAAAAAAAAAGGAACGACGAAAAAAGAAAGACCCAGGAAAAGTCTTACAGCGTGAGGATGATTGTAGACAATTTCCACAGCTGCTTCATTACTCAAGTGTTCCCAAAGACCATCAGAAGCAAAAATAATGAAACAATCATTGGGCTGAAGCTGATGACAAAGAATAGAGGGATTGGCAGTCAAGATTGGCATGTTCATTGGTTCTTGAAGTCTAAATTTCTCATTAAGAGGTTCCCTATTATACTGTGCATCTTTCATATAAACGTCGCCTATAGACCTAGAAACCTGAAAAAGAAATTATCAGAGAACTGAAATTAAAATTACATTCAAGAATAGATGAGAAGATCAAAAGATATACTTGAAAGAGGGGCCGGGGGGGGGGGGGAGGGGGGGGGAGCAATGATCACAAAATACAACCAAAAGAATACTATTACATGTTAGATCATTTAATCTGCAGAACCTGAAGCAATAGTCCACATATGATTCGGCATAGCAATACAACAACTAAATTTGAAGCACAAGTATTGTGGCAATTTGTCTAAATTTTATGAAAATAACTACTGACATAGTCCATCTTGCATGCAAATGAAACAAGACTATTGGCAACAATCAGTACTATTGATATGATTGAACTAGAAAAATGAAGGCATGTCTCATATATCTTACTGTACACAAGCAAAGAAGATTACTGACACCTGGAACAATCTAAGAGAAGCACATATTTACACTATAAAGTATAAGATATGGACACTATAAAGTATAAGATATGGACCTATGGTGATCAAAGGAAGTTAAGAACAATTTAACCTATGGCAAGTTTGGCAACCAATTTGATTAGGCAGTGTTGCTAACAAGAATCAACTATGGAAGTGCTTCATCTACAACAAGCTTTAACTGCATAGTGGCTGTCAAATTCATGGGTAAACTTCAGTTTACCAATATTTACCAGTTTTTGCCAAAATTTACCAAAAATTACCAAACTTTAAAAAAAAAATTAATTTTAATGCGCTAGCGCTGGCAAAAATTCGGGTCCAGGTAAATTAGGTTGGACAAAGTTAAAATTCGGACGAGAAACTCATGTCCGGACCCGGTTTTATTTCGGGTCGAACATTTTGGACGGAGCTAAATTTGGGTTGAAATCGGGTTCGGGCAATAGAAAAAGAGAAATTTTATGTCCGAATATTCGGTCAGTATCAAAATTCGGACAAAAAATCAATGTCGAGACCCGGTTTTTTTTGGGGTCGGATAAAAGTTTGTCAACTCTAATTAGCATAAATTTGACAAAAGTTACAAAAATTTAACTTTTACCTAACTGTTTTTTACCAATGAATTTGACACACCCACACCCCAAAATCTTGGTTTAGGTAAAGAAATTTTAAGATGAGAAGTATTCATGAAGCAAGTCCAATGCGGGCATCCTTGTTGCAGATGGTAAATTCACAACAGATGGTTACACTAATATTAAAAAGACTTCAGATAATTGTGGTATGTTGTACAACAAGACCGGGAGTTGTCATGATTATGTCATTATCAATCACAAATAAATAGGGCAACAAAAAAGAAAAATAAGAATGCCAACGAAGTGTTATTAGTCTAGTCATTCTCCCAGAAGTTTCCAGCATGAGTGTACACACAATCCTTATGCTACAGTGTTATTAGTTGTGATGATTGTTTTAACTCACATTGTTTACATATTTTTCCTTAACATGTTTCATGTCTTCATTGCTTTCGTAGCATTATTAGTGTTTTGTATTTTGGCAATTGAAAAACAATCAAATTTATTTTACTTTCTACAGTCTTTTTGATTCAGCTCAACATGTTTTTTTCAATTTTATAAATTATAAGGCCTTTCAACATGTTTTTCTTTCTTATTCCCCACAAATTTCCATAATTTCTATGGATAATTGGATTTCCCACAAAGAGTAAGGCAAAAGAACAAACTATATGTGGATCTCTTCCAGCTCTCTAATTTAACGTGATCCCAATCAGATTTTCCCGTGTCACTATTATGTGACACAAACACACATAATTCTTTGCCACTCTAATTTTACATGACTCTTGAAACCTTCATTCTTTAGAAACACTCATTTATGGTTGCATTTTCACTGCCATCCAAGTGGTTCTTTCATTATTAGCCACACTTTCTGTATCAACTTAGAATACATCACAAGTAAAATATTCATGGTGGTTAAATATACCACTACTGACAAGTCAACCTATGTTGCCCCGGATATCTATACATCAGGCACCTATATTCCAAATAATGGGCACAGCTAGTGTCCAAAATGTGACACTGGTATAGGGGACAGGTATATATTAACAAGCTGTAAACCCCAACAAATCTAACTAACACAAAATAATTAAAATCATATTAGAATAGAAAATTCAAAATTTACAACTTGGACCAATTTCGCCATATTAGTTAATTTTTTAAAAAATGTAACACACTGGACCTTTAGGTAAGGCCCAACTAAAAGTATTATTAAACCTCACCCTTAGAAAGCATCCAGCCACTACCCATCTCTCTCTCTATCTATTATTTCTCTCTCCTCCGAAAGTGAAATTCTAACTCAGTGCGACAGAGGGCATGGGTTCTAAACAGAATCCAAGAGACTCAAGTCCATGGTTGTCCATTGTCCCAAAGAACTTTGAAAATAGGAATCATGTTGAGTTGCATTAGTTTCAAGTTAGCCTTATCCATTGCCCACCGTCTTCTTCAAACTCAAGAAAGCATCCATGGCAGTCAAAATCCGTTGGTATTCTCTTTTTTCTCTTTTGTTGTCCATTTACTTGCCTTAATTTTTATTCCTCAACCTTAACCAGCTGAATCTGGTAGCAATACAGGGTGTCGGACACGTATGTTGTGTAGCTACCCATGGAGTGTCATGTCAACCCATGTACAGCACCCATCTAGCCAAGTTGGAGCATCATAGATCAAAACTACTTCCATCTTAACATGTGCAGTTGGAAAAAAAAATGAGATAGATATCCAACAAGCATTGATCTAAAAAACAAGGGAAATTGGATTTAAATAATTTGAACTTTGACGCATGATAGATTTAAAAAATATTAATGAATAATTTGAACTTTGACCATATTGGATTACACTAGCATGTCAACATTAATTATTTACTTAATTCTCATTTTCGTTAAAATCGTCTCTCTATCTTTAATTATTCCCCTTTTTTATTTTGGTTCCAATATGGTCGAAGTTCAAATTCTTTTTAAAAAAAGGGGATTTGGTAAATAGTTAATGTTGATATACTACTGTAATCCAATATGGTCAAAGTTCAGATTATTCAGGGATATTTCTGAAGGTCAGATTATTCAGTCTATCACATGTCAAAGTTCAGATTATTTAAATCCAATTTCTATAAAAACAAATATATTTTTGTTGAAAAAACTACTTCAAAGAAACCTATGAGACCAAGAGATATTCAAGATAAACTCTTGTACTCATTCAGAAAAATCTAGAACAACTAAAATATACATTCATCTGCATATCCTTAATGGCCTAACCCTCAACTCGAGTTTGAGAAACATAGCCATCAACTGGAAACACTCATGTAGAAATGTTTCTCCATTTTCCGCATAGGTTTGTGTTGTGTTCTGCCAGGGAGGGGGAAGACAAAAAAGAAAAAAGGAAGGACAAAATAGACTGACTTCATGGATACAAATTGAAAGGTCTAGCATCTTTCAACTGTTAAATCCTTTAGAATCCAGTGAAACCAGGCATAACAAGCTCAATAGTATGCTAAAACCCACCCCAGACATCACCAAATCTGCATACTTGCAAACTATCATCATAGACTTTCCATGCCCTCAACCTAGCTGCTGAATGAAATGAGAAGTATATTGCATAACTATAACACCATGTTGCCAATCAAGCAGATCTGGCATTGGAAATTTCACATAAGACAAACCGTGATCTTTGGATGGGTTCAACGAAAGAAGAAATATCAATAGTGCACTAACCTGAATGATTCCTTTAACTCTCCAAACGCCATGCTTTAGCATGACAATATGAGGGTCATCAGGATGTAAATCTCTTAGTTCCTTTCTTACTTCCTCCAAGTTAGCATTATGCTCAGTGGATAACTGAACAGCTTCAATATTTCCACTGTCCCTGTTTTTTCTCCCAAGAACTGCACGTGAATCTCCAAGGTTCGCCACAAATAAAGTGTGTTGTGATATCACACCAACAAGACAGCATGAACCTGTTGTGGCTATTTGTGGCCTCGTGCTCCATAAATCGGATACAAGAGCACTAAAACCATTCTCAGTTTCCCGGAAAGCTCTTCTTATGGTCTCTGCTGTGACTACACCATCAGTCTCAGCTGATATTGCTGCATCAACGGAAAGCCTAAGAACGCAAACATAAGGTAGGCTTCTATATAGATAGTTAGACATTGCACAAACAGGGATAGAAGGACGATCATAATCGATGAAATTGTCAAATTCTTCAGAATTTTAATAGCCTGTGTGTCACTCTCAGCTAAAATGCCTCGTATAAAAATGTAACGAAATACCAACTCAGGTGGAAGTAAGACAGACAAGCCCTTTTGCACAATAAGGTAGACGAGTCATCCAAACTGATCCCAAAGTTGACCAGAACCCAGCAGAGACAAGCCCAATGGGTGGGTAGGCAGGTATCAACATTGTCGTTTTTTAACTTCTTGGTTGCACATCATCTTCCCCCTAAACCATGGTTTGAATAAATCTCCACAGAAGACTAGCAATAAATCTCCATGTAGGCATGTAGCATTCCCAATGACTAGCAGTAAACCCCCCAGTCCCCGCACAACAAATAAACCATGGATCACAGATGAACTTATTCTCACTGTACCTTTTCACAATCAGCCTCTTATTTGGCCAAAAAGAATTTGAAGGGGAAAAGAAAATCATGAATGATCAAACAAATGTTACAATGACAAGATAACCATCAAACAAGGATATAATCAAGCAATAATAAACACTTGAAGCTTCTTCATCCTATTTCACTTACCTATTTATGTACCCATTTAAGCAACCAATCAATATCACTCCAATTACACAATTATAAATGACATACCTACACGACTCAATTTTATATGTATATATACACAAAGAATTTTTAAAAAGAAGACTTTTCAAACCTATGATCAAAAACCCACTTGGTGATATGATCGAAGACAAAAATCAGATAAAAAAAGAAACAGCAAAAGCAAAAGAACGGACCTTGAAAATGGCGAAAGAGGTGATCACAAATAAAACGCGCAGCATCAGGGCCACCATGACCATCATAGACACCGACAAAGGTACCAAAAGAGCCACACTCGATCTGGCTCTGATCTTCAAGGACCTGATTAGCCTGAATAACAGCCATGGAGAACTCTCCTGTGGCACACTTTCCGAAATCACGGTACCAAAGCAAGCCATCTCTACCTTCACCATTATCATCAACTCCAGCGCCGTTACCACACACGATGTCAACGCCGAAAGGCTTCCAACATAGAGAGAGAAAGTTCATCAATGCTTCCAGCATCCCACATCTCTCGGAGAAAACCTAACCCTAGAAATTGGGATTTTCACACAAACACTACACCAGATGCAATTTCCGAATTGACCCAATAAAATTGATGGGTTTTCCCACACGTATTCTGGCTTACTGGGGTTTAATGGGTGTTCGGTGGTGAAGGAGCAGCAGATGGAGAATAATGGAATGGGAACAAACAAAGGGCAGGCAAGTGGGGAAACCAAGGATGAACGAACCAATAAATTGACGACCAACGCCCGGTTTTTATTAAATGGGCTTTTGTCATGCCTCGTTTCTGATTTTGCCTTTTGTCTTCCGTCTTTTTTAGTTTCGGTGATCACTAATCCGATAATCCTGCTTTGTGTGGATATTGTTAATAATTATATAAATGATTATTGGATAACGATAATATGAATGGATAACGATAATATGAATGTTAGGGTTATTGAACAATAATGATATCAATAATATTATTCGACGTTAGCAGTATCAATTATAGACCTATTTTCTGACAATAGTATGAAACTGAGTTAGTATGTGTTTAACTTGACGAAAAGACGACATGTCGCCTAATTGTTTGAGTTGGAGGGCAAAGCAAGTGGAAAAAAGGTTGGTTGTCCCTTTTTTTTTTTTGCCAGCTAAGCAGTGTTAACCAATTTACCTAAAAAAATAAATAAGGTTTTTACATTATTGTTTAGCTAAGTTGGTTAATGTTATTTAGTTGGCTTCAAAATGTGGGCTATCAATGTTTTCTCAACTTGCTCTAGCATCTAACTCAAACAATTAGGCTATACATTGGCCATGTTTGGCAACTAGCTGGAAGCTGGTAGCTGGTAGCTGTTAATTGCTAGTTTGTAGTTGTTAGCTGGTAGCTGTTTGACTTTAGCTGTTTGGATAAGCTACCTCAAAAAGCTTCATCAAGTAGCTTTTTGAATACTAGCTTATTGGGTCCAAAAAACTAATATAAAAAGTTACTTACCAAACACCTCAAGTAGCTTTTTAACCTTGATCAAAAAGCTAAAAACTACTCAAAAAGCTAAAAGCTACCCAAAAAGCTTGTTTGCCAAACACCCCCATTATCTTTCTACCAAGTCAAAAGCCTACCGACTAGGTGAAGTCTATGGTTGGTACTACTGACGTTCAATAAAATTAGTAGTATTATTATTGGCTAATACCCCAAAAATCTATATCATTGCAATCCAACAATCCTTAATTCCTTATATAAAAGTTATTCTTATATTTTATTTTAAATTTCCGATCCATATATAAACTTTTTCATCGAACAAAAAATTGTTTGAAAGATCCAATTTATGAAAATAGCACTTTCTCAATAATTTACTATTAAATACTTTTCATTCTTTAAAAATTTAATATCAGTACTTTGTTATTCAAACAGATTAACAACATTATTTCTTGCATTTTTACATACTTAATTATGTCAATATATTTTTCATATTTATACTTAAATAGTTAAATAGTTTATGTTTCTATTTGTTATAAAATTATGTTTGCACATTCAACAAGCACTTACTATATTTGGTTAGGTTATAAAGTGAAAGTAATAAAAATCTATTTAATTTTTTTTTAAAAAAAATTTTGAGGAAAAAACACGCCCAACGAGCGAATAGCTTTCATTCATCATGCATAAAACGATACATATCCACTCGGGCCAAGGCCAATGATGCTTCGGGTTCCTCCTCCAACCAAATTCTAGTAGCCAAATCATAGATAGGGTTGTAGGTGAGCAAGAGAATGTGCAACTCGATTCCCCCCTTGAAGAATGTGACTCCAAGAAACAAAAGAAAAACGCAAGACTAACTTATGAATATCTTCAACCACCATGCCAATCAGGTTGTTAGCCTTGAACGTGGACTTCAGCTTGTTTATAAGGGGGAGACAGTCGCCTTCCACAATTAAATAATGAAACCCCGCCTCCTAGGCTGTGTGCATGCCCAAAAGACAGGCCTCGGCTTCTTCCAACTCAACAGATGAGAACCTTGCTGTTGCTTTACTCCCGCTGAAACCACTGCCCCATCATGATCTCGAATAACAAAACCCCAACCACAGCCCCAATCACCAAGCTTGCCCGCGTCAAAATTTAACTTCCAAGTCCTGGTATCAGGTGAAGACCAGGTGGAGTTAAAAGAGGGCTTGACTGGTTGGTTGAGAGGAGGCAACAATTGATAATCCAAGAACAATTCACGGGCTTTTGAGACTAGGTACACTAAGTTGGGCCAAATATTCTTGATGAGTAGACGATTCTGAGCATTCTAGCATTGCCACGAAATCATGATGAACCAGGCTCGGCATTCCTCCTGCAGCTTATCGAATGCTTGGTACACCACGTCTAGGGTAAAGGGGTAGTGAACATCCCAGAGAGAGGCATCATTGTCACTTACTTCCCAAATCTCCCGTGCCGGTGGGCAATGAAAAATACTATGGCAGTTCGTTTCCTCTTTGGAGCCACAAATCCGACATTGATCTCCCTTCAGCTAGTTTGATTCTCCTATGGATAGCATGGTAGCACCCACTGATGGAAGGATACCCTGACAAAGTCTCCAACTAAACGATCGGATACCTGGGGGGGGGGATAGATAGCTTCTAGAGTTTACCCCATAGGGTCTTACCCGGATTATTGTTGCTTGATGATGCGTCCAATGCAAGCCTTACTTTGAGAATGTTTTGATACCCCGATTTTACGCTATATTCCCCGTCCTTCTTGTCATTCCAAGCCACACGATCCTCGAGCCAAGTGCAATTAAGCGGATGGAAATGATCGCATCAACGTCGCAAGGAAGGAAGAATTGGTTCATGATTTGTTTTTTCCAACATCCATTATCATTGTCAATCGAATCCTTAACTGAAGTGAGGGGATAAGCACCGCTACTAGGAGTTATTAACTTTAAGGAAGGCTCCCTATCTATCCATTTATCTTGCCAAATACTAACTTTGTCACCATTTCCTACGAACCAACGGGCTTGGGACTGAGCCAAATTTCGCCCCTCACACAAACTACGCCAACTATAACTCGGGCGATGGCCAATATTTGCCAAAAATGTCTCCCACCGGATAGTACTTTGCCTTGAGTAGTCTAGCCGCCAGAGAGGTAGGATTCCTCCACAAGCGCCACACTTTCTTTGCCAGTTAAGCCAAGTTAAAATCCTCCATATTTCTAAAACCCATACCACCCGAGTGTTTGCTCATACACAAATGCTTCATACTTAACCAATGCATTTTCCGCTCGTTTTGCTTGGCGCCCCACCAATATTTGGGGATGGCTCACTGGATGTCGTTACAAAGGCTAGCTGGGAGCTTGAAGGTACTCATACCATAGACCGACATGGCTTGCGCTACAACCTTAATAATAACCTCTCGCCCAGCTCAGGATAGAAAGCGGTCATCCCAGCTTGTCAACCTTTTAATCACCATGTCCTTGACATAGAGAATATCTTTATATTTGGATCTTCCCACTCTAGTAGGAAGCCCCAAGTAATTATCATGGGATAAGACCTCCCTGATGTCTAAAATCGCTTTAATCGCCTCCCTGCATGATTGGTTAGCATGCTTGTGAAAAACAACATCGGTCTTGTTATAGTTTACCTGCTGCCCCGAGGCCATCTCATACATATGCAGGAGCCGCTTAATCTGATGCGCTTGGTCCTCAGTTGCCCGACAAAGAGAATAGTATCATCTGCAAATAAAAGTTGAGAGATGACCGGTGTATCTCGACAAATTTGTATACCCTGAAGAGAGCTAGTTTGAATCGCATTCTGGAAAAAGAGCAGATATGCCCACAGTAATAATGGCAAATAAAAAAGGCGAGAGTGGGTCACCTTGGCGAAGGCTTGCGTAGGAGTGGGACGACCCCTCGGCACCCCGTTGATCAGGAATGAAAAAGTAGCCGACTCCACAAAGTGCATAACTGTCTCCACCCACTGTTTGCTAAAGCCCAACTTGATCAAGACGCATATGGTGAAAGAGCTCCATTCGACCCTATCGAACGCCTTCCTCATATCCAACTTTATTGACATATACCCATTCGTGCCTGGGCGACACTGAATATGGTGAAAAAGCTCATACACAACCAGGATATTGTCACTTATAAGTTCGCCCTTCACGAAACTGCGTTGAGCCTCTGAGATCATGTCCGGGAGATGGTTTTTGAGGCGATTGGCAATGGTTTTTGTAGCAACCTTAACCCGAACATTTGCAAGGCTTATGGGATGAAAGTCCATAACAATATTAGGATTTTTTTTGTCTTTGGAATAAGCGCAATCAAGGTATGGTTTAAACCCTCTGGAAAGACACCACCATTCAAAATGTCCAACACCGCTAAGGAGACATCCTTCTCAATAACATGCCAAAATTGTTGATAAAAATATGGATTGAAACCGTGAGGGCCAAGATTCTTACTCGGGTGCATTTGGAACACTGCCGACTTAATTTCATTTCTGGTGTATGGCGCCATAAGGGCCAGACTTATAACCTCTGTTACCTTTGGCGTGATCATTTGAAAAATGTCGTCCACATATTGAGGTCCTTCGGATGCATAAAGCTTGCCATATCAATCAAGGAAAAGTTGTCCGAACTCCTCAGGGGTCGTAAACGTATTTCCACTGTCATCTTTAGATTAAGTTATGGTGTTCACATTCCTGCGAGTAGATGCTTTTCGTTGAAACAGTTCTTATCTCCATATGCTAGAAAATCCTTCTTCGCTCTTTGCCACCACATCATCTCTTCATGGCTTTGGAGCTCCTTCAACTTGGTACGCAATGTTTTTCGCTCCCGCGCATTACCAGCTTTCCATAGTGCAGCTTGTGTCTTTTTAATAGCTCGCTGGACATTTCCGAAATTATTGGCAGCCCACTCCACTAGTGCGGACTTGCATCTCTCCAAACACACCATACAATCCGAGCAAGTGTTCCCCCCAATAACCGTGTTCCAAGCATTGGTAATGAGGGACTCACAAGACTCATTCATTGCCCAAATGTTCTCAAAATAATAATGTTTGCCTCCTGGGTGAGTGCCTCGATTCACAATATTTAGGTTGAGTCGGATTGTGAGTGGTTCGAGAGCGTTTCCTCTATATGTGTCACAACTGCTTTTGGAAAAAGAGTGTTCCAATCCACGTTACAAAGGAAACGATCAAGGTGCTCCTCTACCAAGTTAGCTCAATCCCACCCATTCTACCAAGTAAAAGGGTAGCCTTTGTATCCCAGATCTGCTAGGCCACATTCTGTGAAAACCTCATTAAAAGTATCAAGGATGGATTGTGGTCTAGGGGGCCCTCCAAGCTTTTCATAATTGAAGAGAACTTCATTTATGTCTGCTCCCAGAAGCCATGGAAGGTGAGATCGAGGGCAAAGATCCTCCATGATGTATTATGGGACCAAAAGAATGATTCTTGATCCAGTAATAATCATTACACGTGCAACCAACTAGGGAATAGGGGTACTTCACGTGACGATGGATGAAAGAGAGGAGAAATTCACGTGAAACCAGGATCTATGGAAGGCTCTTTTTTCGTGAGGACTTTTGTGGATTCAAAGAACAAGAAAGATTGTTTCTTGAATAGGGAAAATGGGAGGAGTGACGTGAATATGGAAGGGGGGAGAAGGGTTGTTTTGCGTGAGGCCTTGAGAAAGAAAGAGAGAGGAAGTTTGTTATGGAGAGAGAGGGAGTTTGTTAGGGTTCTTTTGTGAGAGAGGGAGAGAGTGGACGAATTGAGAAAGTGAGAGGGAAGGAGGAGGGTGACGTGATTGATGAGTGAGAAAGAATGTAGGGTTTATCTTAACTATATTGATAGAAAGATAAGAAGTTATTATCTTAACTATATTGATAGAAAGATAATAACAAGATAGTTCAAGGGATCTATCTTGATACAGAAACACCACAAGAAAGAAACCCTAGGGCTAACTTGACCTTTATCATAGTTACAGAAACACCTTCTAGGATCAGGGTTCAAGCTCTTCCTAAACCACTTGGTTGCCAAGCTAAGATACAATAGAAGAGGTTAGACGAGGTTCTTCACGAAACACTCAAGGATAAGCTAAAAGCTTGATTCTATTCATGGTTGATAATGATGTATGCAAGCTCACAAAGATCAGAGTATTAAACTTACAAAACACCACACAAAACACACACACTGTTGTTGACTTTAAACAAAGCTAATTGAATGCAATTAGCTGGAATAGATGACAACCCAACAAGGAATTAAAAGGACAGACTTGTGTTCACTCTGATATAGGCACACCACATGATAAACACAAGGGCAAGGACTTAGTTACCTCAGCAGATACAGGCACACCACCACTGAAGCAAGTAAGCTCTACACACACCACCAGGTTGCCAACTCTTGGATACTGAAGTAGATTCAACCAAATGAGAGTTTGTTGACACTCACAAACGAGAGGCTCAACTAAGGCGCTCAGAATGTTATTGAAAATATCACTGATTAGTTTGCAAGCTGCTGATTACATCACTAGCTAATCCTAAACATTTTGATTAAAGGCACTTAATTAAAGTAAACTGCTAATCTCCCTTGTAATCTAGCTGCTTAACTAAAACAAATACATTACATTACATGCTATTCTAGCTAATATCATCCGGATACTATTTGAAAAATGAAAGGAAAAGCAATGCTGGCTTCTGATTGGACCAAAACCCCAAAGGTTGGCAATTTCAGCCAATCAGGGCCTTTCCTAGCTGGGAGGGTAATCCTAAGTTACTTCAGTAACTTTCCCGGGCTTTTCTTAAGTTAGATATAATCTGAATAACTTAAGGAAGGCTAGGAAAGAATTAAATAACCCTCATTGTAGCTGAACAAAAATAACTTGGCCTCAGAATTGAGGTTCTGGAAAAACTGATAACAAACAATCATTTTGGGATTGTGTGTTCTGGTGCCTGCAACTTAATGCTTCCTTGCTCGATCATGCTGGAACTTGACTTGTCCTTGGAAAAAGCATGTCAAGGAACAAAAAACTCCTGGGGGCCTCATGCCGAATCTCACTCAATTCAAAGATACAGAATTGAGAAAGATGCTTGCTTGGACTGATGCTGCTTGGAACTGGAATTGGCCTGAGTGACCGATGTTGGTGGAATGAGTGGTTGTGCTAGCCAGAACATGTCTTACCAAGGTGTAGCAAGCCTGGATGGATGATGTTAGTGGACTGGTGGCTGCTGTGGACTCATTGAACTGCTGCTGAGAATGGAAGCCTGTTGTTTCTATTGGAAATGCTCCAACAACTGTTGAGTTTGGTTCAGCAAGGCTTGTTGCTGTCAATGCTGGTACTGAAGCTGCTGGTGTAACCTCCTTGGGTGATGAAGATGATGTAGAAGCTGCTCGAGCTGCTGCTGTTGCTGAATCATCTCCATACTCCTGGTCTGGTGCTGTTGGTGATGCTTGAACTGCTACTGGACTTGCTGGATGGTCTCCATCAGATAAACGGGTTGCCTTTGAAAGGCTACAAGCCTAGCTATTTATACTAAAACAGTTCTATATGGACTATGACTCTCTAATTGGCGTGCAAGCCAACCTAATATGATTAGGAATACTCTAACTTGGCGTGCAAGCCAAGGTTTCCTAGTCCTAGATGCCTTATCTATACTACTCTCCCTTGGATTATGATTTCTTTTCCTAAGGGGAGTTTGTTACAACAACCTTATCCTAATTGGAATTGGCTTTCCTAATCCAAGATGGATTAGTTACAAAATAAGTCAACCTAATCTAGGATACTAACTAATTCTTGGCGCCAAAACAACTAATCACACGCCTAACACACACACACACACACTAGACCTTCTAGAACATTCTAGAACATTTGAGAGTGTTCTAGACTAATCTAGACTCCTATGACTTGATGCTCAAGTTTATAACTTACTTGGCATCTTACATGACTCAAAACTATAAAGATATTAAAAATCACCATAAAACAATTAAAAGCTACTAAAATAAAGTTACATCCAAAAGATCAACACTGTGAAATTCAAAACTGAAATGATCAAAATGTGAACTTTACTTGAACTTGTAAATGGACCTTTGGAGGTGAACTTGGGCTCCTTGGGCTTGGTTGGCGTAATCTTGTTCCTTCCTAGGATGTTTGGACATCATCTTGCCATAGGATGCAAACCATGTGAATGGGCCTTCGGACCTCTACCTTGAACAATATCTCCTTGATTGGGCTGGGCCTAGTTGGATTTCCTTCTTGAAAGACCCTATCTTTATAATTGTATTTAACTTGGGCCTTCTTGATTGGGCTTAGGGGAATAGGCGTGGGCTGATTTCCATCACTCTACAAGCCGACAAGTCTTCAATTTTGCATGGGCTTGCGGCCAACCATATAGGTATGTGAATCTCCAAGGCGATGTTCCCAAACCGTCATCGACAACGACGTTTATGTGATGGCTCGAATACGAGAGCAAGACACTTGGATCTCCTTGAGCCAGAACAAAGCAATCCCTCCTGACCTACCCTGGTTGTCAACACATAAACCTTGAAAAACATTCAATCTTTGTTTTACGGAGTTCATCTTCGTGACGCTATGTTTTGTCTCCGAAAGGAAGACAAGAGTTGGCTTTGATTTACGGATAAAGCCCAGCAAATCATTTTCCTTCTTGGGGGTCACTGAGTCCCCGACAGTTTAAAGCGACGAGACTCATTGGGCTCAGCGGTGCTGCGCTGCAGCATCCGCCTCTCCGCCATCCATAGGGTTTGGGTGTTTTTTGTTGCCATTGTATGCCGATTCCATGTATGAGGCTTTGCGCTTGAATAGCTCCAAGTTTGCATTCACCATCGGGTCTACCACCATGCTAGATGAAATAGCCCCACCTCCTAGTGATAGCTTCTTCTTCGCTTTATTTTATTTTATTTTATTGTGGAGCCCCTCGATCTCTAAATGCTATCAATATTAGTTTTACGATTAATTATTTTATTTTTTAAAATGTTATTACTGTGATAAGAAAATATATATTTTTTATAATGATATATATAACTTAATAATATTTTTATTTTCGTAGATTAAAATGAATATCATATTAGTGAACAATTGTTGTGTCTTTTTGCACTTTTGAAATTTTTTGAGTATTATTATTTTTATATATAAATCCATTAATGTTAGATAATATTGAATTTTTTAATTGAATTTTTGCAAATATTAAATATTTTGTTTATAATTAAAATTAAGTTTTTATTTCATCAATCATCTCATCAAATAAGTGCATTGTTTGATACTTCTATAAATATTTTGTCTAATATAAAAATATTTTGAAATGGCCATGCTTCATATATATTTATCAGTCTTTTTCTCCTTACAAATTTTGATGATTGATAAGTAATACTAAGATAAAAAAATATATATAAGTTATATCTTCATATTTAAGTGGATTAATATAACCAATTGTATTAAATATTCTTATAATTTATTCTAATTGTAATATTTTCATAGCTATTGTTCAATCATATAGGGGGTGTTTGGCGTCTAGCTTTTTGGATGACTTTTTACACAAACAGTTAACAAAAAAAGCCAACAAAAACAGCTAACAAAACAGTCAAAAGTCAAACAGCTAACAAAATAGCCAACAACCAAAAAATTAAAAGGCAACAGTTGGTTGGCAAACACCCCCATAATTGAAAATCTTATTTTTCTTTTGTTAATCAAATTATTAAAAAAAACATTTTTTAAATTCTTGTATAAAGTACTTTAACAATATTTGTTCGTACTTATAATTAAATCATTTCATGTGCCTGATTAAGATATAATCATTTTCTGGTCACGATATACATGTATATACCATCCTTGTTATTAT
This sequence comes from Portulaca oleracea, assembly GCA_029582165.1. NCBI lineage: Eukaryota > Viridiplantae > Streptophyta > Magnoliopsida > Caryophyllales > Portulacaceae > Portulaca > Portulaca oleracea. The sequence continues at coordinate 21,820,705 of CM055883.1, read as the reverse complement.
AATTTATTAGCTAAATTCATATGAATTTGTTTCCTACAATTTCACACTAAATAAATAGTATATGGAGCATCAAATTGTATTTTCACATGATTTATACTCCCTATGTCCCAAAATTAATCGATACTTTGACTAAATTTTGACCGTTAATTATTCAAACAATATGAAATTACCGTCAGTAGAAAGATAATTTATTAAAAATTATAATGGAAACAATTTCATATTATAACTCATTATAATTTGTAAATCATTAACAGACAAAATAGTCAAAGTGTCAATTAATTTGGGACGGAGGGAGTAACTCTTCAAATTTATATTAAACTCTATTTATTTCATTATGGATGGTATCTATGTAGCTAACATTTATGTCTCATTAACAATTCTTTCTTTTATCCTAGTTGACATCTTATGTATTACTCCATGTGTCATTTATAAAACTAGTCGGTCCAGTGCATGCTTTGCACGCGCTAACCCGACAATACTAACGGATGATTATAAAGTGATGAGTTGTAATTATTGGTTATCATTGGCCAAATCATTGTAAATGGTACCATATCCAAATGCTAGTTACATTATTGAGAAGGTGTACACATATTGAGCATATTTAGAATCATTCTAGTGTACATTGTATATATGCAACTATCGACACCAGATTTTGACACATAAACATATAGTATATCTATATAAATGAAGAAAAAATAAAGAAAAAGAAGTTGGTCGATAAGTTAGTTCATACATCGAATTTTAGCATAGTTTTTGTATACCGTTAATGTAATTTTTATTATTTCATCTTTATGTAACTTAGTTAGAAAAAGGAAAACTAGGGAAGCCAAGCCAAGCCAAGCCAAGCCAAGGATAAGCCGGGACACTTGCTCGCATGCACTCTACATGCACAAATTCGGATAAAAACGCATGCATCGTTACATGTGGATGATCTCGCCTATTGTATGCACGATCTTTACGTAAGCAACAAGCTTCATTTAGCCATGCATACTACGCATAAATTATGTAAAGGACACATGCAAGGAAGCTCCAAATAAGTCTCAAGTTCAAATCACAAAAGCACTCATTTGAGCTCATATAAACCCCCACCGTCCATGGTGTAAACAGCTGACTTCGAATGCATTCCATTCAAACCCTCACCGTCCAAGAATACATGAACTAAGATTGATTCAAGCCTCCATTTCCCAAGGCCGGTCGGCCTTCATCTTGTTCATAACATAAATTCATCCACCACGTGCCACCGTCCACTCCAAGACACCCCTCCTTGCCACCCTAGTTTTCTGTGCTTGTTGACTGGTTGCTACCAATGGAGAGAATGCATGTATGTGCACATGTATCTACTCCCTCCTAAAGCCTATAAATACCCCTCTTGTAGAATCTAAACTCACTCAATCATTCACCCATTCTTCCTCTCCTACACTCCCATTCATCCATACTCTCATTCCTCTCATCACTCCTTAATCTCTATTCTAGTATCACCATTCTACCACGACTCCTATCATCTTTCCACCACTTTCTTAACTCCATAATCTCTTATCCTATCCTACCTTAAGCCTCTAAGCCCTCATCTTATCCATCCTTATATAAACTGTAAAACCCCGGAAAATACCAGTAGAAATACCGTTAAGATGATAAAAACATGACTTTATTCATTATATGTTTACCTGTTGATCACACGGAGCTTTTAGGACCGCGAGTGTTTTTGTAATAATTTTTAGAGTTCTAAAAATATCAGTTAGGAATTTTTGGGATATCGGGTGAAAAATCTTTTATCAGTTGTGAGAATTATTTTATCTGTTTATTTGGGATTTTGCTGAAATGAATTAATGGATATACATTATATATTTTTCCTTTATTTTTGGGTGATTTATGATGTCATTGAGGGTGACATCACCCACAAAAATTATCTGATTTTTGGTAACGGATTCTGATTTTGGTTGCAATTCCCCCACTATCCGTGTATACCTTGTACCCCCCAATCCCAGGCTGCCACTTGTCAGCCCCCTATTCCCTCCCTCTCCCTCTCTCTTTCTCTCTCCTCCCTCTTCTTCTTCTAATACTACTGCTGCTCGACGCCAGGCACCACCCACAACCACCATCACCCTCCTCCCCTCGTTCGACCTCCTCCTCCTTTCCCCTCCTTTTTCCGACCGCCGCCTTTTTCCGCCGCCAACCGACGCCAAGAAACCGATCCCCAACCTCCCATTCACCCCAACACACCACCACCCTAGTCACCATGCTCTACTTCACTCCGCCACCATACACCAACACCAGTCCGCCGTACACCACCGCAGCACGACCGCCGCCTCACCGCCGCCGGAAACCGCCCCAAAACACCACCCCCAAACCCCCTCTCTCTCTCCTTTTTCCCTTTCCTCCCTCTTGCCCTAGTTGCACCACACCACCCCGTTGCCGCCACCGACGGCCCACCGGAGTTCGCGCCGACCACCGCCGCCACCCGGTGAGTCGCCGAACCCCACCGCCCCAAGCCACCGGACCCACCTCTTCTAGCTTGGACCCATTGTTTGTGCTTCCTCTCTCTTTTTCTCTCTCTACATGTTAATATGGGTTTAGTTGTATTAGGGTCAGTTTAATCAAGTTTTAGTTTACTAATGTTATTTATTAGTTGATAATATGAAAATCATGTTTAATATGTCAATGTATATTAAAGTTTGGTATTAGGGTTTTATTAGTGAAGTTTTATGTGTTGATCATGTGATTATAAGACTATATGTTGCTTTTAGTTATAATAATGTTATTAGAAATTATCAATGTTAGTATTATTATTGCTAAGTTAGGTTAATATCAAATTTCATGTTGTTACTAGATGTTGTTTTATTGTTATAAAGTTAGGTTAATATTATGTTCTCATGTTTACTATATTATTAAGTTTAAGGTTATTTTGGAAGTTTAATATTACTAAGTAATATTATTTTGAGGTATAATAATAAATATCATTACTAAGTCTTAATGTTATTTTGAAGTTCATATTAGCAAAAAGTACTCTTTTACTTTTAAAATTATTAAATCCTATTATCAAGGTTACTAAGTTGTTCATATTATTATTATTATTATCAAGTTTTCATAATAATATTATTAAGTTTGGTGTTACTAGTAGCTTTTCGTATTATTATTATCATCAAGTTTTCAAGTTATTCTTAAGTGTCATATTATTCTCGTATTATTATTATTATTATTACTATTAAAGTTATATTGAGTTTCAAGCGTTGTATTATTAATAGTATAGATTTTACAAGTTTGAAACTTATTTTATAAATGTTACTAAGTTACCAATTTTGGTGTATTTTATGACCCTATGACATTAAAGATTGTTCATAGGAAAAAGTTCTAAGTAATAATAATATTTTAAAAGATAATACTACTAAGTCTTGTGTTACTTTGAAGTTGTTCTAGGTAATATTATGGGTGTTTCAAATTATTGAGGAATAGAATTCTATTGTCAACATTACTTTTATATTCAAGTTTGATGATATTGTTTTTAAGCTTGTTACTATTATTAATATTATTAATTCACAATGTTCGAAACTTAGTTTTATTACAAGTATTAAAGTTACTTCTTATATTACAAGTTTTGGTGCAATCTAATATTTATACTATCTTTTTATGTGTCAAGTATAAGTTAGTTTTTTAACGAAGTTTGGTGGAAAGCTTAACGTTGTTACCTTATGGAAAACTTATTTTATGACTAAGAGATTACTAAATTATATAATCTACTTTTATCAAATTATATTAGAAGAATTCTCTTTATTGTATTAAGTTATTTTTGATAAGTGTGTGTGGTCTTAAAATTCTATGTCGTTAAATGTTATATTAAGTATACCATATGTGTAGTATTCTTAAGGTTGTCTCATGAGACTTAGAAACATGTTTAGGAACCTTAAATATGTGTTGTAACTAATTAAATGTGATAATAGGGACCTATTGTAGTGTAATGCATGTCTAGTGACATTTTGGTAATTATAGTGAATAGTGCCATGCAAGAAAATAAAATAAGGTTCTTTAGTTATTCTTTGATACTAAGTAATGTGATTCTTGATTAGGTTTATGATTAGAAATTTATGTGGCACATGATTAAGTGAAACGTTTTATAATTTGGGGAAGGGTAGTTATGCTGTTAAGAAATCGTTAGAGTACGCGTTAATTATAGAATCTTTTATTAGGTTGAGCGAGGATTCCGAAGTAGAGCTCCGTGTCTCTTTTGTTGGACGAAGTTGAGTTGCAGGTAATACTATATCCTATTCCCTGTGAATGCCCTTAAGCATTTTATATAATATGCATTCCCCAAAGGGACCTTATTAAAGTGTTAAAATTGTTTTGTTGAAATGTTATCGTTATTTGAGATTTGGGTTTATGATGGTTTTGGTACTATTTTGGAATGAGCTTGTTTGATGGTTTTCCATTAAAAGTTTTATGGAAAGTTGGTTATGACATGAAAGGAATTGGATCTTGATAACCGGACCTAACTGACGGATACGAGTTAAAAAGCGGGTTCGGGCAGTCTCCCCTTAGACCAGGTGGAACCTGTGAGGGGGACTGTCAAGAGACCAGGTGATGCCTGGTATTGTGGATGTGAGTTAGGCGCTGATCAGTCGAATAGGAATATTTATGCGAGTCCGTGGAACTCCGAAAGAAAGAAAAGAAAGAAAAGAAATATAAGAAAAGAAAAGAAATGAGTGATGCGCTGATCAGTCGAATGATGTTGTTTATGCTAGTCCTTGGGACTCCGAATCATGTTCTGCGAGTCTTTGACTCCGAGGGGTAGTGTGGAAACCCCGCCCGCTATTAAAAGTTGATGGAAAGAAATTATTATGTTGTTTTCACACAAGATTTCGAATTGTAACCCCCCTATAAAATGTGTTCCAATGTTTATGCAAATGTTTATAAATGCGTAGGAGTAGTATTGCTGAGGTTTTCCCCCCTCATTTGTGAAATGTTTTGTTTTCATGTACGGACCAGTAACTTGGGGATAAAAAGGGGCGTCGAAGTGAGGAAGTGAAGTTAGATGAGTCAAGAATAAATTCTAGTTTTTGTTTAAGTAAAGTTAATGTTGAGACTTTGTTTTAGGTTGTGGACCAATTAGTTAACTTTTGTTAGAACCTTTCGCTTGCCTTGTATCTCGAAAGAGGTACGGCAGTAACGCCCAGTCCGAATAATAAGTTGAGAACTTTCTGCTGCTAATTAATTTTTGACTTTGATCGATATGATAGATTTAAATTTCCAGGGCGTTACATAAACACCACAAAAGCCTAACCTTATACCACCCAAAATCTCACAAAAACCCCTTTTTTATCATCTTTTTACCCTCCTTTTCCATACTCTTTCCATCCACTTTTGGCACTATTTTGGCATCTTCAAGAGGGTTATTCAAGGCATTCAAAGGAGCTACAACAAAGGCTAGGAAAGGCTTCCCTAAAGAAAGATCACAATGTGAGCTTTTAAGTATTTCCCTTTTATGTAAATAAATTGTTGTATATGATGTATCTCTCTTTCTTTTATTCTTTTGCATGTTCCATGAAATAATTCTATAAAGTTCATATTTATCTCCCTTCCAAACTTTATCAAAAGCACATTCTTAAACTTTTAGTAGCGTCTTTCCTTTTGTGAGAGGCGATCTCTTAAAGTTTACTTTTCGAGTTCGTAGCCTTACCCCCAGATCCATTCTTGCGCTTCGCAGGCGGAGTCTTTCTTTATTTTCCTTTTGGTTTGTTCTTGGATTTTTCCTTAAAAAGTTGGGTGGCGACTCCCATTTCGATAAAACACATCGAGGATTGCATAAACTATGGTTAAAGTGGTTTTACAATGTATCGATGCAACTTTAGGGTTTTCCTTCTTATATTTCTAAATAATACTTGCATAAATCTTTCTCTTTCGAGCCTAACATTTAAATGAGAAAATTGGATAAAATTTGGAAGTGTTTGGAACAAGTGGATGTTCACTCTTAAAGGTTTAATTCAATGACTCATAAAATGCATAAGTAAAGGGAAAGTGATTTTACAAAATGTTATTGATGAAATGTAGGGTAGATTTCCTTAAAGAGTTTTCAAAGGTTAAACCCCAGCACAAATCACCGAATCACACTCCAATCCAACGTGGACGTTCGAAAGCCCGAACGGCGAGGACATATGTCCACAGGATTTTTGGCGACTCCACTGGGGAGTTTTTCTTAAAGTGGGTAAAACTTGAAAAAAGTTTAGTGTGCTTTAAAATTTTTGGAAGGAAAATGAATTTCACTTTATATTATTAAGTCATTCTTTTTAGGCATAATGCATTGCATATACCGGGGCACTCCCTTGACATGTGATATGTCGTAGGAGCACGTAAATAGGCGGTATTAAGTTTTTTCTCTTTAAACCACAAAAATAACCCATGGGATGCCGGACCGGCTATACTCAATTGGTGCACTTACAACGAGAGAGCATTAGTCACCACATCCACTCATGCATCACTCTACGAGGTCTCCACACGAGCCTCCAAGAGCAACACCCCACACATTCAGGTTGCCTTTACAACAAGAATGTACCGGGGCGAGTACATGAGCCGCTAAGCCTTATCCAGCCCATAAACCCCTTTGTACATAGAGCCTTGGTTTAGGATACCCCTTGTTCATATGTATGCTATGTGCTATGTGTTTAGTTTCGTTGTAAAGAGCCAACCCAAGTTTAGGAGTGTTGTTCTAGTCCGTATAGTAGTCATTGGGCGGAGAAGAGTCATGTTTACCAACTAAGTTAATTAACCTCAAAATAATTATGGTTAACCCAGTGGTTGAGCCCATTTATCTATAAAGGTTAATTGTCTTGGTTCATAAAGTAAACTCAACTCGCCTTTGATGATTCTATATGGCCCTTTGCGACATCTTCTTAATGAAGGTCCAATAAACCTGATTAAAAGTCAAAACAAAGTTAGTGGGTAATGTCTTAGACTGCATAATAATCACCGTGCTAGAGTAAATTAATTTATCGACTTAATTATCGAATCTGTCACACTTATGACCGGCCCGTGGTTAGGCCCAACCATATCAGATTTGGCAATTAAGTCCCTAAAACAATTATAACTCGCTCGTTGCTGGTTTTATTCAGTCCTTTATGATACTTGCTTTTCGGTAATAAATAAAAAACGAAGTAGAAAGAAGGGTCGTTGGTCCAGTCAATCGTTACTTTAGTCCGCATGGCAGTCAACATGGCTTGAATTAAGTCTGAGTCAGTAGCCCAAATTACGGATTCTCCTTAAAACGGTCGACCTGTGGATGGGGCCCATCCGAATTGAGAAACACTGATTTGTGCTCATTGACTTGGGCTTGATTCGCCATGCTTCACTTTATTCGGCCTCTTGTAATGATTAGTTGTCCTTAAGTCTAAAAAATCTGACTAATAAATCAAACAAAAGTTAGGGGATAAAGTTTTAGACTGCATAATAATCACCGACCTCGAGTAAATCAGTTTATCGAATTAATTATTGAATTCATCATACTTATGGACGACCCGTGGTTAGGCCCAACCATATTGGATTTGGCAATTAATTCCGTAAACTAATTACAAGTCGCCTGTTGTTGGTTTTATCCAGTCCTTTACGATATCCGCTTTCTTAAACAAATAGAATAAAAAATGTATAGAAAAGTGTCGGACTGTCAGTCCTGTCGATCATTATTCTAGTCCGTGTAATAGTCAGCATGGCTCGAGTTGGTCTGTGTAGGCAGTCTAAGTTACGAATTCTCCTTAAAATGGTCAGCCTGTGGATAGGGTCCATCTGAATTGAGAAACACTGACTTGTACTCCCATACTCGATCCTAATTCGCCATGTTTGGCTTTATTCGGCTCTTTATAATGATCAGTTGTCCTAGGGGTCCATATAGAGTTAGGTCCGTAAAGAAGATAAAGTGTGTTGTAGACTGTGTAAATATGTGCATATGGATGTGTCTGTGCATGTGTTTATGCATGTGTATGTGCATGTGTATGTGTCTCTGCATGTGTTTGTGCATGTGTCTGTGTCTGTGCATGTGCATGTGCATGTGTATGTGTATGTGTCTGTGCATGTGCATGTGCATGTGTATGTGCATGTGTATGTGTATGTGCATGTGTATGTGTATGTGCATGCGTCTGTGCATGTGTATGTGTATGTGTATGTGCATGTGCATGTGTATGTGTATGTGCATGTGTTTGTGCATGTGTATGTGTTTATGTATGTGTATGTGTCTGTGTAACCACATGTTTGAATTTGTTGAGTCTTTGCCACGTGTTTAAGTCTTTGTTAGGATTTTGTTAACACGTGTTTTGATTCTTTCTTAGGTTTTTGTTAATACATGTTTGAGTCTTTTTAGGGTTTTGTTAACACGCGTTTTGAGTCTTTGTTAAGTGTAAATATGTGTTTCAGTCTTTGTTAGGTTTTTGTTAACACGTGTTTTGAGTCTTTGTTAAGTGTAAATATGTGTTTATGTTTGTGTTTGTTGAGTCTTCGTTAGAGTCGAAATTAATTTTGAGATACTGTTTTAGTCCGCGTAATAATCATTGGGTTCGAAAAGAAATGAATTTATAAACTCGATTAATTAACCTTAAATTTTATGGCTGGCCTGGTTTTGAGGCCTATCCGTTTTAAAGGTTAATCGACCTTGTTTATCGATTCATTTTAACTCACCTTTGATGGTTTTATTCGGCCCTTCTCAGTATTCTCTTATTTTGGGTCCATAGAAAATGATTAATAATAAAACAAAGTCAATGAGTGTTGTTCTAGCTCGCGTAATAGTCTCAAGGTTAGAGAAAATAAATTTATAGATTCGATTATTAAGTCTAAAACAAAATCCATGGTCGACCCGTTGGTAAGCCCACCCATGTTGGATTTAATAATTGAGTTTATAAGTCTGTTTTAACTCACCTTTTGATGGCTTTATTCAGTCTTTTACAACATCCACTTTCCCTGAGTGTAAATAAATAAATATGTCGAGTCTTAAATAAAAAAGTGTGTAGATAGAAGTCTAGAAGTCAGGTCGTCAGTTCATCGAGCATTATTCTAGTCCGCGTAATAGCCAATTTAGCTTGAGTTAACACAAGTTTGTTAGTTCTAGTGACAGATTCTCCTTAAAATGGTCGGCTTGTGGCTTAAGCCCATCCGAATTGAGAAACACTCACTTGCGGTTTCCAACTTATGTTGACTCGCTATGTTTGACTTTATCCGGCCCTTTATAATGCTCTTGTTGTAAAAAAAGTGTTGTTGTTTGTCTCAGAGTCATAGAGGTTAAGCGTTCCTGAGTCAGTAAATAAGTGTCTCTCGTTCTTTAGGACGTTTCATATAGGTTAGGACACGCCAACGTGCGTCACAGTTTAGTCGCTTCTTGAGTCAATATATAGGTGTCTTACACGTTAGGAGGTGTCATATCATGTATAGTCTAGTAAACCCAGGTTATGGGTAAGTCTTTGTTTTAGAGTCTGCATGTAAATGTCTTGCATTCTTTCAGGGGTCTTATATAGGTGTATAGGGTATGCAAACCCAGGTCGTAGGAAAGTCTTTGTTTTAGAGTCTGCATGTAAGTGTCTTGCATTCTTTAAGGGGTCTTATATAGGTATATAGGGTACGCAAACCCAGGTCATAGGAAAGTCTTTGTTTTAGAGTCACCATGTAAGTGTTTTTTATTCTTTAGGAAGTCGTATATAAGGTTTAGGTCCTAGGCCAGTCTTTTCCTAAGTCAATATGTGTCTTTCATTTCTAGGAAGTCAAATGTGAGTCTATGTCATGTGTGTGTCTTTTCTTGGGTCAACATGAGTGTTCCATTTTTAGGAAGTTCAATGTAAACCTAGGTCTAGGATGAGTCTTTGTGTTAATGTCTGCATGTAAGTGTCTTGCATTCTTTAGAAAGTTTTCATACGAGGTCTAGGTCATAGGCGAGTCTTTTCTTGAGTCAATATGCATCTATCATTTTTAGAAAGTTCAATGTAAACCCAGATCATGGGTAAGTTTTTGTTTTAAAGTCATTGTGTAAGTGTCTTTCATTCTTTAAGAAGCCTCATACAGGGTTTAGGTCCTACAAATCATAAGTGAGTCATTGAGTCGTTTCTCGGGTTAACACGTAAGGGTCTTTCAGTTATTAGGAAGTTGCATGTAAGGTCCGTGTCATTAGTGAATCTTTTCTTAAGTCGATGTGAGTCTATTAGTCCAAAGTAAACCCCATGCCATGGGTAGGGTCGTTAAGTCGTTTCTTAAGTTAGCAGGTAAGTGTTTTCATTCCTTAGAGAGTCTCATATAGAGTTTAAGTCGTGGGTAGGTCTTTTCCTAAGTCAGCATGTGTCTTTCACTTTAAGGTTGTCAATTACAAACCCATGTCATGGGTGTGTCTTTGTCTAGAGTTAGCATATAAGTATTTTTCTTTTTGTAGAAATTCTAGTATAAGGTCTAAGCCATGGGTAAGTATGTGTCTAGAGTCGTCATGTAGATACCTGTCTTTTGTTTAGGAAGTCCAGCGCACACGCATATCATGGGTGAGTCTTTTTTTCGTGTTGGCATATCATGTGAGTGTCTTTTTTTTTTTTTTAGGAAGTCTAGTGTAAACCCATGTCATAGGTTAGTCTTCAAGGGTCAACATATATGCATTTGCATTTTAGGAATTCTCATATAGATTTTAGGACATATAGACCCATGTCGTGGGTAAGCCATTCCCTTAAGTCAGCATATAGAAGTCTTGCGTCCTAAGAAGTCCCATGTAGGTCAATTAGCATATTCAAACCCATGTCCTGGGTGAGTCTCTCTCGAGTCAGCAAACAATCATTTTTCAGTTTTATGAAGTCTCACATAGGTAATTTAGGACATGCATGCATGGGGATGGGTTTTTCTTCATTTTTTTCTAGTGTCAAGGTGAAGGCTTGAGCGAACAATAAAGGGAGTAGTGGGGCGACAAGAAATTTTACAACTGCAATAGATCCTGGGGACATGACACAAAGAATGGTTGGACTTTGAAGAATAAGATTGAGGACATGATCCAGTTAGGGAACTGCCCCTACCAAAAGCAGCACAAAGGACCAAATAGAGCATGGATTCCCCATACGAAGACAGGGAGGGCGCATTATCAAAGGAGCCTTAGAGTTAGCTACATTCATGGTAGTCAAGCATTTTGCTTCCGAAGTCTATTAGAGTTAAGAGTTAATTCATAATTCATGTCTTAAATTTAGTTGCTCTTATTGTTATTTGTTCAAATAGAATCTCGTGCATGTGTTTCTGATTTGAGTTGAAAAGTTCTATCGTCTATTCACCATCCTTATAAACCAAGTCTGAAAAATTCATCTTCTCTTATCTGTCCATTTTTGTCTTACACCTTGTTCCCATCCTTTCATTTTCTTGAATCCAGGGTTAGAGAGGAAAAGAAAAATTAAAAAAAAAAACAATAAAAAAAAGGAGTGAAAAACTATAGAGTGGCCGGTTTGAAAACCTCATTGAGGCAAGCCAAGCAAAAGGAGAGAATAAAATTGATGAGAGAAGTCAGCCTGCATTCCCATCCAAGCAGACTGAGTCAAAGGAGAGAGTGTTGTCAGGAAAGACCAAGTCCCATAATCTCTCTGAAGTGAGCGCTCCTCATTAGAAATGCTACAACTTAAACAAACGTGTCGAGGACAGGGGGCTTCTGCCCAACCTTTATTTCACCAACCACATTACCCTCGTCTTTTCATCCAAGCTCGACCTACCACTTACTACCTATCATTTACATTTCTAGCCTTTTCCATCAAACCTCAACCTTTTCAAAACCCTTTCATTCATTAAACCAAATCCAAAAAGTATGTTATGACCAAGGAAGAACAGGAGGCAACTTGTGAAGGAGTTCGAAAAAAGGAGTTCAAAAGAAAGGAGTTCAAAAAAAAAAAACGAAAGAAAAAGAAAAAAAAGAGAAAACGAAAAAAAAGTTGAGAGGGATGGCGAAAGAATAGAGAGAGATAACAAAAGAAAAGAGGGGGGGGGGGGGGGGAAGGAAGATAAAAAAAACGCTGAGGAAGGAAAAAAAAAGGAAAGAAAGAAAGAAAGGAGGGAGAATAAGAATTAGAAGGCGGAAATAAGTGTCATGCACACCAGAAAAAAATCCCATTGATCACCTCATCATCCATACACCTCATCATACCTTTCAGCCTTCAATAACCTTCATACGCCTTCATAACCATCCATAACCTGCCTCAATAGCCATCTTTCCGAACCATTAAGCCTTCCTCAAGGCACTACCCATCAAAGCTGCGCTCAAAGAACTACGACTAGCCTGATTCCACCTTAGATACGTAGGAGAACCTCTTCGAGGCCCGACCTAATATTTTCACTTTAGAGAGTTTCGTCGTTTAATAAATTGGTCTTTGAGAGAATAAAAAAAAGAGAGAATAAAAGCTAGTCCAAAAACCCACTTGGGCGGGCTAGGCAAAAGGAGAGGAAACCCTGGATTTCTATCACCATCGCTAACCCTCCATTTTCCATTTTCCTTCTGTCAGACTGTGGACATTTTCCCTCGCCGTTCGGGCTTCCGAACGTCCACGTTGGATTGGGGTGTGATTCGGTGATTTGTGCTGGGGTTTAACCTTTGAAAAAACTCTTTAAGGAAATCAACCTTACATTTCATGAATAATATTTTGTAAAATCACTTTCCCTTTACTTATGCATTTTATGAGTCATCGAATTAAACCTTTAATAGTGAACATCCACTTGTTCCCAACTCCTCTAAATTTAATCCAATTTGCTCGTTTAGATGTTAAGCTCGGAAAAGAGTGATTTATGCAACTATTATTTAGAAATATGAGAGAGAAAACCCTAAAGTTGCATTGATATGTTGTAAAGCCACGTTAACCATTGTTTATGCAATCCTCGATGTATTTTAGTTCGAAATGGGAGTCGCCACCCGACATTTTATGGGAAAAGCCAAGACAAAACCAAAAATAAAAGAAAGAAAAACTCCGCCTGCGAAACCCAAGAATGGATTCGGGGGTAAGGCTACGAACTCGAAAAGTAAACTTTAAGAGTTCGCCTCTCACAAAAGGAAAGACTCTACTAAAAGTTTAAAATGTGCTTTTGACAAAGTTTGGAAGGGAAATAAATAAGAACTTTATAGAATTACTTCATTGAACATGCAACAAATAAGAATGAAAGAAAATACAATATGTACACTTTATTTACATAAAGAGGAAACATTTAAAAGCTTACATTATGCCTTTTGAAGGGAAGCCTTGCCTAGCCTTTGTTGTAGTAGCCTTTGGATACCTTGAATACTCCTCTTGAATATGCCAAAATGGTGCCAAAAGTGGATGAAGAAAAGTATGGAAAAGGGATAAGAAAAGGGGTAGGAAAATGCTCTTTTTGTGGTGTTTTAGGATAATTTTGTGAGGCTTTTTATGTAAGAATGGTGAGGATAGTATGAGAATATGGATGAGAGGTTTAAGATGATGAAGATATGGAGATTATGATGATAAGAAAATGGTAGAAAAGTGATAGAGAAAATGGTGGTAGAATGATAACTAGAATGGAGAGATTAGAGAGATGAGAGAATTGAGAGATGGAGGATGAGAGTGTAGGAGGGGAAGAATGAGTGAATGATTGAGTGAAATGAGTGTTGAGAGGGGTAGTATTTATAGGCTTTAGGAGGGAGTGGATACATATGCACATGCATGCATTCGTCCTTGGTAATCAACAATGCAGATAACAAGGCAGTAACGGGGAGATGTATGATAATGGACGACAAGACGTGGTCATTTGACCACATGTGGTCATCGTGTAGGCCTGTCGGCCACTACGCTAGGGGGGAGGCACCAGTTTCGTCCATGCATGCATGGACGGTGGAGTGTGAAGTCAACCAACCTAGGGAAGCTGCCATTCACACTGGACGGAATGAGCAAATGTTTATTTAGCTTTTGAGAGTTGTTTTTGGGTGTTTTTGTGAGGATTCGATCTCGCGAACTCTGGCACTTGATCTTATGGCTTGCATGGCTTGCATGGCTTGGCATCCCTTATTTTCTAATTTCCTAATTTTTCTAGCTAAAAAAAAATATACAAAGAGGAAATAATAAAAATTACATTAAAAGTACATAAAATCTATGCTAAAATCTAGCTTATCGACTGTGTTCTTCTTCTTCTTCTTCTTCTTCTTCTTCTTCTTCTTCTTCTTCTTCTTCTTCTTCTTCTTCTTCTTCTTCTTCATTTTTGCCTTGAGATATGCTATATATTCATGTGCCAAAATCCGGTGTCTACAGATAGCCCCCACTTTGATTGAGTCCGAGGATAGGACGAAAATCAAAGTAGACTTGAATTGATGGACACCGATTGGGATATGACTTTGTGGTACAAAGCCTGTGGATATGACTTTGGAGTGCAAAGCCTAGGGTGATGCTTGGAAGCTGAGTCCTGCATCGCAGTTGTGGGCGGCATGCGCCTTTGTAGGGGATGATCTCGAGCAAGTATGATGCTCTACTTGATTGTTGATGAGTTTTGCGTATCGTGCGCTGATCTCAGGCGACAATGATGCCCTACTTGAAGTGATCTTGGACATCTGATGACATCCTACTCGGATGATCTCGGGCGCTGAAGGCGTCCTACTTGAAGGTGTGGGCTGACACTTGGAAGCTAAGTCTTGTGTCGCGGTTGGCAAACTTGCGCCGATAGGTGATCTCGAGCAAGAATGATGCTCTACTCGCTGGAGAGACTTCATCGGTCATGATGTAGATGGCTCTTGGATGTTGGTGCTGATTTTCTAGTCTTTCCCAGTATCGTTTCAAGTCTTTCCCGGTGTCGGTTCCAGTCTTTCCCGGTGTCGTTTCCAGTCTTTCCCGGTGTCGTTTCCAGTCTTTCTCGGTGTCGATGTTGATGATTGTTGGCATGTTCAATGCCGAGGGACATCATCAATCGCGATGTCAATGGCCCTGGGGGTTGAGACTTCACCGAAACTCTGCCGGTGGCTCAGGATTGGGACTGCATCGAAACTCTGCCAATGGCCTTGGTTGTTGAGACTTCACTGAAACTCTGCCGGTGGCTCTGATGCTGATGGAGACTTATGCCGATTGGCAACCCTGTTTTTGGTCTTTTTGATGATGACGATGATAGTGGTGACAAACTGGACGCGAGGCCAGATGCTGAGACTAACCTGACGTGAGGCTGGAAGCCGTTGATGATGATGATGATGATGATGACAAACTGGACCGCAGGCTAGAAGCCGTTGATGATGATGACAAACTGAACGCGAGGCCAAATGCGGACTAACGGGCGTGAGGGAAGCCGACCAACCGTACACAACTGGCCCGGAGGCCAAAGGAACTCTGCCGATGGCCCTGATGTTGAGACTTCACCGATTTCAATGTCGGTGACTCTATTGCCGATGGGGACTTATGCCGATTGGCTACCCTGTTTTTGGATTTTCTGATGATGATAGAATTTTTGATGCCGATGAGACTTCTTTGGGAGCGATGCCAGCGGCTATTATTCCTGAGGTTTCGTCGAGGCTGATGTTGACGAATCTTATTGTTGAGATTGCACCGAATTCTGCCGGTGGCTCTGATTTTGATTTTCGGTGGCAATTCAATGCATGGAGACTTGGCCGGACGTGATGCCGATGACTCTTATTTTCCTCAGTTTATGTTAGCATGATCATTGGGAAAATGCTCTTTGTTAGAGGACTTGGTGTTCTAGTCTTGAGAAGACCACCTCTCCTTGTAAAGCACACTTAGTCGTGCTCCTCCTTGACAATGTACAAGCTTCAACCCTTTGAAACAAGCATGGAGAAAAGACAAAGGCTCCTTCTTTCCCTAGGCCAAACGGACGCTAGAGAAAAGAGAGGAATCTTTGCATTTACTCGGGCCCTTGGAAACAAGCATGGAGAAAAGACAAAGGCTCCTTTTTTCTTTAGGCCGGCCGGACACTAGAGAGAAGAGAGGAATCTTTGCATTCGCTCTAGCCATTGCGGGCCATGCGAGAGATAAACTTGCTTGCAATTTTTGTAGATAGCCCCAAGGCCGATCAGACTTGAGCCTAGGCAAATGATGGCATGACATGTGGCTGTGTGAATCGAACTCTTGTGATCACAAATTGGAGCTTCTTCTTGGCCTTCTTCTTGTTTTTTGGATTTTCTTGTTTTTTGTATTCTCAGCTTTTATCGAGAAGCGATGGCTTCTTCTGCTCTTATTCCTCGGTATGCTTTATTTCTTCTGCAAGCTTCTTTTTATAGCATGTTGTTGTTGAAACAACTTGCATGCTACTGCTTGTTTCAGCACTTTAAGTTGAATTCAAAGTAAATGATACTTCAAATTTTGCTTTAAGCGCATAGATGCCAACATCTTCTTTGCTCATGGTTGCATGAGTGAATTCAACTGGGGGAACATGGATTCTTGAATTTCGCCCGGTCGCCGATCCGTATTAGTCATGTGAAGAGTTTGTCCTTCGTGTTGGACAGGTTCCATTCGTGTTTAGATGAAGAGGATGTTGTCTTTCATGTCGGACAATTGCCATTCATGTCTGGCTGAGAAAGATTTTGTCCTTCGTGTTGGACAATTGCCATTCGTGTCTGGCGGATGATGAAGATTCTGTCCTTCGTGTCGGAAAGTCGCCATTCGTGTCTAGCGGATGATGAAGATTTTGTCCTTCGTGTCGGACAATCGCCATTCGTGTCTGGCGGATGATGAATATTTTGTCCTTCGTGTCGGACAATAGCCATTCGTGTCTGGCGGATGAAGATTCTATCCTTCGTATGGGACAGGTGATGATGTTGGATGCTAGCTTGACCTACTAGAGTTGGATTAGAGATTGCTCTTAATCTTGCTCTTAGTGATTGGGAACCACGCCGACCGACTTGAATGAGATGGCCTACGGGCTTAACCAGCCCCTAGTGTTGCATTCTGGAGCATTGATGTGGCACTTCTTTGCTTTTTTTTTCCTTTTATTTTTTTGATATGCAGGTATGCATGCATTTAGTCTACCAGACTCTTTAAACAATGCATTTTTTTTGACATAAGAATTTATGCAATTATGCATTTATGCATGACTATTGACTTTATGCACGACAAAATGACTCAATACATGACAGACTGACTCAATGCATGGCAGAATGACTCGATGCATGACATAATGACTCGATGCATGACAAACTTACTCAATACATGACAGACTGACTCAATGCATGGCAGAATGACTCGATGCATGACAGAATGACTCGATGCATGACAAACTGACTCTATGAGACTGTCACGACTTATGGATGCAATGAAAACCTATTATGCTTAGATAGGACACACACATGATGCTTTATGCTTATATACATGCAACTCTACATGCAGGTAACCCCCCGACTCGTTATTTAGACAATGACTTTCTAGGAAAATGTTTTCTTAAGACAACGTTTTTCTAGGACAATGATCTCCTAAGACAATGACTCTTTTTTTTTCGGACAATGCTTTCCTAAGACAATGACTTCCTAAGGATCAAGGCCACTTGTGGGGAATTTCAGGAAAATTCAGGATGAGAAACATTTCGGTCCAAGGGACAAGGAATAATGGAGGAGGTGTTAAGCCTAAAGGATGTGCTTCTTGAATGCTCATGTAGACAACCTTGATTGCTTGCAAACCTTTGATGATGTATGACAAGCCCCCGGTTTGGTGTACACTCTGGATGATGCTGTTCTGCTTTGGAGAGCGACTTAGGGATTTGCGAGCCCCCAGTTTTGTATGTACTGACGGTGCGATGTATGGAGACCATGGAATAGAAGGAGGCATCGCTTCCTATGCTGCACTGATGGAAGTCTGATATATCCGTAGTGTGAGTCTCGATCTCTCCTTTTGCCTAACTTGCCCAAAGGGTTTTCAAATTAGCCTCTCTGTTTTCTTTTCATCTTTTTTCTTTCTTTTCTATTCTTTGTTTCTTCTTTCTTTTTTTCTTTTTTTTCTTTTCTTCTTCTTTTCTTCTTTCTTTCTCTTTCTTTTTTCTTTCTCAAGAGACTACTAGGACGTCAATGGAAATGAAGATCCAGGACCTTGTAGAATAGGGAGTAGGCATCCCTCTTAGAAGCTATCTCTGAAAATTGTTATAAACAATGGTCACAAAGGTAGCGCGAGCCCCAGTCTAGAGTAACTTGTCTCTGAGTCTGTTCATGATCATGTATGTTGCTGCCAGTTAGCCATTGATCTGATGTGATCGGATTTTGCTCTTGCTGAGAAGTGAGCCGCACTCAAGTGTGCTGAGAGTTGGCATTTAGAACAAAACCTCATACTTGCACTAATGACCAAGCTGAAAAATCCTCAAATGGTAAGATGAGATGAAAAGGCTAAAAAGATTGATTAGAAAGTGTTTGGTGAAAGAGATGATGGGAGAGGTATTATTAATGAAAGGGATGTGGAGACACTTAAGAATGAATGTGCCTTAAACAGGAATGAGAGATGGTCAAATGGGATAAACATCATCTCTTGGGAAAATGTTGGAACATGGGGTTAAGGAGACACTTAAGGATGATGGTGTCTTGAGAGGGTGAAGAGATGGTCAAATGGGGTAGACATCATCTCTTGGGAAAAGGACGGGACATGCGTGATGGAATAATGTCCAAGTCTGACAGAAGAAATGGAAGCTTGATGGTAGCGATAGAATCCAGGGTTTTCCTCACCTTTTGCCTAGCCCGCCTAAGTGGGTTTTCAGACTAGCTTTTTATTCTCTCTTTTTTATTCTCTCAAGGACCAATTTATTAAACAATGAACGCTCTCTAAAGTGAAAAGGTATTGGGCCGGGCCTCGAAGAGGTTTTCCTACGTATACAAGGTGGAATCAGGCTTGTCGTAGTTCTTTAAGCGCAACTTTGATGGGTAGTGCCTCGAGGAAGGCATAATGGCTCAAAAGATGGTTTTGAAGGGTTGAAGGTTCATATATGGGTTATGGATGGTCCTTGAAAGATGGGGAAGGTTATTGAAGGTTGAAAGGCTTGTTGAGGTGTATGGATGATTATGAAGGCTGAAAGGTATGATGAGGTGAAGGTTTTGGGATCAATGGTGTGCATGACCCTTATTCCTGCCTTCAGTTTTGTTATTCTCCCCTCTTTTTTTGCTTCTCTTCTTTTTTTTTCTTGGTTTATTTTTCTTTCTTTTTCCCCTTTTTTGTTCTCTCTCTCTATTCTTTTGTCGTCCCTATAAACTTTTTTGTTTCTCCCTTTTCTTAATTTTTCCCTTTTTTTGAACTCTTTTCTCTTGAATCTCCCTTTTTTTTTTTTTTTTTTGTTTTTTTTTTTTTTTTTTTTTTTAGAACTCCATCTTGGGTTGCCTCTTGTTCTCTTTCAGTTATAACACACCTTTTGGATTTGGTTAATGGATGAAAGGGTTTTGAGGTTTGATGGAAAAGGCTAGAAATGTAAATGATAGGTAGTAAGTGGTAGGTCGAGATTAGGTGAAAAGATGAGGGTAATGTGATTGGTGAAATGAAGTTGGGCGAAAGCCCCTCTGTCCTCGACATATTTGGTTAAGCTGCGAGATTTCTAATGAGGAGCATTCACTTAAGAGAGACTATGGGACTTGGTCTTTCCTGACAACTTTCTCTCCTTTTGCTGAGCCTGCTGGATGGGAAGTGCAGGCTAACTTCTCTCATCGATCTTATTCTCTCCTTTTGCCCGATTAGCCTCAATGAGGTTTTCAAACCGGCCACTCTATAGTTTTTTTCATTCCTTTTTTTTTCTAATCATTTTTTTTTTGAATTTATCTCTTTATCTCTCTAACCCTGAATTCAAGAAATCAAGGGATGGGAATGGGGTATATGACAAAGATGGAAGATAAGAGAAGGTGAATTTGTCAGACTTGGTTTATGAGGATGGAAGATGAATAAGAGAACTTTTCAACTCAATTCAGAAGTACAAGCATGAAATTCTATTTGAACAAATGGCAACAAGAGCAACCGAATCGAAGAAATGTATTAAGAATTGACTCTTAACTCTAACAGACTCCAGAAAGGAAATGCTTGACAACCAAGAATGTAGCTAACTCTAAAGCTCCCTTTGATGATGTGCACTCCTTGTCTTCGTCTGGGGAATCCATGTTCTATCTGGCCCTTTGTGCTGCTTTTGGTAGGGGCAGTTCCCTAACTGGATCATGTCCTCAATCTTATTCTTCAAAGTCCAACAATTCTCTATGTCATGTCCTCGGGATCTATTGTAATTGCAGAATTTCCTGTCGCCTCAACACTCCCTTTATTATTGGCTGAGGCCTTGACCTTGACACAAGACACAAGAAGAAAAACCCATCCCAATGCATGCATGTCCTAAGTGACCTATATGGACTTCCTAAAAATGAAATATGCTTATATGCTGACTCGAGAAATGACTCACCCAGGATATGGGTTCGAATATGCTTATTGACCTACATGAGGCTTTCTAGGATGCCAGACTCTATATGCTGACTTAAGGAAAAGACTTACACACGACATGAGTTTACATGTCCTACAATCTGTATGAGACTTCCTAAAATGCAAAAGCCTGTATGATGACCCTTAAAGACTAACCTATGACATGGACCTACATTAATCTTCCTAGAAAAAGAAAGACACTCACATGATATGACAACACGAGAAAAGACTCAACGACTCACCCATGACTTGAGTTTATACTAGACTTCATAAAAAAAGGCAGATATCTACATGACGACTCTAGACACATACTTACCCATGACTTAGACCTTATACCAGAATTTCTACAAAAAGAAAAACACTTATATGCTAGCTCTAGACAAAGACACACCCATGACGTGGGTTTGCAACTGACAACCTTAAAGTGAAAGATACATGCTGACTAAGGAAAGAACCTACCCATGACTTGGACCCTATATGAGACTTTCTAAGGAATGAAGACACTTACCTGCTGACTCAAGAGATGACTTAACGACCCACCCATGATTTGCAGGACCTAAACCCTATGTGTGGCTTCTTAAAGAATGAAAGACACTTACACAATGACTCAAGGACTTACCCATGACCTGGGTATACATGAAACCTTCTAAAATGACAGACGCACATTGACTCAAGAAAAGGCTTGACTATGACCTAGACCTTGTATGAAAAGTTCTTAAAGACTGAAAGATATCTACATGCAATAGCTAATACAAAGACTCATCGACTTACATGCATACATTAACACAAAGATTCATCCTAGACCTGGGTTTACACGGACACATGTTGACTCAAGCAAAGAATCACCCACGACATGGGTTTATCTTGGACCTCCTAAAAAAGACAACCACATATTGACCCAATAAAAGACACACCTATGATCTAGACCTTATATAAGACTTCCTGGAGAATGAAAGACACTTATTTACTGACATTGAAATGCAAAACACTTACATGCAAACTCTAAAACGAAGACTCACATATAACTCGGGTTTACTAGACCATACATGATATGACACCTCCTAACGTGTAAGACACCTATTTACTGACTCAGGAAACAACCCAACTGTGACACAAGTTTACGTGTTCTAACTTCTATATAACCCTAAACAACAACACTTTTTACAACAAGAGCATTATAAAGGGCCGGATAAAGCCTAACACAGCGAGTTGACATAAGTTGGAAAGCGCAAGTGAGTGTTTCTCAATTTGGATGGGCTTGAACCACAGGTCGACCGTTTTGAGGAGGATCCGTCACTTGAAATAACAAACTTGTGTTAACCTAAGCTAAGTTGGCTATTATGCGGACTAGAATAACGCTCGCCGGACTGACAGCCTAACTTCTACACCTTTTCTTTTATTTGAGACTCGACATACTTATTTATTTAAACTCATGGAAAGCGGATGTCATAAAGGACCGAATAAAGCCATCAAAAGGTGAGTTAAAACACACTTATAAACTCAATCATTAATTCCACCATGGGTGGGCTTACCAACGGGCCGACCATGGATTTTTAGACTTAATAATCAGGCTTATAAATTTATTTTCTCTAACCTTGAGACTATTACGCGGGCTAGAACAACACACACTGACTTTGTTTTATTGTTAATCATTTTCTTTGGACCCAAAATAAGAGAATACTTAGAAGGGCCGAATAAAACCATCAAAGGTGAGTTAAATGAATCGATAAACAGGGCCAATTAACCTTTTAAATGGATGGGCCTCACAACCAAGCCGGCCATAAAGTTTAAGGTTAGTTAATCGAGTTTATAAACTCATTTTTTTCTCAAACCTAATGATTATTATGCGAACTTAAACAATATCTCAAAATTAGGATCGACTCTAATGAATACTCAACAGACAACGACATATTTACACCTAACAAAGACTCAACAAACTAAAACACGTGTGAACAAAAACACATATTTACACCTAATAACGACTCAAAACGCGTGTTAACAAAAATCTAAGAAAGACTCAAACACGTATTAACAAAAACCTACGAAATACTCAAGACACGTGTTAACAAAACCCTAACAAAGACTTAAACATGTAGCAAAGTCTCGACAAACTCGAACACCTAATACAAACTCGACAAACTCAAACTCGTGGCACACGAAACACATACACATGCACATGCACATGCCCATACAAATACACATACACACATACACATGCACATGCACATACACATGCACAAACACATACACATGCACACACACATACACATACACATGCACACGCACATACACATGCACACACACATGCACACACACATGCACAAACACATACACATGCACACGCACATACACATAGACATACACATGCTCATACACATACACAGGCACAAACACATGCACAGGCACAAACACAGGCACACACACATGTACATATTTAGACATAGTCTACAACACACTTTATCTACTTTACGGACCTAACTCTATACGGACCCTAAGGACAACTGATCATTATAAAGGACCGAATACAGCCAAGTGACGAGTCGGGACTGAATAAGGAATCACGAGTCAGTGTTTCTCAATTCGGATGGGCCCCTTCCACAGGCCGACCGTTTTAAGGAGAATCTGAAACTCGGGAAATTTATCAGTCCAACTCAAGCCATACCGACTATTACACAGGCTAGAATAATGATCGACAGGACTGATAGACTACTCTTTCTATATATTTTTTTAATTATATTTACCGGAAAAGCGGATTTCGTAAAGGACTGGATAAAACCAACAACGGGCGAGTTGTAATTAATTTACGGACTTAATTGCTAAATCCAATATGGTTGGGCCTAACCACGAGTCGACCATAAGTATGATGGATTCAATAATTAATTCGATAAATTAATCTACTTGAGGCCGGTGATTGTTATGCAGTCTAAACTTTATCCGCTAACTTTGTTTGATTTATTAGTCAGATTTTTTGGACCTAAGGACAACCAATCATTACGAGAGGCCGAATAAAGTTAAACATGGCGAATCAAGCGTAAGTCAAGGAGCACAAATCAGTGTTTCTCAATTCGGGTGGGCCTCATCCACAGGCCGACCGTTTTAAGGAGAATCCGTAATTTGGGCTACCGACCCAGACTTAATTCGAGCTATGTTGACTGCCATGGGGACTAACATAACGATTAACGGGACCGATGACCTTTCTTTCTAATTTTTTTTTATTTAATTACCGGAAAGAAGATATCATAAAGGACTGAATAAAACCAACAACGAGCGAGTTATAATTGATTTATAGACTTAATTATCAAATCTGATATGGTTAGGCCTAACCACGGGCCGACCATAAGTGTGACAGATTCGATAATTAACTCGATAAATTAATTTACTCTAGCCTGGTGATTATTATGCAGTCTAAGACTTTACCCACTAACTTTGTTTTGACTTTAATCAGGTTTATTGGACCTTGGTTAAGGAGAAATTGTAAAGGGCCATATAGAATCATCAAAGGCGAGTTGAGTTTACTTTATAAACAAAGATAATTAACCTTTATAGATAAATGGGCCCAACCACTAGGTTAACCATAATTTTTGAGGTTAATTAACTTAGTTGGTAAACATGACTCTTCTCAGCCCAATGACTACTATATGGACTAGAACAACATTCCTAAACTTAAGGTCGACTTTTTACAAAAAATAAACACATAGCACATAACATACATATGAACAAGGGGTATCCTAAACCAAGGCTCTATGTACAAAAGGGCTTATTGGCTGGATAAGGCTTAGCGGCTCATGTACTCGCCCCGGTGCATACTTGTTGTAAAGGCAACTTGAATGTGTGGGGTGTTGCTCTTGGAGGCTCGTGTAGAGACCTCGTAGAGTGATGCATGAATGGATGTGGTGACCAAGACTCTCTCGGTGTAAGTGCACCAATTAAGAATGGACGGTCTGACATCCCACGGGTTATTTTTTGTAGTTTAGAGAGAAAAAGCCTAATACCGCCGATTTATGTGCTCCTACGACATATTACATGTCAATGGAGTGCCCCAGTATATGCAATGCATTATGCCTAAAAGGAATGACCTAATAATATAAAGTAAAAATTCATTTTCCTTCCAAAAGATTTAAAGCAAACAAACTTTTTTCAAGTTTTATCCACTTTAGAAAAACTCCCCAGTGGAGTCGCCAAAAATCCTGTGGACATTTTCCTCGCCGTTCGGGCTTCCGAACGTCCACGTTGGATTGGGGTGTGATTCGGTGATTTGTACTGGGGTTTAACCTTTGAAAAAACTCTTTAAGGAAATCAACCTTACATTTCATGAATAATATTTTGTAAAATCACCTTCCCTTTACTTATGCATTTTATGAGTCATCGAATTAAACCTTTAAGAGTGAACATCCACTTGTTCCCAACTCTTCTAAATTTAATCCAATTTGCTCGTTTAGATGTTAGGCTCGGAAGAGAGTGATTTATGCAACTATTATTTAGAAATATAAGAGAGAAAACCCTAAAGTTGCATCGATACGTTGTAAAACCATGTTAACCATAGTTTATGCAATCCTCGATGTATTTTAGTTCGAAATGGGAGTCGCCACCCGACATTGCAAGGGAAAAGCCAAGACAAAACCAAAAATAAAAGAAAGAAAGACTCCGCCTGCGAAACCCAAGAATGGATTCGAGGGTAAGGCTACAAACTCGAAAAGTAAACTTTAAGAGTTCGCCTCTCACAAAAGGAAAGACTCTACTAAAAGTTTAAAATGTGCTTTTGATAAAGTTTGGAAGGGAAATAAATAAGAACTTTATAGAATTACTTCATTGAACATGCAACAAATAAGAATGAAAGAAAATACAATATGTACACTTTATTTACATAAAGAGGAAACAATTAAAAGCTTACATTATGCCTTGCCTAGCCTTTGTTGTAGTAGCCTTTGGATACCTTGAATACTCCTCTTGAATATGCCAAAATGGTGCCAAAAGTGGATGGAGAAAAGTATGGAAAAGGGATAAGAAAAGGGGTAGGAAAATGCTATTTTTGTGGTGTTTTAGGATAGTTTTGTGAGGGTTTTTATGTAAGAATGGTGAGGATAGTATGAGAGTATGGATGAGAGGTAGAGGTTTATGACGATGAAGATATGGTGATAATGACGATAAGAAAATGGTAGAAAAGTGATAGAGAAATGGTGGTAGAATGATAACTAGAATGGAGAGATTGGAGAGGTGAGAGAATGGAGAGATGGAGGATGAGAGTGTAGGAGGGGAAGAATGAGTGAATGATTGAGTGAAATGAGTGTTGAGAGGGGTAGTATTTATAGGCTTTAGGAGGGAGTGGATACATATGCACATACATGCATTCATCCTTGGTAGTCAACAATGCAGATAACAAGGCAGTAGGGGGAGATGTATGATGATGGACAGCAAGACGTTGTCATTTGACCACGTGTGGTCATCGTGTAGTTCTCTCGGCCACTACGCTAGGGGGGAGGCACCAGCTTCGTCCATGCATGCATGGACGGTGGAGTGTGAAGTCAACCAACCTAGGGAAGCTGCCATTCACACTGGACGGAATGAGCACATGTTTGTTTAGCTTTTGAGAGTTGTTTTTGGGTGTTTTTGTGAGGAATCGATCTCGCGACCTCTAACACTTGATCTTATGGCTTGCATGGCTTGGCATCCCTTATTTTCTAATTTCCTAATTTTTCTAGCTAAAAAAATATACAAAGAGGAAATAATAAAAATTACATTAAAAGTACATAAAATCTATGCTAAAATCTAGCTTATCGACTGTCTTCTTCTTCTTATCATGTGCCAAAATCCGGTGTCTACACAGACTTGAACATCATTCCATCAACCATGTTCCAGCCTTTTCCCAAGATATGTTGTCTACCCCATTTGACCATCTCTTCACTCTTTGAAGATACCATTATCCCTAAGTGTCTCTTTATCCCCATGTTCCAACCTTTTCTCAAGAGATGATGTTTTTCCCATTTGACCATCTCTCCTTCATTTTTAAGGCACGTCCATTCTTAAGTGTCTCTACATCCCACTCATTAATAATACCTCTCCCATCATCTTTTTTACCAAACACTTTCTAGCCAACCTTTTTAGCCTTTTCATCTCATCTCACCCTTTTAAGGACTTTTTTTTCAGCTCGATCATTAATGCAAGTATGATGCTCTGTTCTTAATGCCCACTCTCAGCATATATGAGTGTGTCTCACTTCTCCACAAGAGCAAAAGCGGTCCACATCAGATCAGTGGCTAACTAGCGACATATGCAATCATGAATAGACTTGAAGATAAGCTACTCTAAACTGGGGGCTCGCGCTACTTCTGTGACATCACTCAAGACATTTTTCGGAGATAAGCTACTCTAAACTGGGGGCTCGCGCTACCTTTGTCACCATCGTTCATAGTTTCTAAGAGGGACACCTACTCCCTATTCTACAAGGTCCTGGATCTTCATTCTCATTGACGTCCTAATAGTGGTCTCGAAAGAAAAGGAAAGAAAAAAAAAGAAGAGTGAGGAAAAAAGAAAGGAAAGAAAAGAAAAAAGAAAGAAAAAGGAAAAGGAAAAAAAGAGAAAAAATAAAAGAAAGAAGAAAAAAATAAAAGAGAGGCTAACTTGAAAACCCCTTGGGTAAGTTAGGCAAAAGGGAGAGATCGAGACTCACAACCAAGGATATATTAGCCTTCCATCGGTGCAGCATAAGAAGCAATTCCTCTTTCTATTCCATGGTCTTCGAACTCGTCAGTTCATACAAAACTGCGGGCTTGCAAATCTACAAGGTGCCCTCCAAAGTAATCAAGACTCTGCGCCAAACTGGGGGCTTGTCATAGATTTGCAAGCAATCAGTTCAAGGTCATCTACATGGGCATCCAAGAAGCACATCCTTCAGGCCTAGCTCCTCTGCCATCATTCCCTGTCTCATGGATCGAATGTTCCTCATCCAAGAATTTTCCTGAAATTCCCCAACAATTGGTCTTGATTCTTAGGAAGTCATTGTCTTAGGAAAAGCATTGTCTAAAAAAAAGTGTCATTCTCTTAGGAGATCATGGTCCTATAATGACATTGTCCTAGGAAAGCATTGTCCTTGAAAGTCATTGTCTAATAAAGAGTCGGGGGGTTACTTGCATGTAGAATTGCATGAATCATAAAGCGTCATGTGTGTGTCGTGTCTAAGCATAATAGGTTTGCATTGCATTCATAAAGTGTGTCAAAATCACATCGAGTCAGTTTGTCTTGCATAGAGTCAGTCTGTCAAGCATAAAGTCAATAGTCAGGCATAAATGCATAGATGCATAAAAAAAATGCATTGTTTGCGCAAGAATCCAGTTGCATGTATACCTGCAAAAAAAGACAACACAGAAGTGCCACATCGTTCCAAAATGCAGCACTGGGGGCTGGTTGAGCCCATATGTCATCTCATTCAGGAAGGGTTTCTTATCACTAAGAGCAAGATTAGAGCAACCTCTAATCCAACTTTGGCAGGTCAAGCTAGCATCCAATCAAGTCATAAATCGATTGTTCGACACGAAGGTCAAAATCTTCATCATCCGCCAGACACGAATGGCGATTGTCCAACACGAAGGACATATTCCTTATCTGCCAGACTCGAATGGCACCTCTCCGACACGAAGGACATATTCTTCACATGACTGATACGGATAGGCGACCAGGCGAAATTCAAGAATCTATGTTCCCCTAGTGGAATTCCAAACTCATGCAACCATGAGCAAAGAAGTTGTTGGCACCTATATGCTTGAAGCAAAATTTGAAGTATCACCTACATTAAATTCAACTTAAAGTGCTAAAACAAGCAGTAGCATGCAAGTCATTTCAACGATAACATGCTATAAAAATAAGCTTGTAGAAGAAGTAAAGCATACCGAGGAATGCGAGCGGAAGAAGCCATCACGTTTCAAAGCCGTGAACACAAAAAAGAAGAAAATCCTAAAAACAAGAAGAAGGTAAAGAAGAAGCTCCAATTTGTGATCACAAGAGTTCGATTCACACAACCACATGTCATGCCCTCATTTGCCTGGGCTCAAGTCTGATCAGCCTTGGGGTTATCTACAATAATTGTAAGCAAGTTGGTCTCCTGCATAGCCTGCAAAAGCTAGAGTGAATGCAAAGATTCCTCTCTTCTCTCTAGTGTCCGGCCGTCCTAGGGAAAGAAGGAGCCTTTGTCTTTTCTCCATGCTTGTTGCTAAGGGCCTGAGTGAATGCAAGGATTCCTCTTTTTTCTAGCGTCCCGCCAGCCTAGGGAAAGAAGGAGCCTTTGTCTTTTCTCCATGCTTGTTTCGAAGGGCTCAAGCTTGTACATTTTCAAGGAGGAGCATGGCTAAGTGTTCCCAACAAGGAGCGGTGGTCTTCTCAAGAATAGAGCATCAAGTTCCAAAATAAGAGGATTCTCTCAATGATCATGCTAACATAATTTGAGGGAAATAAGAGCCATCGACATCGCGATCGATGAAGTCTCCAAGCATTGAATTACCACCGAAAATCAAAATCAGAGCCACCGGTACAGATCGGTGTAGTCTCAGCAATAAGAGTTGTCATATCAGCTTCAACGAAGCCTTAGGAATAAGAGCCACTGGCATCGCGTCCAGTGAAGTCTCATCGGCATCAAAAATGCCATCAACCGTCAGAAAGATAAAAAACAGGGTCGCTAATCGGCATAAGTCCCCAACATTAGAGCCATCGGCATCGTGCCCGATGAAGTCTCTACCCCAGGGCCATCGACATCCCGATCGGTGAGGTTCCTCAGCATTGAATTGCCATCATCATCATCATCATCAACGGCTTCCAGCCTCGTATCTGATTAGTCTCGGCATCTGGCCTCGCGTCCAGTTTGTCATCATCATCATCAAAAATCCAAAAACAGGGTAGCCCCCCCATCAGCATCAGAGCCACCAACAGAGTTTCGGTGAAGTCTCAACATCTGGGCCATCGGCAGAGTTTCGACGCAGTCGCTTTGTCCTCCAGCGTTGCGTCTGGTTAGTCGGCTTCCAGCCTTGCGTCTGGTTAGTCTGGCATCTGGCCTCGCGTCCAGTTTGTCATCGTCATCGTCACGAAAAAAACAAAAACCCAAAAACAGGGTAGATCGGTGTAAGTCCCCATCAGCATCAAAGCCACCGGTAGAGTTTCGGTGAAGTCTCAACAACCAGGGCCATCGGCAGAGTTTCGATGCAGCCCCAATCCTGAGCCACCGGCAGAGTTTCGATGAAGTCTCAACCCCTAGGGCCATCGACATCGCGATCGGTGAAGTCCCTTGACATTGAACATGCCAACAATCATCAACATCGACACTGAGAAAGACTGAAATGACAATGAGAAAGACTAGAAAATCAACATGAAACCCCAAGAGCCATCGACATCGCGTCCGATGAAATCTCACCAACAAGTAAGGCGTCATTATTGCCTGAGATCACCTATCGGCGCAAGTTCGCTAACTGCAACATAGGACTAAGCTTCCAAGACACCCCTCCTTGCCACCCTAGTTTTCGGTGCTTGTTGACTGGTTGCTACGAATGGAGAGAATGCATGTATGTGCATATGTATCTACTACCTCCTAAAGCCTATAAATACCCCTCTTGTAGAAGCCAAACTCACTCAATCATTCACCCATTCTTCCTCTCCTACACTCCCATTCATCCATACTCTCATTCCTCTCATCACTCCTTAATCTCTATTCTAGTATCACCATTCTACCACCACTCCTATCAACTTTCCACCACTTTCTTACCTCCATAATCTCTTATCCTATCCTACCTTAAGCCTCTAAGCCCTCATCCTATCCATCCTTATATAAACACCACAAAAGCCTAACCTTATACCACCCAAAACCTCACAAAAAACCCTTTTTTACCATCTTTTTACCCTCCTTTTCCATACTCTTTCCATCCACTTTTGGCACTATTTTGGCATCTTCAAGAGGGTTATTCAAGGTATTCAAAGGAGCTACAACAAAGGCTAGGCAAGGCTTCCCTAAAGAAAGGTCCCAATGTAAGCTTTTAAGTATTTCCCTTTTATGTAAATAAATTGTTGTATATGATGTATCTTTCTTTCTTTTATTCTTTTGCATGTTCCATGAAATAATTCTATAAAGTTCTTATTTATCTCCCTTCCAAACTTTATCAAAAGCACATTCTTAAACTTTTAGTACAGTCTTTCCTTTTGTGAGAGGCGAACTCTTAAAGTTTACTTTTCGAGTTCGTAGCCTTACCCCCAGATCCTTTCTTGGGTTTCACATGCGGATTCGTTCTTTATTTTCCTTTTGGTTTTGTCTTGGCTTTTCCCTTAAAAAGTCGGGTGGCGACTCCCATTTCAAACTAAAACTCATCGAGAATTGCATAAACTATGGTTAACATGGTTTTACAATGTATCGATGCAACTTTAGGGTTTTCCTTCTTATATTTCTAAATAATACTAGCATAAATCACTCTCTTCCGAGCCTAACATTTAAATGAGCAAATTGGATTAAATTTGGAGGAGTTTGGAACAAGTGGATGTTCACTTTTAAAGGTTTAATTCAATGACTCATAAAATACATAAGTAAAGGGAAAGTGATTTTACAAAATATTATTCATGAAATGTAGGGTAGATTTCCTTAAAGAGTTTTCAAAGGTTAAACCCCAGCACAAATCACTGAATCACACCCCAATCCAACGTGAACGTTCGGAAGCCCGAGCGACGATGTAAAATGTCCACAGTGACACTCACGCTTAATCTTATGTTTGCATCCATCAGAAAGTCCAAGATGTCTATTGTCGTCTTCTTACTGTATTTGATGTTTCCCCTTGAAAAGAAGGCAATTTGTGGTTTTGAAAAACTCATCCCTACTAAGAATTGGTGATGTTTGGTTCAGCTTTAAGTGGGTCTTTGGAAACTATCTTTTAGCTCTATAATCAATATTTACCCTCTACAAACTCCACAAGAGTGCAGCATGGGCAAATCAAATGGTACACGAAGTTGTCAGCTGAACTATCACTTCCCTGCAGCTGGCAACATTTTCTTAAAGTTATTACAGTTCTAAGAATGCAGCCCAAGCAATAAATCGAAATAAAGCACGGAAATGAGAAACACAATAAGGAGATCAGTACGTCAGGTTGAGACATATTTGAACATCTCCTTGGCGCTCAACATACCCTAATTGTTCTTTTTGATGTTTATTTATTTGAAATATCAAAATAAAGCCAATTCAAAAGGGTTTCATCTCTAAATACAATTAGAAAATTTCCAAGGAAGGACCATAAAAAACTAATAATTCCATGCAATGAAATATTTTTTTTATATTTTGCATCAATTATTCATTTGGTATCAATCACATAGCAATAGATAACATAACAATTTTCGATGCACAAGCTAAATTATCGAGAATATTGCATAAAAAATTATAAATAAATTTAGATTAATTGGAAACATACTAGTTATGTTATTAGTAGGGACACTTGGATATTGCTGAGATCTCCAGAACGACATGTCTATATATATAGGGAATGGATCATGTAAGCATGCCCTTATGGTGAGCATGTGAGCATGACCATTCCCCACCATTGGATTTAATCTAAAGGTTGATGTATTTTATAGATTTTGGATTAATTTTTGGGGATACCACGTGAGTATCTAAACCCCTTGAAAGACCTTTCATTACGCGCGCGAGATTTAGGGAGGAGAGAGAAATAATCACTAGCAAGAACTTCAAAGGAATTCAACTGCTTCCTTGCCCTTTCGTCTCCCATCAACAGCGAAGAAGAAGAGTAGACTCGAATTCTCCCCGGTCGTCGTCAACTCTGGTAGGTCGTCGTCAACGTAAGTGTGGCTCGACGCTGACCTTTTTTTTTAGCGAAACATGCTCTGTTTTTCAAGTTTCTAACTCGAAAATCTTCTTTAGTTTTAGCCATGGAAGAATCCAATGTGGTGTCCGAATTAGGCGACGAAGGGAATGGTTGCCATAAATAAATCCGAAGGTTAGTATTATGTATTCCGTTTCTGCGATTTGTTTTGGTGATTTTAGCAAACTTCGGATGTCCATGGTTGTAAAATCAGAGAACATTGGTGCTTGGATGTGTTTTCTGTTCGTATCTTTGATAGCAGATGGAATTTTATGATTTTTTTGTGTTAATTTGATGATTTTGGTTGGATTTTTCGAGTATTTTGATTCATAGGGTTATTGGGCATCAGTAGACGACAGTAGATCGAATTGAATGTAGGTGTAGGTTTCATTCGTAAGTTGTAATGAGTGGTGATCGAATTATGGGAAAGTTTTTGAAAAAATGGGCATAAATTATAATTGAGTCTGAAAATGGGCATATTTTGACTCTGTTATGGGCATTAACATGTTACTAACCAGTTGAGTCCCTGTTTAGCACGTTAGAGGATGAAATGAGCAAGGTTCAACATGTGACAGAAAGAGTTGGAACGGTGTTGACCGAAATATCGCTGGGTGACATGATGAATATGTGTGACAACCCCAGTAGCCCCCTCCCACCACATATTTCAGGGGTTTCTGATCCTGTGAGGGAGGAAGGTGACGTTGGGTTGACCTACTCAACCCCTCAGCTGGCACAATCCACGCGTGTGCTACGTGACATAGCAGAATGCCCTCCTGTCCCTGGTCAACAACTGAAACGGAATGCTGAACGGGATGTCGCCACTGATGTTGAATGCCCGGATCAACATGCAAGGTGAGACTGTTTTGAAAACTATCATTTCGTTTTCGTTTCATAATTTGATGTCCTGTTAAAAGTCTGTGGTGTATGTGTGCTTGCATTTTTGGGGGGTGATGTGCATTATGTGCAGTGTGGTTGGCAAGGACATGACTAGTAAGAAGTATGCCAGGAAAAAGAGGCGAACTACTAAATGCAACCAGGAAGGAGGGTCGTCAAAGCAGAATGTTAACCTACAACCCCGCCCCTCCCCCCCCCCCCACCCTCAAGGAAGGCAGCTATGCACACCATGACGAAGCGATCATCAACAAAAACCACATCAAAAGGTGGGCCTAGTATTAAGAAGGGAGTAAGGATTTTCCCCACACGGATGTCGCCAAAGGGGTTTAGATATCTGCTAGAGAACATGAAGGATGAGCAGAAAGCCGCTGTAGAGGATATGGGCTTCAAGGCCTTTCTTGACTTAAGACTGAGGCGAATTTCGGGTGATCTGGCTAGTTGGCTATGCGAGAAATACAACCCGTTTGCCAGTATGTTGGAGATAGACCAAAACAAGCAGTTGGAGGTAACCCCCATGGACGTGTACATCACAATGGGGGTGCCATATGGAGACCAACAAATTGTTGAGGTCCCTGACGAGAGGGTTGCCGATGCAGAATTCAAGGTGACCCTTCGTGATTGAAATGGACATAGGGACACCATTGTTGTCTGAAAAGCCTGACATTGTGTTGAGATATAGTGATGGCGGTGACAAATTCAAGAAACACTTTATCCTGTTCTTGGTTGCCACATTCTTCCATGGCAACCAACAACGCCATTGCTCCCCTGTTTTTGTCAAGAATGTCATGCATATTGAACGGGTGAAAAGCTACAATTGGTGCCAGTACACCATAGACCGTCTAAATGATGCATGCAAAAAGAAACTTGCAAACCCGAGGCAAGAGTTTGAGGGGGCGATCGTATTCTTGATTGTAATATTTGTATGTGTACGGTGTACATCATAATTATACCTTTGTTGGTTCGTTTAACTGTTTTTGCATGTCAATTGCAGATGTTCTACTTTGACAGAATCGTGTGCACATCGAGACGGGAAGACCGTGGCTTCCTAACAATGCCAAAATGGAATGAAATATTGCTAAAAGAACGGATATCAGAGGAGACTAGCATGAAGGCGTTTGGTAAGGGTCGTCTTGAGCCTCCAGTACAGCACCCGCTAGTTAATGCTATGCACGTGCAAAATCCGAGGGCCCCCACAATATGCATGGACTGCAGGTGCACTTTTTTGTATCTAATTCTTTGTATGCATTAATGTTTGATGATTAAGGTCTGATGTCCTCTTGTAATACATGTGATGTCCATATCAATGATTGTTGATGTTCAGTCCATTCCATTTTTGTAATTCTTGATGTGTATCAGACTGTTGTTGTCCATATCACCATTGTGTGATGTCCATATCAGCATTGGTTGACTTGGGTTCCAATTAATTGTTGCTGTCCATTATATTTCATGAGTATATTTTGTTTTGTGGAAGGTTGTGTGATGTCCATAACAGTAATGGTTGCTGTCCATTCAATTTCATTTAATGGTTTTTGTGTGATAATTTTTGATGTCCATATTACTAATTGTTGTTGTCCATTCCATTTCATGGATAATTTTTTATGTCCATATCACCAATTGTTGCTGTCTAATTCCATTTCAAGATTCTAATTTTTGATGTCCTTATCACCAATTGTTGCTATCCATTGCATTTCTTTGTGGGTTTTTGTTTGATGTCCGTAACAGTAATGGTTGTTGTCCATGTCATTAATGTTAGAAGTCCATTCTATACCAGCAATATACTTCATTGCGATCTCTTTTGTGTGGGGGTTTCTTTGGTTTTTAAAATTATTTTGCTCAACTATCGGATGTCCATATGTTTTGTAGGGTGACCTCGATGGGTTACAAGTACGCATCAAAGCTATGGTTAATGCAAGGGTGTCTTTGTCCCAATATTTTGCATTTATATCTAAGAAATACAATGGGACAGCCACCATGAAGGAGGTGCGAGAAATGGTGTCTAAGGCGTGTGGTGAGATGTTGCCTGATGGGGAGCAACCGGTGCCAGATGCATCGAACAGGGGTCCACCTGCCGCCACTGACTGTCCCGTTGGTCCAGAAGTATCGGACAGGGGTCCATTGACATCGCAGGATGACGAGTCGTGGATCAGACCATCCATGGATACCATCGCAGGATGACGAGTCGTGCATTTTATGACATGATTGTCAGGGTTTCTAACAGGCAATTTGAGCGTGACATGACAATGCCGAACTGGACACTGATACCAGAGATGACCCCACTGATACCTGCCCCAAGGCCTGCAACAGATGCGCATACCAACCAGCCAACACCTCCCCCTCCTCCCCCACATGACAAAACCCCCATGCCCAAGGGAAAAACCATAGTACGATCTGGACCAAGGACGAAATGTCCAATGTACCCTTCTTCTGTACCCCTCCCCCTCCCCCACCATCACATCAAAGTATAGATACATCAATCAATGAGGATAACCTGCGGGGGAAAAAGGTGCTCGAGACGCACATTGCAACGATGTACGTCGGGGGGCGCAGTCGAACGCAGGTGGTGCCGCCCAACGACGGAATCCCCAGAGAGCAAAGAAGAAGTTGCGAGAGAAGTTTTGTTCACTGTATAATGTTTGGGTGACGAGTATGGACGCCAACTTGAAAATGAAGGAGAAGATAATATGCAATTATGTTTTCCTTTCACCCGCAGATGCTAAGGGACTTCGCCCCGTGTAAGTGAATAGAACAATGAGTTATATTTAGGTCCATATGTCAATTAACAGATAATATGCAATTATGCTTTGACATCTCACAAGTAATGTACTTTGCAAGGAACAACTATATGTTTCTGACAGTGTCATTGCAACGAGGTCGCAGATTGACTCGTTAACCCCAGGGGCACCCGTTCAAGTAAAAAACCAACATACTTGATGTTCATTTTTTGATTGGGTATTTTGTATTATTACTAACATGTCATTTATGCAACATAGGTGAACGTGGTCAATGTTTTCACCTCCATTCTCAACGACTATGAGCTAAAACGAGGCTCGGGTACACCGAGTAGATTCTTCATACCACAAGAAGTCGTTGTAAGTGCCCCTCCTGACCCATTCTTCATACCAAGTGATAACTGGAGTAACACCAAACATTTTTGCATTTTGTCCTTATGTAGGAGAAAATATGTGACCAGAACGATTACAAGTCAACAACCGAAGAGCATCGATTTGATGCATTCTTCACAGTGGCATCTCAGGAGCTTGTACGATGCTCATGGATTGACATTAAGAAAGTCGACATGGTAATAATTCTAAGTTTATAGTGCCTTTTGTTATTTGATGCTCATAATGATTGTTTATGATGTCCACTACAATTTTTATTTGATGTCCATTTTTCCAGCATGTACTGTGTTTGAAATTAATTAATGACTACCATTACTACTATATTTACATACACATATAAAGTGTAAATCCACTAGTATATTCATGTGATTCCCATAAGAAAATGAGTTCTTTCTGAAGGTAGAGTTCTTGGATAAAATTTATGTGGCGCTTTTCCTTTCTGACTTATTGTTAGGACACTAAAGTGGCTTGTGTGGTGATGTTCATTTTGAGTATATCTGATGTCCCATACAACTTTTGCTAATGCCCACTTCCATCATGTATTAGATTATGGTGTCGTTGCATTTCGATGGCCACTTCTTTGTGCTTTGCCTGGACATGCGGAAGAAGAACAATGAGTTTGTTTACATTATAGATAGCAGGAAGAACAGCCGGAGACAGACACTTTCACGCAAGCAAGCCTACGGGCCTGTCCCAGATGAAGTTGTATGTATTAATTTGATCTATATTTTTACTTGTAGACTAACTTTATCCTCAACATTAATGTTAACATTTCGTGACCACAGTCAGACTGCATATCACGGTTGCAAAATGCAATGGGATGCCCCCGGTTCGAGATCATCACCGAGGTTAAACGGGAATACTTGAAGATGCATTGGAGGTCATCAACAAATGAGCTTGATAGCGGTATGTACTGCATGCGTCATATGGAGACCTTCTTTGGTCCTGATAAATGGGAATGTGGGCTACAGGAGGATGATGTGAGTATTTGTTGTCTTCAATTGCATACATTTTCATTCTTGCTATCAACATTGTCCTATTTATCACCACCGATAATATGTTTTGCAGTCAGAGGGGCTCTTGGCTTTGAGAAGACATTATTGTCATGACATCGTCACATACTAAGGAATTCAAGTAAGAGAACAAGTGATGAAGAAGGCAATGTATTGGCATAAGCACGGGCGCCTCCACCCGGACGCGAGCCTAGGATGACTGCAAGCATTAGTGGGATTTTTTTGTCTCAAAACAGTTGCATGTATGCACATTTTTTTTTGGTAATTGCTTGTAATGGAGGCATTTTGGGTTTATTTTTTGTCTCAAAATAGTGGCTTGTATGCACACTTTTTTTTTTTTGGGAATTACTTGTAATGGAGGCATTTTGGGATTTTTTTTGTCTCAAAGTAGTGGCATGTATGCACACTTTTGGTTGACCATTTTTAGTAACTGTGTGATGACCATCACCAACTACATTGATGACCATTTTGTAATTTTGACTTTTGTGACTGCAAATATATATATATATATATATATATATATATATATATATATACTTTTTTATTTATGAAAAGTATGAATACTAAAACAAATGAAATAGTGATTAATATAGACATTAGACATAATTATTATGGACATCAGACATGACTAATATGGACACTAAAAGTTATGACATGTATAAATCCAAAAACGTGCCTCACTCTTTTTATATAAATGACAATGTACATGAGATATAATTGATATGGACACCAATATTGAGATATGGACATCAAATGTTACTACTAAAAACAATAACAAAAAGGTGCATTATACATATATAACGAAATGGACATAAGACATTACTGATATGGACATTGTAAATGGATAGTATCAAATACGTGAATGGACATCAGACATATATATGAATGGACATGAACTATTATTCATGAAAAATAGACATCAAAATATTACTACTAAGCAATGACAATGTGCATTATACACATGCCCATCATTAAATGCATTGATGTCCAATCCATTGAATATTGATGACCATTTCATTGTTTTTATTTCATGTGTAAAACAAAAAGTCTATATATTGTGTTTCTCATTCAATTCCTTCTCCTCTCCACATAAACACAGGTAATAGGAATGAGGTGACTAATCCGGACTGCATTCCCATCACCAAATACATTGATGTCCATTCGATTGAATGCTGATGACCGCTAATAATAGCTTTGTTGCAACCGAATTATCAAAAACAAATGTCTTTATTTAAAACAAACAACCAAAGTGGCAGTTTGTAAAATGAAGTATTCAAACAATGTGCCCCGAACAACCAACCAAAGTTTGTGTGCCCAAACAACCAACCAAAGTCTCGAAACAAATGTATTCAAACGAAACAACCAACCGATACTCATTGCCTCCAGTTTTTTAATAAGGATGTCCGAGCTTTCCACAATAGCTTCCACCATTGCCTTGTCGCAGTCAGCTATGTCCATACACCTGTAGAACCTGCTCCATGCATCAAATGTTAGTCATTTCTTCCGTGTTGACTTGTCACATCCATCCTTTATGTACTTGTCGATCGGAAATCGTAGTTGCTTTGATGCCTTCTTTGTCCATCAACCAACGATTAAGTTGGATGGTACCTCATCCAAATGCTTTATAACAAGCAAGACATGCGCGCACGGAATCCCTTGTAAGTTGAAGAACGGACAACTACAAGTTGCATCATTTGTCATCGTGTTGTGCACGACATGCCTGTCAACCCTGCTGCCCATATCCATGATTGTATACGTGCAGTCACGTTCAACCGTCCCCATCCCGACAATGCGACAGTCATTCAAGGCATTGCTTCAAAGCAGTAAAAGTTGCAATGTGTGTACAATTGTCTGGCATGTCGTTCTATCATCAGGCGAGTCTCTAGTGTAGGGTGCGATGTCGTTGACACCTTGTCGATCGACACCGCACGATTTCGTTGAGCGTCAACTGCATGCTCAAAACGCACCCAAAACTCAACATAACTCAATGTT
The DNA here is from genome assembly GCA_029582165.1 of Portulaca oleracea. Lineage (NCBI taxonomy): Eukaryota > Viridiplantae > Streptophyta > Magnoliopsida > Caryophyllales > Portulacaceae > Portulaca > Portulaca oleracea. The sequence continues at coordinate 21,781,541 of CM055883.1, read as the reverse complement.
TGGCACATGAGCTTCCCAAACATCGAATTCTCACTCTCCGAGCCTTATGTCGTGCGTAGCACCCCACCCAATGGCTGGTCCGTGAAGAATGCATGTGCCCAATCCTTTCTAATCTCATATATGTCAGCTAACCATTGATTGTTACTCAAGCCGTATTTTTCAATAATCTCAGCCCACTTGCTCTCGAACTGCGTGTCTGTTTCTGATGCCCACACACACAACTTCATATCATCAATAAACTCTCTGCACCCATTCAATTTGTGGCCAACTTTCTCGGGCAGCTTTCGCATTATGTGCCACATACAATACCTGCCCATTTTTAATGCAATCAGTATATTGATTAAGAAAACAAGTGGGAACACCCAACATACTAATGCCCGCGCACATATATGCTGATGTCCTCACACATATAAGCTGAAGTCCATTTTGTAATATATTTAATGTTATTTATATGAGTACAAAGATTATAATTGCCTCCCATAATATTGTAACATTCACACATAAGTATATACACAATGATTTAACTGTGTCACACAACAAATCGTACCTGTGCACAGACTCAATGAACACTTTCGCGACCCCATCTTTGATTGCCAAATCTTGGTCGGCTACAACCGTATCCGGCTGGTGCCCTTCTATCACATCTATGAACTTTTTAAACAACCACACAAAAGACGGAGTTTTCTCATTTCTAAGGAGACCTGCCCCAAACGACACTAATTTGCAATGATGGTTGATCCCGGTAAATGCAGCAAAGACCATCTTGTATCTATTTGTCTTATGCTTGGTATCAAACGACAATAAGTCGCCAAAAGCTGCATAGTCACGCCTACTCTCCGTATCACACCAAAACGCATACTTCAACTGCTTCTCCTCATCGACCTCATATGCATAATAAAAACCGGGGTCTTTCTCCCTGTTCCTCCTCAATATATCTACAAACATCTGTGCATCTAGGTCCACCAACACAGTCTTCGGAGACCGCTGATAATTCTTCATATCTTGTATTGTACACCCCACATTGTCATATGACCCGACTTGTTCCTTGAATAAGTGGAAGGCTTTAGATGGCCCGACATTGGCCCTCGAAAACTTGTTCATCAAGTCAATGTGGATCCTACTCACTTTCCGCGTGGATCGTTCCAGATGTCATTTGCTTGGGCTTGTCATCTCGTGGGTATTGCCAACATGAAACGGGATAACATCAAAACCACCCTTCTCAGATGACTTCAATGTTAGTTTCGCTTCACACCTCACCCTCGTTTCAACCCGACGCCTCTGCTTAATTTTGGGGGTGACCGGCTTACCACTATTACCATCATCACGCTGCTCACCCCCTGTTGCATCCCCGGATGAACATGTCAGGACTAGTGCCATTTTTTTAGCTTTCCACCCTTGCTTACTGCACACAAACACCTTCCACACCACCCTATTTTTTCCTTTCGTCAGTGAGTGGCTACGCACACTAAACCCCACACTTATAGCATATTTTTCGTAGAACGCCTTCGCCTTTGGGATGTCATCAAAATGCATTTTCTCTTTTGGGACCAGTGACTCATCCTCACACACCGGGATGTACTCATCATGCATAGTGTGTTGGTAGCTCAATGGAATCGGGGGAGGCAACACTACCTGACCGTCCCCTTCGATGTGCCCCAATGTAATGCTGCACAACACACACCACGAAACAAACACATTGAAATCTTATATTAAAAAAACATTGAAATGTTATAAAAAGCCAACACGCATCATGGACAATACGCAACACATAAATGGATACCCAATGTTTAGATAATGGACATTATAACCGAACCATGTTATGTTTTTTTTAGAACAATAATCAATCAAAATTCAGTGTTTATATAATAGACATCAAGTGTTTGATGCACGGACAATACTATTTTTCATTACATATTCATAACAAATTCAGTGCTTACTATTTAAATAACATTTTCACCAACTTTAATAGCACTTTTATCTGCTTCTATTAAAAAACAAGTACAAGCTCTTTCATTCTCCATGATTGATGATTGTGCAACAAGGTGTTTGTTTGACCACGGTTACTGTTTTGGTTTTGTGGCCATTAGATATGCTTAACAAACCAAATATATTCAATACTATTAATTACAATAGATATGGACATCCAGTGTTTGATGCACAGACATTACACATGGACTCCCTGATGCGAATTACGTGAACATCAAACCCTATTTTTTGTGTGCAACACCATGCTCTGCTTTAAGCCATTCGTTCTAATCAAATAACATGGACTCTTGACTGTTTATGGTGAATGTAGGACTGATGTCCAATGCCTAGTATAAGATTGATGTTCAATTTACATCATAATCGATCTTAATGAATCCATGGGGATGTTCTACGTGATTATACTAAAATTATACTTTACCTCATATCAAGATAGCCCATGGCTGATATATGATTGACCTCCACTCCCACGGTGGCGTCTCAGTCCGGTAGGGTGTCGATGGCTTTTCTCCGGCGGACGACGACAACAATCAACGATGGCAGCCGACAGTTTTCTTCCAACGAACCCTCAAGAAACGCAGGGATACTGTTACGTGATATTGTAATCGAATTAGAAAGATTAGGGTGGAATCCTGTCACGTGATCTCCTACCTAATTTAATCAAAAATCTGTAAAATATATCAGTCTTTAGATTAAATCCAATGGTGGGGAATGGTCATGCTCACATGCTCACCATAAGGGCATGCTTACATGATCCATTCCCACATACATATATATATATATATATATATATATATATATATATATATATATATATATATATATATTGGAAAAATCGGAGAGATAATTCCATTAACAAAACTTTTTTACATGTATACTCTAGGCATACCTAGAGGGGCACAATCAAAAAGCCCAAAAAACTCAGAAAAGAATCAAACCATACCTCTTTCTAATCTAGTATTTATATCATTAACAATGAGATTAACTAAAAACTCCACCTTATGGACAATCTCCTTAAAGATCCTCGAATTTCTTTCCAACCATATATAGTATATAAACGTTGTAAACAACAAAAGCAACTCATGCTTCTTCCTTGCTGACCAATTAACCCCAGGATTGGCTGAAAGAATTTCTTGCCAAGTGACCCGAGGCCAACACAAAGTACTCAAAATAGAGTTCCACACTTTAGAGCTGAATAAGAAATGTTCAAACAAATGCATATGAGACTCCTCTTCTTCACAGCATAAAACACATTTGTTAGCAAGCATGTACCCCATTTTTTTCAATCGATCAAGAGTCATAAGTTTTCCTTGGACGCACAACCAAGTTATAAAAGAAAACTTCAGGACACGAAATTTATTCCATACCACCGAAGCCCATTCGATAGAAGTTTGAGGACCAAGCAATGCAAAATATATATCTGACATAATGTAGCTGCTAGAAGACAGTAAAGAAGGTGAAACAGAATAAAGATCATTACGAACCTTTATTATCCTTCTCCAATACCAGCTGCTATTTTGCTTGACCTCTCACTCCCGGAAATAAGTTCTCTTTAAGTATATATGGTGTACCCATTTGACCCACAAGGACTGTTTATCGATTTCAATCTACCAAGCCAATTTCCCAATAGCCGCCTTGTTCCATAGAACCACATTCCGGATATTCAAACCCCCAAACTTCTTTGGATGACAACAAGCATCCTACGCCACTGGACAAGATTTTGAATCCCCCATAAGAATTTCCTACATATTTTCATCATTGTATCTATCACTCCTTGTGGAAGAATAAAGATCTGTGCCCAATAGGAATGAATTGCAATCAAAACACTATTAATCAGCTCCACCCTACCAGCATAAGTTAGCCTTCTCACAGCCCAACCCTTCAATCTACTACACATTTTATCCGCAAGAATCTGACAATCATGTCTATTCAGGCGAGTAGGCTTAACAGGAATACCTAAATACCTGAAAGGAAGAGATTCCTCTTTAAGACCAAGATCACTAATCAAGAATCGTTCGCTCATCAGAAACTCCAGCCACAATAATAGTAGATTTACTGATGTTCACTTGAAGGCCCGAACAAGCTGAGAAGTGATTTAGAGCCTCCATTAACCTCTTTATACTAGCTTCATCTCCATTACAAAATAATAACAAGTCATCTACAAAACAAAGATGAGCCAGATCTAATTTCTTGCAAAATTAATGATGGATGAAATCAGACTATTTCGAAGCTTCCTTGATAGACCTTCCCAAATACTCCATTACTAGAACAAATAATAACGGAGATATTGGATCACCTTGTCTCAGCCCTCTACCACTCTTGAAGTATCCATAAGAGTCCCCATTAAAACCAATAGAGAATTTTGCATTTCTTACACAGATCATAATCCATCTCACAAATTTCAAAGAGAATCCAAAAGCAGATAATAGATTCTCTAAGAAATCCCAATCAACTATATCATATGCTTTTTGTATGTCTATTTTCAAGAGGCAAGAAGGTTTAACATCTTTCCTGTTGTAAAATCGAACCAAATCCTCTGCTATCAAAATATTATGCATAATGAATCTATTAGCCACAATAGCAGTTTGATTCTGATCAACTAATATGTCTAGGACCAACTTTAGCCTAGAACAAATCAGTTTAGTGATAGCCTTATATAGCACGTTGCAACAGGAAATGGGCCTCAATTCTGAAACAACAGTAGGGTTATTGACTTTAGGAACCAAAGCTAGTAAGATAGCATTTAATTCCCCCAGTAAATGATTGCTCTCAAAGAAAGACAACACTGCATTTGATACCTCATTTCCAATAACATCCCACGAAGCTTTGAAGAACATGACATTGAGACCATATGGCCCAAGACTCTTACTTAATCAATGGAGAAAAAGGCTACTTTTATCTCTTCCTTAGAAAAAGGAGTGACCAGAGAAGAAGCTTGATCATGATTAAGAATATTCCCCATATATAATGTAGAGGCTCTAGGCTTACCACCACATGGATGCTTGCTGAAAAAATCTGAATAATGGGAAACCAAGAAGCCCCCTATCTCCTGAGCAGAAGTTAGCACTTCACCCGCATGATTATTCAAAGCTACAATCTTGTTCATGTATCTTCTTGTCTTCAGCAACGAGTAAAAGAAAGCAGAATTTTGGTCTGCAGACTTCAACCAAATCGCTTTTGTCCTCTGTTTCAACAAAGAACTAGCATTTTTAAGAGTCTCAAAATACTCTTGTTTCAAAGCCGCTGCTTGGCTTTTCAAGTCCTGATATATATATATATGTATATATATATATATATATATATATATATATATATATATATACATATATATATATACATATATATATATAGATATATATATATGTGTGTGTGTGTGTGTGTGTGTGTGTGTGTGTGTGTGAACATTACCAAATGTAGAAAGTTTAGAGAGAGAAGGGGCAGCAGGGCGAATTGTCGGGCGATTAGCTTGATTGTAGCCACCACCGTCCGTCGACGAGGCCGGGGACACCCAGCGACCAAGGGCGACTGTGAGGTGGGATTTGCTTCGAACTCTATCTCAGATTCAAGGTCAGTTAATCATACTGGATACCGATTTGGATTGAAATGTTTTTCGATTACTTGATTTGGAGATGATGGATCTGGTCTTTGCCTAATCTTTCACATTCAATCCATGGTTTCGATTTCTGCTCTGGGTTTGTAAAATTGGGTTTTGATATCTGGTATTAAGTCAAACCAGCTGGATTTGGTGTCCGTCTTCCCAAATTTCTTGCAGTACTATGGCTTGTTGCCCCTGGGAATGAGTCGATTTGAAAGTGGTATAGGATCACCGACAGCTCTTTCAAAATTGGATTTCGTTTTCTACTTTGGGTTTAGCATTCTAGTTTTAACATCTGGAATCGAGTTAGGTTTACAAAAACCAGTCTTCGATTTGCTTGGGTGTTTTGAATTGCGTCTCGATTATTTGAGGAGGAACCGTAACTGGCAAGCTTGAAAACCCGAGTGATGCCAACGATACACTGCAACTGATTTTCTGGGTTGACTAGTTGGATCTGGGTTTCGCTCGAACTGTGCAATTCTGGGTGTTGAATTCTGCTCAGCGACCTGAATTTGGAAATTGATTTGGGGTACGAATTGAAAGGGAAGCTGCAGTTTGATAGACTGAAAGACTAAACTTGAAGAAGATAGTTATCAAAGCTGGGGTTTGTTGCTGGGTGTAGACTGTGTGCGAACTTCTGGAAATCAGATATTTGGTCAATACCGACCCTACTATGGTACTAACCAGACAGACACAAACATCGGCTCGGAAGGTGACAAAACCGAGCAAATCAAAAACTGGTGGCCAACATGAAATTGAGAGAGTTGATCAAACTACTATCATCCAAACTGCAACGGGTACAAAATCAGCTGAAGAACTTATTCTGGAGTTTTTAATAAAGAACCAAAGAGGAGTTCTTATGCCTCTTTTTTCAAACAAGAAGATGGGATGCAATTACAATATGTGGAACCAGTTACGGCTGAAGGAACGACATGCGCCAAATTGGATAGAGAGGATGTGATGGAATCCATTGAGTACTGGAAACACTCGGTCATTTGCTGTGTCCTTGGTGCGAATCTGCCTCTTGAAGTTATGAATGGATTTCTACGTAGAATCTGGCAACAGTTGAACATTGAGCAGATTTCGGACGTAAAAAAGGGAATGTACATGGTCAGATTTAAGTCAACTGAGGACAAGGACAAGGCTCTCAAGCAAGGATTTTATTTCTTTGACAGTAAGCCTCTCATTGTCAGAGAATGGAATGAAAATCTCGACATGGACATTGATTCAATTGCTTCACTTCCTATTTGGGTAACCATGCCTGACCTCCCCTTCAAATTCTGGAGCAGTGAAGGCCTAAGCAAAATAGCAAGTGTCCTAGGGGTCCCTATCAAAACTGATAGACAAACAAAAGAACGGGTCAAGTTGGGATATGCGAGAATCCTCATTGAAATGCAACTCAAGGGTGCCTTCCCTGAATATGTTGACTATATGGACCACAATGACAATTTAATGAGACAATGTATTCAATATGACTGGATACCGACTCGCTGTACACATTGTAAGATGTTTGGCCATGAAGAAGCTACATGTAAGAAGAAGCTTCAATGCAAACATTGTCACAAATCAGGGCATGAGGAACATCAATGTAGGAAAAAAATTGAAGACAGCAACAAAAAGGAGCCTAAGAAAGTTCAAACCAAGCAAAAGCTTGATTCAGACGGGTTCGTTAAGCCAAAAAACTCTCAGGTGTGGAGACCAGCTACACAGCCAAACAAAACGGTCAACACCAACAAGTTCGAGGTCCTGCAGGACGATGGTTGTAGCCAAATACCGGAACAAATGCTGGACGGCAATGTCCAAACTCAAAAACAAAACCCCGATGCAGAACATTCTCAGCTGGAACATCAGAGGGCTTAACAGCCCGGAGAAGCAAGGGTCTTCTTGCACCAACAGGGGGCGGGCCTAATAGGATTGTACGAAACAAAAATCCCCCAGTGAAACATTACAAAGCTCCAGAACAATGTGTTCAACCATTGGAACTCAACTACAAACATTCAGCATTGTCGGAAAGTTCGCATTTGGGTTGCATGGAACCCTGCCCATGGCGTAAATTTTGGAGAGTTCCGATCAGCACATTCACATGAAAATTATAGTCGTTCAAAACAACACCACCTTTCACATAACATGGGTCTATGGGCACAATGACCTCAGTGAGAGAGAACCTCTTTGGGAAGCTCTTCGAAATATTGCAGATAGGATAGATGGTCCTTGGGCTGTGCTAGGTGATTTTAATGCGATCATGACAGAAGAAGATAGAACTGGTGGAGCAAAAGTAGAATCTTTCATGACCCAGCCGATGACACAATGCGTTCAACATTGCTGCCTTCATGAGCCTTCGTTCTCTGGAACATACTTCACATGGACCAATGGCCAAGTCCGCTCCAGAATAGATCGTCTTCTTGTAAACGCTCATTGGTACCTACTTACAGACTTGATGCAGGTTAACTTCAAAGCATGTGGCCTATCAGACCATTCAGTCATCACTATCAACTTCATGAAGATGACCAAACAGAAGCAACACTTCAAGTTCTGCGACATGTGGACTAAAGACAAGCGCTTCAACAATCATTACATAGGGATCGATTCTACGATATTTTCACTCAAGAAATTGCAGCCAGAGATAAGCTTGCCAATCTCCAGGATAGGCTCAATCAAGATCCCACAAACACAACAATTCAGCAGGAGGAAAAATAGCAGAGATGCAACTACTACGACATTTTACATTCGTCTCTGCTACTGAAACGACAGCAAAGTAAACTGGCTTGGGATGATATGGGTGACAGCTGCTCAAAATTATTCTTTGCCAAGATGAGACAGAAACGATGCCAATTATTCGTTAGAGAAATCGAAACAGTCAACGGCACGAAAGTCACAGGGCTACAGGAGGTCAACAAACAACTCAACATGTTCTATGAAAATCTGCTTGGCAACACAGACCTTCAGCAAATACCACTACAGGAAGACATTTTTAAAATGGGCCCTCGGCTTACAAGTATTCAACAACTCAAACTCAGTCGGCCAATCACTGATAAAGATATAAAAAAGGCCATCTTCTCAATCCCCAACGACAAAACACCTGGCCCAGACGGGTACTCCAGTGGTTTTACAAAAGTTGCTGGAATCAAATAGGTGGCCTGGTCTCAGCTGCTGCTCAGGAGTTTTTCCTTACAGGGAAACTCCTCAGACAACTAAATTCAACTAATTTGGCTCTTATTCCGAAAGTGCCAAACCCGAGCAAAGTTACTAAGTTCCGGCCTATTGCATGTTGTAACACTTTTTACAAAGGGCTCACTAAAATCATCGCCACACGGATAAGAGAGGTCCTTCCTGACCTAATCAACCCAAGTCAAGGGGCATTTGTACCTGGCCGACAGCTCCTTCACAATGTACTTCTTTGCCAAGAGATCGTACGGGGTTACACCCGAACGACCATTACACCCAGATGTTTCATGAAACTGGATCTTCAAAAAGCCTTTGACTCGGTACATTGGAGTTTCATTGAAGAAGCGCTTCACGCATATCGATTCCCGGGATGGCTCATTAATTGTATAATGGCTTGTGTCACGTCCCCTACCTTCTCCATCTGCTCAAATGGCATCACTTCGCCCAAATTCAGCGGGAAACAAAGTCTAAGACAAAGAGACCCGATGTCCCCACTCCTGTTTGTTTTGACAATGGAATACCTGTCAAGATCTATCCAGTTCTTCATCAGCAAACAGGTGGGGTTTCAATATCATCCGAACTGCCGACGTCTAAAACTCACTCACCTTGTCTTTGCGGATGATCTGATCATGTTCTCCTCAGCTAATAGCATCTCTATACAAACCCTTAAGAATGCTTTTGACCACTTCTCAACAGCCACAGGTCTTGTTGCAAATAATGGAAAATCAGAAGTGGTTACAGGGGGCATGCCCATTGATGTTGCAACTGCTCTTATTGCAGAAACAGGATTCCGTGAAGGTACGCTTCCCTTCAAATACCTAGGGATCCCTATCTCCTCTAGCAATCTCACAAAAAATGATGCCAATGTTCTTGTGGATAAGATTCTCTCACGAATCAAAACATGGGAAAGTAGGCACATTTCTTATGTTGGGAGAGTCACGCTAATCAACTCTGTGTTGATGGGGGTTTATAGTTTCTGGGCGAGAATTATCATCATTCCTAAGCACACCATTGAAGAAATTACTCGCTTTTGTCGTAATTTTCTCTGGGGCTCCTCCTCTCATTATAGTAAAGCCCCTATGGTAGCCTGGGGGGTTGTTTGCAAACCAAAGCATTTGGGAGGTTTGGGTCTCCGAGACCTAACATCCTGGAACAATGCCAATATAGCCCGTCTTGTGTGGGCAATTCAAGAGAAAGAGGATAACTTATGGGTTAAATGGATTCATGCAAAATACATTCGAGGGTCAACCTGGTGGAATTACCAACCCCCATATGATGTCTGCGCTTACTTTAAACACCTCTGCCTTGTTAAAGAATGCTTCAAATGGGGATGTGACCCTGGGAACAGATGGATCTGGAAAGGAGGGGGAACTACTACAAGGGGAGAATACAATGCGACTGATGGATATCTTTGGAGCCTTGGAATCACAAATGAGGTTGGATGGGCCTCAATCATTTGGAATCCACTAACAATCCCACGCCATTCCTTTATCACTTGGGTCCTTCTAAATGGGAAACTTCCTATAAGAGCTCGAACAATGCGTTGGCAAACTGGTTGCAACTCCCCCTGCCCCTACTGTGATTTGGAGATTGAAACAATCGACCACCTTTTCCTTGCTTGCTCTTTTGGGCAAGAGGTAAGGCAGGCTATGAGATATTGGGAGCTTCATCATCTGTCGACCACCCAAGAATGGAAACACCACCTGGGTGAATCCCGGAAAACCAGCAAAGAAGCTCAACTGAATTGTGCTCTCCTCACAGCGTATGTCTACCACATATGGACTGAACGGAACAACCCAGTCCATAAAAATCAAAGGGTTACTCCTCAATTGATGGTAACAAAAGTGAAAAATGATGTGATAAACAAAGTCCTTATGGCAGCAAAATCTAGTAATAAGTACAAAAGTCTAGTTGATATAGTTCTTAATATGTGAGTTGAGGGGACACCCCCTCCACCCCGTGTACGCTACATTGTTTTGCTAATATAATCTGTTTTTCTGTGCAAATATATATATATATATATATATATATATATATATATAAGGTGCTCGCTTGCTACACAAGTTGGGCATATTGTTACCAAGTGGTCTCATTGTCAGGGGATTTCTCAGCTTGATCCTGTGGAGTTATGGGACTATGTTCAAAGCAGTGACATATCTACGAAGATCAATGACTTCATCTTTGGGGTTTACGGTGCTTATACATATCGAATTTGGAAGGAACGAAATGATTATGCCCATGTAAAGCCAAGACAGACCCATTTGACGATTGCAATTCATTTAAAAGAGGAAGTCCAAAATAGAGTTCTCATATAGCTAAAAACAGGAGACGATATGCAAGATTTAGCGACATAGTTTTGCTAATGTAATTGTTGTCGCATTGTATTTGGGTTGAGGCCCGCTCCTCGTTTATTGGTAATATATCCTGTTTTTCGTGCAAATATATATATATATATATATATATATATATATATATATATATATATATATATATATATATATATATATATATACATACAAATGAAAAAGAAAATGTTAGACAATCAAAGAAGATAGAATACCAAGAATGAAAACGTTAGACAATCAAAGACACACATAAGGCTCTAACGACAACGAACATAAATCCATTAAACATTGTTTATTCATGTATTTAGCCACGATTTTTATCGACACCTAAGAGGAGAAGAGATATTGTAGACACCTAATAAGTGTCTCATAATTATGTAATTTTATTTATGTTTATTTTCCTGCTTTATTTTATTTTAGAAAAATGCTAAGGAAAGTGAATTGCAAAAGAGAGGAAAAAACCAAAAAAAAAATCCGCTCAATCCCATTATTTCACGCGGCCCAAGGCAGAAACAGCCCAAGCCGGGCAGATCCGACCCCCATACCGCCAGGTATTAGGGGCGGGTTCTGCCCAACCCGGGGCGCCTCCGCCTGCCTAGGGTTGCGTGTCACACGCAGCTGGACTCCCTGAAAGCCCGTAATACTTGGCGGTATTAACCTTCATGTTTGACCTAAGTTTCCAACCCTCACTTCTCCTAGAAAAACAAGTTCCATCTCCATTCCATTTTACAACGAAATCACCATGGCGTATTGATACTTGGTAATTTCATCTTCTCCTCTCCCTCTCTCTTCCTCTCATTTTGCATACACTTAATTGACATTTCGTTCTTTCTCTCTCCCTCTTCTTCGTTCACTTATATTATCTTGTAACATGAGTTAACATTAAACTCGACCTAGATACTCCGAAATGCTTGTAAATAAAGATTCGTTCATGTTTATTTTCATTTTATTTCTTGTATATTTATTTCTCACTTTTATTATTACATTTGCATGTAACTAAATAACATTGATTACATTAATTAATACTCCATTTCTACTCTCTTCTTCTCCTCTTCTTTTTCTTTCTTTTTATTTAACCGGTTTAGTAGAGTCTATTCGTTGAACGGGCGAATTCGAGAATTTTTATTCTCGAATTCGTAACCTTACCCCCGGATCCGAATCTTGTGGTTCGTGGTTTGTGGAGTCTTAACTTTTGAGTTTATTAATTGTCGTTCAAAAATTAATTGGCGACTCTTTGTTTAATTTTATTATTTTGTTTCTTTTGGCTTTTTTTGAATTTTATTTAGATTTTAGATATTCATGTTCAAACTGAAAATTTAAAATTGAAGAAATAAAATCAAAATGTGCTAATAGAGGCACCTTGGGAATCATTCCCGAGACTCTGACCAACAGAATACCTGCATGTATTCTGCTCGGTCCATTGGCTCGAGTCTAATCCCTAGCCTCGGGAATCATTCTCGAGCCTCAGACTAATAGCATGACTCCAGGTATTCTGGTGGTCTGTTGGTTCAAGTCTGATCCCCATCCTTGGGAATAGTTCTCGAACCTCAGACCAACAGCATGCCTCTAGGTGTTCTGGTGGTCTATTGGTTCCGGTCTGATCCCCATCCTTGGGAATCGTTCCCGAACCTTAGACCAACAGCATGCCTCCAGGTATTCTGGTGGTCTTGGTTCGAGTCTAATCCCCAGCCTTGGGAATCGTTCCCGAACCTCAGACCAATAGCATGCCTCCAGGTATTCTGATGATCTGTTGGTTCGGGTTTGATCCCCAGCCTTAAGAATCGTTCTGAACCTCAGACCAGCAGCATGCCTCCAGGTATGTGATCCAGTCAATGGGTTTGGTTCAGATCCCAAGACACTTTGACTTGCGTATTTTGTTTTCATTTTTCTCATTTTTATTTTCTGATTGAATGTAATTTCTTCATTTCTAAATAAAATTCAAAAATTGTCATTTGAGCATAATAATAAAGGAAAATTAATAAAGGGAAATCCAAGTAAATCCCTTCAAAGAAATGACACCCCTTTCGATTCGCCGTACCCTGCGAGGGACACCACGGGATGTTCCCGGGTCCCACAAATGGCGACGCCACTGGGGACTTACTTTAAGATGGTAAAACTTGAAAAGCCGGTTTTTTAAAATTTTGAGTAGAAAAGGATAAATTAATTTTTTGTAATTTTTATTATTTAGTTAGGTATCAAGCATACAGACCTCCATCTTGATTTTTTTAAAAATCGAGATGAACCCAAAGGTACCATCAAGGATTTAACCCAAATTTCCCTCTCGGGCAAAGTATATTTCCTACTTCATAAAGGAATGAACTCCACATTTCAAGAAGATCGCAAGTTGCTTTCCCACTCATGAAGCACTCCAAAATTCTCGGGATTATGAATTTACATTTTCCCTTTAATTTTGCGAGAAACACACAGATCGCATTACTATGAACTCCATAGAATTTGTGGCGCGTGAGAGACATGAGTATGTTAGTTTTATGTATCTGACCTTAAACCATTGAATATAGAACCTTGGTTAGGTGCATTACCTATTTGTATGCTATGTGCATTCTTATTGTACTATGTAACGCCCCGAAAATTCAATTATAGAAAAGTCAAAGTCAAACTAACGTTAACAGACAAAAACATTAGCCTATCAAAGACATCAAACAATCGCCCACCAAAGGCATCAAAACAATCGCCTACCAAAGGCATCATCATCATCTATCCTATATCAGGGATGAAACCCTGATCTCCTGACACATAACCATACAGGCACCAAATCCTGGTCTCCGGGTTATCGCCCGCAAAAACATTAGCTTATCAAAGGCATCGAAACAATAAACCCACTTAATGTTTCACTTTGAATTATTAGTGTCTTATGCAAAACTCAGCTCACAGCTCTCAAGTCAACCCAAACCCAGGTTATTAAAACCAGTAACAAAACTACTCATAAAAGACCATCACAATTTCTCAACTCATAAATCAATAATCACAAATAAATATCAAAAGCAGATGGTCACATTTCCACATAAAGTCTCCTTTCGGGATTCAATTCTCAAAACAGATTAGAAAACATTAAAACACATTTAAAGAGCATCCCAGTGGGGATTAGAGCATAGACATTACCTGGTTAACTTCACTTCACAGCAAAAACGAACACACTTGAGCTCACTAACGACGCGAATTAGCTCGGACCTAAAATAGAATAATTATTCTAATCAAAACGTGCCCTTCGAAGTTAGTATTAACTACCTTCTACCTAACTCTCCTCTAGGAACACTATAGGTTCCTATAAATCATGAATTCACACTTTAAATTATCTAATACATTCCACGTAATCACGTAACAGGATCAAAACATCATTTTCACTCAACAACATTTTTATTAATAAATAATATCAATAAGACAGATTACAACATCCACATAAAAAGGGTCATAACTTGGCTTCCCGACATCCTTTGGGTCTGGTTTTGGACTTTTCGGAAACCTTGGGATGTCTACTAAAACTCTTAAGTTGAACTCGAGACCCAGCACACGCTTTAAGGTCCTCAAAAACAGTATCTTTCCAAACTGTCCAGATCTGACCTAGGTCTGGTAATCGGGGTATAACTCGACTTATAAAATTCCAAAGCCCGATCCGAAAAGTTCCTATGAAACCTAACATCTAAGGGAACCTCCAATCCAAAGGGTCCGATCAAAAGACAACTATACTAATCTTTGTGACCCGATCTTTAGACCCTATCAAAACTGTCCCATACCCGGTTCCCATTTAATTTGTAATTTCGGTTCTAACTTTCACCATTCGATCCTGGGGTCCTAATTTGGGCTTAAAACAATGACCAAGGTTCAAGATAGTTAATCTAATCCAACTAAGGTCCAAACATCAAACCTCCTATCATCAAAACCAAAATGTAAAACATGAAATCAACTTTAATATTTCCACTAACCCTAAAAGCATGCATGAAATAGTAAGAACATTACCCTAAACATGAGTTCTACCACATACTCTTTCTTAATCAAGAATTACAACATGGAAGGGTATAAAACATGAATTTCTTAATCAAGAATCACAAAAACTAATTCTTTTTCAAAGATTTAATCAAGAATCAAGAAATTTGTAAACAAGAATCGTACTTTAATAATTCAATCAACCTAAATTATTTAACATGATTACACATAAATTAAACATGATTGAACACCTAAGAGAATCAAAGAAGCATGTGAATACTTAACTAACGATCAAGAATTAATCTATATAATTAAACTCTTTAATTAGTACATACAATAATAGTATTATCTAAAACCCTAACATGATTCACAAGAAACAAAGTACATGATACAATCGAATATTATTAATTTCACTACAACTAGTACAAACCCTAATACACCAAATTACAACATAAAAATTACACATAATAACGTAGACAAATTTACAAGTAAATACTACAACATAAGAACAATTTAATTACAAAAAACAACTTAATAATTTACACCCTTAATTACCCAAATTACAAGATTTAGTAAAAGAAATAACAACAACAACAACAATAATAATAATAATAATAATAATAATAATAATAATAATAATAATAATAATAATAAACAGAAAACAAGAATAAAAGAAAGAAAAGTTTCAAACTGAATTTAGGGTTTACGTTAAAAAAAAGAAGGGTTAGTAGTTTCCGGCGACTGGACGGTGGCGCGGTCAGGCGGTGGTGAGGGCACAGCGACGGCGGCGGGGTGGTTGATAGCCGGTGGTTGGCCAACCGGTTGTGACAACAAAACTCCCTTGTCCTCGTGCTTGTTCTGGGCAGCGACGGCGACCGAAGCGAGCAACGACGGTGGCTTGGAGGGCGGCGAGGGAAGGCGAGACGTCGGCCTGAGCAGCGGCGGCGTCAGCGTCGGGACAAGGCAGAGGCGTGAGAGAGGGGTGGGTTTGAGAGTCAGCGAAGGAGAGAGAATGAGGGACAAGAACGACGATGGTGGTGGTCCAGTGGATCGCGGAGGTCGTCGGTGGCGGTGCTCAGGGCGGCGATCGGCCGGCTACAGGCAAGGGAAAGAGAGAGAAAGAGAGAGAGAGAGAGAGAGAGAGAGAGAGATGAGAGGCTAGGGTTAAGGTTTGAATTAGGGTTTTGAGAGGGAGATTAGCCTTTTATACTAACTACTAATTAAGGCTTAACAATACTATTCTTAATACTAATCCAACCCAATACTAAAATCTGATTTTCTTGGAAAAAAATAATAATAATACTACTAATAATAAAAACATTAATAATAATCACATAACAAATAATATTCACACAATTATTCATATAACAATTTTTAATAAACACAATAATATTAATAATAATACTAATAATAATAATAGTAATAATAATAATAATAATAATAATAATAACCACGAAATTACCGATATACCCTTGTTAGTCTATCAACGATCCTACGAGCTCAAGTGTTAGCAACAATAAACACAAACGAACAAATAAACAATTAACGAAGTCAAACCTAATTTACTAACGGCGTCAAGGTCAACACCTTTGGATTTTTCGGGGTTTTACAACTATGTGTAAATTATGTGCTATGTGTTCATTCTTTCATTCTAAGAGTCAGTCTCATAACTCATTCCTTCCTAATGCCACTTTCGTATGGGCAATAATCATGCAGAAGTTAAAGAAGGCCTAGATCTCTCTTGGGCCTGAATCAAAGAGGTTCATTAAAGCTCGAGATCTTAGCTAGACTTTGTCCAACCTTTGGTAGCATTGGATTCATAAAGTGTGCATCCGATCGTTATTCGAATATGAGTTCATTAAGACCTTGATGTTGACTCGATCTTATGACGGCTCGACGGACCTTCCCCTTCCCATATGCATAGTTCCATACTAGGCTAGTGGTCCTCATGCAAGCCCGATGGTGGGTGAGTCAAGCCACCAAAAAAAAAGAAAGAAAGAAAGAAAGAGTCATCATATAGGCATGGTCTACATTAGGTTGTCTCATATAGCTCGCTAGGTCTTTGGGTAGGTCAATGTCAGGGTTAATTTTTGAGGTTTATGGTTTCCATACAGGCAGAATAAGGATCCGATAACCAACTTTGAACTCATAGTAAACAAGTTGCCTTCTTTGCACCACTGTCTCCAATGGCCTCCAACAGAATACTTAGTAACAATGAACTCAGTCTCTCCATCTCCCAACATTTGACTGAAATTTCACAGCAAATGCAAGGCAATGATAGGAGCATAGATGAAATCATCGATACGTTAGCAAGGATGAATGATGAGCTGAATTTTCTGGATGAAGATGGAAGCAACACTCGTCATAGTGAAATGTCATGCATGCGTGAAATAGAGAGAGAGATCCCTATGTCTGCAAATTACTATATGGACACGGGACTCACTTCTATTCCTAGAGTTGATCAACAACATAAGTCCAACTTACCAATGGAGAAGTTTAAAACAGTTCCAAATGTCTCCCGATCACCTTTAACTGAGAAGGAAGACCAAATTCCACCGTTAGCCCCAGGAGGATATCAAGAAAGAAGATGTGGTGAACGAGAAAGTTCTTTTATGACAAACTCTTTACCACAATAATTCAAATTCAGTCACGCATGGAAGGTCTGGACCGAAAAATGGATATGATCCTTTGGATTCTATAAAACAATAGAAGGATAGCTAATATCGAACATCGCATCAGAGAAATATAGGAGGAGGATCATCATCGATGGGGTTGTATGACATTGACATTCATCAAAGGGCTTCTAATTCCTTTGCTAGAAATGTTGAACCGCGACAACCCATGTCTTTCACTCTGATCTCCACTAAGTATGTGGAGGCTCTCGACTGTCTCCTCAAGAAGGGTAAGATACAACTTTCCCCAATAAAGCCCGAACCTATAATTAAGGGCAAGTATTGGGAAGACGAAACGTTTTGCAGCTATCATCGTTTTGCAGCTATCACTCTTAAGAAAAAACTTGAAGAAGTGTTCCAATTGGGAGAACTATTACCATCACAAACAATGCAGAAACCCTATTAGAAGTTCAGGATGTAAGGGGATCTTCCGCTGCAAGCTCTATAATCTTGGGTTACATCAGAGTAGAAGATGACAAGGCTCAATTAAGAGATTTTCTATTATCTTGTTATTCCTTTTCTTTCCGTGAAAGTTGGCATTTATTTTCAGAGTCAGTTGGGATATGTCCCAAGTTTTTTTTTTTAATGTATTCATCTTAGCTGCATTAAACAAAGATGAAACATTTCTTGATTATGAGTTTTGTCTTCCCCGACCCTTCATATGCTTCTAAACTGCTAATGAAAGAATCTTGTGTTTGCATTCCTGATTTGAATTGAAGAGTTCACTTACCCATATGACCATCCAAGTCTAACACATCCATCTGCTCGTTTCCTCCATCTCCATCACATTTTCGTTATGCTTTCATGCTCTATCCCGAGTCCAAGATTAATAGAGAGAAGAGAGGTTGACTTCACCGCTAAAGCGAAGTTAGGCAAAAGGATAAACAAATAAAAAAGAGCGAGGCCAACTTGAACACCCATCTAACAAGTTGGGCAAAAGAAGAGGTGGATGAGTAAAAATTAAGAGGAGAGAAGCTAACCTAAACACTCACCCAACAGGTTAGGTAAAAGGAGAGAATTCAAAGTGACCAATAGTCTCTAAAAGTGAACTTCCCCCATCTAACAAATCATCCAGCTTAAAAAGACATGCCTATGATAGAAGGCTTCCACCCCTTACCACCTACATCATAACCACCTTCATTCTCACCTAGCCACTCTACCTACATTATTACCTTCTCACACCATCTTCTTAACCACCACCACGAACCCGGTCATTCATTTTTATGACCACCTCATCCCTAAATCCATTTAAGCCATGTGTTGCGGGTGACAAATATCATGGATAAGAAAAATATAGATAAAGGTTGTTGAGTTCAAAAAATAAAGAATAAATACTAAAAAAAAGGGGAGAAAGAAGAAAGCAAGAATAAGAGGCATAGGCAATTGTCGGTTTACATTGGTCACTCGCACACATTCCAAAACCTTCCCGTCAAACCTTCACACCTATCCTTCCCATTAAACTTTCGACCCATCTCAAAGTCCTTCTTGAGGCATCAATATTTTAAAGGTGCTCCTGTTGAACTACGATTGGCCTGATTCCACACTGGATACGTAGGAGAACCTCTTCGAGGCCCAGCCGCTGCCATTAACTTTAGAGAAAATCTGTCATTAAATCGTTTGGTCTTTGAGAGAGAGAATAAAGAGTGGCTAGCTCTAAAACCTCACAAGGCGAGCTAGGCAAAAGGAGAGGAAACCTTGGTCTCTAATGACACTGACAAGCTATCAGATTTCTTTCACCAAAGCACACCCACCTTTTCCCATCAGACTTGGATCACCCATCATACCTAAATTCATCAAACCATAGCCATTTGACCATCTCTTCCCTTATGAGATATGGTGGTCCATCTATAGACCATTTCATCTACCTCCATCAGTTCGAACCTTTATCCATCGAACTACCCATCCAATACATCTAATCGCCACCCTCACTGAACCACTCACAACCTTATCTCGCCCTCTATTTGGGCATGAGCTTTCACTATCTTTTCCATCATTCCCATTTTCACCTCATCACCTTGTGATCTCTTCTGATTCGGTCATTAGTGCATGTATGAGATTCATCAGTTAATCCCTGCTTTCAGAACACCTGAGTAAGGGATAACTCTTTTAGCAAAACAAGATGCCAACTGCATCAAAATAGGGCATTACTTGAAGTTGACACCCACCTAGGTCAATCATTCTAACTCACCTAAAGACGCTTGTTCACTGATACTGGGGGCTTGGTGCTTACATGCTTCTACCTAAAAGAATCAAGAAGAATAGAGGAAAGGCAAGAGAAATCAAGACGACTTGTCGCTTGATCCTTCTTAGTGCTTGGGGTTCCTAACCATGACATCAAGGTCGAGCATCCTGACGATCCCATCATGTAGCTTAAGCAGGCCGAGTTTTTCATTAATATCGTCTTCTGCAGCATTCCAAGTGGGGACTCGCTCATCACTAAATATCCGCATCATGGTAACTTACAAGGCAGTTCGACAAGAGAACTCATCATTTTCACTATTTTTGCCTTGTCCTGAAACTCACTTCGAAATCACTCTTGACATTTAGAGTTTTTGATTTCCTTTTCCCTTTTTCTTTTTTTTCCTCGGGAAAGCGGGGGCTGTTCAGATCGCATACATGCAACGAATCAATGTGCGTTTTTTTAGTTTTTTGTTTTTAGATCATGCGCATTTTCTCATTTTAAGTCACAATAGTTTGCATTTCAAGTCACATCAACTCGTTTTTCATTTTCATTTTGAGTCATGTTAGTTTTTTTTAATTTTTTCCCTCTTCTTCTTGAGTCAAATAAAAGCAAAAAAGAGTCACATCATTAAGATAAGGGTTGCATAGTATGAAATGCATAATAGAGTTGTGTGTTGTACATAAAAGAGTCTTGTACATCTTTTTTATTCTCACATAATTCATGAAGCATAGCATGCATAAGACCTCATTTACATTCTTCTATCTCCCGCCCGAACCTCAAAAGAAATGCAACTATGGTGGCTAGCAATCAAGCAAGCTCACTTGGAGTCATAATTGCCTTCAGACGTATTGCCAGAAGCACAAAGGACGCTGCCGATGAAAAAATAATTCGAGTTTTACGAGAATTAACTCATTTTCCGAGTTAAACTCTAAAATTCGGATCACAAATTTTTATGAGAATTAGCTAATTTTTTCGGGTTAAACTCCAAAACGGATCGCAAATTTTTATGAGAATTAATTTGGAAAATAATTTATTTTCTAAGTTAAACTCTAAAAATTTAATTCACAATATTTACGAGAATTGGTTTAGAAATAACTCATTTCTGAATTAAATTGAGAAGACCCGAGCATACAGACAAACCCGACTCATATTGCCAAGAACAAGTCGGGTCTGAGTCTTGCAACCAGACACCATATCACCAAGCATGGTCCGAACCGAGGTTCCACATACAGCACCACCAAGAAAAAAATGGACCCGATGCGAAGACAAAATGCAAGATTTCACAGAGCAATACCTGGCGGTATGCTCGGCGAAGGGGACTCAAGGTTAGGCCCTGCGAAGACAAAAAAAAAAATATCGGGCAGAGCGCTATGCTTGTAGGCATAACAGCCTGCCTAGGGTTCCGTGCAACAAGTGAAATCCGGCTGACCGACCCCGGGCTTGACAGAGCTGCATGCCTGGAGGCATGCAACCTGACTAGACCCCAAATCTGTCGAGACAGTGCAGAAAAACGAAGAAAGTTGGGCAGGGTTGCACGCCTGGAGGCATGATAGCTTGACTAGACCCAAATCTAACAAGACTGTGCAGAAAAACAAAGAAAGTTGAACAGAGTTGCATGCCTAGAGGCATGACAGTCTGTCTAGGCCCGAATCCGGCAAGACTATGCAAAAACAAAGAAAACTAGACATAATTCAGTAGACAGAGTAGCATACCTGGAGGCATGCCGGCCTGCCCAGACTTAAATCTGTCCGGACTGTGCAGAAAATCTTCGGACAGAGCACCATACCTGTAGGCATGGTAGCCTGCCCAGAGTTCTGAACAACGACAAAGGGCTAAGCGGGCCGACATCGACGGAGCCGCATGCCCGAGGCATGACGACGATTATCTGAGATTTGAAAAAAAAAGCATGAAAGGTATGGAAAATCGACAGAGCCGCATGCACGAGGCATGATGACCTCATAACTGAGATTTGAAAAAAAAAGCATGCGAGAAAAGTATGGAAAACTGGATAAAGCTGCATACCTGGAGGCATACAGCCTGACTAGATCTGATCCTAACGTCACTATGAAGAAAAAAAGAACTAGACAGAGTACCATACTTACAGGTATGGCAACCTGCCCCGTGTCACGAACAAAAAAAATCGTACTTGAAGGAAAAGAGGACTTCTGAGCCATACCTCTGTCTAGAAAATAAATTAATTAAATCCTCATGAGAAATGCGATCCGTCTATAAAAATATGGAGATTGAATATCCATATGCTTAGAAGATGTACTAATGTAAAGGAGGAAGCAACAAACTCGTAACAGGCTCCACTTTCAAGAGAAATATTAACATTCATATACTCAAAAAAAAGTAGTTTGGGAATGAAGACACATTTTGATCTAATTTTTAGATCGTCACCCTACGTTGCACATTAGAGGCTGAACGATGTCATTTTCAGACAGGCGTCAAGTTCCCCAAGGTAAACCAGTAATTACAACAAAGTATGTCGGAGTGACGACCATTTTACCAAACCATAAGTGAAATGCATTAACTAAGCCTTCGAACACTGATAAAAAGGGAAGAAGCCCGTGTGCCGCATAAGCTCTTGAACAAGGCCAATACGAAATTTTAAAGTAGCCATCGTCTTCGTAATTGAGCCACAAGTCTTCATGCTATCATCCTAGGAGTAAAAGGAATTGTCATCAAACACTGGGGGCTAATACGAACCGGGCGAGAAAAATTCAAAAAGGTACAGTCATATTCCTTTCGAATTACACTCGTAAGGTTGACATTCGATTTTCATTTTTTGGAGGGTCTTCATGCAAGGTAGCTCAAGAAGAAATCATATGCATATCAAATTTACACGAATCAAATCAGAAGCATCGACATGGCAAAATAACCCATTTTCCAAGTCAAATTCGATTCTAGTTCACCACGAAGTTCAACTTGAATCAGATTTTGGGATTACTAGTTAATCCCAACATTAAACTCTAAAAATTTGACGACACAAGAAACAACAAAAAAGTTTTGGGCCTCAATACATGACAATGTTGGTATAAAGCATGCATATGGGATACCAATACCATGCAAAAGATATGAGCTTGAAAGGCTTATCGGGACTTCCGATCTCCTAAGCCACACATGCTCGTTCGGATATTGCGTGAGGTTCGCCGGATTAAATCCACCTTCGGGAAACCATTCCTTGGCAAAGAACGAGTGATGAAGCCAATCTTCGGCATGAGGACCTACATGACCGCGAGGCTTCAAAGGTTGCGTCATTGTCAAATGCAAACTACAAAGCACAAAAGAATGCATTCAAAATCCCGAAGTTAAGCCAACGTCACAAACAATAACCAAGACCCAAACCCGAGACCATACCAACAGGTATGAGTCTCCCGAGCACGTATAGAAGGTGAACCGAGAGTAGAAGCGTGTCTGCCCAGGGGTCGAACCCAAGGGCATACCGCTAGGTATGCTCTCAGTTCAAATATTGGGTCTGGGAAATCAGAAACTCGAGCACTACAAAAACGGAGTACAATAGAACGACATCGGGAAAGACTAAAAGACATCGGGAAAGACTGAAAGACATCGGGAAAGATCGAACGACATCGGGAAAGACTGAAAGACATAAGGAAAGACTGAACGACACCGGGAAAGACTAAACGACATCGGGAAAAAACTGAACGACATCAGGAAAGACTGAAAGATATCGGGAAAGACCGAAAGACATCGGGAAAGACTGAAGGACATCGGGAAAGACTGAACGACATCGGGAAAGACTGAATGACATCAAGAAAGATCGAAGACCTCCAAGTTATACTTTGATCATCGTCTTACTCATACTCGATCAAAGTGGGGGCTAATTGTAGACACCTAATAAGTGTCTCGTAATTATGTAATTTTATTTATGTTTATTTTCCTGCTTTATTTTATTTTAGAAAAATGCTAAGGAAAGTGAAATGCAAAAGAGAGAAAAAACAAAAAAAAATCCACTTAATCCCATTATTGCACGCGGCCCTAGGCAGAAGTAGCCCAAACTGGGCTGATCCGGCCCCCATACCGCCAGGTATAAGGGGCGGGTTCTGCCTGACCCGGGGCGCCTCCGCCTGCCTAGGGTTGCGTGCCACACGCAGCTGGACTCCTAGAATGCCCGTAATACTTGGCGGTATTAACCTTCATTTTTTTCCTAAGTTTCCTACCCTCACTTCTCCTATAAAAACCCCATCCATCTCCATTCCATTTTACATCGAAATCACCCTGACGTATTGACACTTGGTGATTTCATGTTCTCCTTGTTAGGTTTTAGGTTATCTATTTCCTAAACAGATATAGATTAGTTGGCGGAATATTATAACAGTTATAAACAATTAATCAAAACAACTTCATAGACTTTAGTAATTATACCTGATTGCTAATTCTTGCTGAAGAAGAGGTTGACCTTCCAGATTCCAATGCTGAAACCCTCTACTGAAAAGTCCACGCAGGACTCCGGGAACCCGATTGCTAGATCGACCCGATCGAAACGAATCTCAATCTAAGATGTATGTGAGATTGTTTTAGGAAACACTATAGTTTCCTGAAACTAGAACTGCAAACTAAAAGAGAGAGGAACTCAGGAAATCACCCTGGTATCTCTCTAAGAGTCTTAGGCAGTTGGTGTTGAATAATCTCTCCCAGAGACCCCTTTATATAGTGTTTAGAAAACCTAGGGAAAAGGTTCAAAACCCTAAAGGGCCGACTTAACGCAACGACGCACTTCTCAGGCCCAACACGGTCCGTGTTGGACTCCAGAGAGTCCAATAGCTCGGCCCATGGACACCACGGACCGTGGTGTCTCAACACGGACCGTGTTGGGATAACACGACCCGTGTTGAACCCAATTCGGTCCGTGTTGGGTTGATTTCTCACAGAAATCAATTTCCAACTTTTCTAAACGTGATACAATATCATTTAGGTTACATATATTGTTCCAGGGCACTGATTTGTGTGACCCAGTAGGACCAAATAATATAGTTGTAATTAAACATATTTAATTACTAATTATAGAGGTCTCTAGCAAGACATATAATTACTATATTACTTTGGTTTAATCTCCGTGTATATCGAACATTGTCGGGACATTCCCAACAATCTCCCACTTGTCCCACAAGTGTTCGATTCCTTGAATTCCCTTGTCACTTACTGTCTCATGTTCGGATAAGGTAAGCTGATGTCATCCTTATGTAAGGTCCGAAACGTTCCTCGATCTCCGAGTTTAGACTTTGAAAAACAGATGATCAACTGTTGATTCAACTGAGCTCGGCCAAGCATTTTCAGTCCAATCTCACCGAGTGGCCAAAAGACAATTGTCCCTAATAGTGAGGACAATGTCATCTTGTTCAGAAACACATTCTCACATGATCCAACTGTAACCCAGACACCGCCTTTATAACCTACTGTTACGAAAGGCGTTTGACGCGTTCCAAAGTCACAACAGACCATGTAGTCTATGTGCTGAACTCAGGATTTAGGAATTTTGAGTAGTGAGAGCTCCTATGACAATTCCCAACTTAAAGAGCTCCCACTACGGGTCAGTTCGGTAGTTGTTCTCAACAGTACCCATGTGATTGATTTATGATGTCATCACATCACTATGATCACGAAACTTGATCATCACCTCAATCCTACATGCCAATTGTGTTGATATTATCATTGTTCCTACGTGATAATACAATTAGGAACCAGGTCGACTATCGACCAAGACTAGCGTTATCAAGTTCACTAATGGGTTTTCAGAAATTGGACCTCATCCAATTTCCCATTTTGAATGCGCTAACCTTTTTGGACATTTACATAACTCTAAACCACAATTGATGTAAATTTTGGAATCTTATTCTCAATGATGAATCAACAAGGTCATAATTCATGAACAATTCATGTAAATTTGACTTGTTAATATTCCGGAATGTGTTTAACACATATTGCCCATGCATGACTATCATGCTATAACTACAACAGGGGTTTAGTACATAATACTTGTAATGAACCACGTACATATACCATCTCACTAATGACCTTTCATATAGGAAGATATTTTCGGAACACATGTTTGGATTCATAGTGAGCTTCAGTTCCTTTGATTGAGTGATGGCTCAATCAAGGATCCATTTCTCTCGCAAGGCTAGAAACTTCAACTAGTTCTGAAAACGAACTTCGCAATCCTAACAGTTTCTGCCACAACTTCTAAAGTTGTGCCATACTTGTCTTATTTGTAGAATTAACCGCATGTCATGTTAGGAACTTCTTCCAGTTCACCTTAATACCACTCAAAACATATTGTATAATTTTATCTGACCTTTCAGATAATTATATTTCTCTGCATGAGTGTAGCATCAATGCAACTCTTCACACTTAGCTTTTATCAACCACTTTAGACTTTAGGACACATCCTTAGTTTTGCTTATACATATACAATATATATGTTATGTTGGACTTTGAACATCTCATGGCATGCATTAATATCACGCCTGAAGCATCAGTTGTATGTCTCATCCTTCTTAGAACTTCTGATTGTTTTAAGACAATCAAATTCCGTAAGGATATGCCATGATTTTTGGAAATTAATCCATTCTGGAAGTGAGTTGAACTATTCAACACCTAGTTAACTTTGATTCAAACAATCAAAATCTTTAATCTATCATTATAGATCTAGTCTCCAATAAAATTCTTAGCCCCACCAATCCTGCACTTTGAAAATTATTTCCAAGTCAACCTCGGTAGAAGCAACATTGGAATATTCTTCTTAGTAGGCAGTATATCAATCACATACAATATCAGAAAACGCATTGCTCCCACTGAACTTCTTGTAAACACAATATTATCTTTGACACTTCCCAGTATGTCAAACCTTTTTGATATCCTGGTCAAGAAGGTCAATGATTCCAACTCCTAGAAGCTTCCTTAAGACCACAGATGGTCTCTTGAAGTTTACAAGTATTCCAACGAAAGACCACTCAGTTGTGTCAAATACACACCTTTCTACCAAATCTAATTTTGAAGTTAGTCTTGATGTCTATCTTAATGAACCCATGTTTTGCCTTAAAACCCTCATATGCCTGATGGCTCACACCTTCAGACAAATCAACCAAGTTCTAAACTTGGTTGAATACATGGAATCTATTTTAGACTTGGTTGCATGGAATCTTGATTTACTTAAAGCTTCTTTGATGTAGGTAGAGTCATTACTTTCTAAAAGCAACATCTCACGTTCATCCATAGAAGATCGATATCTTTGTGGCTGACGGAGTTGTTTACCTGACCTTGCCTGGAGTAATGTTCATGACACCCTCTCCTCAACGTTTTGAGAAACTTCAACTGCCTCAACCTTGTTCTTAATTTTCCGACCAATAGGAAAAAATTTGAACAAGGATCAAGTAGCGGAGTTTCAGGTGATGATTATAGTGTTTTGTGTCTCTCGAACTTCGGTAAGTTCAAAACTCTCCCACTCTTTCTTTTAGAGAATAACATATTCTCTAAGAAGAAAGCATTTTGAGACACAAACACTTTCCTCTACAACAATTTGTTTCAGAAGATGGTTCAAGAACCTCTCTTCTCCATATCATATATGGTGTCTTCTCTAGTGCTTCAGATAATCTTCATTCAGTAACTAGAGCTATGGTTAACTGCGTGTATCCCCAAAAGGTAATCGACAATGTTGACTCAACCATCATTGATCGCACCATATCTAATAAGGTGTGATTTCTCTTTTAGATACGTCATTGAGATGTCGTATTCCTAGAGGAGAGAGTTATGAAACAATTCCACATTCTCTAGAATGGTCAATGAAATCTTTGGCTCAAATACTCACCTCCTCAATCTAATTGAAGGGTTTTGATTTTCTTGCCAAGTTGGTTTTGTACTTCACTTTGAAACTCTTTAAACATTTTCAAAGGATTTGGACTTGTGGCATATTAAGTAGATATACCCATATCTACTAAAACAATCGTCACTGAAAGTGATGAAATAGTACAGTAAACCTTCTTCTAGCACTAGTGCTCATAGGCCCACATACATCAGTATGTATGCATCCTAATAAGTCATTAGCCTGTTCACCAATTCCAATAAGAAGTGATTTTAGTCATCTTACTCATCAGACATGCTTTCCAAACATTGAACTTTTCAAAGTTTAGGTTTTCCAAAATCCTGCACTATGCAGTTATACATTTTTGATTAGTATGACTTAAGCTTATAATGCCATAATTATGTTTCATTTGAGTCATTTGTTCAAACTCTTGGCTCAACCATTAGCATCCTTTCGATCTTATCTAGGTGCTCTCATTGTTTCGCCAAGACTATTTCATTTTGAAAATCTTCAAACTATTTCAACATTCCAGCTTCAGATGAATCTCATAGACATGAATCACCATGTGTTATTTTATTCATCTTGAAGATTTGAAGTAATTCACCCCTTGTACTTGTGCTCAATTGGTCTACATACATCCATATGCATGAGTGTTTGTTGGCACGTTCACCCTTTCTTGTAAAAGGTACAGTCATGCTTTGCAGACATCTCATGTTTCAAAGTCTTATCAAAAAGTCTATCACTGCGACGCTTCTGAATGCGCTCTGATTTGCATGACTTAATAGATAGTTACAAGTTTTATGTTTTGAACATGAGTTATTCCTTTTAAACCTTTTGGTTTCGATGTGTTGGGTGTGTTTATCCGAGATCCTCTCTCTCTCTCTCTCTAATTGAGAGTAAGAAATACTTATAATGAGAACATAGAATCACCTATAAATTTCTCTCATAAGTCTTGTGGAAATGGATAAACGACCAACTCTTCATAAGGAACTACAACTAATTGTACGTTCCTATTTTTAGGCTGACTCTCATCCTTCAAAGCACATCTACTTTGCTGTAGATTCTGTACATTTGCATAAATGCGAGTTTCACATCTAGTATCTTATACTCAAAGTGGGTTTAATAAGGGTAGTGTGTATCATATACACATTTGCCTAGAATTGAAATCATATCTCAAGTCTTTCTCATAGTTATTCACGCTCCTAATGTCATATATGCATGATTTGGTTGTTAACCGGTTGCTGTCATTCGTTGGGTATGTACAACTGTTTGTCCTTACCTTTCCTTTGACTTCTTGCCTTTGATAGATTTCTTAAATCTTATTTTCCCTTTCACTAAAAGACTATCTTTGGTCGCCAATCTTTTAGCTAAAGGGGATCTGAGGTTTCTCATATTTTAAAATAGTCAAATTATTACTAAACACGAGCGCCAACAATTGGCTCTTATGTAGCTCAACCGAGACTATCTGGTTATTGGTTTCATATTTATCAACTCTAACTAGTTCGATGAACTTGGTTTTGAGTTGGTAATATTGAAATCCTTCCTCTAATCTTCAAACATTTTGAAGTTAAAATTGTGTGAATACTATGACATTACATGTATTCATTTGGCTTGATTGACCTCTCAATATTGATGCCTAGCTCAATGTTTTATCAAAGACATGTTTCTTTTAATTCGCCTCCAAGACAATCTTGTGATAGCGATGCCAATTAAGGAATTGGTGTAATTGTTTTTCTCTTTCTCAAGGAGAAAACAATATTTTATTAGTGGTGGATGTTTGAGTGAAAAGACATAAATAATTCTACGAGACAAGTTGGTTCATTTTAGTTATTATTCATCAAAAGAAATTAAACTAATTTCAATTTCAAATCAAAACACTTTATTAACTCTCACTTAGTGTTTTAATTTAACCAAGACCCACAAGATCCATGGGCTCAAGTGGACTTTGGCCCAACAAAACTCGAGCCCATGTTACCTTTGGTGGATCATCTTATGATCGATCATTCAAAATGACTCTTGGCAAGAAATTTGTATCGAATACAATATTTCTCTTCCTCTGCTCTTGGCCCAAA
The DNA here is from genome assembly GCA_029582165.1 of Portulaca oleracea. Taxonomy (NCBI): domain Eukaryota; kingdom Viridiplantae; phylum Streptophyta; class Magnoliopsida; order Caryophyllales; family Portulacaceae; genus Portulaca; species Portulaca oleracea. The sequence goes on along the minus strand of CM055883.1, from coordinate 21,751,763 downwards.
ACTATTTTGATAGCCAATTTGAATTGACCTAGCTCCCACCCTACTTATTAATGATGGACAAATAATTCGCTTTGGCTTTCTTTATTTATCCATCTAAGTGGTGTTTCGATAGGTTGAGCAATAATTCAATTTTGAGAGTAGGTTTTATTATCCTAAGCATGCAATTCTAGGTGAACTCTTTCGAAAAGCATAACAGGCATAATAAAACATGCAATAACAAATTTAAAGCATAAATAAAACCCCTAGTATGGCCACCTAGACTTAATCAAACTAATTTAACTAAGCCTTGATAGTCTTCAAGAAAATCTTCTTGGGTCTTGCAACTTCCTTGGATGGGCTCCCACTCGAATCGACACCTCCATTGCTGTTGGGCTCCCACTCAACTTGTTGTCTCCAATTACAACAAATTTACAAAGTGTACCTCACAATTGAGGCCTTACATGAATTAAAAAATAAACTTAACTGAAAACTAAATTTAAAAATTAATTCAACGACGGTACGCAGACCGTATTTCACCCAACCCGCACGCACGATCAAGAAACCGACTATCTATGGCCATACTAGAAGCACATGCAAACATGTAATATTGCAATAATTATATCAAATATAGCACATGCTTAAATAACAAATTATAAAGGCATATATATAATTGCAATATAACACATAAGGAAATAAATACTAAATAAAATTTCCTTAAAGAATTACATGATTAAAAAAAATAAATAAATAAAATCCAAATTTTATCTTAATTACCTAAACAGATTTAGGATTTTATACCTATACATACAAAATACTTGACTTTCCTAAAATCAAGGAGTCTAAAAGATACTATATCTTTCAAAGATATTGTAAGTTTCCTAAACTTTACAAAATAATAGATTTTATGCCCATTATTTGATTTAGTAGTAATAGAATTTAATAAATAATTTCTAAAATTAATTACAAACCCTAATAATACACGAATTCACCAAAACTGCTAGCAACACGGTCCGTGTTGCTTCCCAGTTTCGGTTAATTTCGTGAATGAAAAACTTAAATAAAAATATTATAACTTATCAAATTTAAAGATTTCATATCGCAGTGTTATCTAATAACCCAATATGAAATATTTTCCAGAATTTTAACAATTTCTAAAAGATTGTTAAAATTTAGGGAATTAAACATTTTAATTCTCCGTTTAAGAGGAAAATAAATAATAATAGTTCGATAAGTTTAAAAATCAAATTTTATAATTTTTCCGTACAGTAGGTTCATCCAATATGCTACTGTAAACATTTCAGATTTTTATCAAATTTCGAAAATTAGAATAAAATTCAGAAAAGTAAACAATTATACTTTTCTGTTAATCTGAAAATTAAAGGAAAATTAGTAAACGATTTCGAAATTCACGAAAATTTTATCCATAACAGAATGGTTACCCAGTAACCTACTGTAAAATTTTCAGAAAATTTGCAAATAAATATACAAAATTCAGAGAAGAAACGAATTTATTTCTCTGAGATCTGAAAATCTAAATTAAAAAATATAATATGATCGGATAAATTAACGGAAAATTTTTTCCCTAAAAGTATGGTTAACCAGTAACCTACTGTAAAAATTTCAGAAGTTTTACAAATTTCTACAAATTTATAAAATTCAGGGAATTAAACGAATTTTAATTCACTTCATATCTGAAAACTCAATTAAAAATCCATTTTACAATAAAATTTCAGATTTACTATCAAGAACATTAAAAACTTTCATAAAGATTCAAAATTTTAGGCATAAATCTATTCTAGCATATTCATAATATAATTCAACTATTGACAAAATTAATTATGAATACAAGTACAATACTTTAGCATGCAATTAGTGGCTCTGATACCACTGTTAGGTTTTAGGTTATCTATTTCCTAAACAGATATAGATTAATTGGCGGAATATTATAACAGTTATAAACAATTAATCAAAACAACTGCAGAGGCTTTAGTAATTATACCTGATCGCTAATTCCTGCTGAAGAAGAGGTTGACCTTCCAGATTCCAATGCTGAAACCCTCTACTGAAAAGTCCACACAGCACTCCGGGAACCCGATTGCTAGATCGACCCGATCGAGACGAATCTCAATTCAAGATGTATGTGAGATTTTTTCAGGAAACTGATAGTGTTTCCTGAAACTAGAACTGCAAACTAAAAGAGAGAGGAACTCAGGAAATCACCCTGGTATCTCTCTAAGAGTCTTAGGCAGTTGGTGTTGAATAATCTCTCCCAGAGACCCCTTTATATAGTGTTTAGAAAACCTAGGGAAAGGGTTCAAAACCCTAAAGGGCCGACTTAACACAACGGCGCACTTCTCAGGCTCAACACGGTCCGTGTTGAATCAACACGGTCCGTGTTGGACTCCAGAGAGTCCAATAGCTCGGCCCATGGATACCACGGACTGTGGTGTCTCAACACGGACCGTGTTGGGACAACACGACCCGTGTTGAACCCAATTCGGTCCGTGTTGGGCTGATTTCTCACAGAAATCAATTTCCAACTTTTCTAAACGTCATACAATATCATTTAGGTTACATACATTGTTCCAGGGCACTGACTTGTGTGACCCAGTAGGACCAAATAATATAGTTGTAATTAAACATATTTAATTACTAATTATAGAGGTCTCTAGCAAGACATATAATTACTATATTACTTTGGTTTAATCTCCGTGTATATCGAACATTGTCGGGACATTCCCAACACTCCTCTCCCTCGTTCTTCCTCTCATTTTGCATACACTTAATTGACATTTCGTTCTTTCTCTCTCCCTCTTCTTCTTTCACTTACATTATCTTGTAACATGAGTTAACATTAAACTCGACCTAAATAATCCGAAATGCTTGTAAATAAAGATTCGTTCATATTTATTTTCATTTTATTTATTGTATATTTATTTCTCGCTTTTATTATTGCATTTGCATGTAACTAAATAACATTGATTACATTAATTAATACTTCATTTCTACTCTCTTCTTCTTCTCCTCTTCTTTTTCTTTCTTTTTATTTAACCGGTTTAGTAGACTCCGTTCGTTGAACGAGCGAATTCGAGAATTTTTATTCTCGAATTTGTAACCTTACCCTCGGATCCGAATCTTGTGGTTCGTGGTTTGTGGAATCTTAACTTTTGAGTTTATTAATTGTCATTCAAAAATTAATTGGCGACTCTTTGTTTAATTTTAATATTTTGTTTCTTTTGGCTTTTTTTGAATTTTATTTCGATTTTAGATATTCATGTTCGAAGTGAAAATTAAAAATTGACGAAATAAAATCAAAATGTGCAAATAGAGGCACCTTGGGAATCATTCCCAAGCCTCTGACCAACAGAATACCTGCAGGTATTCTGCTCGGTCTGTTGGCTCGAGTATGGTCCCCAACCTCGGGAATCATTCCCGAGCCTCATACTAATAGCATGCTTCTAGGTATTCTGGTGGTGTGTTGGTTCAGGTCTGATCCCTACCTTGGGAATCGTTCCCGAACCTCAGACCAACAGCATGCCTCCAGGTATTCTGGTGGTCTATTGGTTCGGGTTTGATCCCAATCCTTGGGAATCGTTCCCGAACCTTAGACCAACAGCATGCCTCCAGGTAATCAGGTGGTCTGTTGGTTCAGGTCTAATCCCCAGCCTTGGGAATCGTTCCCAAACCTCAGACCAACAGCATGCCTCCAGGTATTCTGGTAGTCTGTTGGTTCGGGTCTGATCCCCAGCATTGGGAATCGTTCCGAACCTCAGACCAGCAGCATGCCTCCAGGTATGTGACTCGGTCAGTGGGTTTGGTTCGGATCCCGAGACACTTTGATTTGCGTATTTTGTTTTCCTTTTTCTCATTTTTATTTTCTGATGGAATGTAATTTCTTCATTTCTAAATAAAGTTCAAAAATTGTCATTTGAGCATAATAATAAAGGAAAATTAATAAAGGGAAATCCAAGTAAATCCCTTCAAAGAAGAGACACCCCTTTCAACTCGCCGTACCCCATGAGGGACACCATGGGGATTTTCCCGGGTCCCACAGATGTATATATACAAATTCCAATACAATATTCAGAGTAGAGACGATCTATGCATAGAAAAAGGCAAATTATACCAAGTCTCGATTTGTTGCTTATAATAAGGCAAATTACATGTTTCAGATAGACTGAAACAAGTTTGACATCAACCTACTTAAAGCATTGTTGAGAGCCCCTGTTGGAGCAATAGTGCAGAAGGTTACATTTTAGCTTATTTGTTATACGGGATCCTATACTGAAAAAATAGACCAACCAAATTTGATAGAAAAAAATAGACAACCAAATCTGATAGAACTTGAAAAAGGCATTTAAAAGTGCATTTTCTAATATGAAACTTTAACCAAATAACAAACAGTTACCTTGTACTTGGACTTCCAACGTTCCGTAAGTTAAAGCCTTCAACTCACAGACTCCTTAATCCTACATATACCGAATCCAAGTGGAAAATTAAAACGAGGATTCAAATCACAATTATGAGAACCAGGGAATAGGGGAAGGTATTCGTCAAACAGTATAATCTGTACAAAAATCCTAAATTTTAGTCTGTAAATTGACATGCAAAACTCGCAATTGAAACTATTGTAGATTCATTTTCTTATACAATCAAACCAAAATTGAAAGTCCGGTAGGTTCATTTTCTTACCTTTCCAACTCGCAATTAACATACGATCTATGCACTATGCCCAGGGATGAGCAAAAAAATTGCCCCAGAGAATGATAGAGATTAAAGGTGGAAGGAGGAGGGAAGGAAACAAACACGAAAAAGATCAAATCTCAATTGTCCAGGTAGTTTTCCAATATTTTCTTCACTGAATTTGCTGAGGTAAAATCCAGCCTAAAATACAGGATTTGTGACAAGATTTTCAGGCATGATAGCCTTGAAAATTACTTCTTCAGTTCACAATGTAGCCCAAAGTTTAGCAAGCACAATCTCAGAGCCCCAAAGAGATAAAAATCCAAGTAAAAGGGGTGGAACAACGACTTACAAAAAGAAAATAGAAAAACCATAATAGCCACATGAGTGTCGGGAGATAAATGAAGCAAGCATACTTACCCCAATATTGAACTTCTTTCTTATCTGAGTACTGAAGAAACCCAAATATGCTCCCAATGCGGCAAAAAATCAAATTAACCAATTAAATCCAAAATCTAGAGGTAACTCTAGAAAATCGAACAAAGTAAGGGATGGCTCACTTAAGTCACGTATTTACACCCTACTTTTGACACATACTCAATCGATATCTATAATGCAACCTATCTTATGCCAAACAGTTCAAATTACCTCAACATTGACTTGACACTCCAACAAGGGTATAGATGCTTGGCATTTAATTTTAGAGAAATAAGACTCAAATTGTACTGAAAATAGCAAAGTTCGACACCTAAGTCCATTTCCCATTAATTGATAAACCCTTGTGGATAATTGGATATGGCTGAGTAATGCCTGACCTAAATGTCTGCACTTTAACTAAATTGAGATATTTTATACAAACATATCCATACCATAACCCTCTCCCCTTTCAATTCGAGATCCGTATAATCTAGGTGGCCAACAATACAACCCAGAAACATCAAGGTTCCAAAATTGACTAACTGGTTAAGCATGCAATAGGAGATCATACAACTGAGATACAAAAAAAAAGCTGACAAAATATAAAAACTCACCTAAAGAAAACATGGGCCTAGACCAGCTCTTCTCATGTTCTTCCCAAATCTTTAGCATGGACAAGTGCAAAACAAAATAGTCATGGTCAACCATCAGTCTAAAGAAGCAGCAACATATATAGAAACTCATCTATACAAGATCAAGCACATGTGTGAACAATCAACCACACCTATACAAGAATCACCAAGCATTCCTTTGCCAAAATCCCAGGCACTTTCTAATTCCATACCATCTCTATCTACTTTTCTAGAAACATTTTCCCACAAAAAGTCATTTTAATAAACCACAATCATTTATACTAAACCAAACAAACTACAAACAACAACCGCACCAATGCTTATCGAAACGTACAACATAAACCACATTAATTTACATTTGCAAGGTCCTAAACAAAATGATCAGGTGCCATTTTTTCTGACCCTAGTCATGCCTTGTCTACGGGTAAAGATAGGCACAAAGTATACAAACCTTTTCTAAGCATCCAAAATAATGCCTATAGATGGTAAAGTGCTCATGTCAAACCTTTTCTTAAATTTTTCTTACTAAATCCAATGGCTATTCTTGCCACCACGGCCACAAAGCGTTCCTATATTGATCAAAGGTCACATAATAAAGAATGACAGTTCCATGGCTAAATAATGAGCTCTTCTCTATTCAAATAAGGCACAACCATGAATCAAACTCTCAAAATCTTGACCAATTACATGCCTTTAGAGAATCTCCTAGACCAAATACATGCTATAAACCATGATCATAGCTTTGTTATTATAGTCAAACAAGGCCTTCTAAATTAAGCGACTTACACAACCATGTGGCACAAGTTATATAGGCTTGAATAGGCATCAAAAAAAATCTTGACGCCCAAAATTGCTAGAGTCCATTTGTTTGGCCTCCACTTCAATGATGAATCCCATAATCTTGATACATAAATTAGCATCAGTAGCAAGAGACTCATAGTTTGCAAAATCTAAAATTACAAACCCAGAAACCCAACAAAAAAAAAGAAACTTTAAAAAAATTGAGAAGGTAAGAGAATGACTAAAATCAGAGAAACACGACTAAGGAGGCCAGGGGCTTAATTGAGCAATACTAAGAAGATTAAGCAATCAATTTTTTCATGCAAACATTCACAAAATCGGGATGGTTTACTACTCTCATTCAAGACAAGAATATTAAACAATAACAAAGGATGACGGTAGGGTTCTACCTTCTTGTATGCATGGAATGAATTGAAGCCCAAACACTCGTTCTGGATAATCCACGGCAATTGAGAACAAAACCAAAGCCCAGAAACTTTTGAGTTTTAACATGCTATAAGCAATATCAGATCTCCCAGCTAAAAAAAAAAAAAAAAACCCTCATATTCATCAAATCAACCCCTAGAATGTCCTAAATTCAAACTTTTTTTTTACATTGTTGTATTTAATCATACAATATCATACCAGGATTGTAAAGTCGACCGATCGATCCAGAGGGACTAAAAAATTTAGGGGTTTATGAGGAGCAATTTGAAATAGGAGCTGTGGGGAGCAACAAAAACCATGACAATTGATTAATTAAATGATTCAAAACCGACAACATAAGGAGATACACACATGAAGAAACTAATGGAATTGAAAGAAGTATTGATAATCAAGTGAGAATGAGAAAGTAAAGAGGGCAGAGGAGTTTGGGATTTTTTTCATGCATTGTATCAACAAAAACCATGACACTTGTATTCATACGTGTTAAACAGGAAGTGCATTTGTGCAGTTGTGCGTGTGATACACCATACTTATTCTAATACCAAATATGCCCAACTTTCCAAGCAAGCCCAGGTACATAAGTCAAGGGTAAATTTGTAAATCAAAATTGGGACAATCAATCCCCTTATTTGCTTTTTATAAGTGTATAGATGTGTGTATTCAACTTTTATTATATTACTTACTAGTAGATTATTTAGATATGTCTCTTCTGTCAACCTATTTTTTAAGTGTCTTATCTATTATCTATTAATAATATTAAAACAAAACCCCAATACTAAGAAAGCTGCTAAGTGTCCAGACATATCAAAAGTCCAAAATTCATTTTTTTTTAAAAAAATTTAAAATATAACTATACAATAATATCAATTAGGCCAGTTATAAAAGACGATAATTCTTATGCTTATCATCCATTATGGTTCAAAAGTTATCCTTCATTGCAAAATACTACTACCCCATTTAATATTGCAATCATAAATGGGCTTTGATATAATAGGACCCTTGGAGCGTTACCGTACGTGTGGAGGGTGTAGATTAGCTTGAGTGATGATGGATGATCGATATTCAACACGAACAAGGGCCTTGAACACCCAAAGGAAGGATATGACCTTGAGCTAGGTAATCTACAACTCTAGGCCTAACACCCCACCATGATTATCATAGGTAATACACTAAATAATCACTAAAGAAATGACTTGAACACCACCAAATCACTTGGACAAAGTAACAAGATTTTTGAGAAAGTTGGGAAAAACCCACAATGCCAAAGCATTAAATATACAATGTCCAAAAGCTTCTAAACAATGCCAAGGGAGGGGGTATATATAGGAATGGGGGGAAAAAACAACACGCAGCAGCAACACCAGGTCTGGGCAGAAAGAGGTCATGGGCGCGACCCTAGGAGTCGCGGGCGCGACGTCCCTGGGCAGCAGGGTGACTCAGGCGAGTCGGTGTTCTGGGCAGCTTTTCCCTGCCGACTTCAAACGCCCATAACTTCTTCATCCGGACTCCGTTTTAGGCCCGTAAAATATCGATGGAAAGCTCTCGGTGTGTACTTTAAGTTCACAAAATTTTGAGACCCATCGGAGTTATATTGAAGGAGTTATGACCCAAAGCGTGAAGGCGTGTCGATTCCGACAACCCACGTTGACCATTTTCCACTTATTCTTTCTGAAGGACTCTGAACCCTTTTAAAGGCCCGAAGTAGGTCTCGATGAGGACCCGTAGCTCCACTCCTATGGTCCGGGGTCCCATTTGAAGTGGATGCCACACCCGGGGATGACCCAAATACGCCTCCAAGGTCCCGGGTCCACCTTGAAATGGAGTCCACACCCGTCCTCGGAGCTATTTTCATTGTGTTTCGTGGAGGGGGTGCAGGACGGTTTAGCGATCATGAATTTCGAGGTTCGGGCCCCATCCCGATACGCACCATACTCCCCTTATCCTCCAACAAGCCGATCGTGATCACACTGTGAACTCCACCCTGCTTGAAGAAGTAGGAATTTTGGAAGAGGTTTGGGGGTGAAGGACAAAGCACGGAAGGAGGAAATTTTTGAGGAGTTAGGGAACACTCAACCTCTCTAAGCTTGCCACTCGGTAAAGACAAAGCTAGGGATCGCTTGATAGGAGGTTCGTCAACTCACTTCCCACCCAGGTTTTGTTTTGATGTGGGTTTAAGGGATTCATGCAATCCAAGCCAAGTAAAAGATCTTCACTCAACATACAATTCCATAAACATTGCATCTCGAACTTCACATTGTTCCCAGTCAACAACATATCCTCGAATAACCAATGTCGACCAAATAACATGTATGACTCATTTAAAGAGTTCATGTCAATACGACCTATGTGAAACAATACTCATTGTGGGATGACACAAATAAAGAGCTCAAAAACATAGGATGAACTAGAATCAAGGCATCACCAATCCCAAATTAGCAACTACACATCAAATGGACACCAAGATTCCTAGCATGCCACTCAAAATACAGAGACTTTTCAATTGTTGACATCACAAACTCATCATATAACTTATCACGCCAACAATCTTCATCAAACAACCAATATCTCGCATAGATCATGCATGACTCACCCAAAGACTTTACGTCACTACATCCAACATCCAAGCAAGACTCATTGAACTTCATAGGTAAGTTTGAAATTACCTCATTCTTCTCATGGAGAACAGTCCGAGTGCCAATGAGAGGAAGGGATGGTGAGTCATCTCCATTGATGTTTGATTCCTTAGTTGGTGGCAATGGTAGAACCAAAGGAGCTTCTTCTTGGGCTTTATCAAAAAGGATAAGAGGAAGGGCAAGATCGATGTTCTCATCCACCTCTTGACATGGAGCTTCAACAATGGTTTCGGAAGCCTTACAAGGATGAATGGAGGCTCCCTCGTTGGGCACGTGATCGACTTTTGCTTGCTTAACTACTCCATCCCCATCAAGTGATGAAATGGACTCATAGTGGACCTCTCGCTTGTAAGTGTTAGGCAAGAATCATCGATTCATCAATCTCTTAAGCCGTGCCCATGAAGTGACCTTTGCTCGACCCTCTTTAGGTCGTTGACATTCTAAAACCAAATGGGTGCAATCCCGGTGAGTTTCGATCGAGCAATCTTGAAGGCATGCTCATCGCCACACCCCTTAGTTTCAAAATTCCTCTCCAGGATTTGGACCCATTCAAGATAGTCTTTCGGGCCGTTGAAGCCATTGAATTCCGGAAGCTTGGCTTCGATATCGTAGAATTCATTCCGCGGAGGCTTCTCAACCGCTTCCCATCGACGATGGCGTCGAAATGAGCATCTATCATCGTCACTCGACTCGTAGGAAGGAGGAGGACAGATAGGGCTTTGGGCACGTCTCCGACGCTCATTCCGGGATGGAACTTGACGCTCTGGGGCGAGGTTGTCCAACCGTGTCACAATGTCACTAAGGGTACGATCAATGGTGGAGAACCGTTCGTCATGGGTGGCGAGTCGGTTCTCGATAGCCCGAAGTTGAGGGCTACTCCGGTGGCTTGAATTACTTCGATTGGAGCTAACTTCTTCGGCCATACTGAGAAAAAAGGTGAAGGACAGTTTGTATTTGGGGTAATTTGTGGAGTTTGAGGGTTCTTTTGTAGTTGGCAAGTGTTTGGCTAAGGGTTCTTTGTGTTTTTTTCACTCAGACATTTCATCGAACACCTTGCATGCACTATTTTCCAACTTCTTTTCAATGCACCAAATGACTACAAATCCAACAAATACAAACACAATACTCTTGGATATCAATGGGGTTGGGGAACACCAATAATAGCATGCAACTCACAAAACCCAACACTAGAACACTACACTAGCAAGAACAATGAAGAACAACTCAAGCAATTGAAAAACCAAAGCTCTGATACCAAATGGAGTGTTACCGTACGCGTGGAGGGTGAAGATTAGCTTGAGTAGTTGAATGGATTCGATAATCACCAAGAACAATGACCTTGACCACCCAAAGGTTGGATATGACCTGGAGCAAGGAGAACCACAACTCTAAGCCTAACACCCCACCATGATTATCTAGGATAATCCACCAATAATCACTAAAGGAATGACTTGAAACACCACCAAATCACTTGGATAAAGTTAACAAGATTTTTGAGAAAGTTAGGAAAAACCCACAATGCCAAAGCATCAAATATACAATGTCCAAAAGCTTCTAAACAATGCCAAGCAGGCCGCGGTGTAGTGCAGGCAGAAGGAGGTCGCGGGCGTGACCCTAGGAGTCGCGGGCACGACATCTCTGGGCAGCAGGGTGACTCGGGCGGGTCACGAGACGACTCGGGCGAGTCGGTGTTCTGGGCAGCTTTTCCCTACCGACTTCAAACGCCCATAACTTCTTCATCCGGACTCCGTTTTAGGCCCGTAAAATATCGATGGAAAGCTCTCGGTGTGTACTATAAGCTCACAAAATTTGACCCATCAGAGTTAAATTGAAGGAGTTATGACCCAAAGCGTGAAGGCGTGTCGATTCAGACAACCCACGTTGACCCTTTTCCGCTTATTCTTTCCGAAGGACATCGAACCCTTTTAAAGGCCCGAAGTAGGTCCCGATGAGGACCTGTAGCTCCACTCTTATGGTTCGGGGTCCCATTTGAAGTGGATGCCACACCCGGGGATGACCCGAATATGCCTCCAAGGTCCCGGGTCCACCTTGAAATGGAATCCACACCCGTCCTCGGAGCTATTTTCATTGTGTTTCGTGGAGGGGGTGCAGGACGGTTTAGCGATCATGAATTTTGAGGTTCGGGCCCCATCCCGATAGGCTCTAACCTTGGAAAATCGCCCCCGTTTAGGGCTGACGGTTTTCGGATACGCTACTTAATGATCGGGAGCCGACTAAGGTTGATAAATCCTTAAATAAGGATATTTTTATTTTCGAAATTCATTTTCGGGGTGATGAAACTTTATTTATTTACAAGTCCGTTTCTATTATTTAAACATTCGAAATTACACCAAAATATATTAATAATGGTTTAAAACCGACCCAAACACCAAATTCAGGCCCAAGAGGAAGCAAACGGGCCGCTAGAACCTGCCAAAACCCGCGGGGGTTTTATTAATTCCTGGCCCACTTTCTCTCGGTTTTAGCCTTGAATGGGTGAGAGGAAGATGTTAAACCATTTTTGTAACGCCCCGACCCCTCCCGGGCCGCAGACATTACCGATAACTGCTTCAAGGATCACAGACTGGCCCCACAAATCACCACGAGTCTTTCCAGCGTGCTTCATCCTCGCTCACACGCTGCCTAGGAAAACTTCCCAGGAGGCCACCCATCTTGAGACTACTCCCAGCCAAGCACGCTTAACTGAGGAGTTCCGAACGGATGAGCTACCATAAAAGAAGGTGGACCTTGGTGATATGAGTAGTCATTTCAAACCCTTTAAGCCACACTTTATCCATATATCCGGGGTGTTACAGTCACCCCCACTTAAGCGCACAACGTCCTCATTGTGCCACAATCCACTCAAGAATCTTTGCCCCGCTAGGTGACTGCCCATGGCTCTCCCGTCCACTGGCGCAGACTTTGACCTTTAAACTCTTCTTGGATAAGTTCGTGGTAGTGTTCATCGACGATATCTTAATCTATTCAAAAATACAAGAAGATCATGCCCAACACTTGAGAATGGTGTTGGAAACCTTGCGAACTAATGAGTTATATGCCAAGTTATCCAAGTGTGAATTTTGGCTAGAACAAGTAGCTTTCCTAGGTCATATTGTGTCCAAGGATGGAGTAGTTATTGATCCTCAAAAGGTGGAATCTGTTAGCAAGTGGCCTACACCGAAGAATGCCACAGAAGTGAGGAGTTTCTTAGGATTGGATGGGTACTACCGAAAGTTCGTTCAAGATTTTTCCAAGATCGCAACGCCTCTTACCAACCTGACTAGGAAGTCAGTGAAGTTTGCATGGTCAGACAAGTGTGAGAAGGCTTTCCAAGAGTTAAAGCAGAGACTCACCTCAGCACCTATTCTTACCTTGCCTCAAGGGAGCGAGAGTTTCATGATTTATAGTGATGCTTCACATGGTGGACTAGGGTGTGTTCTGATGCAGAATGGGAAAGTAATTGCTTATGCTTCGAGACAGCTGAAGACGCATGAGAAAAACTACCCTACTGATGATTTGGAGCTAGCAGCAGTGGTCTTTGCCCTCAAAATATGGAGGCATTATCTTTATGGTGTGCATTGCGAAGTTTTTACGGATCACCAAAGCCTGAAGTATCTTTTTACTCAAAAGGAGTTAAATCTTCGCCGGACTAGATGGCTGGAGTTCCTGAAGGACTACGATGTCAATTTCCAATACCACCCAGGAAAGGCTAATGTGGTAACAGATGCCCTGAGTCGAAGACCGTATCCCACAACGAATCATTTAATAACCTTACCTCGGCAGTTGTGTGAGGAGTTCAGGAAGCTAGAACTCAATGTAATGATTCCAGGGAAAACTGCAATTTAAATGTCATGGAGATTCAACCAACTCTTTTAGAGGAGATTAAGAACTCTTAAGAGTTGGACCTGCAACTAGTGAAGATAAGGGAGGAAGTGACCCAAGGAAAGGCACCGGGTTTTGTAATACATGAAGATGGAACCCTGAGGTTTCACAATAGAATTTGTATGCCCAATATGGAAGCTCTGAAGCGAAGAATCCTGGACGAAGGACACAACACCCCGTACTCCGTGCACCCAGGTAGAAATAAGCTTTACAAGGACCTCAAACAAACCTTTTGGTGGAGCAATATGAAACAAGAAGTGGCTGAATACGTGTCTAGGTGTCTAACCTGCCAACGAGTGAAAGCTGAGCACCAAAGGCCTGCAGGGTTATTACACCCACTAGAAATCCCATAATCGAAGTGGGATTCCATCGCCATGGATTTTGTAATTGGCCTTCCGAGGACCAGGAGGAAGAATAATGCCATTTGGGTGATTGTGGATCGGCTAACCAAGTCTGCGCATTTTCTCGCCCTGGCTAACACTTGGACGTTGGACCAGTTAACTCGTGCTTATGTAAATGAGATAGTGCGATTGCATGGAGTCCCTAGTTCAATAGTATCGGAAAAGGGGACACGAGATTTCAATCAGGATTTTGAAAGAAGTTACAAGAGGCTTTTGATACAAAGCTCAACTTCAGTACCGCTTTTCACCCAGCAACAGATGGGCAAACAGAAAGGACGATCCAGACCTTGGAAGAATGTTGAGAGCGTGTATTGGGATGTCGCCATTCGAGGCCTTGTATGGAAGAAGTTGTAGAACTCCTCTATGCTGGCAGGACATTGATGAAGCTCTCACTATTGGCCCCGAATTAATCCAACTCACAACGCAGAAGGTGAGAGTCATACAAGATAGGATGAGGATAGCACAAAGCCGACAGAAAAGTTACACCGATCGGAGACGACGACCTTTAGAGTTCGAAGTAGGAGATCATGTGTTTCTACGCGTTTCGCCTACGAAAGGAGTCATAAGATTTGGTCAAACGGGAAAATTGACCCCAAGATACATTGGGCCATATCCTATTTTGGAACGCATAGGAGAAGTAGCTTACAAGTTAGAGCTACCCGGAGAATTGCCTCGAGTACACAATGTCTTTCTTGTCTCTCAACTGAGAAAATACGTTGCGGACCCTGCCCATGTGATCGAGCCAGAATCGTTGCAGCTGAGGGAACATTTAACTTACGAGGAGCAAACGCTCGAAATCTTGGATCGTAGAGAAAAGCAGCTACGCAGAAAGACTGTCCCTTTAGTTAAGGTGCGATGGGCGAATCATACCTCAACCGAGGTCACCTGGGAAACTGAAGAGGAGATGCGAGCAAAATACCCTCACTTGTTCAACAATTAGGTGAGTAAAGTTTCGAAGACGAAACTTCTTTAAGTGGGGAATGATGTAAAACCTCGGGTTTTTTGAGTAGGATGTCGTTAATAAAAGTATTACGATTAACAGTAGATTTAAGTTTCGAGGGCGAAACTTCTTTAAGTGGGGAATGATGTAAAACCCCGAAAAATGCTATTATGTTTACCGTTAATTCTCCTGACGTGCGTTTTTTTTTCCGTTAAATATATATATTTTGTCACATGGAGCTTTTAGGACCGTGAGTGGGTTACTTGGAAATTGTAGTGACTGAAAAATATCATTTAGGAAATTTTCGCTTATTGGTTGATTTTTTTGGGATCAGTTGTAGGATCCGTTTTAGAAGAAAAAAATTATGTTTTTAGGAGAAATTTTTTGTGAGATGTGTTGGGAATTTTTAGTGACAAAAAAATATCAGTTAGGAAATCTTTGGTTATCGGGTAATTTTTATTAGGATCAGTTTGTAGATTTTTTTCCCCCTTAATCTACCCTAATCCCTCCCTTTCTGGCCGATTCAAAACAATCAGATAAATTCCCCCTAAATTATCCCCAAATTCCCTCCCATTTGGTTAATTCAAACTTCCCCCCCCCCCCCATTTTCTTCTTCTGACCGTCCCATCCTCCCTTCCTTTTACCCAGTAGGCCTTTGCATGCATTCTAAAACCCCCGTGCAGCATACAACTCGTACGAACACCCCTCCCCATCCCACCTATATATATACCTCATTCTCCTTCTTCTTCTCTTTGCTCAACATTTCTTCCCTTCTCTCTTTCTTTCTTCTGCTCTCTCTTTCCTTTTTCATCTGTTATTCTTCATTCTCAAATACAAACACCCCACCCCTTTTTTTTCTCTCTTTCTTGTGCTCCCAACCAATACCCATCTACATTCCTCCTTGCTCTCCTTCTTCGAGCTACACACCACCATCCACGGATCACCATCACCCTACACCGGCTACCACACCACCTCACCACCACCGCTGCTGCACCGCCGCCCGAAAGTTCCACCACGGCTGCCCTTGCTGCCCAGAAGACCCCCGAGCCAAGCTGCTACTGCCGAGACACCCCCGAAGGAAGCACCCGAGCTGCTGCCGCCGACGATCGGACCTCCCCGAGCTGCTGCTGCTGCCACCGTCGATGCCTAGCACCACCCCACACCACCAGCTCCACCCCACGCCTGGCCCTCCTCGTTGTTTAGTATAAACCCTAACTCTCTCTCCTTTTTATTGTTGTTAATTATTAAAGTTTGTGTGTATGCTACTGTGTACGTATGCATGGGTTTGTTTGGTTACAAATGCAATATATATGGGGTACAGTAGGGGAAGAGGGGGGGTCCTTGTGTTTGTGTTTGATTAGGGCTCGGTTACTTGTGTGATTGTGTATGTTGGGTGTGTTAGTGTATGCATGTGTATTAGTGTGTGTGTGTGTATTAAAATGTTAGGTATGCATGGCTTATGGGTCAGGGGTTCGAAGGGTGGGTTGTGGTGGATTAGAGTCTGGGTGTGTGTGAGTAGTGATAAATGGGGGAGAAATGGTGGGTTGTGAATAGAGTTATATGAGTTGGGTTGGTTAGAATATGGTGAGAGTTTATTTTGTTTATGTGTAAACGATGTTTAATGTTTGATATTTCATGTTATTAATACTAATAAGTTCATATTATAAGTAAATACTATGTTTCGTAATTTTATTATTATGTTTCGGAATTTTATTAGTATGTTCGTAATTTTTATTATTAAGTTTCATAACCTTATTATTATGAAGTTTCGTAAGTTATTATTAAGTTTCGATTTATTAACTTTATGCTATTATTAAAGCGTCAAATTACTAATCTTGAGCTCTAAGTTTATATTAAAGTTATTATTATTATTATTATTATTATTATTATTATTATTATTATTAAGTTCCAAGTATTATTAATTTTCATATTGTTATCAAATTTTTTCACTATTATTAAGTTTTCATTACATTATTAAGTTCCATATTATTTTAACGATTTTATTATAAAGTTCCATCTCACTATTATTATTACTATCATTAGTTCCATGAAGTTTACATTAAAGTTTCATATTCTTGTTAGAAAGATTCAAGTTGTTACTTACATATTTTATTATTAAAGTTTCACAGTATTATTAAGTATTAAGTTACTATGAAGTTTACATTAGCATCATATTATTATCATTATTATTATTATGATTATTATTATTATTATTAATTTCATGAGTGTATATTAAAGTTCATATTTTAGTAATAAAGTTTCAAATTATTATTTTAAATGTTTATATTTTAAGAGTTCATATTATTATTTTAGAATTCATGTTATTAGTATTATTAAAGTTTCATATTTTATTAATAAAGTTTCATATTTCATGTTCCTTAGTATGGAAATTTCATATATTTTGGTATCAAAGTTGCATAATTTAGTTTGTAAAAGTCTCATGATTTTAAGTTTATAAAGTTCATGCATAAATGTTAAGTTCTCCTTATTAATTTTAAGTTCATGTTTAAGTTAGCTTGAATAAGTTTGTATGACCTAGCATGTTATTTAAATGTTATAATGGCATACCTGTAATTTTTGTGAATAGTACCATGCAAGTTTACATGTCAGGAGTCACCCTAGTTAGTATTTGGCATGATTTTATGTAAGTATGTTTTCCTTTGGTACTTTGGAGTATATTAGGTTTAAACTAGTTAGGTTGTGATACCGTTACTTTAATGCATTCTTTAAATTTCTAACTCTTTGAGAAAGGTTACAATAAGTTGGGAATTGAAGTGTTTAGTTGTTAGTGGTAGAATATTAATTTTAGGCCATTTTTAATCTAGGACCGAGCGAGTATCCGATTAGAAGCTCCTGTGATTTTTCTACGTGAAGATTATCATATTCAGGTAATGTCTATGCCCTAATCCCCATTGGATGCTCTTTAACTGTTTTAATGATTTTTACCATATTTTGGAACTTGCATCCCGAAGGGACTTTATATTAAATTGATTGTCTTTTTGTTGAGAAGGCTATGTTCTTTGATTTATAAAGTATGGACAGTCCTTTGACTTTGATGTTAAAAGTGTTGGTTTGAGAAATGGTTGATTGATATTGGATTGAACTTATAACGCCCCGAAAATTCAATTATAGAAAAGTCAAAGTCAAACTAACGTTAATAGAAAAATTCAGCGGAAGACTCAAACTCTTATTGGGCGTCACCACCGTATCCCCGAAGGAATACAAGGCGAGAAGGAAAAAAAACTACAACTGTCTGTCAACGGTAAACCAACTAACAAACTCATACTAAGAAATAAACCTCAAAACCAACTTCAAGTTTCTCAGAAAAGAAAAGCAACATATTTAATGACTTCTAAACATTTCATCCTCACTTCTAATTCCCATCCCCAGGATATAGATCTTCACCTGAAAACAAAACATTTCAAAAATGAGGGGGAAATCTCAATAATGTCTACCCCTAACGTTAAAAACAAGCTAAGTTCATTTCAATTCATTTGAGGGGGAGGGAACAAGTCAAATCATTTCACAAACCTTTGATCCCTTAACTGTTTTCCTCAACCCAACCAATCCATATTTTATTATGCGGGCGGAATACCACATCCCTTAAAGTAACGAATATCAGACTGGATCCCAGATCCTCAGCCTACCACAGGCTACGACCACAGATTATCAAAAGTTCACATTTCTGCCTACCACAGGCTACGACCAGGGTCCCAGACCCTTTGCCTACCATAGGCTACGACCAGAATATCAAGCACATTTCCGCCTACCACAGGCTACGACCAGGGTCTCTGACCCTTTGCCTACCACAGGCTACGACCAGAATATCAAGAGTTCACATTTCCGCCTACCACAGGCTACGACCAGGGTCCCTGACCCTTTGCCTACCACAGGCTACGACCAAATAAACCCACTTAATGTTTCACTTGAATTATGAGTATCTTATGCAAAGCTTAGCTCACAGCTCTCAAGTCAAACCCAACCCAGGTTATCAAAACCAAAAACAAAACTACTTATAAAAGACCATCTCAATTTCAATAACTCATAAATCCACCATTACAAACAAATATCAAAAACAGATGGCTACACTTTCCACATAAAGTCCCCTTTCGGGATGCAATTCTCAAAACATATTAGAAAACATTAAAACACATTTAAAGAGCATCCCAGTGGGGATTAGGGCATAGACATTACCTGGTTAACTTCACTTCACAGCAAAAACGAACACACTTGAGCTCACTAACGACGCGAACTAGCTCGGGCCTAAAATAGAAATAATTTCTATAATCAAAACGCGCCCTTCGAAGTTAGTATTAACTACCTTCTACCTAACCTTCCCCTAGGAATACTATAGGTTCCTAACAATCATGAATTCACATTTTAAAATTTCCTAACACATTCCAAGTAATCACATGACAAGATCAAAACAACATTTTCATTCAACAACACTTTCATTATTAAATAACATCAATAAGACAGATTACAACATCCACATAAAAAGGGTCAAAACTTGACTTCCCGATATCCTATGGGACTGGTTTTGGACTTTTCCGAAACCTTGGGATGTCTACTAAAACTCTTATGTGAACTCAAGACCAAAAACACCCACTAAGATCCTCAAAAACGATCATCAATCCAAGCTGTCCAGATCTGACCTAGGTCTGATAATCGGGGTATAACTCGACCTATACAACTCCAAAGTCTTTGATCCGCATATATCCTATGAAAGCTAACATCTAAGGGAACCTCCAGTACAAAGAATTCGATCAAAGGATGACTATATCTCTCATGGTGATCCGTTCTTTAGACCCTAACATAACTGTCCCACACCCGCTTCCCATATAATCGATAATTTCAGTTCTAGCTTTCACCATTCGATCCTGGGGTCCTCATTTGGGCCTCTAAACAGCTTACTCAAGTCCAATACATTCCCCTTCACTCCCCTAACACAACTGAGGTCAATTTACACAAAAACTAACACAAATTCACACATAACAATCAATCTCTCCCTTTAAACATTTTTATTCACAACTAAACTTAGGAATAAAAAAAATAAGGCTCATAACTTGTCATCAATTCTTGTAGCCCAAGACACACACAACAAATTAATTCAACAATAATAACCTTTGAATATTTCTAAACAAGAGAAACCCGATAAACCACGTAATAATATAAAAACCTAATAATCACATAATAGTAACATAAATACGTAATGTTTGAAACTTTAATAATCATGAAGACCTAAAATAACTATGCTTATTGATTTTTATTTTAAAAAACATGGAATTAGTTAATAACTAAACCCTAATTATTTATTACTTTTATAACATTCCTCCTAACTCGATTAAAACATATGGAAACAACTTAATACTTCAATCTCATTCTAAAACATTTGTAACATAACAAATACTATCACGAATATCAACCCTAATACAAACTCAGAAAGCACTCCTAACATTTGAAGTCAACTACATTTTACCTTGCATAGATTAATTCTAATTCATAATTTAACAACATTACTTGAAACACATCCCAACAGCATATATAACTAAATAGATTTCACAAAGTATAAAACATTTTGGCCACAAGAAGGATTAAAAGAATCATCTAATTGCTTAACTAACCCACCCAAGACTAATCTTGATGATTACTCATTTTTTTTCAAAACCTTAATTAACATGGACAGGAACTTAATTTCCCTAAACGAGATTATCATCACAACACAAACAGACCTATGCGACAAGACACATGACTCACAACAAAGCATGAACAAAGGAATCCCAACTGAAATTTGAAACAGGGGTTTACGTTAGTGCAGCGGTGGTTGTCGGGGTGGATTCCGATGAGTATGCGGCGTCGTTGGCGGTCGTCAGCATCGTGGACAGCGTCAGCGTCGGGATTCGGGGCTAGAATACAGCAGCAATGGCGGCAACACACGCAATAGCGACACAGGAGCAGCGGCTCCTTCCGTCGGTCCTGGGCGTGCACAGCAACGTCCGGCAGCGAGGGTGATGTACGACGCTCGCCTGGGAGGCGGCTGCGGCGATGGTACGACAGCGCCTGCACGGGGGAGCAAGAATCGAACGGAGGGAGAAGAGAGTGAGAGTGAGTGTGAACGAGAAAGAAAGGGTGGAAGAGCGATGGTTGCTGGGCTCGGGGTGGCAGCCGGCGGCGGCGTTGATTGGAGGGACGGCAGAGAGTGTTAGAAGAGTGTAGGGAGAGAGGAGGAAGGAGGGATCACGTAGGGTTTTGAAAGAATTAATCTAGCTTATTACTTCCTAATCTCCCCACTAACCTAACCTTAAACCTAATCTAACTCTAACAACTTCCTAACTGAACGAGAATCCATCCCTAACAAATTCTAATACTACCAAACTTCACTACTACTAATACCAATAATTAACAATAATAATTAATACTATTAACCATATTATTACTAATAAACTAACACTACTAACAATAATAAGAAATAATAATAGCAATAATAATACTGATGATCACATAATAATAATAATAATAATAATAATAATAATAATAATAATAATAATAATAACAACAACAACATAGTAAGAATAACAATAATAAGATGCTACTAATAATAATAATAATAATAATAGTAACGACACAAAAAAATTACCAATTTACCCTTGTTAGTTCCCCAACGGTCCTACGAGCTCAAGTGTCAGCATAAATAATCACAATGAAAATTTAACAATTAACGGAGTCAAACCTAATTTACTAACGACGTCACGGTCAACACCTATGGATTTTTCGGGGTTTTACAGAACTGGAATTGTAAACCTGACTAAATTAAAGGATATGAGTATAATGTGGGTTCGGGCAGTCTCATTAGGATCAGGTCGTTACCTGTGAGGGAGACTGTCAAGAGACCAGGTTACGCCTGGTAGTGTTGGATTGAGATTGCGATGGCCATCCGGATTGTTGAATAGTGTTTGTGGATTGTTGAGAATGGGAATGAGAATGATATGGAAAGTTGTTGGAAAGGAATATGTATGATTGGCGAGTCTTTGACTCCGAGGGGCAATACGGAAGCCCCGCCCGCACTAAAAAATGGTAATGGTGAAGTTATCCGGTGAAAGTTATTTTGAAATGGTTGAACTGTTACCCTTCCCCTTAAAATGTGTTGAAATGAATTATATAATTGTTTTGACTGTTAGGGGTAGACATTATTGAGGTTTCCCCCCCCCCTCATGTTTGTAAATGTTTTGTTTTCAGGTGTTGATCAATAATTTTGGAAGGGTTGGGAGCTAGATGTGAGGTCACCAGTCTTGAAGTTGGAAGTTTGTATTAGTTAGCTATGTTTGAACTAGTTAACGTTGTTCTTGAACCTTAAAGTCATTTATTTGTTCTCTTTTTCATTGTCAAAACAGTTGTAGTTTGCCTTCTTGCCTTGTATTCCTTCGGGGATACGGCAGTGACGCCCGTTTGAAAAGTAAAGTCTTCCGCAAAATTACCGTTACCGTTACTCTTAACTTTGACCTTTATATAATAGATTTTATTGGGCGTTACAATTTTTAAATTATTTTAGTGTAAGTTCCAATATTAAATAATTAAACGGATTATAAAAGAATAAAAGAGTCGCCAGCCGATTTAAGGAAACCGACAAATCATAAACAAAATAACTCTGGTCTACGAAATCCGATTCTAAGTTCAGGGGTAAGGTTACGAATCCGAGAATTATAAGAACTCTCGAATTCTTCTGTTAGAAAACAGACTCTACTAAAATCAACATTGAAATGAAATAGAGCGAGGAGAAGTTTAATTAATTTCACGAAATTATATTCCGAATTATGCAAAAGTGAAAGAAATGTTTTACATAATAATGTACATGTAAAGCGATAAACAAATGTAATTACATGATTGCAATGAAAGATGCTCAAACCTCACTTAAAGTATTGGTATGGCGATGGATAGACCTAACTTCTCTTGACGGACCCCTGAAGAGGCGCTTGGATCAAATGGAGACTTGAGCATGGTAGGATAGGACTTGGATTATGGATGAAATGGATGGATAATAATGGTGTATGAGTGATTAGAGAAGTGGATTTAAGAGAGTATGGACTTAGATGGGGGAGGATTTTGAGAGAGTTTTGGTAGTATGATGATGATAGTTGGTGGAGTTTTGAGGGAATTTAGATGATAATAATGGTGGTAGTTGATGAAATGAGTGTGATTATGAGGGGGTATTTATAGGTGAGTAAGGTGATGTTTTAGGAGGGAAAAATGGAGGAACATACCCCAACAATCATGCCATGCAATCCATGCAATGCCAAACCCCCTACAAGTTTTGAAAGTCAAGGCAGAAAGTCAACACATGTGGGGTTAATATCAAGGGGTTGTGATCGAGATTTTTGGCGCCGGTTTTTTGAAGAGAAAACTCCTGCAGGTTTTGAAGCCTTCACATGGATCGCTAACGTGGACCGCTACAAAACGACGCGTTCTGGTGTGGACATTTTTCCTCGCCGTTCGGGCTTCTGAAAGTCCACGTTTGGATTGGGGTGTGATTCAATGATTTGTGCTGGGGTTTGACCTTTGAAAACTCTTTAAGGAAATCTATCATACATTTCATGAATAATATTTTGTAAAATCACTTTCCCTTATGCATTTTATGAGTCATGGAATTAAACCTTTAAGAGTGAACATCCACTTGTTCTCAACTCTTCTAAATTTAACCTCATTTGCTCATTTAAATGTTAAGCTTGGATCGAAGAGAGTGATTTATGCAAGTATTATTTAGAAATATAAGAAAGAAAACCCTAAAGTTGCATCGATACATTGTAAAACCATGTCAACCATAGTTTATGCAATCTCCGATATGTTTTAGTTCGAAATGGGAGTCGCCACCCGACTTTTTAAAGAGAAAAGCCAAGAAAAACTAAAGAGAAAACAAAGAAAGACTCCGCCTGCGAAATCCAAAAATGGATTCGGGGGTAAGGCTATGAACTCGAAAAGGTAAACTTTAAGAGTTCGCCTCTCACAAAATTAAAGGAAAGACTCTACTAAAAGTTTAAAATGCACTTTTGATAAAGTTTGGAAGGAAAATTGAAGGAATACTTTATAGAATTATTTCATTGAATCATGCAACAAGAACAAGATAAAAAAACGTATAAATACACAATTATTTACAAGAAAAGAAGAATACTTAAAAGCTTACATTGCTACTCTTGTTGGGAAAAACCTTGCCTAGCCTTTTGATGCTTGATGAATTCTCTTTGATGCTTTTAGAAGCCTCCTCCCAATGTGCCAAGATATGGTAAAAAAGATGCTAGAAAAAGGGATTAAAGAGAGGGTAGAAAGGGTAGTAGGAAAGCTTCTTTTTGTAGTTTTTGAATGTGTTTAGGCTAGGGTTTTTTTGTTGAGTTTGGAGTGAATAGGATAGGATATGTGTTTAGGATTTTTGTGATGGAAGAATTGGGAAGATTTTGATGCTAAGATGATGGAGGATAATAAGGATGGTAGTAGAATGGTGATAAGAGAGATGATTTGAGAGTATAAGAAGTAGAGAGAATGAGAGTTTAGAGAGATTAGAGAAGGAGAGAATTAGTAAGAGGAAGGATGGATGAGTGAATGGAGCGTATCGGGCTGGGTCCCTAGTATCGATTCTCATGGTCACCAAGTTTTCCCGCAACCCCTCCATGAAACACGAGGAAAACGACGTCGGGGTCGGGTGCGGAGTACACTTTAAGGTGGACCCGGGACACTGGAATCATGAGCTGAACGGAATCGGGTGTGGCATCCACTTCAAATGGGACCCCAGACCATGGGAGTGGAGCTACGAGTCCACATCGGGACCTACTTCGGGCCTTTAAAAGGGTTCGGAGTCCTTCGGCAAGAATAAGCGCAAACGGGTCAGCGTGGGTTGTCGGAATGGATGCGCCTTCACGCTTTGGGTCATAACTCCTTCAATACAACTTCGATAGGTCTCAAATTTTGGGAGCTTATAGTACACACTGAGAGCTTTCTAACGATATCTTACGGGCCTAATACGGAGTCCGGATGAAGAAGTTATGCGCGTTGGAAGTCGGCAGGGAAAAGCTGCCCATAACACTGACTCGCCCGAGTCAGCTGGTGACTCGCCCGAGTCAGCTGGTGACTCGCACCCGCGACGCCCTGGTCGCGCCCGCGACCCCTGTTGGCCAGCGATGGATCTTGGCGGACAGTGGACTGTCTCGCCCGCGCCACCCGGAGACTCGCCCGAGTCGCCCTTCTGCGATGGACGCGTTGTTTCGTATTTTTGTTCTGTTTTTAACCTAATTTCCTGCTTAGTATAATACGATGTTTAGCACCCTTTTCTAGGCAGATTATGATATTGAATGAATTGTTAAGGCATTGTTAGGGTTTGCTCCCTTTTCTCTCAAAAATCTTGTTCTTACTTTATCCATTGTTAATGGTGGTGTTAGCAAGTCATTCCTTTATTGATCATTTGATGGAGTTCTCCTTTAGGATGGTCATGGTGGTGAGTTAGGCTTTGGTGGTGGATTCTCCTTTATCCAAGGTCATATCCAATCCCTTTGGTGTTTAAGGTTATTGATATTAGATCAAAAAATTACTTAGGGGTACCCTAACTTTTGGTGAAATATTTTTCTGGTACCCCAACTTTTAAAAACTAATTTTGGGGTACCCTAACTTTTAGAATTAGAAATAATTAGGTGAATTTCCGGCCAATGATTTGAATTCAGCGGTGAGTTTTAGGCGAAAAATTGATTAAGTGTTTTTGTGGATGAAAATGCCCTTTGTTTTCGTGGACGAAAATGATTTGAATCGATCGTAGTTTCGCCGGAAATTCACCTAGTAATTTCTAATCCTAAAAGTAAGGGTACCCCAAAATTAGTTTTGAAAAGTTAGGGTACCAAAAAATTGTTTCTTCAAAAATTAGGGTACCTCTAAGTAATTTTTTGATATTAGATGATTTTGATTATTATGCAAGTTCTTGATTACTATTGTGATGAATCAAGCATGGTTGTTTGAAGTGTGTTTCATCCTCTCTCTATTCTATTGATTATGGATGCTCAAATGGTCTTCTCTCATCTTCTCTTCAAGAACTACTCAAGCTAAGTTTATTATTCAATCCACCGCGCATCGGGAACCGCTCCAGTTGGTTATGGAGCGTATCGGGCTGGGGCCCTAGTATCGATTCTCATGGTCACCAAGTTTTCCCGCAACCCCTCCATGAAACACGAGGAAAACGACGTCGGGGTCGGGTGCGGAGTACACTTTAAGGTAGACCCGGGACCCTCGAATCATGAGCTTAACGGCATCGGGTGTGGCATCCACTTCAAATGAGACCCCGGACCATAGGAGTAGAGCTGAATCTCACTCAATCCATAATATAGAATTGAGAAAGATGCCTGCTTGGACTGGTTTTGCTGGGAACTGGATTTGGCCTGGATGGCCAATGCTGGTGGAATGAGTGGTTGTGCTGGCCAGGACTTGCCTTACCAAGGTGTAGCAAGCCTAGATGGATGATGTTGGTGGACTGGTGGTTGTTGTGGACTCCTTGATCTGTTGCTGAGGATCGAAGCCTGCTATTTCTGTTGGAATTGCTCCAACAGCTGCTGAGTTTGGCACAAATGGGCTACCTGCTGACAATGCTAGTGTTGAACATGCTGGTATAGCCTCCTTGGATGATGAAGATGATGTAGAAGCTGCTCGTGCTGCTATTGTTGCTGAATCATCTCCATGCTCCTGGTCTGAACCTGCTGATGATGCTTGATCTGCTGCTGGGCTTGCTAAATGGTCTCCATCAAAACTTTCCTTGAGGATCCTGACGTGCTGCTCTCATTTCTTGTAGTACTAGATCCCCTTCCGCTAAATCCCGTTCTTTGACTTTCTTATTGAACGCTCGGAAATCTGACTCTGATAAAGTTGGATGTTATGTAAAGCACAGAGTCGTCTCTCATCCAACAAAACCAACTCCTCATACCTAGCTCGGGCCCATTCGGCCTTAGGGATTTGACTCTCAGCAATGATTCTTAAAGAAGGAACAGAAGTTCCATTGGCAAGATTGCTTCCATCCCGTACATCAAAGACTATGGCGTAGCCCTAGTAGCAGTCCGAATTGACGTTTGATATCCCCATAGCGCGAAGGGAAGCCTGTCGAGCCAGTCTTTGTAAGTGACAGCCATTTTCTTGATAATTCTCGCCAAAGTTTTGTTTATAGCCTCCATCGCTCCATTGGTTTGTGGCCGACTGGGAGAAGCATGGTGATGTCGGACTTTGTACGTGGCCAAAAGAGTTGCAAACTCACCCACGAAATGGCTCCCGTTGTCACTAATCACCTCATATAGCACCCCGTATCTTCAAATGATGTTCCTCAACATGAACTTGGCCACATGCTTCGAAGTGATTTTTGAGTATGAGGTAGCTTCTACCCACTTTAGTAAAGTACTCCACGGCTACCAACACATATTCATGTCCTCCTGTACCTTGGGGTGAAATCATCCCTATAATGTCGATTCCCCATACTGAGAACGGCCAAGGTGAGGCCAGAGTGGTCAAATAAGAGGACGATTGATGCTTGAGATCAGCATACTCTTGACAATTCGGGTATCTTCTCACAAATTGGAGACAGTCGGATTCCATAGTCGACCATAAATACCCTGCTCTTTGGATCTTCTTAACCAACATTCTACCGTTCATGTGCGGTCCACACTCCCCTCCGTGAGTGGATTTCATTAATTCCTCAGCTTCCTCCTTATCAACACATAGGAGGTTTATCCCTGTAGCAGTCTTCTTGTACAGACCGTCCTGAATAATGCAATATTGGGCGGCCACTAGCCGGATATCCCTCCTGGCTTGACGCTCGGCATTCAGCGGGTACGAACCATATTTCAGAAATGCATAAATATCAAAGAACCATGCATCGGTACTGACTGAACTAATCGTTAACTGTTGATGAATAGGGTAAGCTTTCCTTTCTACTGTCACTGCTAGGGCTTGATCCTTTTCCAGCATAGCTACCATGGATGAAAGCTTGGCTAACGAATCAACTAGCTCGTTGTAGCCTCACGGTAGGTATTTGAACTCGATATGGTTGAACTTCTCAGCTAATTTGGACAAATGTTGCTGGTAAAGTGCCAAGGATTCGCTCTTCACCTTCCACACACTAGTAGCTTGATCGACGATCAGACTATAGTCCCCGAACACTCGTAGCCTTTTAATTCCCATCTCCATGGCCACATGCATGCCCAAAATGCAAGCTTCATACTCAGCATCATTATTGGTAGCCTCAAAGTCAAGCTTGACTGCTAAAGGAAAGTGTACATCCTCGGGAGAAACCAGCAGAGCTCCAGCCCACATCCCATTTGATTAGCAGCACCATCAAAGTATAGCTTCCAAGTTTCCTCTTCAACTTGAAATATATGTTCATCACTAAACTCCAAGCCCCTAATGTCAGGACTTCCTGTAGGAAACTCAGCCAGAAAATCAGAGACCGCTCGACCCTTTATGGACTTCTGTGGTCGAAATTGTAGATCGAACTCGGACAGCATGACAACCCATCGAGCAATCCTGTTGTTTATGGTAGGTTGTTCCATGATATACTTGACTGGATTACACGCCGCAATCACGTACACAGTGTGTGAGAGCATATAGTGACGAAGTTTCTTTGTAGACCACACTAATGCTAAGGCTATCTTCTCAATCTCCGAATAACGGGACTCACACCCCAGAAATTTCTTGCTGATGTAGTAAATAGCTCGTTCAAGACCATCACTTTCTTGTGCTAGCATAGCACCCATAGCGCTTGAACTGATGGTGAGGTAAAGCAACAATGGCTTTTCGGAGATATGCGGCACTAGTACCGGTGGAGTAATCAAGTCGGCCTTAACCTTCTCGAATGCTGCCTGACACTGGTCATCCCATTCGATCGTCACCCCCTTCTTCAGCTTCTTGAATAACAGTTCACAAGTCATTGTGAGCTTGAAAATGAAATTGCTCAGATATTGTACCCGCCCTAGGAAACCACGAATCTTCCTTTCTGCCCGAGGCGGAGGCATATCTTGAATTGCTTTGATCTTGGATGGGTCAACCTCTATCCCACGTCGACTGACGATATAACCCAACAATTTTCCCAAAGTTACTCCGAACGCACATTTCTGCGGATTCAACCTCGTGTTGTATTTGCGGAGCCTATGGAATATGATCCCCGCGCCTTTTTGACTTAACAATCATATCGTCCACATCTACCTCCACTTCTACATGGATCATGTCATGCAGCAGGGTAGCAGCGGTGCGTTCGTAAGTAGCATCGGCGTTCTTCAATCCGAAAGGCATGACGGTGTAACAGAAAGTTCCTCATAGAGTGATGAAAGATGTTTTCTCCATATCTTCTTCAACCATTTTTATCTGGTTGTAACCAGCATACCCATCCATGAATGATACGAGCTCGTGTCCGCAAGTATGATCAACCAAGACGTCAATATGCGGCAAAGGAAAGTAATCCTTTGGGCTAGCTTTGTTCATATCTCAAAAATCAACGCACATCCGAACTTTTCCGTCTTTCTTCGGCACAGGCACAATGTTAGCCACCCACTCCGGGAATTCTACTGTCCTAATGAACTTAGCTTCTAATTGCTTTTTAATCTCACCGTGAATTTTGTCCGACCACTCATTCTTAATCCTGTGAGGTCGTTGTTGTACCGTCTTGGCATCCGGGTAGAGCGGAATCGCATGTTCAGCAATCTCCCTGTCGATCCCGGGCATGTCTTCGTAAGACCAAGCGAAGACATCTACGAATTCCTTTAGAAGCGAGGCGAACTCCTATTGCTCCTCCAGGGTTAATGATTTGCCAATTTTCAATTCCCGGGGAGTTTCAGGCGTCCCCACATTGATGGCGATGGTTTCTTCAACAGGTGCCATATGATTCTCGTGGTCATTCATGGCTTGTGTTAATTCATTAAAGTCTTTTAAAGGTTCAGCATCAAATTCATGGTTATTAGCCCAACAATTAGGGAGAAGGGAAAAAGAACAGAGATACTGAGAAACGTTCACTTCATTGAATGTAGAAACGGATACAAACTTATCAGACTTGGGGCTAATCCAAGCTGACTCGGACTCGATTACAGACTCACTAGTGCTCGACTCAGACTGGACCTTACAAGGTTCTCCTATCACTAGGGTACATTTATTGTTAATAGCATCGACCTAGGTCACTTTACGACAGTCTCCATCAGCAGAAATCATGGTGCTTGGGTCAAATTCAGAGTAGGACAACACAGTAACCACCGGGTCCACTTATATTCCTTCTTTAGCATCTTCTTGGCCGAATAGTAGACCGAACATACTCCCTCCATAAACATGAGTCCATTCAAGAGGTGACTGCTCATTTGTCTTGGGCTTGACAACTTTCTTTAATGGTACATCGTAGTCATTGAAAACCTCTGATCCCAGAATGTGAATATCGTGAACATATCAGGGCTCTGGGAACCCATACAAAGGGAAATCATCACCTTGCCTTATGAATTGCCCATTCAAGGTTAATGGATATGGTTTAGTCTCCATCAACATAGGAGAATCGAACTGGTTTCTTTGACGAGCTAACGCTATCTTGGCAAGATGAACCTCTTGATTTGTTGGCTTGTATCCCAAGCCAAAACAGCAGGAATAAGTAGAGGTAGAGAACTGCGGTGTAACTCTGTCTGGTTTCCTTCCTAAAGACATTCCCGGGAAATACCCCTGTCTCCTCATAATAGCATGAATCTTCAGGTTAGAGTATAGAGCGAAATCAAAGGGCGCCTCATCTTGTATAACAGCTACCATCTCAAAGTTATGAAGCTCCACGTCAGTAGAGGTGTGCTCTATTTCCAACACTGGCTGCTTGGGTTCAAAAGTTCCGGAGATTGCCCCTCCCGAAAAGGTGACCACCTGATTGTGTATAACCATCTTTACGTTCTGATGCAGCGTTGAGGCCACGACATTGCAGTTTTGTAGCTATGGGCGTCCTAACAACAGGTTAAAAGCAGCAGGGATGTCTAGAACCATGAATTCCACATTTTGGGCGATGTGATCGAAGGTGATAGGCAACGTCACTGTTCCTAATAACTTTCAAGGGGTATTATCATACTCCCGAAGTAACACAGCATCTTGAACCAGTTGACTCTTTTGGACTCCTAACTTGGCAGCAGTTCGCCAAGGACAAACATTCACAGTGGAACCGTTATCCACCAAAATCAATGGAATCACTTTATTAGAACAAAGTGCGGTCAAGTACAAGGCTTTATTATAATTCATTCCATACACAATTAGATCCTCATCACTAAAAGTAATGGCACCTTGGCTAGCAGCAACATGTGAAACCAAGGATCTAGAGTTGTGGAAGTAGGAATGACGACATTCTGGAGAACCCCCAGTACAAGCTTTCTATGTGGTTTAGAAGCACATATTAGTTGCCAAATTGACACATTCGCCACAGTCTTCTTCATTTGCGTAACAACAGCATCTTCAGAGGTAGCAGGCATTTCTGTTCTCGTAGGACTCGGATTTAGCGGAGGAACTATGGGTTCATCCCTCGCCTGATTATGCCTTCTCCACCCAGTTAAGAATGCAACACCAGGTGGAGCCTCTTCTTCTTTATCGGACCAGAAATTGTCATTAAGACCTCCTTCATACACATCTTCTTCATCACTAACACAAATACCGTTGACACTAACGGCTGTCAAATCTTCAGGAAGGAGGGCAGGTGCTCCTTCATCAGTAATACATTCAGATGGATCAAAAGTGCCCTCTCCCACAAAAATAGCAATGCCCCAGAACGGATCATTTTTTCAATTTGATTCTTAAGCGTCCAGCATCGCTCAGTGTCATGGCCTCCAGCTCGATGGTACTTGCAATAAGCATTGTTATTCCACCCTGGTCCCTTAGTCTCAGGTTCAGGTCTAGGCACTGGCAACTGGATCTTATTTGATTTCAGCAATCGATCCAAGGCTTCAACGTAAGTCATGTCGAGTGGGGTATATGTATCGTATTGGAAGTAGTTTGTCTTTGGAGGCGGACCACGATTCACATTCTGTACAAGGCTTATCTCGGCCACTTTAGGAGCACTAATGGTCCTTCTTCCCACAGTGTTGCCGTTCCAACTTTGGGACGCGGCAGTCCTTTCCTTGCGTGCCTCTAGCTTAGGACATAACTTCTTCAAGTACTCAAAACTCTCGACCACATGAAAATCTAATTGTTGCGCCAGGCTTGGCTTCAACCCACGGACAAATGTGTCCAACTGCATTTCTTTGGGAATGATGCTGGTCACCTGAGATAGCTTAGCATGCCACCTCTCATAGTAGGCCGTAAATGACTCATTTTCTCCTTGTCGAATAGCCATGATGTCTGACAGGGTCACCTTATCTTTTTGAATCTTACTGTAATTCTCGATAACGCCCTACGCAAAGCAGTCTAATCTCCTCGTACCTTCAAAGTAAGAGTATAATACATGTTCAATGCCTCATCATTCAGCGATGATGAGAAGACTTGCTTGTAATGTTCGTTAGTGACAGCTCGAAGTGGTATTATTCGGTTGAACTCCCACACATGATGGGTTGGGTTCTCAGACGGGTAGAACTTTTTCAGGGGAATGTCCATCTTTCCCACTATATTGGCATTGATTTCAGCAGGTGGTTCGAACTCGACGAACTGATTGGTGAAGGTTGGCATCTGGCTCACAGCATCCTTGAACACATTCAACTGAGCCTTTATGTCTTGGATGACAGGGTCATCGCGTAACTCAGCCTTGGTCGGAGCAGTTTGAGGGATAGCTATTGACGGTGGGGACCTTGGTGTCAGGTCATCAGGTACTTCTATGGCCACTCCAACATTGGAACTTTCGCCTATCTTTCCTTTGCCCTTGTCACCCGCGGGGTCGGGGAGAATTTCCATGGCACTTTCATCATTGTCCGTCATTCCCATTTGCATGTTGATGTGTTGCACAGCTTCCAAGACACCATTCAGGGTTTCTTGTTGTTGCTCTATACGAGTTTTTTGCCTCTCGATGAGTTCTCGCTGCCGAGCAATGGGCTCATCGGCTTTCTTCTCTTGCTGTAAGGCAGTAAAAGTGATTGAGCCCTCTACTTGCTTGAACTTCTCCTCAAGAAGTTTGGCTAAGGCCTCTTGGACTTGGTTGTCCCCATGGTTCTCTTCGGAAGACATGTCGAATTGCAGACGACGGGAGGTTTTGGACCTGGGTGTTGATGGGACAAAGACCAGGTTACGGATCAAGCGACCTGTTAGGCCGGGGATCCAGGCTAGACTCGGGTCTCCTATATTGACTATAGCAAAACCACACAGCTCAGAGATTGACCTTTTATTGACCAAAACCTCCAACCTGATGAATGCATGACCTAGTGGACCTATATGGGACTTCTTAGTATGCATAATCTAAATGCTGACTGGTCAAGGTGACTCACCCGGGACACGGGTTTGCATGATCCTAGTCTTACATGACCCTAAAACACCATTGATCATCATAAAGGGACGAATAAACCAAATACAGCGAGTCAAGACCGAGTATAGGAGTACAAGTCAGTGTTTCTCAATTCGGATAAGCCCCATCCATAGGCTGACCGTTTTAAGGAGAATCCGTAACTTGGACACCCTACTTGGGCCAACTCAAATTGTACTGATTATTATACGGACTAGAATGATGATCAACAAGATCGATCGCCTGACACCTTTCTATTTTATGTTTATTTTATTCTACTTTTTGGGAAAATGGATATCGTGAAGGACTGGATAAAGCCAACGACAGGCGAGTTATAATTAATTTATGGACTTAATTACTAAATCCAATATGATTGGGCCTAACCACGGGCCGACCATGAATGTGATGGATTCAATAATTAACTCGATAAATTAATTTACTCAAACCCGGTGACTATTACACAGTCTAAGACTTTACCCGTTTTCTTTGTTGGACTTTTAAGCAGGTTTATTGGACCTTTGTTAAGAAGATGTCATAAAGGGCCATATAGAATCATCAAAGGCGAGTTGAGTTTACTTTATGAACCAAGAGGATCAACCTTCATAGATAAATGGGCCCAACCACTGGGTTAACCATAACTTTGGAGGTTAAACATCTTAGTTGGTAAACATGACTCTTCTCAGCCTGATGACTACTATGTGGACTAGAATAACATTCCTAAACTTAGATCGACTCTTTACAACGAATTTAAACACATATCACATAGCATACATATGAACAAAGGGGTATCTTAAACCAAGGCTCTATGTACGAAAGGGTTTATTGGCTGGATAAGGCTTAGCGGCTCATGTACTCGCCCTGGTGCATTCTTGTTGTAAAGGCAACTTGAATGTGTGGGGTGTTGCTCTTGGAGGCTCGTGTGGAGACCTCGTAGTGTGATGCATGAGTGGATGTGGTGACTAATGCTCTCTCGGTGTAAATGCACCAATTGAGTATAGTCGGTCCGACATCCCATGGTTTATTTTTTGTGGTTTAAAATATAAAAAAAACCTAATGCCGTCGATTTACGTGCTCCTACAACATATTACATGTCAAGAGAGTGCCCCAGTATATGCAATACATTATGCCTAAAAAGAATGACTTAATAATATAAAGTAAAATTCATTTTCCTTCCAAAAGATTTAAAGCACAAAAACTTCTTTCAAGTTTTACCCACCTTAGAAAAACTCCCCAGTGGAGTCGCCAAAAATCCTGTGGACATTTTTCCTCGCTGTTCGGGCTTCCGAACGTCCACGTTTGGATTGGGGTGTGATTTGGTGATTTGTTCTGGGGTTTGACCTTTGAAAACTCTTTAAGGAAATCTATCATACATTTCATGAATAATATTTTGTAAAATCACTTTCCCTTTACATATGCATTTTATGAGTCATGGAATAAACTTTTAAGAGTGAACATCCACTTGTTCTCAACTCTTCTAAATTTAACCCCATTTGCTCATTTAAATGTTAAGCTTGGAAGAGAGTGATTTATGCAAGTATTATTTATAAATATAAGAAAGAAAACCTAAAGTTGCATCGATACATTGTAAAACCATGTCACCCATAGTTTATGCAATCTCTAATGTGTTTTAGTTCGAAATGGGAGTCGCCACCCAACTTTTTAAAGAGAAAAGCCAAGAAAAACTAAAGAGAAAACAAAGAAAGACTATGCCTGTGAAACCCAAGAATGGATTCGGGGGTAAGGCTACGAACTCGAAAAGTAAACTTTAAGAGTTCGTCTGTCACAAAAGAAAAGACTGTACTAAAAGTTTAAAATGCACTTTTGATAAAGTTTGGAAGGAAATTGAAGGAATACTTTATAGAATTATTTCATTGAATCATGCATCAAGAACAAGATAAAAAAAAGGTACAAATACACAATTATTTATAAGCAAAGAAGAACACTTAAAAGCTTACATTGCTCCTCTTGTTGGGAAAAACATTGCCTAGCCTTTTGATGCTTGATGAATCCTCTTTGATGCTTTTAGAAGCCTCCTCCCAATGTGCCAAGATATGGTAGAAAAGATGCTAGAAAAAGGGATTAAAGAGAGGGTAGAAAGGGTAGTAGGAAAGCTTCTTTTTTGTAGTTTTAGAATGTGTTTAGGCTAGGGTTTGTTGTGGAGTTTGGAGTGAATAGGATAGGATATTGTTTAGACCCATTTTTGTGTCTAAATAACGCCTTAATTTTTGGGCTTTTCGTTTCGTGTTTAGTTTCATGTCTTTTACTACGTTTTTGGTTATTTTGTAGGTTTTGGTTTTTTTACTCAAAACGTAGCAAAAAGGGCCATTTTGGAACATTTTTGGGAATCCCGAGATTCCCCGGGTCAAAGCCGAGTCGAGGGCTAAGTGAGAACAAGACTGGACATGCCAAAGCATCTCAAAAGATGAAGTTCAGCAGGGTAGCACCCGCTACAGTCAGGGTAGCGGGCGCTATCAATCTCACTTGCACGCAATTGCACGCATCAACACCGTTGCCCCCGCTACCCTCCATGTAGCGGGTGCTACGCCCAGTAGAAGGCTTGCCCCGAAGGAGACCGCACCTGCGGTCTAGGAGACAGCACCCGCGGTGGTCTCGACACCTGCACAGGAAGCCTTGGACCCGAGGAAGACCGCACCTGCGGTCTTGGTAGACCGTGCCCGCAGTCGAGCGAAGAAGAGAATAATCGCCCAGCTGCTTCGCAAGACCATACCTACGGTCCTAGAGACCGTACCTACGGCGTCCTAGATCGTACATGCGGTGTCCCATTCTTCTACACGCATGTTCGGCTTGAAGTGCTGTGTTTTGCCCAACTGTTTTGCCTTGTATATATATCCCTATTGACAATTATCTTAGGGGATGGGATGCTAGCATATAGAACTTTACTTTCAACCTTGTAATTAGGAGTTTTAGAGAGAGATTAAAGGGAGATTAGTCTAGCGTTTAGTGTATTTTGGATTGTTTTCAAGATTGGAGGATTCAACAATTGAGAAATTGCTTTGGATTATCATTTCGCTTGTTCTTCCTTGTTCTTCTACTGCATTTGATAAGTTTCTTCTTCCCTTAACTCTATTCTACTTTGTTAATTACTTTAATTTCTTGTTAATTGCTTTCCTTGCTCTTTAATTGCTTTGATTGTCTTTTGATTGTTGTTGGATGTTAGAATTCATGCTTAGGGTTGGTTTTGTTGATGTTGTTAGCATAGTTGTGATGGGTAGTGGTTAGGACCCTAATGGGTTAGGGGGTAATTAAGGGTGTGAATGGGTAATTAGGCATGGGTTAGCAACTTTAGTGAGTAATTAGTTGGGAAATCACTTTTCCCACTCTATTCCTTCCCTCAAGTGGGATGTTTTTGGGTCCGAAAGTCCCCGAACACATCCAACACTTGAATTGGAAGGTTGGAATTGGGATAGTTAGCACTTTACTCACGAGAGTGAGTAGAGACTAATTAGGGAATTTCGTTTCATTAACCCTCCGGGTCCGTGGTGGACTTTGGGGAAGTTAATCCGGACAATCCTCGAAAGAGGAAGCCTGGTTGGTATTTTCTAACGGAATTGCCACTTGATTTTCTTCCTTCTTGCTCTCTTGTTGCAAAACCTATCTCCTTGTTCCCGTTTGCATCCCGAAAAGCCCCCGAATCCCATTGTTTCACCTTGACTGACCTTAGTTTATTTTCTCGCTTTGTGATCCTCTTTCCACCCATTACCCTACCTTAGCGATCTTAACCCGACCTTAGACCGAGTTTCTTAGCCAAGGCCCCTAGCTCCTCGAGAAGAACTATATAAAAACCGGGGTTACAAAAACCATGTTACATATATGTGTTAGGCTTTTTGTGATGGAAGAATTGGGAAAATTATGGTGGTAAGATGATGGAGGAAAATAAGGATGGTAGTAGAATGGTGATAAGGGAGGTGATTTGAGAGTATAAGAAGTAGAGAGGATGAGAATTTAGAGAGATTAGAGAAGGAGAGAATTAGTAAGAGGAAGGATAGATGAGTGAATTGGTGAGTAAGGATTGAGTTGGAGAGGATTGTATTTATAGGCTAAGAGGAGTAGAGAGATACATGCATGCATACATGAATACATAGTAATCTCTGAGCTGTGCAGAATACCAAGGCAGTAGGGGGAGATCACCTAGCATGGACGGTGGCACGTGGTCAATTGACCACGTGTGGGCGGAGTCACCAAGGCCGACCGGCCTTCATGCAGGGTGGAGGAACCCATCTTCGTCCACGCATACATGGACGGTGGAGTGTGAAGAGAGTTTTCCTAGGGAAGCTGCTATTCACTCTGGACGAAGAGTGTATATTATTTAGCTAGCTTTTGAGGTGTTTTTTAGTGTTTTTGTGAGGATTCGATCTCGCGACCTCTGGCACTTGCTTTAAGGGCTTGCATGCTTCATCTTTTTTTATAAAAAATGTACATGTAGTTAAGATGGACCACATGTGATCATGCATGTAGCTTTAGGGGAGGAAAATACATGTAAAATGCATGCATTTATCGAACTTCTTTTATTTCTTCGGCTTTTGCTTTTATATTATTTATGCGTCAAAATCCCGGTGTCTAACTCTGGGTAGAAGAAAACCCTCGCGGGCTTTGAAGTAGACTGGGCCGAAGGCGCTTGTGGGCCGCTTTTGTTCTGGGCCGCTTGTGATTTATTATAACCCCTGCGGGTTTTATTTCGATTATGCGGCTTGCTTTATTTTGCTGGGCTTGTTTCGCCAACCCAATGACCCATTTTGGCGTCCAACCCGATTGACTTGCTGAATTTTGACGAGTGGGGATTATGTCGGTGCAAATCTCGGTGTCTACAGATATATGTCGTCCCCCCTTTTACTAATGTCGCCCCCCCAAAAGACATTATTTGCCCCTCTCCTCTCCCTCTCCTCTCCTCATCCTCTCAAATTGTCTCTAACCAACACTCTCTCAATAACCACTAAAATTGTTTAAAGTTTTTCAAATTCAACCTTAAATGTCAAGGGAAGGTGATAAATCAAGTGAAGAAGAAGATGTTAGTTTGTAAATTTTAAATTTATAAAAATGATGTAAAATATATAATTTTCCGGAATCGGACAATTGCCGCGTGAGAATTTCAGTGGCGACAGCGGCGTTCAGCACCGCGGCCTTTGCCGCGTGAAACGTGCGGCGTCGACGGTGGTGTTCCTGCACGTTTCATGCATCAACTGCCGCGGTTCTGCCGCTACCGGCGTGCGGCAACGCCACCGTCACCGTTGAAGTTCTCACGCCGCAACCGTCCAGGTAGTTCAATTTTTTTAATAAATTTATTTATTATTATGTTAATTATTATTGTCAATATTATTGTTATTAATGTTATTATTAATAATATTATCAATATTATTGAAAAAAAAATTAAAAACTTGGATAGAAAGAATTGTTGTTTTTGTAATTGTTATTTTGTAAATGTTAATAGATTGTTATTTTTGTTATTATTTTAAATATTAATATTATTGTTATTATTATTAATAATGTTATTGTTATTATTATTGTTATCATTATTATTATTAATTATTAGGGCTAATCATTGCTATAATTGTTTTTATCAATTATGTTTTGGTAAGGTTTGGGGAATGAATGTGGTATCGTTTTGCAAGTTCATTTGGAGGAGTTTGGCGGAGACGGTGTTGATTATTCATCATTTTTTGCAACTGAAGATGTGTTTGAGACTATATATGCAGTGCATGATTGGGCAGATCAAATAGTTCGAGGCATCAGATTTAGGTTTGCCCGGTCTACATATAAGAGAAAAGATGTTGACAATCCGCTAAGGTGTTACTTGAAGTGTCGGAGGTACGGTAAATACTGTGGGAAAATGAATGATCTAGATGCTGAGACTCGCCAGAATACGTCGACGAAGGCGTGCCAATGTAAATTTGCCATTGTAGCATGGACTCGTACTGGTACGGAATGTCGAGTTCGTGCTTGCGATGGAGACCGGGGGAAGCACAATCATCGCTTCATCGTGTACGAGGAAGGACATCGTTACGAACACCCATTGTCTTCTGACATGAAACATCATGTCCGTGAAATGACCAACACGGGGTGCACGCCGGCCACGATACAAACATCGCTGAAGGTGAAGTTTCCTACTTCTAAGACATAATTTGTATCATAGTTAAATGGAAACTTACATTGTACGACATTTAAATCTAAACTTAAAACCAATTAAATTGTACGACAATACTAAGTTTAGGGTACACAAACAACAATTACAATTAAAAACACAATCTACTCCTCCTGCTCATCATCTTGCTGCTCGTGGACCTGGATATGTATCTGACTGCACCAACGTGCGTGCATATCGATCATGTCATTCAGCCACTGATGACTCACTTGCACCGTCTCTTCATTCAGTTGGGGTGGCTGCCTCCCTCGCTGCACTTGTGCGGCCCAATCATAGGCCCACTTTCAAAAAATAAAACACAAAACAAAGCAGTTAGACCAATCATGATATCCACCATCCTAAAACAAATCAATAAAAGAAAACATTAAAATATGCTAATGGGTTTGTACATGTTCGAGGGACGTATGATCATCGACTGTGGATTGGCTTACGGAGGCATTATTTACCAAGAATTTGTGAGAATGTGCCACATACAAATCGTTATAAGCAACATCCACTTCCCATGACACACGTTTTATACATGACAGATCACTCATTGACAATTTGTTTCCAATCGGAAACCCCATCCAGTCCGAGCTGACGTTAGCCTCCAGAAATTCCACTTTGTACGGCCCCTTCGACGATCCGTTAGCGCTCTTCGGAAGGGTCAACCTTCGAGGGACATGCTGCTGGTGGCCTAACTGACGGACCACGCGATCAGGCATGTACAACTCAGTGACATCGTACGCACTAATGGGGCCCATGTACAACGTCCTCTGTCATGACTTGTAAGGGGCAAGTCCATATGGGGCCCAACACACATGATCCTGCGTCAACGCGTCAAGGGACGCCCTCAATGCTCGGAGGCGCTGTTCTGATCTCGCCATGCGATTGGGAAACCACCTGCTCGCGCGAGGCCCAATTACCGGTCGCTCTCCGTGTGGCCTAAAATCAGGAAAGTACTCATAGATCCAGGCCTGCAACAGGGTTAAACACCCAGCCAACGTTGATGTCCCAGCCCTGCTCGCCGCCCCTAACTGTTGATAAAGGTACGCCAATGTAACCGACCCCAAGCAACGCGATCGACGACATGGTCAGTGCTAGGCCACGGATGCAGCCGGACTCTATCCCTTGATTTGTCCACAAGGATAGTGTTTCCCATTAAACTCAACAACCACGCCCTTGTCCTATGGGAAATGGGATAATTGGTCGGTGTACATATCAACCTCAAATCAGTGTCAATTATGGCGCCCTTGTCTGATGTATTTCAGCCCACGCCTGAAATAAATCTGCCTAGCCTAGATCTCACTTTTGGGGACCCTAGGTTCATGGAAGGAGATGGAGGCTCACATAGCCTTGGGCTCGCCTTTGGAGACCCAAGATTCATGGAGAATGATGGAAATCCATCCATATTCTTCACACCAAGCCCAACTAACGAGGCCCAACTTCACTTCCTCTCTAATGATGGAAAGCCAGCCACGCCAAGCCCAGTAAAGAAAGCTCAATTCAACTACAAACGGGCTATAGAGGAAAGATTGAGTATAGAGGCCCAAAGGCCCATTCATATTGTGTGCTCCTTATGGCAAGAGGATGTCCAAACATCCTAAAAGAGGCTCCAAATCACATGCTAAGGCCCAAGATTCAAGCCCAAAGTGAATTTCACATTTTTTACCATTTCAGTTTGAAGTTCACAATTTTGACCATTTCAGCTTGAATTTCGCGGTTTTGACCTTTTGATGTATTTCTTTACATTTCTAGGGTTTTCTTTACATTTCTGATATGTAAGGTGCCAAGTAATATATATAAACTTGGTCACCAAGTCTTAGGAGTCTAGATTAATCTAGAAGGTTCTAGATTGCTCTAGAATGTTCTAGAAGTATGTCTGTGACGTGTGATAGGGTTAGCTTTGGCGCCAAGTCTTGTAGTCCTAGATAAGGTTGGCTTATTTTGTAACTAATCCATCTTGGATTAGGAAAGCCAAGTCCTAAAAGGATTATTATCTCTTGTAACCAACTCCTCTTAGGATAAAGAGTCCTAATCCAAGGAGGAGATGGAGTAGATGGTGTCTAGGAGTAGTATTAGATGGCTTGCACACCAATCTTGCGAGTCCTAGGAGGTTTGGGACTTAGTTAGTATAAATAGTTAGGCTTGTAGCCTTTCAAAGGCATCCAACTTTGAATTATGAATACAATCAAGCTTTTAGCGTACCCCTTGAGTGTTTCGTGAGAACCTCGTTGATCTCTTCTATTGTATCTTGGTTTGGCAACCAAGTGGTGAGGAAGAGCTTGTCTTTGAAACCTAGAAGGTGTTTCTGTAACTAGGTGGAGGAACAAGTAGCCCTAGGGTTTCTTCTTGTGGTGTTTCTGTATCAAGATAGATCCCTTGAACTATCTCGATAACCTTTTATCTTTCTATCTCAATTAGATAAACCCTAAGGCTATCAACTCTCTCAAAATCTCCCCTCAAACGTCGAATCTCTCCCTCTCAACCCTAACTCACACCAACTCTCTCTCCCTCTCCCTCAATCAACGTCCCTCTCTCTTTCCCTCTCAAATCTCTCTCAAACATCCTTCCCTGCACAAAGACCTCACGTCATTCCCAATAGCCTCCCTATTTTCGTCCCTCTCTCTCTATCAAACTCCACAAAGATTCCATCTTTCTCTGACCCTAAGCTCTAATCCCTCACAAATCATTCAAACCTCTCAAAGATCCAACCTTTCTCACGTGAATCACCACCACTTTTGCCCTAGTTCACGTGAAGCATCCCATATTCAGATTGGTTGCACGTCACCCTTAATGTGTAATTGATGAAGGTCCAATCTTTGATCCCATTATACATCATTGTTATAAGTGTGTAAGGTCTTCAGTTCCTCTATTCTCTTTTGGAAAATAGTCGGCACGTACCTGTTGACCACTGCCCGATCAAGAGCATCAGGCATCATGCCATCAACTGCAAGACCCAAGATATGTTGCACATCATGCAACATGATTGTCATTTTACCGAAGGGAAGGTGAAATGTGTTTGTGTCGGGTTGCCACCTCTCAACGAACGCCGAGACCAACTTCATATCGATGTAGTCATACATCAAGTCCGCCAAAGTGGTGATTTGGATCATTTCCAGTGCACCCTGGCATACGGGATCCATCGCGGACCTCAATGACCTCAACTCCCTCAAAGCATTCCTCTTCGTCACGCACTCAAGAACTGCATGAGGCGGAC
The DNA here is from genome assembly GCA_029582165.1 of Portulaca oleracea. NCBI lineage: Eukaryota > Viridiplantae > Streptophyta > Magnoliopsida > Caryophyllales > Portulacaceae > Portulaca > Portulaca oleracea. Next base: position 21,709,186 of record CM055883.1, on the reverse strand, counting down.
GCTCCCTACCCTCCCATATTACCCGAGCAATGTGACCTCCAAAACTCGGTATAACGGCCCCAATTGCAGGTCCCCCGAGCACGTCACCGACAATCTTTCAGTCGTCATCATCACTCCGGCTCCTCTTATTACGCCTGCTGCTGGTCCTAGTATCACCGGTAGCAGAACCGCTTCCCTGTCCCCGCTATCGAATTGGGGCAAACTTCCCCGATGCATCTCTCACCGGCATGAAACCCGTTGGCCTGTAAACTGGCCTAGGAGGAGCCACGACTGAAGTAAGGATCATATGCGAGACATCAGACTTAGACCCATCGTCCCCCGTTGTCTCCGACTCGGTCGACTCTTCCATATATTGATTGAGAAGGTAAACGAAGCCTTGCGTGGTCTGACTGTGTGTGTCCTCGGGCTGGTTGACCGCATCATCAGGTGTTCCACTACCGCGGCCGACACGTCTTGCTGACGCAGTCACATTACGTATGTGAGGGTCCTCTGATTCACCCCCTCCAACCAAACCTAACCTGATGCGACTGATCCAGAAATCCTCTACCCTTACCCTTGCCTGCCATTTTAGATCACCTGCATAATAATAAAATAAAAACTTAACTAAACACAAGAAGGAAATTCGTCATTCACAGTTTTATTTCCTACACATTGACTACTAAACAACAACACTCTAAACAACAATTTTTAACGCTAAAAACAAGTAACAATAACATAATAATTTGCATAACAATGTACTAATAATAACAATGACAACAACATAATATTAACAAACCAATATGATTTTAACGTTACTACAACCTAAACAATAGTATATAAATAATAAATATTTACTAATAATCTTTACAATGCTATAATTAATTATTAATATTATTAACAATAACTTATAGATATATATATTCATTAATAAAAACTAACAAATGTACAATGATATATATAATTAAAATGATATATAATTACATTAATTTACAAAAGACTAATATAAATATTAACAACAATAAAGTAAATTAACAACATTATTAACATCATTATACACATAATAATAAATATTATTAACAAAAAATAACAATATTATAATTAATAACTGTTCGGTCTCGTTTCGAGCCGAATTCTTCTCTTTATTAGGGAGTTTTTATATGTTCTAACCCCGTGTGTTATTCGAGTTATGAGATTTTTGTAGTTTTGTAGGAAAATAAGAAAGTGATCTAAAAAGGCGCCAAAACGGAGCAAAAACTTGCCAAATCAGGGGTGAGACAGAAGGCCTGCTCGACCGAGCAGCATGTTGGCTCGCCCGAGTAGCGCTCCTGGAAAGCAGCAAAAATGGTCGATTAAATTTGAGCCAAGAGGAGCTGAGACAGAAGGTCTGCTCGACCGAGCAACATATTGGCTCGGTCGAGCCATGCTTCTGCGCATCAACTAGGAAAAGGTCGGAAAATTTGGCTAAGGCAGTGAAGGAACAGAGAGTCAGCTCGCCCGAGCAAGAATCCTGCTCGACCGAGCTGAGCTTCTGAGCTGCCGAGGAGAAGCTGCCGAAGAACGAGGGACACGCGACCAGAATGCCCGCCGAAGCGGGATTCAGCTCGCCGAGCCAATTCCAATTTGCGTCTGATCGAAATGAAGTGCTGTGTTTTGTGCAACTAACTTAGGGTATTATAAGAGTATTAGCTGCGACTCTTTTAGGAGGCAATTAGCTGAAGCTTTTAGTTTGTAATTAGGGGTTTTAATGCTTTCTTAATTAAGCTCTACTTTCTCTCTCTAAGGGTTTTCTCTTGTCTTGTTCTCCAAGTTTTTGAGATTTTTGAATGCAATCAACTTTTCTTCAAGTAATTTTTCAGCCTTCCTTAATCTTCATTACCTTATGCTTAGATTTCATTTAATTTTGCCTTTGAGGGTTCATAGTTTTAGCCACAAACTATCAATCTTTTAGTGAAAAGGGGGATTAAGGGTCACAAATTCCACTCTCAAGTGGGGATTTGGGGATTCTTAGTAATCCAATTCACGATTTCTTGTTTGTTCGGGAGAAATCCAAGTAGATTGAAGATTAGTGAAAGTTTAGATCATCAAAGGTATAATCTCTTGTTCCTAATTTCATTAATTAGTTTTAGTTTTATTGCTTTCTTAATTTCATGCTTTTAATTGCTTTCATCTTTTATTGCTTTCTTAATTATTATCATGTTTAGGTTAGTTTATTGCTTTATTTACATAATCTATTGCTTTCCGCATTGAGAAAAACCCTTGTACACAAACCGATTACCTAAATCAAACCTAACACCCATCCCTGTGGACCGACAACCCTAACTTAAAACCACAAAAATTACTACCGAACAATGGCGCCGTTGCCGGGGATGACGTTATTTGGGAGTTTAGAATTGGTTTGTTTGTGAATAGTGTGAATAGTTTAATTGCTTTGCTTGTTTAGTATCAAGTTTAAAAATCACTAAAAATTAAAAAAATTGAAAAACCAACTAAAAAGGAGAAAGTGCGTCATTCGATAGGATGGGTTCGAAAACCGGAAACTAGTAGACTGGTTAGGGTAGAGAAACCTTTAGTCGACCCGTTTAACATGGGTGAGGAAGGACCGAGGGTTACCTTGAGCGACCAACTCTATCCATCTTATGACCCGCCTCCATCGTGCTTTGTGTTACCGACCCTACCTCAGGGAGTTACGTTTGATCCCAGACAATATCATACTCAAAACCTACCTCTTTTTACTGGGACGGGGTTGGCACTTATCTGGACAACAGAGTATAAGGAGTACCTTAGTATGGTCACACCACTTGGGGTACCTTTGGATTATGTTCTGTTGAAATATTTGCCCTTCGCTCTGCGAGATTCGGCAAAGAGGTGGATGTATAGTATCAAGCCGGGGTCCATAAACTCATGGGATAGTTTCTTGAAGGTATTTATGAAGAGGTATTTCCCGAATTCCATGGCAGTTCAAATGAGAAACTCCATTTTGAAGTTTAGACAGGATAAGGGGGAGCCTTACTGGAAAGCTTTTGAGAGGTTCAAGAATCTTTTGTCTCAATTTCCCCACCATGGGTTTGACCTAGTGAGACTATGCCAAATAGTGTATGAGGGGGTAGATCAAGAAACCCGAGTAACCTTAGAGTCTATGTGTCAAGGGGGATTTATGGACAAAACTGCGGAGGAAGTTTGGGATTTTTTGGAGAGTATGTCAGAAAGAGTAATGCAATGGGGAAACACTAGGGATGAGTCCTTAGGAGCACAGTTGTCCAATGCACGGGGAGGGGTTCATGCGGTGAGTGAGAGTACTGGGTACGAAGCTAGGTTTGCTTCTCTAGAGAATATGATAAAAACCTTAGCCCAACAGCAACTAGCATCTAAGACCCAACCGTGCGTACAAGTGAATTCTGTAGAGCAACCCATGTCTCCGAATCCTCAATCTTCTTTGATTTGTGCTTGGTGCCAAGGACCTGACCATGTATATGCTAATTGTCCTTTGTATTTGCAACATGTGTCAACTAACGTGGAAAATGTTAATGCTATGTTTAACCAGTACCGGCCCTACCAATTTCCTGGGGTGCCAAAACACCCTTTCTTGTCTTACGGGCCGGATAATCAAAATGTTTTGAGGCCACCGATGCACCAAGGAGGAAGTTCCCAAGGAAACCCACCTCCCCCTCACCAACATCAAACCCAACCAAGACCACCGCCTCAGGTTGCTTATCAAGCACCTCGAGGACAGACCATCCATCCCCAGATAGCCCATACCCGACCTCCACCAGGATACCAAGGTGAGGACAAAGGGGATAGGAAGTACAAAGAGTTAGAGTCTGGTTTGAGTAGGGTTGAGGATACGATGAGTGACATGGCGAAAATGGTGAAACAATTGAATGAGAGTGTAGCTCAACTTATGATGTCTAATAGGGATAGGGGAACTTTTCCTGGACAATCGGAGGCGAACCCTAAGGGGAAAGCTTCTAGTTCATCCTCTTGTGACCCAAACCATGTTAGGGGGCTTAATGCGGTGATTACTCTTAGATCAGGAAGGGAAGTGGACAATCAGATCCGAGAATTACCTTCAGATTCGCCTAGGAAACAATATGTGAGTGTTGGACCTTGTGATGAGCTAGTTGAGGATGAGCCGTACGAGGAAGAGAGGTTGACCAACTTAGGTGACAACCCGAGTCCTAAGACCTCACCTAGAGTGCTTCCTAATTCCAGTCCTGTTCAACCTGTGGCGTATAAGCCTTCCCCACCTTTTCCTCAAAGGTTGAGGGGAACTAAGGATCAGAAATTTCTTGAAAAGATTAGGGAAACTTTTTCTCAAGTCAAAGTCAACATTCCCTTGTTGGACACTATTCAGCAATGTCCTTCCTACGCTAGGTTCCTCAAAGAACTGTGTACAACGAAGAGAGCAACTCAGGTTCCTAAGAAGGCCTTTTTAGCCTCTAATGTGAGCTCTATCTTGTCTAGTCAGGTTCCAGTGAAATATAAGGACCCAGGATGCCCAACTATTTCCATTACCATAGGAGACAGTCAGATTGAGAGAGCCCTCCTTGACTTAGGGGCAAGTGTCAACTTGCTACCTTTACATGTTTATGAGACCCTGGGGTTGGGGGAATTGAAACCTACAAGAATGGTTCTCCAATTAGCTGATCGGTCTACGAGAGTGCCTAGGGGGGTAGTTGAGGATGTGTTGATCCAAGTTGGGACCTTTGTCTTCCCTGTAGACTTTGTTGTGTTAGAGACAGCTAGGGTTCAGAGTCCTCGTGACGAGATTCCGGTCATTTTAGGTAGACCCTTTTTAGCTACATCTAATGCTTGGATTAATTGTAAAGATGGGAGAATGAAACTGACTTTTGGGAATTTGACTATGGAATTGAATATTTTTGACCTACAAAAGTCACCATTAGGACATGATGAGCAAGAGTGTAATGCTGTGAATTGGATTAGTGACCTTGAGAGTGATAACCCTGTTGATCTGGATATTGCCCCTTGTGTGAGTGATCTTGTTGAGTTAGGACTCGACCCCGACTGTGTAACCTCACTATGTGATTCTGATGTGTTTGACGGTGAATTGCTTTATGAATCTCTGTTTGCCTCTCAACATGTGCCTGATATAATAGAACCTGAGCCACCATCTTCTAAAACCCTTGAACTTAAACCCCTTCCTTCCGAGTTAAAGTATGTTTTCCTTGGCCCTAGTGAGACTTACCCGGTTATCATAGCTTCGAACCTAGGAGAGGACCAAGAAAACAAACTAGTCGAGGTTCTTAGGATAAATAGAGGGGCTTTGGGATGGACGCTTGGAGACATCAAGGGGATTAGTCCATCTATTGCGGCAAGACAGGATATTTTGGAAGATGATAGTGTATCCCAGGGACCCTTTAAGGAGACTCAATCCCCAAATGAAGGAGGTGGTTAAGAAGGAGATCAAAATGGTTAGATAATGACATCATTTACCCGATTTACGACAGTAAGTGGGTTAGTCCTATACATGTAGTCCCTAAAAGGCCGGGTTGTGATGGTGGAGAATGAGAGGCGAATTAGTGTCGACCGCATTCCATCGGGATGGAGTATGCATAGATTACAGGAAACTCAATAAGGCTACGAAAAGACCATTTTCCATTACCTTTCATGGATCAAATGTTAGAAAAGTCGGCGGGCACGACTTCTTTTGTTTTCTAGATGGCTATTCGGGGTATACTCAGATTTCTATAGCCCCGTGTGATCAGGAGAAAACGACTTTTACTTGCCCATTTGGTACGTTTGCTTTCCGTAGGATGCCCTTCGGACTTTGCAACGCCCCCGCTACTTTTCAGCGGTGTATGGTGTCTATATTCTCGGACCTTGCTGATGACTATGTTGAAATTTTCATGGATGATTTCTCAGTATTTGGACCTTGTTTATGATGAAGCCACAGTGAAGAGGGTGTATTGTGGCCCCAGTTTTGATTATATTATAAGGGTCTTGGGTTGGGAGTCCTTCATTAAGATTGACGAATCTCTTTACGATCAACCGATTCTTGAGTTCCTCAGTTCTTTCCAAGTTGAGGATGTTGATACACGCCACGCTAAGTTCCGTTATAGGGTGGACAACAAGGAGAAAACGCGCGGCAAGAGTTTTGTCAAGTACTTGGGTTACCGGCAGATGGGTTGTATTATGAGGAGAGTGTGCATTTTGATGAACAAGCTGCTATGAAGAGTCTGACTTGTTGGCGTCGGAAACATCAAACGGCAAATGCTCTTGAGGATTGCTCCTTCTTGACCAGAAATTCCAAGTCTCGTGACTTTTGTAACTTAGCGATTCGAATCTTTCATCGCATAGTTTCAAATTCGGTCTTCGGAAGAGATGATGGGAGGGCAAATGTGCGGAGGGATGATTTGTTTATCATCTTTAACACCCTCCAAGGGAAGCGGGTGAACACGGGGTCGTGCATTTTGCATTGCTTCAAAGACATTACCTCTAAACACCTTACCTCTACAATTGGAATGGGGCATATTATTTGCCACTTTTTGATGAAGAAAGGTTTTGGAGGATATATCCACAAGTTCACCCCGAGATATTTTCCCGACCCCATCGACGGTATTAGGTTGCAACGCATGGGTATCTTTGAGCGTCACAACACAAAGCATATATACAAGCACGGCTCGGATAAGTATGCAACTTCCATTCATTTGGACCACGCGCGAGCTGCACGTTGGTTGGATGTGACCAATCAACATAACTGGTCATGTGGCGAAAATCCAAGGAGCACCCGTCGAGTTGGGGCGATGACCCATTTGTGAGCGAAATGTGGAAGAAGAGGAGGAGCCGCAACCTGGCAGTGAGGCTAGTGGTAGTAATTCCCAAGAGATTACGATGGGGCACTTGGCAAGTCGGTTAGACCAACTGAGTGTCGACCTCCGTGAACAGCGAACTTTGCTACAAAGTACGCACAACTTGATGGAAAGTCAACAGGAACTCCTTCGTGCGCGTGATCGACCTTGAGACGAAGGATACTTTGGCGATACTTTCATAATGAGTACTTCCATCAACAGAATCAATATTGAGAGATTGGGGATATTATCACTATGCTATCGCCGACCATTCACCAAGACCGACTATATCAACCAAGATACCCGACTTACTTCCCTACTATCCATACCCTCCTCGGGAGGTGATGAGCGATGATTGTGAGCATTCCGCACTCCTCTATTATTTTGCATTAGCATGTGCTTTCATTTTGAGATATACATGCGAGGATTGTGTAATGTTTCGAAGCGATGTACGGCATTTCACCCTTGATTCCCGCCTCATATAGTGAGATTCGGGGTTGAGGTTAGTCAATGATCATGTACATTTGTGAATATTTGAAGTTTCTTTTTCTGATGTTGCGTTCGTGGATCGTGTGCTTGGATGTGCTGTACTTGGCGATCTTCAGGTATCATCTTTTAACCATCCTTCTCATTATGAATATATTGTTGATCCATGATGCATGCTTGATTTTCTTTTTTGGGTGGCGAACCCCTTGAGTGTGAATGTTGGGATATCATTGTTGTTGGAGCCGTGTGGGCTCGGGTCGCCACCAATTATTGTTTATTATGTGTTTGTTGTGTGTTTTTAGGTTTTCTACCTTATTTGTGACACCCTTCTTCTCACAATGGGGACATTGTGAAGTTTTGTGTGGGAGTGGGGGGTGATACTTCCATTTGTCATGGGTAGATCACCTAGTTCTGAGTCTTTGTTTTTGTTTTTCGTAGTTTGTGTCGAAAAATTTAAAAAGATTTTGTGTGAAAAGGAGAAAAAAGGGAGTGAAAAACCTTAAAAGTTTTCGTTTTCGTTTTTTGTTTTTGTTTTTGCTTTGTTTCTTGGATTTCGTTGTTGAAATCAAGAAGTCGTTCTTAATCTTCTTTGAAAAAAAAAAAAAAAAAAACCGGTTTGAGCATTTTCGACCATAACTTTGACAATTGCCATGACTTATCTCTATTAGACCTCTACATGGAATGGGAAAGCGGAATCCTCAATTCTCACACGCTTTGACTGTGAAATCTTACCTAAGTTAGACGGTTTTAGTTGTTCAATTGCTCAAGCTCTTAATTAATGCATTAAATAATTACTGTCGGGCCTACCGTCATGGGTTGGTTTGGGTGGATCGGCACCCTATACCCCTTAAGTGCAATGACTCGCGTATGGAGAAACCCAGCAGGGAGGGTAACCCTTTGCGAAGGCCGGTGCTTAAATCCCGCAAAACCCGACACAAACGTTTTAAAAGACACAAAGCGGATTGAGTGAAAATAAAAGAGCGGTTTTGAAAAAAAAAAGAAAGAAAAGAAACAAAAAGGGAGAAGAAAAAGAAAAAAAGAGTTGAGCAAAATAATGATAAGAAAAGAGCAAAGTAAGAAAAAGAAAGAAAAGAGAGGTTGAAAGAAGAACCAAGAGTGAAATAGGCTAGATAATTTCGAGCGCGAGCATGAGAACAATTCTGATTGTCTGGTTTAGGATAAGAAAGACCGACTAGAGCTCACTTGCACATATGCACGAGGTGTTTTGCTCATCAGGAAGTATTTTGGTTCAAAATTTCTAAGATTGGCAGTTGTTTGGGTTAGACGTTGTGAGATGCTCATAACGGTTCCTTTCGGAAGATTAATACCGTTTTCTTAATTGAAACAGCTTAATTCATTGAAACGAGCAGTTCTCTTTTTCTTTTCTTTTAAACTTGTTTTGTTTTTCACTTTCCCTCTCTCCTTTTTCTATGGCTTTTGTGGGTATAGTTGCTATAAACCCTCACGAGATCTACCTCATCCACCCGGGCTGCCGGGGGGTTTAAAGGGCTTGATGCATACGCTAAATGCATCCGCGATTCCTGCGAAAATGAGTTAGGATTTTTTAGTTTCTCTTTCTAGTTTTTTTTTCTTTGTTTTTAGTTTGCTCGGGGCGAGCAAACCCTTGTGTGGGAGTGGTGTTCGGTCTCGTTTCGAGCCGAATTCTTCTCTTTATTAGGGAGTTTTTATATGTTCTAACCCCGTGTGTTATTCGAGTTATGAGATTTTTGTAGTTTTGTAGGAAAATAAGAAAGCGATCTAAAAAGGCGCCAAAACGGAGCAAAAACTTGCCAAATCAGGGTGAGATAAGGCCCGCCGATCGAAAGAAGATGTTGGCTCGCCGAGCAAAGACTCCCGAAAGCGAAAATGGTCGATTAAATTTGAGCCAAGAGGAGGTGAGACAGAAGGTCTGCTCGACCGAGCAACATATTGGCTCGGTCGAGCCATGCTTCTGCGCATCAACTAGGAAAAGGTCGGAAAATTTGGCTAAGGCAGTGAAGGAACAGAGAGCCAGCTCGCCCGAGCAAGAATCCTGCTCGACCGAGCTGAGCTTCTGAGCTGCCGAGGAGAAGCTGCCGAAGAACGAGGGACACGCGACGTAATGCCCGCCGCCGAGCAGGATTCTGGCTCGCCCGAGCCAATTCCAATTTCTGCGTACAGTCTGGAAATGAAGTGCTGTGTTTTGTGCAACTAACTTAGGGTATTATAAGAGTATTAGCTGCGACTCTTTTAGGAGGCAATTAGCTGAAGCTTTTAGTTTGTAATTAGGGGTTTTAATGCTTTCTTAATTAAGCTCTACTTTCTCTCTCTAAGGGTTTTCTCTTGTCTTGTTCTCCAAGTTCTTGAGATTTTTGAATGTAATCAACTTTTCTTCAAGTAATTTTTCAGCCTTCCTTAATCTTCATTACCTTATGCTTAGATTTCATTTAATTTTGCCTTTGAGGGTTCATAGTTTTAGCCACAAACTATCAATCTTTTAGTGAAAAGGGGGATTAAGGGTCACAAATTCCACTCTCAAGTGGGGATTTGGGGATTCTTAGTAATCCAATTCACGATTTCTTGTTTGTTCGGGAGAAATCCAAGTAGATTGAAGATTAGTGAAAGTTTAGATCATCAAAGGTATAATCTCTTGTTCCTAATTTCATTAATTAGTTTTAGTTTTATTGCTTTCTTAATTTCATGCTTTTAATTGCTTTCATCTTTTATTGCTTTCTTAATTATTATCATGTTTAGGTTAGTTTATTGCTTTATTTACATAATCTATTGCTTTCCGCATTGAGAAAAACCCTTGTAAACAAACCGATTACCTAAATCAAACCTAACACCCATCCCTGTGGACCGACAACCCTAACTTAAAACCACAAAAATTACTACCGAACAATGGCGCCGTTGCCGGGGATCTGTCGCCGGCTCGCCCGAGCAAAACAGTCTGCTCGCCTGAGCAAGGATTCTGGATGCGAACACAAGTTTGTCAGAAAGACTGCTCGACCGAGCAAACAATATGCTCGCCCGAGCAACTCTTCTGGACCGCTAGGCGTGTCTGTCAGACTTCTTCCCTCGGGCGCTTCAGCGGACAAGCTCGCCCGAGTAAAAATTGTGCTCGCCCGAGCAAGGGTTCTGTCGGCCGCCGTCCTTGATGCAGGATTCTCTCTCAATTTAGGCACAGTGGACGAGCTCGCCCGAGCAGACGTTTTGCTCGACCGAGCAGTCCTTCTGGAAATATTTCCTTCTCTTCCTTCTTTACTCGCGAAAACTCCTCAGTAAGGCAGCTCGCCCGAGCCAAATTTTTGCTCGCCCGATCACGGGTTCTGGCCAACAATGCAAGGAGTTAAAATTTTTCAAGGAAATAAACCTTCTCACTTCTACTAAAAACATATTCAAAACCTCAATCTCTCAAAAACCTCCCGGGACATTTCAAAATCAATAATCTAAAAATTAACCTAAACAAAACAAAATCTTTTGGTTTTTCAAAAATTTCAAAGAAAAAGAAAAGAAAGTCGGCATGCATGCCTCCTCACTCCCACACAAAAAAGGCCACACTATGTCCTCATTGTGGCAAGAAATAAAGGAAGACAAACACCCTAAAAGAATAAAAATCTAAAAACTAACAAAAAGAATGAAAAAGAGTTTTCTCAACAACTAACTCCAAAGAAAAAGAAGGATAATACCTTATTAAATCTCAAATAATCATCACATGACTTCTAAATGGAGATTGAGTATGCAAGCTATGAAATGGTGAATATATGTGAGCAATAAATGATCCTTCCTTCTCGTTAGTGCATAGTTAAGAGAATTAAACAAAGAAACAAACAAAATAAACTAATTTACAATATATACAAAGATGTTACCTCAATGTTCTTCAATCAACATATGGAACATGGAATGTTACACACTCCACATCCACTTTCTCTGGAAGCTCCAAAAAGGGTTTCAACCTGTGACCGTTAACTTTCCACATTGATGCATTAATGGGGTCCTTGATTTCAACAACTCCCGAGGGAAACACAGCAGTCACAATGAATGGACCGGTCCATCTAGACTTCAATTTACCCGCAAACAAATGCAAACGTGAGTCATAAAGGAGGACTTTCTGCCCCGGAACGAAGGTTTTTCTAAGGATCACTTTATCATGTAGAACCTTCGATCGCTCCTTACTTAATCTTCCGTTTTCGTAAGCTTCCCTCCTTAACTCCTCTAGCTCACACAAGGTCAACTTTCTAATGTCACCAGCTGCTGACAGGTCAAGGTTCAAAGCTTTCAAAGCCCACCACGCCCTATGCTCGAGCTCTACTGGCAAATGACAAGGTTTCCCAAAGACTGCTCTATACGGTGACATTCCTATGGGAGTCTTATAAGCTGTTCTATAGGCCCATAAAGCATCGGTCAATTTAGTGGACCAATCTTTCCTATTCTTTGACACTGTCTTTTTAAGAATTTGTTTAATTTGCCTATTGGAAACCTCAGCTTGGCCATTTGATTGAGGGTGATAGGCGGTAGTCATTCTATGCTCAACAGAGTATTTCCTAAGCAAAGCCGCGAAAGAAAGATTATTAAAGTGAGTCCCCTGGTCGCTAATGATGGCTTTAGGCACCCCAAACCTAGAGAAAATGTTTTCTCGAAGGAATCTAGTCACAACCTTAGCGCCATTTCTTTTCGACGGAATTGCTTCAACCCATTTTGACACGTAGTCCACTGCTAGAAGAATATACTCATTCCCAAAAGAGGTAGGAAATGGTCCCATAAAATCAATGCCCCAAACATCGAATACATCCACAAAGATCTCGGGTTGTAAGGGCATCATGTTTCTTCTAGAGATTTTACTCAAACTCTGACATCTAAGACAGCTCTGGGCATAAGTATGGGCATCTCTAAAGATGGTAGGCCAATAGAATCCACTTTGTAAAACCTTATACGCTGTCTTTTTCCCACTAAAATGTCCCCCACACGGTTGGTCGTGGCAAAACGAAAGGACATCCATGATAGACTCATCCGGAACACACCTTCTAAGAATTTGATCAGGACAATACTTAAACAGATAGGGTTCATCCCATATGAAATTTTTGACAATGTGAAGGAACCTATCTCTATCATGCTTATTCCAATCATTGGGCATTTCTCCCGTGACTTTAAAATTAACAATGTCAGCAAACCACGGTTCTACTCCTATGCTAAGAATGCGTTCATCAGGAAAACAAGCATCTATAGGAGACTCTATCACATGTTCAGGTGTTATCCTAGAAAGGTGGTCCGCTACCGGGTTATCAGATCCTTTCCTATCACGGATTTCACAATCAAACTCTTGAAGTAACAACACCCACCTAACCAACCTAGGCTTAGACTCTTTTTTCTCCATCAAATAGCGAATCGCCGAATGGTCAGTAAAAACAATCACTTTAGACCCCAACAAATAAGCCCGAAATTTCTCAAATGCATAAACCACAGCTAGAAACTCTTTCTCAGTGACAGTGTAATTCAGTTGTGCTTCATTTAAAGTATGACTTGCATAGTGAATCACGACAAGTTTTTTGTCAATTCGTTGTCCTAAAACCACACCTATAGCAAAGTCAGAAGCATCACACATCAACTCAAATGGTTCCCCCCATGTGGGAGGTTTGAGAATAGGAGGCGATATCAAGGCATCTTTAAGTGTATTAAAGGCCTTCAAACACTCATCAGAAAAGTCAAAAGCCACCTCCTTGGCCAATAAAGCAGAAAGGGGTTTGGCAATCTTGCTAAAATCACGAATGAATCGACGATAAAACCCAGCATGTCCTAAAAAGGATCTAACCTCCTTCACACAGGTGGGGGGGTTCAAGTTCCTAACTAGATCAATTTTCGCTTTATCCACTTCGATTCCATCTTTTGAAATCACGTGGCCCAAAACTATGCCCTTTCGTACCATAAAATGGCACTTCTCCCAGTTTAAATTCAAGTGTTTTTCTTGGCACCGACTCAAGACTCTACTCAAATTGGACAAACAATCATCAAAGGTGGTGCCAAATACTGAGAAATCATCCATGAAAATTTCAACACAGTCATCAGCAAGGTCCGAGAATATAGATACCATACAATGAAAAGTAGGGGCGTTGCAAAGTCCAAGGGCATCCTACGGAAAGCAAACGTACTAAATGGGCAAGTAAAAGTCGCTTTCTCCGATCACTGGGGCTATAGAAATCGAGTATACCCGAATAGCCATCTAGAAAACAAAAGAAGTCGTGCCACTTGACTTTTCTAACATTTGATCCATGAAAGGTAATGGAAAATGGTCTTTTCGTAGCCTTATTGAGTTTCTGTAATCTATGCATACTCCATCCCGATGGAATGCGGTCGACACTAATTCGCCTCTCATTCTCCACCATCACAACCCTTTTTTAGGGACTACATGTATAGGACTAACCCACTTACTGTCAGAAATCGGGTAAATGATGTCATTATCTAACCATTTCAGAATCTCCTTCTTAACCACCTCCTTCATTTGGGGATTGAGTCTCCTTAAAGGGTCCCTCTGGGCTACACTATCATCTTCCAAAAATATCCTGTGCTGCACAATAGATGGACTAATCCCAATGATGTCTCCAAGCGTCCATCCTAAAGCCCCTCTATTTATCCTAAGAACCTCGACTAGTTTGTTTTCTTGGTCCTCTCCTAGGTTCGAAGCTATGATAACCGGGTAAGTCTCACTAGGGCCAAGGAAAACATACTTTAACTCGGAAGGAAGGGGTTTAAGTTCAAGGGTTTTAGAAGATGGTGGCTCAGGTTCTATTATATCAGGCACATGTTGAGAGGCAAACAGAGATTCATAAAGCAATTCACCGTCAAACACATCAAAATCACATAGTGAGGTTACACAGTCGGGGTCGAGTCCTAACTCAACAAGATCACTCACACAAGGGGCAACATCCAGATCAGCAGGGTTATCACTCTCAAGGTCACTAATCCAATTCACAGCATTACACTCTTGCTCATCATGTCCTAATGGTGACTTTTGTAGGTCAAAAATATTCAATTCCATAGTCAAATTCCCAAAAGTCAGTTTCATTCTCCCATCTTTACAATTAATCCAAGCATTAGATGTAGCTAAAAAGGGTCTACCTAAAATGACCGGAATCTCGTCACGAGGATTCTGAACCCTAGTTGTCTCTAACACAACAAAGTCTACAGGGAAGACAAAGGTCCCAACTTGGATCAACACATCCTCAACTACCCCCCTAGGCACTCTCGTAGACCGATCAGCTAATTGGAGAACCATTCTTGTAGGTTTCAATTCCCAACCCAGGGTCTCATAAACATGTAAAGGTAGCAAGTTGACACTTGCCCCTAAGTCAAGGAGGGCTCTCTCAATCTGACTGTCTCCTATGGTAATGGAAATAGTTGGGCATCCTGGGTCCTTATATTTCACTGGAACCTGACTAGACAAGATAGAGCTCACATTAGAGGCCAAAAAGGCCTTCTTAGGAACCTGAGTTGCTCTCTTCGTTGTACACAATTCTTTGAGGAACCTAGCGTAGGAAAGACATTGCTGAATAGCGTCCAACAAGGGAATGTTGACCTTGACTTGAGAAAAAGTTTCCCTAATCTTTTCAAGAAATTTCTGATCCTTAGTTCCCCTCAACCTTTGAGGAAAAGGTGGGGAAGGCTTATACGCCACAGGTTGAACAGGACTGGAATTAGGAAGCACTCTAGGTGAGGTCTTAGGACTCGGGTTGTCACCTAAGTTGGTCAACCTCTCTTCCTCGCACGGCTCATCCTCAACTAGCTCATCACAAGGTCCAACACTCACATGTTGTTTCCTAGGCGAATCTGAAGGTAATTCTCGGATCTGATTGTCCACTTCCCTTCCTGATCTAAGAGTAATCACCGCATTAAGCCCCCTAACATGGTTTGGGTCACAAGAGGATGAACTAGAAGCTTTCCCCTTAGGGTTCGCCTCCGGTTGTCCAGGAAAAGTTCCCCTATCCCTATTAGACATCATAAGTTGAGCTACACTCTCATTCAATTGTTTCACCATTTTCGCCATGTCACTCATCGTATCCTCAACCCTACTCAAACCAGACTCTAACTCTTTGTACTTCCTATCCCCTTTGTCCTCACCTTGGTATCCTGGTGGAGGTCGGGTATGGGCTATCTGGGGATGGATGGTCTGTCCTCGAGGTGCTTGATAAGCAACCTGAGGCGGTGGTCTTGGTTGGGTTTGATGTTGGTGAGAGGGAGGTGGGTTTCCTTGGAAACTTCCTCCTTGGTGCATCGGTGGCCTCAAAACATTTTGATTATCCGGCCCGTAAGACAAGAAAGGGTGTTTTGGCACCCCAGGAAATTGGTAGGGCCGATACTGGTTAAACATAGCATTAACATTTTCCACGTTAGTTGACACATGTTGCAAATACAAAGGACAATTAGCATATACATGGTCAGGTCCTTGGCACCAAGCACAAATCAAAGAAGATTGAGGATTCGGAGACATGGGTTGCTCTACAGAATTCACTTGTACGCACGGTTGGGTCTTAGATGCTAGTTGCTGTTGGGCTAAGGATTTTATCATATTCTCTAAAGAAGCAAACCTAGCTTCGTACCCAGTACTCTCACTCACCGCATGAACCCCTCCCCGTGCATTGGACAACTGTGCTCCTAAGGACTCGTCCCTAATGTTTCCCTATTGCATTACTCTTTCTGACATACTCTCCAAAAAATCCCAAGCTTCCTCCGCAGTTTTGTCCATAAATCCCCCTTGACACATAGACTCTAAGGTTACTCGGGTTTCTTGATCTACCCCCTCATACACTATTTGGCATAGTCTCACTAGGTCAAACCCATGGTGGGGAAATTGAGACAAAAGATTCTTGAACCTCTCAAAAGCTTTCCAGTAAGGCTCCCCCTTATCCTGTCTAAACTTCAAAATGGAGTTTCTCATTTGAACTGCCATGGAATTCGGGAAATACCTCTTCATAAATACCTTCAAGAAACTATCCCATGAGTTTATGGACCCCGGCTTGATACTATACATCCACCTCTTTGCCGAATCTCGCAGAGCGAAGGGCAAATATTTCAATGAACATAATCCAAAGGTACCCCAGTGGTGTGACCATACTAAGGTACTCCTTATACTCTGTGTCGGATAAGTGCCAACCAGTCCCATAAAAGAGGTAGGTTTTGAGTATGATATTATGCAGGATCAAACGTAACTCCACGAGGTAGTCGGTAACACAAAGCACGATGGAGGCGGGTCATAAGATGGATAGAGTTGGTCGCTCAAGGTAACCCTCGGTCCTTCCTCACCCATGTTAAACGGGTCGACTAAAGGTTTCTCTACCCTAACCAGTCTACTAGTTTCCGGTTTTCGAACCCATCCTATCGAATGACGTACTTTCTCCTTTTTAGTTGGTTTTTCTATTTTTTTAATTTTTAGTGATTTTTAAACTTGATACTAAACAAGCAAAGCAATTAAACTATTCACACTATTCACAAACAAACCAATTCTAAACTCCCAAATAACGTCATCCCCGGCAACGGCGCCATTGTTCGGTAGTAATTTTTGTGGTTTTAAGTTAGGGTTGTCGGTCCACAGGGATGGGTGTTAGGTTTGATTTAGGTAATCGGTTTGTGTACAAGGGTTTTTCTCAATGCGGAAAGCAATAGATTATGTAAATAAAGCAATAAACTAACCTAAACATGATAATAATTAAGAAAGCAATAAAAGATGAAAGCAATTAAAAGCATGAAATTAAGAAAGTAATAAAACTAAAACTAATTAATGAAATTAGGAACAAGAGATTATACCTTTGATGATCTAAACTTTCACTAATCTTGATCTACTTGGATTTCTCAACAAACAAGAAATCGTGAATTGGATTACTAAGAATCCCCAATCCCCACTTGAGAGTGGAATTTGTGACCCTTAATCCTCTTTTCACTAAAAGATTGATAGTTTGTGGCTAAAACTATGAACCCTCAAAGGCAAAATTAAATGAAATCTAAGCATAAGGTAATGAAGATTAAGGAAGGCTGAAAAATTACTTGAAGAAAAGTTGATTGCATTCAAAAATCTCAAAAGCTTGGAGAACAAGACAAGAGAAAACCCTTAGAGAGAGAAAGTAGAGCTTAATTAAGAAAGCATTAAAACCCCTAATTACAAACTAAAGCTTGACTAATTGCCTCCTAAAAGAGTGACTAATACTCTTATAATACCTAAGTTAGTTGCAAAACACAACAAGACTTCATTTCGGTATGCGAAATGGGAATTGGCTCAGGCGAGCAGGAATCACCTTTCGAGCGGCGGGCATGCGTCGCGTGTCCCTCGTTCTTCGGCAGCTTCTCCTCGGCAGCTACGAAGCTCAGCTCGGTCGAGCAGGATTCTTGCTCGGGCGAGCTGGCTCTCTGTTCCTTCACTGCCTTAGTCAAATTTTCCGACCTTTTCCTAGTTGATGCGCAGAAGCATGGCTCGACCGAGCCAATATGTTGCTCGGTCGAGCAGACCTTCTGTCTCACCTCCTCTTGGCTCAAATTTAATCGACCATTTTTGCTGCTTTCCAGGAGCGCTGCTCGGGCGAGCCAACATGCTGCTCGGTCGAGCAGGCCTTCTGTCTAACCCCTGATTTGGCAAGTTTTTGCTCCGTTTTGGCGCCATTTTAGATCACTTTCTTATTTTCCTACAAAACTACAAAAATCTCATAACTCGAATAACACACGGGGTTAGAACATATAAAAACTCCCTAATAAAGAGAAGAATTCGGCTCGAAACGAGACCGAACAATTATTAATTATAATATTGTTATTTTTTGTTAATAATAACATAATAACTTGCATAACAATGTACTAATAATAACAATGACAACAACATAATATTAACAAACCAATATGATTTTAACGTTACTACAACCTAAACAATAGTATATAAATAATAAATATTTACTAATAATCTTTACAATGCTATAATTAATTATTAATATTATTAACAATAACTTATAGATATATATATTCATTAATAAAAACTAACAAATGTACAATGATATATATAATTAAAATGATATATAATTACATTAATTTACAAAAGAGTAATATAAATATTAACAACAATAAAGTAAATTAACAACATTATTAACATCATTATACACATAATAATAAATATTATTAACAAAAAATAACAATATTATAATTAATAACTGTTCAGTCTCGTTTCGAGCCGAATTCTTCTCTTTATTAGGGAGTTTTTATATGTTCTAACCCCGTGTGTTATTCGAGTTATGAGATTTTTGTAGTTTTGTAGGAAAATAAGAAAGCGATCTAAAAAGGCGCCAAAACGGAGCAAAAACTTGCCAAATCAGGGGTGAGACAGAAGGGCTGCTCGACCGAGCAGCATGTTGGCTCGCCCGAGCAGCGCTCCTAGAAAGCAGCAAAAATGGTCGATTAAATTTGAGCCAAGAGGAGGTGAGACAGAAGGTCTGCTCGACCGAGCAACATATTGGCTCGGTCGAGCCATGCTTCTGCGCATCAACTAGGAAAAGGTCGGAAAATTTGGCTAAGGCAGTGAAGGAACAGAGCCACCGCCCGAGCAAGAATCTCGCCGACCGAAATGAGCTTCGACCGCCGAGGAGAAGTCGCGAAGAACAAGGGACACGCGACCAGAATGCCTGCTCGCCCGAGCAGGATTCTGGCTCGCCCGAGCCAATTCCAATTTCGCGCATACCGAAATGAAGTCCGCTTTGTGCAACTAACTTAGGGTATTATAAGAGTATTAGCTGCGACTCTTTTAGGAGGCAATTAGCTGAAGCTTTTAGTTTGTAATTAGGGGTTTTAATGCTTTCTTAATTAAGCTCTACTTTCTCTCTCTAAGGGTTTTCTCTTGTCTTGTTCTCCAAGTTCTTGAGATTTTTGAATGTAATCAACTTTTCTTCAAGTAATTTTTCAGCCTTCCTTAATCTTCATTACCTTATGCTTAGATTTCATTTAATTTTGCCTTTGAGGGTTCATAGTGTTAGCCACAAATTATCAATCTTTTAGTGAAAAGGGGGATTAAGGGTCACAAATTCCACTCTCAAGTGGGGATTTGGGGATTCTTAGTAATCCAATTCACGATTTCTTGTTTGTTCGGGAGAAATCCAAGTAGATTGAAGATTAGTGAAAGTTTAGATCATCAAAGGTATAATCTCTTGTTCCTAATTTCATTAATTAGTTTTAGTTTTATTGCTTTCTTAATTTCATGCTTTTAATTGCTTTCATCTATTATTGCTTTCTTAATTATTATCATGTTTAGGTTAGTTTATTGCTTTATTTACATAATCTATTGCTTTCCGCATTGAGAAAAACCCTTGTACACAAATCGATTACCTAGATCAAACCTAACACCCATCCCTGTGGACCGACAACCCTAACTTAAAACCACAAAAATTACTACCGAACAATAACATTATTTTAATTAATAACATTATTATTAATAATATTATCAAAATTACTGTATAAATTAACCCTGAACCGTCTGAAAAAAATTGGACGGCAAACCGTCGGCTGTCGCACCACCACCGCATCAAACCGCAGTTGACTGTCGCGTAGAATTGCCGGCAAACGGTGGCTGGTTGCCACGTGGTTTGTGTCGCCATTTGCGGCACAAACCACACGGCATCGGTAAGCGGCGTGCGTTTTTTTTTCAAAATTCAAATTCAAAATTAACAATTGTAAACACATTAAACTTACAAGAATTCCATTGATTACAATTCCCGGGCAGAGGTTGATGTGGTGGCGTCCGTCGTCGTCATTGGTTGAGAGCGTTTTTTAGAGAGATAAAGTAGAGAGAAGGTGGAGAGGAAGGTTATGAGGTGAAGGGCATTACAGGAAAATTATAATGAAAAGTGGGCGACAATAGTATATATGGGGGACGACGTATAAGAAACGGGATCATTAATTAAGGCGTTACTCCTCATTAAACATTGCAAATCAAAAGTTAACTGTACACTATTACCTCCGTTTCTATTTATCTGCCGCCTTGAAAATTGTGCTAAAAACTTTGACTATTAATATTTTAATTTGTATAATGATTCATTATACAAAATTGATGTCATTAAAAATCCTATTAAAAAATATAATATTATATTTTTTAAAAGCATTTTATATTAAAAATTATGATTAAAGATTGATACTAAAAACCGTAAATGACAGATTTTAAAAAAAAAACCGGAAGGAGTAATACACAATTTCCATACGAAGAGTATTTTCTGCATGCACATGTATTAAATTCAATGTTTCCCACAACTTCAGAGAACAAAAGGAAAATAATGATAAAAAAATGAGTGGTCAAAGGTATATATTATTATTATTATTAGACTTTTCACTTGCCCTAACACAAAAAACAAAGTCACATGCCCCTAAATCAATACCCCAACCGGTAGGGAAAAAAAATCATCATTCATAATAATTAATACAATAAACAATAGTTTGCAACATTCATTCTCCTATAAATGTATTGTTCCTCTCGTGCTTTAATTATATATACATATTACAGTGGAGAACTTTTTTTTTCACAATATATATAAATCATTCCCAAGGTAAATTTAAATTATTCATGAGAATGGAATCCTTATACACCACCAATTTTTCATTGTTTTACCATATAGGAAATTTTTTCTACTCTAATGTAATTTTTATTTGCAGAAATAACTCCTACATTGTCCGCTATCTACAAGTTTGTCAATTTTACACTATTTAATTGCGTTCATTGCTATTCAAGATATAATGTATTGTATTCTTATCTTTAACACTAAAGATTAGATTTTAGAAAAGTTTTGCTCTTTTTCACTTAGGATTTCTAGGCTATAAACTTAATATAGTTAATAGACAAGACTTATTAAGATAAAACATGAAAAAATTAATAGTTAAAATATTACATCAAAACCTATAAAAATGCAAAAAAAAGAACAATTCCTTTTGGGATGGAAGTAGTAATAAATCACAGGTATTTATTTATAAATTAGCAACAAAAGAAGGTGCTTTAGAAGGATAATGTATCCTTGCGTAAAAAGGAATCGCGAACTATTTTGTGCATAAATATTTATGGGAACATATCTACATTTCACAATGTTTTATTTTAGAAAGGGAAACAGAATATTACATATTGAGAACATATAGTCAAAATTTTAAAAATAAATTACACGGAAGTTATTAAACTGTACAATTTAACATATGAGAACTTATATAAAAATAAGAAATTTGAATAACATGTTTTGTGAGTAATTGGTATCATATTCCTCAACTTCGACTAAAATAATAGTTGAATTCCAAAGAGATAACATACACCCAAACATATCTTTAAAATATAATTACACGTATACATTATAACATTTTTTAGTTTAAAACATATGCGTAACTATAAAATATTTTAGTTTAAAATGCAACTAAAATATTTTATGAATAATGGGTAATATTTTCTAAAAGACATATCCACTAACATCTACATTATTTTCCACTCCAATACTCTATTTTGTATGCATAAAAATTTGTTTTAATATATACTCCCTCCGTCCCAAATTAATTGACACTTTGACAAAATTTTGATCGTTAATTACTCACAAATCAGAATGAATTATAATATGAAATTATCGTCATTAGAAAGACAATTCACTAAAAATTACAATGGAGGTAATTTCATATTGTAACTCGTGATAATTTGTGAATAATTAACGGTCAAAATTTAGTCAAAATGTCAATTAATTAGGGACGGAGGGAGTATATATATATATATATAATCCTTGGATAATTTGTTGGTTATTTTAACCATGTACTTGAGTTTGATGATAGAATTGGGGGACTTCAAATCACCGCTAAGGACATAGTTGATTTCACGCTTTTTCTTTCCACATATCAAATATGTGAAGTAAAGAAGAAGGGGGACCGTTATACTTGGTTCAACAAGAAGATTTTTCCATGCATAGACCGTGCACTGATTAATGATGAAGGCCTTTCATCTTTTGACTCTATATACTACTCTGATATGACTCATGGTGTTTCTGACCATTCGCCCTTGATGGTTCATCTTTTTTTCTCATATACAAAAACCCAAAAAAAGGTTCATGTTCTGTAATATGTGGTGTGATGATTCTTCTTTTATGGGTATAGTTGGAGAGGCATGGAAGTATAATGTACAAGGGACTCCTATGTTCAAATTAACTTCCAAATTGAAGAATATGAAGAAGCCTTTGTCATGCTTACACAGAAGTGTTTTTGGTGATATTTTTATGAAGACTCAACAAGCTTATGAGTTGATGATCCAAGCCCAGGACACTTTCATATAGAACCCTAATGATCATGAGGCGATGAATAGAGCTGAAACTTCAGTGAATGCATACCAGGATACTCTAAGTTCAGCTATGAAAACGCTACATCAGAGAACTAAAGCAGACTGGCTGAGAAAAGGAGACAGAAATTCATCCTTCTTCTATTCTATGATAAAGGCCAAGAATTATCAAAATAGAGTTTTATCCCTGGAAAATTTCCATGGTCAGGACATTAAGAATGAGGAAGATATTGGGACCTTCTTATCAACTCATTTTGAGTCTTTTTTCTCAAAGCATCCTTGTGAAGGCAAAGTATAGTTTGACATTATCATGAAAGGGAAAAGGTTAGATTCTACAAATAGCATTAATTTGCTAAAACCAGTATCTGAAGATGAGGTAAAATCTATCATTTTTGCTATGGATGAGACTAAAAGCCCAGGTCTGGATGGATTTAGTGCTGACTTTTTCAAGAAGGCTTAGCCTATAATAAGGAATGATGTGGTTTCTGTTGTCCAAGATTTCTTTCATAATGAAGCTCCTTGGAAAAGTTAATGCAACGTTCCTTACTTTGATTCCAAAAGTTCAATGCCCGAAGAGAGTTGGTGATTTACGGCCAATAGCCTGTTGCAATGTTATGTACAAGGTGATTACAAAAATCTTATACAACAGATTAGCTAAAGTTCTTCCTGAATTGGTTGACATTTCACAAGCAACATTCGTGGAAGGCAGGTCAATTATCCATAATATATTAATTGTTGAGGATCTTGTAAGGTTTTACAACAGAAAAGGAGCTTCTCCAAGCTGTTTACTTTAGGTGGATATACTGAAAGCACACGATACAATGGATTCGGATTTTCTAAGGAATTTTCTCCTTGCTCTTAATTTCCCGTGGAAGTTTATTGATCTCATTATGACATGTGTATCTACAGCTAAATTTTCAGTGGGTTTTAATGGCTCCTCTTATGGTTTTTTTGGGAGTGGTAGGGGTTTACGTCAAGGAGATCCAATTTCACCGTTATTGTTTGTGCTTGTGATGGATTACCTCGACAAAACTATCAAGGATGCAATCATGGGTTTTGATTTCAAATACCACCAATTCTGCTCGAAACTAAAGATTACTCATCTTTGCTTCGCAGACAACCTCCTTTTGCTTTGGGAACAATACCAGTGTTGGAGTTTTAACTGGGGCTTTAAAGCACTTCTCTTCAGCTTCAGGTCTGTGCCCCAATCATACTAAATGTGATATTATTTTCACAAATGTTAACTCGACATCCAAAGTAGAGATTATGGAAAATATGGGCTTCAAAGAAGGGTCTCTTGCATTCAGATATTTAGGAGTCCATATCAAGCCTTATCGCTTCAATAGACATGATTGTGTATTGCTTTTGGAGAAAATGACCAAGAGAATTCAAGCTTGGGCCATTAAGAAGCTTACTTATGCTGGAAGAATTGAACTCATCAATAGTATCTTAATGTCCTTGCACACATATTGGGCTCAAATCTTTATTATCCCGAAAAAGGTAATTTCTAATATTGAAAAAATATGTCGGGGGTTTTTATGGGGCAATGACAGTAGAGCTCCCCCAATCTCATGGTCAACTTTTTGTCTATTTAAGTGTGAGGGAGGTTTGAACATTAGAGATGTTTAAGCGTGTAACACAGTAGCATTTGGTGCTCTGGTCTGGCAATTGATCAGCAATAAGGAGTCTTTATGGCTCCGTTGGGTGAATCACATTTATATGAAGAACAGTACAATTATGTGCTGCGAGATCAAACAAAATGCTAGTTGGTACTGGCGTAAACGTTTACAATCAAGAGTTGCCCTTTGACCCTTGTTTTAGAAATTGATTGATGAGGGCAAGTCATACTCGATAATGCAGGGCTATGATTTTATCAAAGGTCACAGTGAAAAGGTCCCTTGGCACAAATTGGTTTGGTGTAAGACCCGAATTCCAAAGTGTGCTTTTATGACTTGGGTGGCGATACATGGTAGGCTTGTGACTCTTGATAGATTGCAGAAATTTGGAGCTTAGCTGGCCGACCGTTGTTTCTTGTGCCACAAGTAAATTGAATCGAATGCTCACATCTTCTTTGATTATGAGTTCTCAATTCAGGTTAGTGAGGAGATTTGGTTATCATTTTTCTCCAATACTCCCGATTGGAAGAAATGGTCTTGTAGTGATTGGGCAAAGTCTGGATTCGGAGACAAGAAGAGGTGTTTGGTTCTGTCAGCTATCATCTACCACATATGGGCTAAAAGAAATAGAAGATTGCACCAAAATTCCTCTCGTCCTCCTTCCACTGTTAGCCTTTTCATAAAAACTGATATCAATTTGAAGCTTTATTAAGCTTTTGTTTGATCTGTTTTGTCTTAATTTGGTTTTGTTTCTACTGGTTTTTGACCTTGGGTCAGTTCCATTATGTGACCCCTCGGGTATGCCCGAGTATCATGTACTTGATGTTGTTAATGGAAAATCTTACCGATTTCTCCATATATATATATATAAGATAATTAGATTCTAATAATCCATACTTTCACCAATTGGACAATGGTGGACCGTACTTTCACTTTGTATTATGGTGGTAAAAAAAATAAAATTGGATTGTAGTGGTACCAAATCCAATTGGACAATGATTTCTATTATAAAATATAGATTCTAGTCAACACCAAAATAATTACTGTTATTTGCACCAAAATAATTTAATTCAGAGTTCAAAGCAGTCAAGGATTAGTGATACTTTCTGGTTTTTTTAATTTTAAAATAAAATCTGGATTGAAAATAAAAATACATTGAAATAGAAAAAAAATTTCTACGTCGTGATTGGCCAATTCCCTACAATCACTCACGTGGCTCTATTTCGTGGGACCCATAATGATTTCTATTATAATATATAGATTTGTGGTGGAATTCCTTTATCAAAGTCATGGTGGATTGTTAGTTCTTGGCGGTGGTCTAACTTTTATCCAAGATCATATCTAAGCTTCATTGGTTTTGCTACCTTGGTGTTTCAAGGTATGGTTTGACCATTATAATTAAATGCATATTATTAATATGCATATAGAAATGAAGATTTTCTCTTTGTAAATTAAAATTTGGGAAATTGGATTCTAATAATACGAACTTTTGGCCACATAAGACTTAATAATATGAACTTTCGATTTGGTTCTGAATAATATGAACTTTGACCCCCTGTTGCCCCCAGTAACATGTCACCGAGTTAAGATCATCTTAACTCGGTAGCGGGATGACGTGGCGACGGAGGAATGAGTTTAGTCAATTTTGATCTGCCACGTCAGCACCCTCTCTGTCTCTCTCTCTCTCTCTCTCTCTCTCTCTCTCTCTCTTCGTTTCAGATTTCCAGCTCACCCATTCCTTCTTCTTCATCTTCACAATCTTCTTCTTCCTCCCTCTTTCTCTCTCCTCTGTCTCTCTCTTTCTCTCTCCAACTTCACCTTCTTCTTCCTTCTTCTTCCATCATCACCCTCATCAATCTCCACCACTACAAAACTTTCAAATCACCTCCAACTCAGTCTCGTCGTCCCAGCAACTTACTCCACAAATTCGGCAACTTATTCCACAAATGAGACACTAAATCCCATTTCAAATTCGAAGTCCCAGCAACAGACAGAAATCTAAGAGACCCCACATTCCCCAACGCAGTCTCGTCGATTTTCAAGCAGTCTTCTGGGTAAGCAAAAACACAAAGACGATCTGAGTCTTCTAGGTAAGCAAAAACACAGGAAATGTTAATACCAACAACTGACCCATTAAAAACGTTGAATTCCTTCCCAAGTCAAACATGGGTCAAATTTAATCGGCCATTGCTTGGCTCTCAGACCCAAAGACGATCTGAGTCTTCTAGTTATCACCAAAACCAACAATCACTGTTGAATTGTATTATTTGGTGGGCATCTTCAAGCAAAGAAAAAAATAGAATCTTTGAAGGGGGGGTTGAGGATGAAGAAACGAAGAACAAGAAGCTATTACCTCAATCAATATTCATAGGGATGACTAATACCCACCAAATTTATGGCCGTAAATTTGCAAACCTAGATCTCATAACACAAACAATGGCGGAGAATTGGGTAAAAGATGAAACCCAGAAAAACCCAGATGAAGATTGAAGAAGAAGCTTTAAATGGGTAAACAGGGTTTAAAATTGAAGTGGAAAATTCACAGTGAAAAGCTCCAAAAGGGGGAGTTCGTGGGGGAGGATTTGACGATGAATTGGTCGCCTAATTTGAGGACTGCACAATTCTCAAGTTTGATGATGAGTTGAAGTGTGAGAGTGAACGAACAATTCTCAAGTCCTTCTCAACCCACTACAATTCTCAAGCTTGAAATGGGTAAAAGGAGTGTGTTGTTTCAGATTCTGGGTTAATGGTGATGAGAGGAGGAGGAGGAAGAAGAAGAAGAAGAAGAAGAAGAAGAAGAAGAAGAAGAAGAAGAAGAAGAAGAAGAAGGGAGAAAGGTGCTGGGATTCTGGGAATGACGAAGAGGAAGAGAGAGAAAGAGAGGAGAGAGAAAGAGGCTGATGTGGACAAAATAAAGCTGACAGGGACATGCCTCCGCCGCCACGTCATCCCGCCACAGATTAAGTTCATCTTAACTCGCTGGCGTGTTATTGGGGGCAACAGGGGGTCAAAGTTCATATTATTCAGAACCAAATCGAAAGTTCGTATTATTAAGTTTTATATGGCCAAAAGTTCGTATTATTAGAATCCAATTTCCCTTTAAATTTTTTACATTACGTTGGGTTTGTAATTTACAATTTTCACCAACATCTTTATGTTTATGGTAGTCACTAACATAATAATTCACTATCACATTTATGTTTATATTTTAGTTAATTTATAACTTATTGCTAATTTGACTAATTAATTAATTAAAATAAATTTTATATTTATATATTTTAGTTAATTTGTGATTTTATCCATATGGAAACAAAATATTCAACAGAAGAACTATTATCAAATAATAAATGGACCATTTTTTTTATTATAAGTAAATAAATTAAATAAGTTTTTATAAAATATGTAATTTGATTGTGTCTCATGCAATGTACGGGTCTAAAAACTAGTTTTCTTATAATACAATTAGCCATAAGCCATTAAGACTACAAGAAATGTTGTGAAGAGAATTGCATTTGAAATGACACAATTATAAAGATCTGACGTGTTAGTGCCTAATGCCCCAAGCCCACTACAAAGTCAGTTTAGAACAGTAGGTATTACTAACCAATATGATAGTTTGAGTGTCTATCTTCATGTATAGAGGCTACACTTGGTGATGGTGATATTGGTTCTCGTGGTTGTTCTTCACCACCTTTGCGTTCGTACAAGGATGTGTTATGTGATCATGCTACTAATGATAGTGAGGACACAATATTGATCCAATCTGTGTTTGATATTTCTCCAGATCTTGAGGATTCTATCATAGTTCGCTCAAATGTTGGTGCTGAGCGTAAAAGGAGAGGTAAAGCGTTATTGAAGTCTAAATGGAGGTTGGTTTTGGATGCTTCTCAGAAGACTAAGTCGACTACTTTTGAAGTACCGAGGAAGTTGAAGGACCCTAAGAATTTTGAAGCGGTGCTTGACCGAAAGAGTGCTTTCAGGATAGAGGTCTGTGGGTTAAAGGTTTTACTAACCAAGACGAAGTGAATTGCCTTTTGGGTGGTCTTTTAGCTGTTTTGTAATTGTCATGGTTTTCTTGTCTGTATCTTCCAGTTGTTGTTGTTTTTTTTGTTCATGCTGTTTTTGCGGATATTTTGTAGCATCTTTGATGCTTTATAACCTTTTGGCTTTCAACTATCGAAAAAAAAACGAATCTAATATGTGTATAAGTACGATATATATTGGATCCAATTGAGATCCATTAAGGATTCGTAGATCTAATAGGTGAAAATTGTTCTATAGGAAAAAAATTTTTCATTGGGCAAACATTTAAAAATATCAATTAAAAATTCATTTTTCTTAAAAATTCACTAGTCCTAAACCCGTGCGATGCACGGAGTGTAATAAAATAGTTGTTTTAAAGGAGGGGGGATTTCATGAATAACTAATCGTCGATATAGAGTAAACACTAGGAAACATTGATGAGATTGTTTAATGGAAAACATCATAATAAATTGTTCAAACAAAACATGTATTGGCGTCTGGTGAAATAGAAAATTTCCTAAAATGCTAACTAACGTTGATCATGACGAATTTCATGATGCACCCAAACTCGCTATCTGCTAAATATTTTAAAATTCAAATATTTAGCTTTGGAATATTAATAGATATAGATTATTAATATTAATATTAATATTATTATTATTATTATTATTATTATTATTATGGCAAAATAATTACTGATAGTTGCACCAAAATAATTTAATTCATCATTTATCTATTTTTTGATTGATCGTAATCTCTACAATTAATCTCCTTTCTCCATTCAACGAGACCCACAAAACTTTACTATTATTATTACTAGGCCTCAACCCCTGCGATGTACGGAGTGAACTCAATTAATTACTTTTGAAATTTTATAAAAGTCATGGATGTGAAACTTACTGATGAATATTGAAAAAAATGTTTATAAATGTGAAACTTATTGATGGGGAAGATGAAGGATTATGTTTATATGATTCTGAAGTGCGATAAGATTGATCTTGTTTGACCCTGACTGTAGATGAAGAAAGGTTTAATTTTGGGTTGTTTGTGAAATAGATGCATAATAACAAGTTAATATTTGGGAAATAGATATAACTTCTAACAGATGTGTTATATTTATATAGATATCTAAAAAAACTCATGAATCTCATTGAGCGAACCGTAAGAGTCATGTTAATAATCTAATTGGTAATGGTTTTGAAGTGTTTCGGATATTAAGGTCATTAGTTATGGACAATTTTGTTTTAGTTGTGTAATTAAATTAAAATTGAATACTACTATTTGAGATTTTGTAGGACTCGTTTAAGGATATATTTTTTAATTTCGTGAATTGTAAATAAAATCTGGAAAGAAATAGAAAATAAAATACAATTTAAATTTAAATTGAACACTACTGTTTGAGACTTAGTAGGACCTGTTTTGAATGTAATTGTTGTTAAGCAGACGTGGATCAAGGATATATTTTTTAATTCCTTTAATTGTAAATAAAATTTGGAAAGAATTAGAAAATAAAATACAATTTAAATTAAAATTGAACACTACTGTTTGAGACTTAGTAGGACTCGTTTTGAATGTAACTGCTGTCAAGCAGACGTGGATTAAGGATATATTTTTTAATTTCTTTAATTGTAAATAAAATCTGAAAAGAAATTGAAAATAAAATATAATTTACTGCGTTGTAATTAGTCTAAATTTCGAGAAACGCTCACGTGACTTTATTTCGTAGGGCCCACAATAATTTATATTATAATATATAGATTTTCTTTTGCACCAAACACACTATAAATCCATATGATTTAAATTGGATGTGGATTTAATAGATGAAATTCAAATTGGAGCCATGGCTACGTAAGCATTGTATATGAATAATATGATTTTTCTAATATACTCCCTCCTTTTTTAAATAACTAATTTTCACGCTTTTCAAGTTTATATTTCTTCACTATTTTTTCATGTAATTTTTTTATCAAAAAAGTTTAATTTATACTTGTCTAAAAATATGTTTTAGTATGAATCTAATGATATCAATTCTATATGATAAATCATTATATATATCGAGAAATTAACGATCAAAATTGATGGTACGGAAAACAGGACGACAATTAAAAAAACCAGAGGGAGTATATTACTAGCCTAGGTTGTCTCAAGTGGGCCAAATCTGCTTAATCATCATATCTGAAAGTGGCGAACTATTAACATTTTCTTTTATTTTATTATTATTTGATCCAGAAGAACAATTCACAGTGTCGCCTGAAAAAAATCAAAATGGTAGTGCGGACAGTGGTGATCCAACGGCCGTGATTGGTTTGTGAACCACTACGCTCCAATCGTAAGACATAAAGGAACAAAAACGTCCCCCATGGGCCATGGATTGATTTTTGTATGATGTATGATGTATTCGGTATTCCACCTGATTTTACTCTCTCCCTTTCTCTCTCTCACTCCTCTCAAGGGTTTTGCTTCTACTTTGACCTCCGCAACCCACACAACACCCTAAATTCCTCCTACGGATTCCTTCACAAAAAGCCCCTTCTCAGCTTTTGGGTAAGTTTGATCATTCTCCTTTTCTCTCATTATTTGTTACCTTAATTTGTTGTTTGCTACCTCTATCCATTTAATTACAATATATATCTATTCTAAACCTGTACTTTTAATTTAAGTTCTATGTTGGATTTCGTGCTTTCTCAATTATTTTTTCCCTCAATTCTCTTTCCTTATCTGGTATGATTTGTTGGTTTTTAATAAGAATGTCATCCTCGTCGATGTGACCAATTTCTCCCCCCTTTTCTGTGGAGAGGGAACGACAGGGAGGAAAGGGGTTTGGATGTTGGAATTTTTTCAAGTTATAAGGTATGAGTATCGGATGGTGATGAGTGATGACCTTCCGTTGAGCTGCCATAACTTGTAATTCAGCTAGCTTATTTCTCGGGGTTGTAGGGTTTGTTTTTATTGGATGCTTATGTTTCAAAGCCTATGGCTCTGATGTGCCTCAGTGGATCATGAGATTTGTGAATTTGGAAGGGGAATTCTTTGGTTAAGAGACATGGGATACTTGGTGCTTGAGGTGAGGGAAATTTATCTGCTCCCCTTACTTTTGTTTGGGTGTGTGCTGTGGTGGATTTGGGCTGGAATTGAGGTTGTTCAGTTTAGTGCTTCTTGAGTAACTTGGGTTAGCAACATTGAAGTTTGATCAATGAACATAGAACTGGCAAATCGTGATTGTGGGGGCGACAGTGTTGCTGCGCCTAATCTTGCAGTCCGAAAGTGTCCTTGAACACCTCACTATTGAATGGATGATATTTTAGATGAAAAATAGAAGCGATTGTGTGGGGGTTAGAAATGAGTTTGAGCCATGACTTGTGAATGGAATTGGTTTGCAAACTTGACGGAGCTCCTAGGAAGCTGTTGGTGCTGAGGTTTTGGGATCAAGTCTTCTTTCTATGATGCTTATGAGCCTGCATGGGCCTATGCTTCCTGTTTGCTAATTACTTTTTGCTGCTAGTATGAATTGTTCTCTCTTTTTCTTTCCTTTTTTCCCTTTTTTTTTCTGTCTCATAACTTTTTATTCTAGTAATAAATTAACGATTGCTTTACTAATTATACGCTTCCTAATTGTTTTCCCCCCTTCTCTCTCACGGGGTTTTTTTTTTCTTTGAAGAAAAAGGTATGATTTTATTAAAATTAGGGAACCTACGAGAAAACATGTGGAAAAGGCATCCATAATAATAAAGAGTATCATGGAGAATGGCTTGTACCTAACCCTACTCCTAAAGGAGCTTAAAGTTTGTATTGTGATTGTGTTTCCCTGATATAAAAAACAACACATGCTGTGAAATGGAGGGAGTAATCAAGTCCTCTCTGATTATTGGGAAATGCTGTTTAAGTCTTGGGTTCATGATCAAGTTTTAAGGCTAAATTGATGATAAGATTACGGCTAAAATAAGCCGAGTCTTAATTTGCTGATAACATGTGTTCAAACTTCAAGTCAAGTTGCAATGACACAAGACTAAGCCCAATAAGAAGGAAAGATGGTGAAGTAGGAAGAGTGTAGGGAAAACAGTGGTAGTGAGCATGATGGCACTAGCACGAGGTTATGATCCATGACAATGGGTGATTTAATGGAATAGGTCGTATTTGGGTTTTACAACTGTAATAATGGGAAGTACCATACCATACAAAATTACCATTCTTTTTAAAATATGCCTTACAAGTTATGAACTTATTGAGTGAACTTGGGTCATTGATGTATACCAAAAGCTGAAGCCTGAATGTATTCGACCTTTTCTCAAGGCAAGCATTACAAGTTTAGTGCAGAGTAAACTCACCATCCTTTACAAGTCAACCTGCCTTATGCTCACCCTAAATGAGAGGAGGGGTGTAGTTTCCTTTTTCCATGCCAACTCACCCTCACCTTTCTTCTTTATGTGACGTTTTCATATAAATTTTGCATCAGTTATAACTTATCATAGAAAGTCTTAAGAGTAAATGTTTAATTGAAAGGGGAAATTTTTGAGATGGGGTGGTGAGGGAACATCTGGCGGTATGTATGTAATTCAGGAACTATAATTCTGTTCCAATGAAGCGGGTGAGAAGTTTTAGTTACTTTAGGATATGGCAAAATGGTTGAGAATTATTCAGGTAAGGCAATTCAATGAACATTGTATGCATATCAGGTTGCTCTCTGGGAATCTCCGGCTGATCAATATGTCATTGTTGTTAAATAGTGCATCTTTCATCGCTCAAAATTTGGGGCTAAGTAGAGCCTGACAATATTTTACACAGTGGAGATTGGAGAACTTAATCTGCTTCATTAATAGTCCAACTAATGTGTGAATCTTTCAACTATGTTTGGGTTGTTGCAACTATGCCAACATCTCCCGAAATTATTGGGACCTGAACATTACTAAACAGTTGATATTGTGAAAATTCTGTTAAAATATTATCATGGTTGAATCATATAATGGTTTGCAACTTGTGGGTTGGTTAAACTGTATATGAATTTATACGTTTTGGCAATGGTGCAGTGTGAAAATTCTGTTAAAAACATTGTCATGGTTAGAATCATATAATGGTTTGCAATTTGTGTGTGGGTTCAATTGTATCTGAATATTTAGGTTTTGACTATGGTGCAGATTAAGTTATCAAACAAAGTGAGCTATCTTTATAGTTACCTCATCAGGTGAAAAGCAGCATCATCCCCCATTGAATATCTTAATCTCTGCTTTTGCACCCAATTATTCAATACTTTCTCCAATGGTTATAAAGGAGCAAGGTCAGGTGATTATAGCAACTAGAGACAACTTGGAGCAGAGACGAAGCCCTGAGTCCACAGTGCTTGCTCCTCTCACTGAGCAGGAAGAGAAAACTCCCATTGTCCCAGAGAAACCATCAGAAGATGGATATAACTGGAGAAAGTATGGGCAAAAAAATGTCAAAGGAAATGAATATATAAGAAGCTATTACAAATGTTCTTATCCAAACTGCCAGGTAAAAAAACAAGTGGAGCGCTCACAGGATGGGCGGATTACTGATATTACTTACCTGGGGAAGCATGAACATATTAAACCTCACCCTGAAACTCAGGAAGCTGCTCCCCCTTGTTTGTCAGTTGACTCAGTTCCAGCACAAAAAATGGATTGTCCTCCATCAACTACTGATGGTAGAAATTGAATTCTATTTTGATTTCCAAATTGATATTTTCTTGTCAATTTCTGTACTTATCGCTTGATTCTCCATTCTGAAGATAAGTCATCCAATCTGCATGCCCCCAAAAGTCAGCCTCAGGCAATGGATCTGTGTGAGCATTCAACAGTTGACAAAGATGGTACTGCTATGGTCTGTATTCGAGAGGCTGACCAACCAAAGGATGTTCATGATGAAAATACAATCCCCAAGAAACGGTATGTTGGATTTGTGTATGATTTTTGCGCTCCTGCTCCATTTTCCTGGTCATGGTATTTATGCTCACTTGTTCATGTTTTTCTTCTTTGACAACATGATTAATGACAGGAAGAAAAGCCTCGATGGTGCCGATATGGTACCAGAAAAGCCTGCACATGAATCACGTCTTGTTGTCCATACAGTTAGTGAAGTTGATATTGTGAATGATGGGTACAGGTGGCGCAAATACGGACAGAAAATGGTCAAAGGAAATCCTAATCCTAGGTATTTACAACCTTATGTGAAGCTGTAGTGCTGTAAGTATCCTTTAAAAATTGATGAAGCCAAGTTCTAAGCCTGAGCCCGAGCCCAGTCTCTGTTTTTCTCTTGTGATATAAATTCATACTAGACCTTTGTAGAACGCTTATTGCTCCATTTTCTTCAAGATACCTGAGTTGTCAGTGATCTAGTTATGATGCTCAGTGAACAGGTGTGAAACTCTTTGCTGGAATTGATGTTATTGTGCTGAACAACATGATACAAAAAATAATTTTTGTTTTTCATTTACTTAGAGTAAATGGAGGTGGATTACCTGTTAGGTCTTAACAACAAAAAATGTTTGACACTGATAACTTAGTTTGATGTTCCTAAATCTTGATGCTAGTTTTGCCTATCTCCGCAAAATCTTGTTGGAAGTAAGAAGTGATAATACTTATTGTCATGAAACTCTGTGTTTACATCAATTACATGCCTTATCCACTATCTTTTACCTATTCATTTCCTTGGAAAGTTGTCTCATACAAATTTTGGTGTGGGTATGAGTTGTTTAATGTAACTCATGATACCCCCTTCCTACATGATAGACTAATGGTGCGTTTGTTTCTTTCCCAGGAAAATATTTTTCAAGAAAGTTTTCTCTAGGAAAGTTATTAATAGGAAATAATGCTTTACAGTGTTTGGTTTATATTTGAAATCGTGGGAAGTTTGTAGGAGTTTATTTATAATGTCCAAATTACCCTTGTTTATTTATTTATAAAATAGTTTTTAACGGTATTTTGGGAAGTCGTATTACATGTACTTTCCCTTTTTGATGGAAAACAATATTTGCCAACCCAGGAAACAGTTTCCCATCTAACATTGGAAAATATTGGGAGCCACCACAAAACTTTCCCATCCTTATTTTGTAATCAATCATGGGAAAGTTGACAAACTTTCCTAGGAAGCTCCCTCAACCAAACACTCCCTAAGAAAAGAATGATTAGCTTATATGTGATAGCCTGCAATTAAGCGTTACCGGGTTAGGATATCCTCCTCTAAAATTAGGAACCTTACCTTACTTGTTAGGACCAGCTCATAGGTTTGAAGAATTTAGCCTTACCCATAAGGCCATAACACATTTTCCTGAATTTTTGAAACTTTACCCTTACATGCAATTAGGTTTAGGTGGCTGGGTGCTTCTTCTATTTAAAATTTATGTATTTTCTGCCGCACTTTAAATGTAATTGTATGCCTATGAACGTTACAGTGACAATAAGATTGATATTCTGATAGTTTTTTTTCATAAAAATATCTAAAAACCAATACTCCGAAATCCTGCCACAGTTGCTTTTCGTAAAAGTATCTACCGCCTCAAAATGTGTCTCAGAAAAAGAAAATCTTCAGGTTGAGATTTCCAAAAGTATATATGATATTAATTTAATAACTTAATATTAAAGTAAGGTCTATTTTTTTGGACCCTCGGCTTTTAATTTCAGACTAGCAATTTTGGAACCTTATCTTTTCCCTTACCCTAGTTTAGGTTCTGGAACGTTAGCTGTTTGACCAATTCTAGACAGATTTCAGTGTACATGATAGACTTGCTCACCCCTATGGCCGTGTGCAATTACACTTATGGGCCGTTATATTTAATGGGAATTGGTACTTGAGAATGGGAATGGAGGGGTGGGGATTACGATTACCATGTTTGTTTCATGGTAATAAAAAAAAATTGGGGAATGAGAATGGGAGTAGGAAGGGTGAATTCCCAAGAATCTATTACCATGGGGGGGGGGGGGGGTGGTAATTGATGTTGGGAATTCATTAGTCTGTTTTAAATTACAATATTACCCTTAATATTATTTACCCTAATTTTAAAAAATAAACCAAAATGTTTTATGATTAGCAATATTGTTTAGGGTAGCCGTTTGATTCTCCGTTCCTATTATTATAAATATTTTTAGCAATATTACTCACCCTAATTTATTTCAGAAAAAAAACCTCACATTTTAAAAAAAATTTAGCATGTTAATTACTCACCCTAATTTTAAAAAAATAAACCTCACGTTTTAAAAAATCTTTATGAACTTTAATTTTTTTTATTTTTTCTATATGGTAATTGACTTTGTAGAAGTAAATGTGTGTCAATTATGGCTTTCCATCGATTTCAATTTAATAAAGCGTTCATAAATTAATAAAAAGGGCATTTTAGTAAATATATTTGTTTTCCCAATCCTATTCCCAATATCAATTACCATATAACAAACAAGAAGGTTGGTAATTCATAAAGACATCTTAATTCTCATTCCCATTATGAATTCCCATTCCCAGTAGCATTATGAATTCCCTTTCCTATTCCCAATTCATACCAAACGGCTATTCTTTAACAAACACTCTAGCTATAGGATCTGAGTTATCTTGCTAGGAACCAAATTCAAATGAATAATAAACTTTCAACAAAGCTCCCTAGTTGATTGAGAAAAATGAGCAAAACTGAGAGAGCTGTAATTGAGAGACTAGAGAAAGTAAGAGGATAGAAAATTTGGAAAGTATGATTTGTTTCCTGTCATAATTGCTTCATGGCTTAGACTTGCCTTATAATTAGGCGCCACAACTCTACAAATCTTACAAGGAAAAGTCAACTAAATTAACAAGTTGCTGATGGGTAGTCATCTTCCTAGCTACGAGCTAATGACATGTGCCATTAGGTTGGTAACAAGTGTGTATCACATGAAAAATATGCTTTTTCTTAAGCATCCAATAAAAGGAGCCTCTTTGGCTATATCATTCACAAGGTTGTTAGAATCGGGATCCTAGCTAGGATCGATGAGGTAGTTAGAATTGAAATTGTTGAATTGGATCAAGGATCGTTAGATTCTAACATACTAAACAAATAACAAAAAACGTTTTATAATAATTAAAATATTAACGATAGTCATTAAAATTGCGATCAGGATCTACAATCCTACGATTTCACGATCCAAAAACTCTTGATACAATTCTACGAACCTACACTCTGATACACGATCCTACTGACTTTGAAAATGTTTGCACACATTATCAACTTTACAATTTTGTCATAACAATATAAATTTTGTATTAAAGTTATCCATTGAAATACAATTTAACAAACTCTATCAATTTAGGAATATTTGTTAAGAGTTTCACTATCGTAGAACCTTATTTTTGCTATTTGCCTAATGTATTAGAATCTTACGATCCTCGATCTGATTCGATGCTTCCGATTCTAACTAGGATCACAATTCTAACAAGCTTGATCTCAACAAATATTCATTAAAAATGTATCAAATTCATGTTGTATCGTGGATAAGATTGTATGATCGTAGCATCGTATTGCAATCCTAGCACATAAATTAAGACTAAACTAGGATCATATGATCCTAACTACTTTAAGATTCTAATAAGAGTTGGATCAATGAAGAACTTTTTGGATTGTAAAATCGTGGGATAGTAAATCCGGATAGGGATTTAAATAAGTATAATCATTCATAAGCTTCCTAGGTAACATCGATCTCTTGCGAAATTGAATGAATGCAAAGACTACCACATGGTTTTCCATTCTCTATCAACTCCTATATGGAATACCCATGTAGCGAGTAGACCTTGCTCATTACGTGAGTACTATGAACGACTATAGCCAATGATGATTTTCCTTTATCAGTAAAGGCATGACAAGTAACTTCTGTTGCCAAGTACCCTTAATTATGGTTCACAACCACCACTAACTAGCTTCCACCTATCAAAGATGGTGATCAAAGTATCAAACCAATAACTTCCAACAGTCACCATATTTGTGGGACACGTTTTGTATGCTATAAGTAGTAGAATTATTTTCTTGGAATGTAAAATCAAAAGTAAAGGCATATCTGCTCCCATTTAGCTCCTTGCCCTGTTTCTGTTTCAACAAGCTACCAAAGCTACATCCTCAATTGAAGATTCACAGCAGTTCTTTTCCATTGCCTTGATTTCACTCCCAGACTTTTGACTGTACGCATCTTATCGAATAATTTGTGAGCAGGAACCTTATATTTAGATCGCTAGCTTATTGGATGGACTCAGTCGTTCTAGGCAATTAAGTTGTATTGCGTCAGATATTGCCAATGGATCATCTTCATCTTTCTCACAAAAATTGGTGTAGGTTTATGCCATCATTTCCATACTACATTCAGTGAAGCAGACGGTATGCACTGTCAAGCCAACAATCCTCACTCAACCTGGTAGGAGAATCCAATTTACCCAATTTATTATATCTTCTAGCCAATCCCATTTCTTCAATGTCATCCCTTGACTTATTCAATTTCCCATACTGCCATTTGGGGCATCTCAACACATCGTAGGCAGTTGCTATAGTGCCATTTTCAACGTATGCTAGATTAAGAAGAATGTGGGTTCTTTTTGAGTGATTGGGTTGGTCCAATGTGGTTTTTGTTTTCTTAACCATAGAAGTTAGGCTTCCTCATGGAGTTTGGACAGAACAACATGCACAATAAAGTATTTGGGCTTCGACTATGATAACTATGGAAGGATTAGGGAAGTACTCAATTTATGTAGCCATAGAACAATTATAATTATCTTATCATTGGTAGTTTACAGGCAGCTGGCATGAAATAATGTCGGAAAACCTAGCTTTGGCTCCGCTACACCACTACTCCATTTCTAAATAACTGACTTTCACGCTTTTCTAGGTTCATCTTCCTTCAATAATTTTTCATATAATATTTTATCAAAAAATTTTAATTTTATACTTTTCTAAAAGTATGTTTTAGTACGAATCTAACAATGTCAATTTTGTATGATGAATCATTATATAAATCGAAAAATTAACGGTCAAATTTGACGACACGAAAAACGGAGCGACAATTATAAAAAACGGAGGGAGTAGTTTTTAATTTAGTTTATCAGACTTTAAACAAGGAAGACTGCTACCCCTACCTCTCCCTCCTAGGTGGGACAGCAACCCTTGTAGATCAGCTTTTTGTCAAAGATTATGGATTTGATGGTTTTCATCGTGCATAGCTTGTCAACACCATGATCATCTGGTTATTGTGCCTGAGATTCATGCAAACACTTTCGTGTGATGACCACCACCTAACTTAGATTTGAACTTAGTCCACTTTTAGATGGATCTCTGTCCCAGGTCATTTATGTATATAGCTGTGTCTGTAAAACTTTGGTCAACCGTATGTGAATGAGGACATAAGGTAATTGCAGAATTTATTGTCCATGTAGGGGCATGGATAGGTTTAAGGGCTGAATTTAAAAGTTTTTCCCGCTCTGATTTGAAGATATGAGTGAATTATATATATGAACTAGCACCTGGGAGTGTACTTGTCAGCTCATTCTTCATATTTTGAAGCTTAAAAGACTACTGAAGAGTATTTTCTTAGTTGCACAGTTTATTTTATTACTTTTATTCTATGTGCACTGAAGGTTTTATTCCGAACTAATAACATAGACCTCCCCCAGAGTTTTGTAAAATGAGGATTTTGCCATTCATATTTGAGAAAACTCACTTACCCAACCTAACCTAACCTTACCTTTACTGTTTACATAAATATGTAGTTTTTCCAATTAGTCAACAATCTGGACATGTTTGCCCCTGTAATTTTATTTGGTTTGATGAAAATGCCATCAAGATTTAAATTGAAAAGACCAAAGTATCCACGTCATTACTAAATTGAATGTACATTTGTTTTGGGTGCCTCTTGCAATTGTCCTTGCTCCCCTGTAACTGAGAAACCGAACGACAGCCCATCAAACAAGGTCGATGAACATGAACCAAAAAAAAAATAAATAAATAAATTGGAACTTTTAAATAAATTGTGGAGAACGAAGAAGACATGAAGATTGAGATGCCGAACAAATGAACATGAGAAAACTGTAGGCTGGGGTTTGTTGGGTTTTAGCAGCCAACAAAACAATCCAAACAAGGGGGAAGAAGGTTGGGTAGCGGGTTGACCGGTTGGGTAGGAAAAATAAATTGGGGAAGCGGGAAATTTTAAATGAAAGTTAAATTGGAACTTTCACCATTTGAGTGGACTAGGTAAATCTGAAAAAGTAGATAAAATTGATATCAACAATAGTTAAGTATGGTATTTATTGTATTTAGTGTTTGTTAGGTTGGGTCATTAAGATTTCTCAAACATGGAGGGTAAAATTCTCATTTTACAAAACTTTGGGGGAGGTACATGTTATGAGTTTACTTTATTCCTTATGAGCTCCTAGGGCCTTGCTATTCCCGGACACATGATGGTTGAGGAGGGAGTGGTTCACATGGTTGCTTTTGGAGTTATAGCCCTCAACAAACTCAGTTCATATGTGAACTGAATTACATTATGTGCAATTTTAGCCGGGTGGCCTAGCTTGTGCTTTCTCAAGAGCTCTGCTGCTTGTAGTTTTAGCCGACTAATTGGTGGAATCCTCGTAAGCTTTATGCTTGGCTCTGTGTATTTGTTAGTTTTTGCTCCAATTAACCTATGCTTCACTCTTCTTTCGTAGGAGTTACTACAGGTGCTCGACTGCAGGATGCCCAGTCAAGAAACATGTTGAGAGGGCCTCTCATGATCCAAAAGTAGTTATCACCACTTATGAGGGTCAGCACGATCACAGTATACCTCCCATTAGGACGGTTTTCCCCCAGAGTGAACCAACATCTGGTGGCAGGATGGAATTGAACGACATCAGTAAGTTAAAGTCACAAGAGTGTGATGCTGCTCAGAATTGTTCAACAATATGTGAAGCAGAAAAACATGATGGTATTAGTTCCACAGCGAAAGAAGAAACTAATACCAATGAAGCTATCAAGACCGAACCTGAAATTTCACCTAGTGAGCAAGAAACTGTGCCTGAAGCTAAGCATGATCACCTTGAAACAAAGCATGGAGTAACAAGTAGTGATAAACAAATGCAGGATGGTTCCTTTTCCACCTCATCGAATTCTGATCATATTGATCCCCAAACTGTAAAGCAAGAAGAAGTGTCAAAGGACCAAGAAATTAAGACTGAGGTTGTACCATCCGAGCGAGGGACATCTGATGCACAGGTTGACAGGACTCATCTAGAAACAAAATCGAAGGAGGTCAAGCAAGAAAAAGTAGCCACGGATGTAGAAATGAAGGATGAGGTGAAACAAATAGAGCAGCAGATTGTTGATGAACGAGTTGACAGTAGTCATTTTGAAGAAAAATCAGAAGAGCTCAAGCAAGAAAAAGTGGCCACAGGTGAAGAAATGAAGACCAAGGTTGTACCAACTGAGCAACAGAGACCTGATGTACTTGTTGAAAAGTCTCTTGTAGAAGCAAAATCAAATGGGCAAGAGCGGCAGAGTGCCAAACCAGTCAATTGCTGAGTTGCTGATTGCTTTAGATATTGTTAGACTCTTTAGCATTAATTGACATAGAGAACTGCCGTGAGGGTGCGAGTGCTATGTAGTTCAACTATTGTAAATAATGCTAATTATGGGCAGCCATTGTCAGATGCCAAAATTATTATCCCCAGAATAAAATTTACAGTTTCCTCGTGTCTAAGCATCATGTTAATCATGTATGTGGATGTCTTTACATGTATAGTGGATGGTACTGTAAGTTTTATTATAGATTGCCATGTTTACAATAGACTGGGTTGTGTAACCGCACTGTTTGTGTAAATTACACTTGCAGCATATATTATGCCTGTTTTTATTAGATTATATAATACGAGTAACTTCTACTATGCTTCTTCCGATGATTCTCTATTGTTTCTCGTATTTGGTACCAAGCTTCAGTTTGTGTAGCTGCCTATCTTTCCAATTCCAACTTCCTGTTCAAATTCATATTCGATTGTTTCTCGTATTTGGTACCAAGCTTCAGTTTGCGTAGCTGCCTATCTTTCCAATTCCAACTTCCTGTTCAAATTCATATTCGCCAACGACCGGGGACATGGTGGTTGACTTTCATTCGTGTATGTGAAAATCAGAGAGGCTGGAGCAGAGCAGATGATGCAGGGTCAGAGAGCGCCTGTCAGTGCTCATTTGATGCTTCTGTTGTTTTTTTTTTCCTTTTGTTTTGTAATCAATTCTTGCCTTTTTATTTCTCCTCATTAACCAATTTCTTTCTACTTGGAGGTGGCCAATGGAAGGGGGTCAAATGAGCCTTTTTTTTAATAACCATATTATTATTTTGGTTATACACATTATTTCAAGGTGTCGTCCTGTATAATCCAATAGAACCAAATAATATAGTTGTAATAAAACATATTTAATCACTCATTATAGATATCTCTAGCAAAACATGTAGTAATTAATATATTCCAAATAAATTTAACATTGACAAGACATTCCCAACAATTTTACACATGCACCACAAGTGTTCAATTCATATAATTCCCTTGTCACTTAATGTCTCAGGTTTGGGAAAGGTAAGTTGATGCCATCTTTACGTAATGTGAATGTTCCTCGACCTCCAAGTTAGACTCTGGAACCAGATCATCAACCATCAATCCATCTCAGCTTGGCTATGCATTTTCAGTCTAAACTCATCGAATGGCCAGCGAGACAAGTATCCCAAGTAGGAAGGATAATGCCTTCTTGTTCTACTACATAACTCAACACAATTTAAAGTAACCCAGATACCGCCTATATAGCCCTTGACAAGCTCCAAAGTTACAATAAACTATGCAAGAAATGTAATTAACTCAGGACTTAGGAATTCCCATGAGTAGCTGGAGCTCTTATGACATTCATAACCCAAAGTACTCTTAGTGTAGGTTAGTGTGTTCAGTGTCCTCTAACACTTACCCATGTGATTGACCTTGACATCTCTATGTTCCCATGATCACAAAACTCGATCATCGAGTCAATCCCACATGGTAATTATTGTAAATCATCACCGTGCCAGCGTGATGATCCAATTAGAAACTTTGTCGACTATCAACTTGGTCTAGCATCATTTAGATCACTTAATGGAGTTTCATAAACAACATATCATCTGATGGCCATTTTGGATGTGCCAATCTTTTGGATGTTTATTCAAATTCTAAACCATAATTGAAATAAAACTTGAGATTTTATTGATGAATAATTAATATTACAACTCATGAATCATTCATAAGAATGAAGTAAACTACACACATTCTGTAATGAGTCTAATGGTTTAGTAAGCCGATCAGTGACGCTCTCATTCCTATGAACCTTGCACGCCGTTATTTTGGGTGATGTACTCCTTGTGATGGAGTCAAGACCCCCTTGATTACCTTGAAGATGCTCAATAAAGTGTCGGGTTGGGTTGTCCAAGACATCAAGGTTATTTGGGTGCACTAGAGCCTATCAAGGCTCCATTAATGAGGTTCACAAAACAGTTAAGGATGTCCTCATAGGAGAAAATGGGCAACCAAAGCAAGTCCTTGCTTCTGGTCAAGAAGAATCATTTAAGGGTCCACTTGTTGAGTGGTACCATTATTTTGTTCGAAGCTAAGCTTTTGATTCAACAAGTTAATGTTCACATAGCAAACTTAAGACTGCCAAGGTCCTTGATAGAAACTGCTTGGTAAAGTGACTTTGAGCCTTGACACTTTCCTCGCTCAAATCAATGATCAGTG
This sequence comes from Portulaca oleracea, assembly GCA_029582165.1. Lineage (NCBI taxonomy): Eukaryota > Viridiplantae > Streptophyta > Magnoliopsida > Caryophyllales > Portulacaceae > Portulaca > Portulaca oleracea. The sequence goes on along the minus strand of CM055883.1, from coordinate 21,665,270 downwards.
GATGTAATTTTCCACTTGATTTCCTACTTGAGCAACCAGCCAAGAAGTCTCCTACATCAAGTAAATCAAGCCCTTCAAGGATTAATCCAGTCAAGAACTTACCAAGGACCTTGATGATCATGGTGCCAATGTCCTCCAAAACATATATGGTTTTAAGCTCGAATTTGTCCACCGGATTACATGAATATGAGAGGCCCTTTTGGAAGGTTTTTCCTCTAGTTCATATCAGGTCCTCATCTGCATGGAAGAATCTGCCAATCCTTGGAATTTTCAGTCAGCAAGGACCTTGACCTGGGTGGCGGAACTGGGCGGCAACATGTTTCTCATTAGTTGGCTGAAAAGAAATTTCTATCATTACTTTTCTGGGCAATTGAGCTATAGGCTGCTAACCTAGCATGTTACTTCGTAAACAATGCTAAATGTTGGTCCAATAGCAGCCTAGTTTAGTGTTTTAATTATACATTAATGTATGCTTAGAAGTTAACCAAGGTCCTTAGCAATAAGCATGTTTTAGCTATCCTAATGACTATGGTTTGTTTTGGCGGGATAGGCTACTTATAAATAGTCTTCCCAACTGCTTGTACACAAAAAGTTGAAGTTTATGAAAGAATCGATCTTATCTCTTTATATTTCCCTCAAAATTCTCTCTTGACTTTACATTTGCAAAAGAGAGACTCTACAGTTTTAGCATGATATACGTCCGAAACACAAATTTTGCTGTTCCTAAATGATTTGTAACGAGCCTTATGAATGTCGGCTGGACAAGTTACCTTGACTTTACGATCGTAATGGAGGAGCTCGGTTTTAGGGGCTTGTTGTCGAATGGTCCTCGTTGAAGTTTCGACCTCTACCTCCTATTCGGGCTTGGGTTCCTAGTGTGCTCTCTTGCTACGAGCCATTGCAAATGGGAGAAGATGTAGATGAACTTGCAACAATGGAGGTTAGGGAAGGGCTTTACTCTCTCTAAGACTAGACTCAACAATGGAGGAGTCTAATTCTAGAGAGAGAAAGTGAAGAGAAGGCTTGGATTTGAGTGAAAGAGGAGTGGTCAATGGATGACGTAGTAGTGGTTTGGTGGTGAAGGTTCGTCGAAATGGTGATTTGGTGGTGGTAAATGAAGGTAGAAAGTGGTCGTGAGGATGGTGGAGATGAAGTTGGGAAGTGGAGGCAAGGGATGGCGGAGAAAGTGGTGGTGCAAGATGGTGAGAAGGGTTAGGTTTGAGAAGAAGAAGGGCAATTGAGAAGGTCACGGGAGGGATACTTTGAAAATGGACCAAATGAAGTCGCCCCCCCCCCCGGGCGACTCCTTTTATACTTGGCCTGGAAACTGGGGTGTCGCGGGCGCAACAAGGGTCGCCGCGACTGCGAGCTCCTAAAATGAGGAGGATTTGGAGAAAATGTGCGTGGGACGTCACGGGTGTGCAAGGGTGTCATGACCGCGACTCGTTGAATGGAAAAAATTAGGGTTTGTGGAAAAAGATGTCCCAAACGTGACTGTAGACACTAAAAAAATCAATATAGTGTCAAAAAGTTAAAATAAATTATGTTGATTATTTTGGGTCGGTCCGATTAATTAATTAAATTTATTGGACCCAAGTGACTAGCAAGTCAACAGCCCCAAATCAAAACCCTAAAAATAGACTCTCAAGTCAGCTGTCAAATTTACCAACTTAAATGGACTACCAAGTCAAATTTAACTGCAGGCCCGATCAACGGCCCAAGAAGATTAACAAGTCCAAGGCCCAACTACAAGGGTCTATTCTCTATAAATATGGAGATACTCCTTCATTAAGGGGGTCGAAAAATTAACCATTAAAACACCCTCTCTCTAGACTGCAACAACAAACACATAAAAGTGTCGTTGCTCTAGAGATTCAAGATAGAAGGCGCGGTGAAGATTGAAGTTGTTCCAGTCTACCATCAAGCCATAAATTCGGAGATCGAATCAGAGGATTTTATTTTTGTTGCGTTGTAACAAAATATAGAGATTGTACCCATTCTTTGAATATAAATACAAAAATTATATTTGTCCATTATTTTCTTGTCTTTAATTTATTTTAGACTCGAAAATTTGTGGTTACAAATTTTGGCACGCTCGGTGGGACATCTCTACCTCTCATCTCTTTCTCCAAAAGCAAATCGCTCATCAAGTCAAAGAAGACATGGCTCCTAGCAGTAACATCCCTCCTTTTTCGAAGAAAACTATTTCGTCCAAATCCCAAGGGTCGGCAACTGCTAGCACGACGTCCAACGGAGTAGTCACAAGAAGGATGGCCAAGATCGCTGCTATGGAGGCCCAGAAACAAACTGATGTGATCGCGCCGTCACATATCTCTGATGCCTACTTGCCGGGGGCAAGTCACATCACGTCTCATATGCTTAGAGAGAAATCTGTTCAAGTTCCTCCAAAGGAAGCATCCGCTCAATGGATGGACGAACTTCATCGTCACATGGAGTTTGTGGCGCAACCATTCGATGAAGAAACTGAAGATTATGAGAGCGACGGAGAAATGCTGAAGTCTCCAAGTGACATGCTCTCGCACTCTGACACTGAATCTGTTGACACCGTTGTTATGTTGGTTATGACCACTGGAGCCGTTAACTATGAAGAAGAATTCAAAGCTATGAAGGCCGTCCTAGCTAGACTTGAAAGAGAAAGCGAGGAGAAAACTGAGCATATCAAGCGCCAAGATGAACGGATTAAGAAGCTGACAAAAAAGTTAGAGAAGCGACCTGCTAGCAACTATGTCATTAGCTCAGAAGATGAAGATTCTGACAAGGGATCCAATCACGGAGATTTAGATGAAGAAGAAGAGAAGAAGGAAGACTCTGGCTCTGGTTCTTTATCTGTAGAGCAAATCCAGAACTTGGTGGCAAATGCGATCAAGGCTCAATTAGGGGGAAGCGCGACGCGGACTCATCTGTACACCAAACCGTACACAAAGAGGATTGACACCCTTCGCATGCCTCGTGGGTACCAACCCCCAAAGTTTGTCCAATTCGAAGGAAGGGGGAACCCGAAGCAACATGTTGCACACTTCATCGAGACGTGCAACAATGCGGGTACCGATGTTGATTTGCTAGTGAAACAGTTCGTCCGCACATTGAAAGGTACCGCTTTTGATTGGTATACTGACTTAGAGCCCGAGTCCATTGATAGTTGGGAACAGATGGAACAAGAATTCTTGAACAGGTTCTATAGTACTCAAAGAATTGTCGCGTACCGAGTTGACAAACACTAAGCAATGGGCGGATGAACCAGTTCTTGATTACATTAACTGTGGCGCTCAGCCTCGAGTGCAAAGACCGCTTGTCTGAGGCTTCAGCCGTTGAGATGTGCGCCAATGGTATGAATTGGGACTTGCTCTATGTCCTGCAAATGAGTAAGCTGAGAACCTTCCGGGAGTTGGCAACCAAGGCTCATGACATGGAAATCACAATAGCCACCCGACGCGGCAAGTCCGCATCCTCCTCCTTTGAGCCAAAGAGAGATAGGGGTGCTCTAAAGAAGAGTGTCAAGCCTTCCAAGAACTCGACCAGGGAATCCATGATAGTCTCAACAAATGAACCAGTTCGGATTTCAGGGAAGTCAAAGGTGGAAGAAAAGAGGAGTTTTGCAGCGCGAGACACTGGAAAGAAGCGTCCTACATTAAAGGAGCTACAAGAAAAGAAATATCCATTTCCTGACTCAGACTTGGCGGGTATGTTGGATGATTTGTTGGAGAAGGGGGTTATGGAGCTACCTCCCTCAAAACGTCCCGAAGAAGTTGGGAAAGTTAATGATCCGAGGTATTGTCTATATCATAGGGTCGTTAGTCACCCTCTAGAAAGGTGTATCACCCTTAAGGAACGCATCATGCAACTAGCTAAGGAGGGAGTCATCGTGTTGGACTTAGACGATGCGACATAAGTTAATTGCACGATCGCCTTCCTAGAGGATTTCCCTACCACCGCTAGTGTCAACATGTCCTCGTGTTCCGAAGTTAAAGATGCGGAGGAAGATGAAAGGTTGAACGTTGGAGAGAGCGACACCCAAGAAAGGGAGGATAAAGTTGTCAACTTCCTGGAAGCCTTACCGGAGCACATGAGTTGGAAACAAGTATTTCATCTACCTAAAGAGATGCATGAGCAAATGGTTGTTGCTCTACAACGCGCAAAGTTATACGCCGACAAAGTGCAATACAACTACGAACTTGACAAGCGTTCGGCTCTATGCGCCATATGTAACACAGTGGTTACGTTTTCTGATGATGACTTGTTGCTCGGGTCCAACCCACACAATCGTCCATTGTTCATCAGTGGATACATTAGGGAGCAGAAGGTCAGGCGCATGCTGGTAGATGGAGGTTCGGCAGTCAACATCATGCCTAAGTATACCATGAATGACTTGGGCATTACTGTCGAAGAGTTGTCCAAGAGCCGCATGATGATCCACGGTTTCAACTTAGAGGGTCAACGCGCAATGGGGATGATTCTCTTGGAGCTAATGATCGGAGAGCTATCGACGTCAGCACTTTTCCATGTCATAGACTCTAAGACCACCTATAAGTTGCTACTTGGGCGACCTTGGTTGCACGAAAATGGAATAGTAGCATCAACGTTGCATCAGTGTCTTAAGTACTATCGCGATGGGGAGAAGAAGATAAGCGGTGACACTAAGCCGTTTACTCAAGCTGAATCACACTACGCAGACGCCAAAATCTTCGAGGAAGGTACAACACCCAAGGAAACAATGCCGAACTCCATGTCCTCCACAGGCAAGGGGAGGGTGAAAGATACTTTTGTGCCGTCTAGTGGACATATTGATATGGACACTGAGAAGAAGCCAGATGGTAAAGAGGTCATTGAGCCAGAGAAGGCCCCACTTGTCGTCGCAAAGACAACAGGGGAAGCTAAACCAATTGTACTAGTCCTTAGGTACGTCCCCAAATCTCGACGAAAAGAGGGGGAGTCACCGTTTAGCGAATGCGCAAACCCCGAGGGCGTGATCAAGGATGGAACTAAACCCGAGGGGGCCGACCGACGCATCCTTGAAGAAAAGGGTGCTCTTCCCGTCCACAAGAAGGAAGGCACAGAGTCACCAAGGCGCCTATGGCGGGTTTTGTTCATTCTTCCGAGAGATTACCCCGAGAAGAAGGCGATCTACCCAAAGTGCGCACAAATGAAGGGTTTGATCCAAATGCTTATAGATTAATGAAAAGGTCAGGTTACGACTTCTGCAAGCCAGACGCTTTAGGCAAAGTGGTTGAAGCCAAGCCCTATGGTGTCAATAAGACACAAAAAAAGATACATGAACAGTGCGGTGAAATGGCAGTGTCCAAGGTAGGACTTGGTTATACACCACCAAAGCCTATCCGAATCTCGGGAAGGCGCAAGAGAAAACAAGCAGATGTGCAATACATCGCAGCAGAAGAGAGCACTCAAAGTGACGAGGATGAGCCTAAGAATAACCCGAGATAGTCTGTCTTTGATAGACTCCAACCATCCACCCACAGGGATCGTCCTTCTGTATTCGCAAGGATCGGCGTACGAGAGACTCCAAAGCCCACAGGGATCGTCCTTCTGTATTCGCTAGGATCAAGATAAATGAGGCAACATCATCTTTGCCTCAACAAAAAGAAAAAGGTCCTGTTTTCAGTCGTCTAGGTGAGATAAATGAGATCCAAAGTACTATCCCTTCTCGCATGAAGCACATATCTACTTTGGATGTAAAGATCGATGGTTCGCTAAGAGTGAAGAGACGCACAGTGGTACTCACAGGTCACGTCACCCAAGGGGGTGCAAACACGGATGATGAGCAAGAAGAACATGTTTCCTCAAACCATGTCACGGTCTATGAACGGGATGACTCAAACACAGATATAGAGCTTGCAGAAACTCCACAAAACTTGGAAGACGGCAGTGGACGAGCTAAAGGAGTTGAATCTCGGAACTATGGAGAACCCAAGGCCCATATATGTCAGCTCTTTACTTTCACCCAAAGAGGAAGCGACGTACTTTAAACTCTTATCTGAGTACAAGGATGTATTCGCATGGAGTTACCAAGAAATGCCTGGGTTAGACCCGAAATTGGTCGTTCATCGCTTGTCCATCAAGAGAGGAGTATCTCCTAAGAAACAACCTCAACGACGCTTTCGTCTAGAGTTAGTGCCGAAAATTGAAAAGGAGGTGAACAAGCTCATCGAGGCTGGATTTATTCGGGAGGTGAAGTATCCTATATGAATCGCCAACATTGTCCCGGTGAGAAAGAAGAATGGTCAACTTCGTGTTTGTGTGGATTTTCGGGGCCTAAATGAGGCATGCCCGAAAGATGACTTCCTATTGCCCGTCACGGAGCTCATGATTGATTCTACCACCGGACATGAGGCCTTATCCTTCATGGATTGTACGGCAGGGTACAACCAAATTCACATGGCGCCCAAAGACCAAGAAGCCACTGCTTTTCGCACACCAAAAGGGATATTTTGCTACAAAGTAATGCCCTTTGGATTGAGGAATGCTGGAGCAACATATCAAAGGGCGATGCAACGCATCTTTGATGACATGTTGCATAAAACAGTCGAGTGCTATGTTGATGATTTAGTGGTTAAATCAAGAAGAAGGAACGACCACTTGAACGATCTTCGTGGAATTTTCGAGAGGCTCCGAAAGTGCCAGCTGAAAATGAACCCATTGAAGTGCGCGTTCGGCGTTACATCTGGAAAATTCTTGGGCTTCGTCGTGTGACACAAGGGCATCGAGATTGATCAGGCTAAAGTCAAAGCCATCCAAGAAATGCCCGAACCTAAGAATCTTAAGGAGTTGCGTGGTCTACAAGGTAGGTTGGCATATATCAGGCGGTTCATATCCAACCTGGCGGGTCGTTGTTATCCATTCAGTCACTTGATGAAGAAGGGCGCACCATTTGAATGGGATGAATCTTGTCGAAATGCCTTCGAAAGTATCAAGAAATATTTTGTCAAGTCCGCCTGTTTTAGGAGCACCGATTCCGAGCAAACCTCTAATCTTGTACATTGCTGCTCAGGAAAAGTCGTTGGGTGCATTGTGTGCTCAAGAGAATGAAGACGAAAAGGAAAGGGCTCTCTACTACTGAGTCGGACCTTAGTTGGGGCTGAGTTGAACTACTCCCCAATTGAAAGGATGTTCATGGCCCTCATGTTTGCTGTGCAAAAGTTAAGGCACTATATACAAGCACATACGGTTCGAGTGATATCCAAGGCTGACCCAATCAAGTACATTCTGTCAAGGCCAGTACTTAGTGGACGACTAGCAAAGTGGGCCGTCATTTTAGAACAATATGATATTGTGTATGTACCACAGAAGGCCGTCAAGGGACAAGCGCTGGCAGATTTTCTAGCTGATCACCCGATTCCCGACGATTGGGAGCTAGATGATGAACTACCTGGGGAAGAAGTTTTCTTTGTAGGCATGATGCCGCCATGGGAAATGTATTTCAGTGGCGCGCGCATGACGATCTTTGGAGGAGGAGTGGTTCTTGTCTCCCCCGAGAGACATATTCTTCCATACTCATTTGTTCTTACCCAATTATGCTCCAACAATATGGCCGAATACCAAGCACTCATACTAGGACTTCAAATGGCCATAGAGGTGGGAGTCAAGAATCTTGACGTATATGGTGACTCCAAGTTGGTTATCAGCCAACTTCTCAATGAGTATGAGGTCAAGAAGGAGTATTTAATCCCATACCACAAGTATGCTTTACAAATCCTAAATAAGTTAAACTCAGTGGAGTTGCAACACATCCCTAGGAGTGCCAACAAGATGGCTGACGCGCTCGCAGGTCTTGCAGCCACTTTGGCACTGGGGGCAGAGGAAGGTGTCACAATTCCAGTATGCGGAAAATGGGTGGTCACACCATCAGAAAGGGAGCTTGTGGAAGAGATAAATACAGTTCCTGTGTTTGAAGTAGAAAAAGAAGATTGGCGCCAACCATTGATTGACTACTTAGAGCATGGGAAGCTACCAAATGATGCGAGGCATAGGATTGGGATCCAAAGAAGAGCATCACGTTTTCTTTATTAGAAAGGGACGTTATATCGACGCTCATTCCTTGGCCTTTGGCTAAGATGTCTAGACGAATAAGAAGCGAACCAGTCATGAAGGAAGCGCACTCGGGTGTGTGCGGCGCGCACCAGTCAGGACCCAAGCTACATGATCGAGTCAAAAGGATGGGCTACTACTGGCCAACCATGGTGCAAGACTGCATTGATCACGCAAAGAGGTGTGAGGCGTGTCGGTTTCATGCAAACTTAATGCACCAACCTCCAGAACCGTTGCACCCTACAGTCACGTCTTGGCCCTTTGAAGCATGGGGACTTGACGTCGTAGGACCCTTGACTCCAAAGTCTTCCGCAGGACACTTGTACATCCTAGCCGCTACTGACTATTTCTCCAAGTGGGCAGAAGCAGTTGCACTAAAGGAAGTGAAAAAAGAGAACGTGGTTGACTTCATTCGGACACATATCATCTATCGATATGGCGTGCCCCGGTATGTCATCACTGATAACGGAAAGCCGTTCTACAACAAGCTGATGACCGATCTATGTGAAAAGTTTAAATTCACTCAGCACAAATCCTCGATGTACAATGCGCCTGCAAATGGCTTGGCGGAGGCGTTCAACAAGACATTGTGCAAGCTGTTGAAAAAGGTGGTGACAAAGTCCAAGAGGGATTGGCATGAAAAACTTGGAGAAGCTTTGTGGGCTTACCGCACCACCTACAAGACACCCACTCAATCGACGCCCTATGCCCTGGTGTATGGAGTAGAAGCCGTCCTACCCTTAGAAATTGAGATACCTTCTTTGCGCCTCATTGCAGAAGGGTTAGCGAGGCGAAACCACGGACTCATTGGATGAATTAGAGGCTTTGGATGAGAAGAGATTGTTGGCGCAACAGAAGTTAGAGTGCTACCAGGCACGTCTGTCTCGCGCATTTAACAAAAAAGTTAAGCCGCGGTCATTTCAAGTAGGAGAGTTGGAAATGGCGGTGCGAAGACCAATCATCATGACGCACAAAAGCAAGAGCAAGTTTGTATCCAACTGGGATGGTCCATATATTGTTCGTGAAGTTTACACAAACGGCGTGTACAAGATAGTGGACGATGAAGGAGTTTTGGTGGGGCCAATTAATGCCAAGTTCTTGAAGCCCTACTACCCATGAAGAAGCTATGTTTGTTAGCTCCTGAGCAAGAGCCTAAACTGTCCACCAAAAAAAAAATCTATCTTTCTTTTCATTGTTGTAGCTCCTGAATAAGAGCATAAACTGTTCACTAAAAATTTAAAAAAAAAAATCTTCTTTTTAGTTTAGTTTCTTTTCATCATTGTAATACTCCTGGCCCGCAAGAGTATAAACTGTGTGCGGCCAAAAGAAAAAAAAAATGTAATACTCCTGACCCGCAAGAGTATAAACCGTGTACGGCCAAAACAAAAAAAAATAATGTAATACTCCTGGCCCGCAAGAGTATAAACTGTGAACGGCTAAAAAAATAAATGAATAATTGTTTGTTTGTTGAGATACATTATGACTCAATTTGATTGTTATAGTTTTCGTGCAACTTGACGGGCGTAATGATTAAGCACAGTTAAATCGATATAGAGATGACAAGCCAAAAGAAAAGTAAAGGCAATCTTATTATTGAATGAATAACTTGCAAAAGTTGTTAATACAAAGTGCAGAAGAACTAAACAATCAACAATGTTGCTCAATCAGACATAGCCCACTCAGTCATCAAGCATCCAGTCATCGGGCTTGAGCAAAGAGCGTTGCTCCATCACGGTGCGCTCGTGTATTGCTAGCTCGTCGACTTCCTCTTGTGATAAGACAGGCACAACATCAAGTTCCGCAAGGATTCGTTCCCTCTCAGCAACCTGTACTTCGATATTAGTCACAAAGGCTGACTTGGCTTCAAGATCTTCACGAACTCGTTTTACCTTCTCACAAGCAAGACGAAATTGCTCTTCTAGGTCAGTGGCCCGGCTAGTGGCATCACTAAGCTCCTCCCTCACAGCATCAATCTCTCCCTTTGCTTTAAGGAGGTCGAACTGCGCCTCCTCAACTTGCGCGACGCAAGCAGATCTTTCCCTGTTAAAATCATCGGGATGACGCCAAGTGGAAACCGCTCGTTGTAAGGCTAAGAAGGCGGTTACATTGCTCACATAACCATCCACCTTCTTCTTTAAAAGACCAGGATCACCTTTGAGCACCTTAATAGCTTGATATACAACCAGAGCACCTTCATACACCTTAGGGACATCTTCGAGTGCTGCGTTTTTAAGATTGGTAAGGAATTGAGCTCCCATGGCTCTTATGCCGTCTATAAAGACATTTTGGGAATGAGGCTCTGGTCGAAGGGAAACAACAGATATGGTAGGTGTGGCAGCAAGAACTCGATCATCGGCCCCATTAGTCATGACCTTCCCCGCACCAGGAGCTATCTTCCTCGCCGCTAACACAAGAGAAGTTGGTCCCTCGACTGAGTGCTCACTACATGTAGAAGAGTCAGGCAAAGTCTCACCATTGTCCAAGGGTGGATCAGCTGCGGACGATGACGCTGCCCTCCTCACTGTCTCAATATCCTTGCCAGGACGAGAACTAGCATTCGAGGCAGGCAAACTGGGGGCAACATTAACAGCCTCAAGCAATTGTTCGTCCACTACAGCAGTAGGATGGTCAACTAAGTCAAAAGTGCCAATCTGTTAAAAAAAACAAAAAAAAAGGATTAGGCATGAAACTATGAAGATAAAAAAAAACAAAAAAAAAATTGTGAAAATAAGCATGATTACTTCGTCGAGATTTCCTGCGCTTGAACAACTTTGCACGTCGTTAAAAAAGTCTCTGTCAAGAGACGACCTCGAGGGTTGCACAGTGTTGACCTTGCGTTTCTTGTACCCTCGACGTTTAAAGTTATGCTCAGAGTCTGGATCACTATCATCATCGTTCGCTACGCTGTCGTCTTGGATGTCAGGGTCAGCATCCATGAGCTCACCGGTTCGCTCTACTTCAGGATCCATATGGGCGACATGCACCTTCTTTTTCTTGGGTTGGAGGCGATCGACGTTGGTCCTAAGGTCACGCACCGTCACCTTGTGCCACCAGTCGCTGTATTCCTTTGTGACAAAATCACGAAGGTGTAAAGAGCGACTGGGTAGAGTGATCGACGGGTGGGATCCTCTAGACATTAACGCAGTCCAATAACTCAGGGCATCAGTGAATGATACTGTGCGAGTGTGAGGATCGTGTTTAAGCACACCAGGAACTTCTTGATACAGCCCAAACTGTCTGGCAAAACAGTGGGGATTAAAGGCTCGATGTAAAATGATCGACCACGTCGGAGAGGCAAGAAGCCCGAACGGAGAGCGATTACATAACCAAACTTCTCTGGGTCCAAACCCCTGACATCCTCAAAAGTTTCATTCCTGTTTTTATTGAGCATTATGCAGCCTAGATCCGCAGACATGCCCTCATGAAGGAGCTCGCAGGCGTCTTCAATGTATTTTGCTCAACCATATCCCGAGTGTTCTACCATGGAAGGTCCGGGTGGGGACTGTTCAAACCCAAAATGTGTTTTGAAGTAACTGGCGATCCAACTCTGTAAGTAGTGGGTTGGGAAACAACACTTGGATTGTGAAGGTTTGGTCGCCTTGGAAATGTCGTTCAATCCTCGATACATGCGCGCTAGCACAGGAACGGCAAGGCTAAAGGTTTTTCCAACCGCCATCTTAGTCGCCACTTCAAATGTCCCTGGACGAATAAATTTGTGTTTGTCCTCGGGGAGCACGAAGACACACAACCAACAAGATATGAACGCTGATAGATAGGTGACCCTTCTCCTATGCTCCGGGATCTTGAGAGTGTCTAACACTTCTAATTCCTCTGGAGTCCATTCTAAAATCTCAGGCTGGATGTGACCAGTGGGGTTATGAATCTTGGCAGAGCGGGTGATACGTGTCATACTTGGAGCTCTTCGTTTTGGCACAGGGCCATAACGCTTGGGTTTCTTGCACCAAAAATTGATCCAACGTTCAAAGGTCACACCCTCATCTTTTTCGTTCTTCAATAGACTATATGCAGCAAACAGGTATTGGCAGGAGGATGGAATCAACCTCCCTTTATGCTTGTTTTTCCCAAATAAGGCGTATGGGCGGGGCACTGCTTCGTCGTAAATTGCTCCGAAGATAGGGAGACCGCCGAGTTTGTACAGATCCCATAATGAAATGGACATCTCCCCCAACATGGTGTGTAAAGTATTGGTCTCAGGGCACCAAGCTTCACAAAAGGCGCTAAAGATATTTGACTCGCGTTCATAAGTGTACAATGAAGCGTACACCGCGTCAAAAATTGAGCAGTGTTTCAACTGAGACTCGAAACAAGAAATTATGTGTTCGGTCCACTCCCAATACTTGGGTATGAAGGAAAATTCACCTAAGATTCTTAGACTGGTTCCCCATTGTGATTCACCGGAAAGGATCTTGCGTCCAAGTAGAGGGAATTTGGCGGTGATATCATATTGTTCATCATGGCCGGCGCTACGAAGAGCATAAGCTGTGGAACCATCAGGGGCCTCATTGGGAAGCTTGACTACCAGAGGTGATGTAAGACAAGGCACAGGAGCAATGAGAATTTTCTCCACCCTAGGACGAAGCAAGGAGGAACAGGCAGGAATGAGGGTGCCAAGCTCCGCCTTAGTCTCCTTCTTGTCAACGATTGAAAGATAGACGGTGTCTTTGTCCGGGATGTTCCTTGAAGTAAACCATGGTTCCTACAACATGACAAAATGTGGTCGGGTGAAAAGTCCTGAACATAATAATGACAAAAAAAAATATTTAAATGTCATGTTGAAATAGAGGGTGCGACATCTCAATCAAGACAATCTAGAGCGGAGCCTGTAATCCTTGTCTTTGGCAGTGTCGGGGTCTAAAAAAATTTTTTCCCGACTCCTCACCTCAACAAGGACAAGCTCTTCTACGCAAAAGCGGAGCTCATAATCCTTGTCTTTGGCAGTGTCGGGGTCTAAAAAAAATTTTCCCGACTCCTTACCTCAACAAGGACAAGCTCTTCTATGCAAAAGCGGAGCTCATAATCCTTGTCTTTGGCAGTACCGGGGTCTTAAAAAAAAATTTCCCGACTCCTTACCTCAACAAGGACAAGCTCCTCTACGCAAAAGCGGAGCTCGTAACCCTTGTCTTTGGCAGTGCCGAGGTCTTAAAAAAAATTTTCCCGACTCCTTACCTCAACAAGGACAAGCTCCTCTACGCAAAAGCAGAGCTCGTAACCCTTGTCTTTGGCAGTGCCGGGGTCTTAAAAAAAAAATTTTTCCCGTCTCCTTACCTCAACAAGGACAAGCTCCTCTACGCAAAAGCGGAGCTCATAACCCTTGTCTTTGGCAATGCCGGGGTCTTAAAAAAAATTTTCCCAACTCCTTACCTCAACAAGGACAAGCTCCTCTACGCAAAAGCGGAGCTCGTAACCCTTGTCTTTGGCAGTGCCGGGGTCTTTAAAAAAAAAAAACTTTCCGACTCAACACCTTCAACAAGGATAAACTCCTCGCGCAAAAGCGGAGCCTGTTATCCTTGTTTTCGACAATACTCGGTCTTCGACACCTACAAAATAATTAAGACAAAACCCACAAAGAAAAACGGGAGTCGCTCATTCAAAAGGTTTCGAAGATAAAATGCAAGATGAATTACCGAACAAGATTGTTAGCGCTAATAATTTGGGACAAAGCCTTGTTGTTCGTCAAGATCAAATATTATCCAACTACACTGTTCAAAAAACGATCGCCGTCAAATTGCCAACAAGACTCCCAAATCAAAATAAAGGGGCATGATTAATTACTACGAGTAGTAAGCAGCCTAATCAACATCCATAATGTGACAGACTCACATACAAGTGCGGAGGCAAATCAAGCATATAAAAATACTCGGACAAATGTCAAGAAATAAGGGTATGAACCTACATGTTTGTTGGTTAAAAGAAATGAATATAAAGGAAATAAATCAAAGCTAATGGAATGACAAGGAGACAGAAGAGCACGTGCAGCATGATAAGGCTAAAATTGATGATTTTTTTATGCATCAATTGCTTATGATTAAAATAAAATAAAAAAAAGAAGGAAGAGGGTGGAAGCAAGTCCACATGAAGAAGGTAAACACAAGGTTTGGCTAGGTGTCATTATTGTCACTACAATTGTTTATTAAAGGATAAAAAAAAAGGGTAAAGCAATACCTGAAAGGGTGCAATTACTGAGGCTTGATTTTTGAAGAGTGACAAATTATCACCGATCACTGTCAACAGCAGATTTACAAACCTCCACAAGTTGGGAAAATCCAATAGCAACCACGACAGTTGTCAACGGTGAAGCAATGAAATTGACGCAATGGCCAACTCGTGCATATATATCCCCAAAATAACTCAACTTGCAAGGGGAGGATTTTGCAAAAAGGAACAGAGAAATTGCAGAAAGGAAAGATTACTGATCCTGTGATAATGTGCATATAAATTGAAAGAGAGTTTTGGAATAATTTCCAAATTGCTAAAAAATCATATCATCTTGATAGTTGTTACTAAAATATTTTTTGTCAATGGGGTTTCCAAATGGTGAGGAGGCTATCCATTGGCAGATGTGTCCTGGGAATAATTTCCATTCATTGAGGAAAATTATTATTCAAAGATTATGTCATTCATAAAAGTGTTCAAGGGTGATGACCTTGTTCCTACGTCAATTGATGAATACTACGAGTCCACTAATAGTGCTTGACTTTGTAATATGTGTGAGCCTGGCAGGATGCTTCAATATTAAACTAGATTTCAATTCCTCTTGTAAACCTGTGTTGATACGGGAGTTTCCAACTTCTTGTCCATGGTCAAAGCTTTGGAAATTCAACATGGTGCTGCTTTTACAAATAGGGAGACGAGCAGCAAACTTGGCGTGTAGTGAGACCTTTCGACACATTCGGAAATTCTACATGTCAACAAGTATACCAAGACAAGTACAAGGAAGCGTGTGTCAAAAACAGCGACATGTCCAAAAAAAAGTACAAAAAAAAAAATGACGAGCAGACGGATCGAGTCAGTAATCTGTCAAGACTAGAAAAAAAAATGTGTCGAGACGTCGGTCGTGCCTAAACACTTGACCGTGTACACGACCTAGTCTCGAGGGGGCAATTTGTAGACACTAAAAAAATCAATATAGTGTCAAAAAGTTAAAATAAATTATGTTGATTATTTTGGGTCGGTCCGATTAATTAATTAAATTTATTGGACCCAAGTGACTAGCTGTAGACCCCGAAAAATTGATAACCTTTTTCGCGGCGCTACTTAAAGAATGATTGATTGGGAGCCGATTAGGATTGCTTAACCTTAAATAAGGTTTAACTTTTAAGAATATTTTTGCCGACAGGTCAAATCGATTTATGCGCCGTGATCCCGAGATTCACCTTTTAAGAAAGAAGAAGGAAAGAGACAAAAAGAGAAGGGGAAAACACAAGGAAACCCGTCTGGGTTCATTGCTTGAACCGAGCCGGGTTTCGTTGTTGCAGACCCCACAAGAAAAGAAAACAAAGGAAAGATTAAAAAGAAGGTGATAAACCCGTCTGGGTTCATGAATTGAACCGAGCCGGGCTAACTCAGGTGCTATCCGCGAATTGGACCGAAGGAATAGCGAAGCAAAAAGAAAGTGAAAAGAAGACGAGAAACCGCTTTGGGTTCATGGATTGAACCAAACCGGGTTACCTTTTGCGTTATTCACAAGTTAGGTCAAAGAAACCGTAAAAAAGGGAAAATACCGAAGTATGAATATAGAGTCGCCAGTTGAATTTTTAGGAGAAAAACAACAAACCATTTTGACACGGACTCCGGTCTACGAATCCAAAGATGGATTCGGGGGTAAGGTTACGAATGTGACAATTAGAATTGTCAAATCCGCCTATTCAACCGAATAGACTCTACTAGAATTAAATCAAAGCGGAAAAAGTTAAAGGGGGAATTAAGTATAAATCTCACAAGTTTAACATTAAAATCATGCAAAATAATGAATTGAAAATACAAATAATTCGGGAATTCGATAGGTTACACTACATGGTTTACATCAATGATAACTATTCTAACCTTTAGTGAAGCAGCATGCAAAGGGAGAGAAGAGGTAGAGAGAATTATGCTAGTGTCAATACTCTAGCATAATGTTGTGTGTCCAAAGTGAGAGGGATTAGGGTTTAATTTATAGTGGAATGAGGAGATTAGGGGTACATTTAGGGTTGTAGTTTATAGCCGCGGAACAATAAACCCAGACGGGTTTGGGCTGGAGGCGGAATGAAAACTGGACAAACCCAGACGGTAGGCGGAAGGAACGTGGGCCCAACCCAGACGGGTTTGGGCTGGTTCTGTTGGCCATTTTTGCTCTCTTCCGGATTAGAAAGGAAATGGGTTTGCATGCCACTAAATTACTCGGCTAGCTTATTTTTTACAAATAACTAAAACTAATACCGGTACAAAATCCGGTGTCTGAGATAGCCCCACTTTGATCGAGTTTGAGTAAAGCGATGATCAAAGTAGTCTTGATGATCTTGGATATGAATCGAGCTCGCTCGGCCGTTGACGCTTGGAAGCTTGGTCTGCGTCGATGTTGGTTGGCTGCTTAGTTTCTTCCGTAAAGTGGCCGAATTGATCCGCCTCATTTCGCGTGAGGTAGATCAAGGTCATGCACTTCATTTCCGTGGAGTGCAAGACTGTATGCGCTGGGTTGACCGCTTAGTTTCTTCCGTAAAGCGGTCGAGTCGATCCGCTTCATTTCGCCGTGAGGCGGATCTAGGAGGCATGCTTCATTTCGCGTGACGCATGCGGGATGATGAGGTGATCCACTTCATTTCGTGAGGTGGATCGGTGGCGTGCTTCATTTCGCGTGAAGCATGCCAGGATGATGAGGTAATCCACTTCATTTCGCCGTGAGGTGGATCGAGGTGACGTGCTTCATTTCGCCGTGAAGCATGCCGTGATGATGAGGTGATCCACTTCATTTCGCCGTGAGGTGGATCGAGGTGACGTGCTTCATTTCGCCGTGAAGCATGCCAGGATGATGAGGTAATCCACTTCATTTCTCCGTGAGGTGGATTGAGGTGACGTGCTTCATTTCGCCGTGAAGCATGCCGTGATGATGAGGTGATCCACTTCATTTCGCCGTGAGGTAGATCAAGGTGACGTGCTTCATTTCGCCGTGAAGCATGCCGTGATGATGAGGTGATCCACTTCATTTCGCCGTGAGGTAGATCAAGGTCACGCACTTCATTTCGCCGTGAAGTGCGGGACCTGTGTCTCTGTGCTGAAAAGGGTGTCATCGCATTGTGAGGGCCCAATGACGGCCGCTGAAGATGAGTTCGTCTTTTTGTAATCGCCTGACGACCAACGTATTTTGTGCATTGTTCTGCAAAAAGAGAAGGAGGGCATCAGTTTTTCTAAAAATCAGAGCGAGTCAGAGAATTTACCTGTAAGTCGTGCCTTAGCTCTCGGAAACGGGCCTGCAAAATCAGACCGACGTATTTTGAGTTTGCCATTGCTTCGTGGGAAATGGCCTGAAAAACCCGCCTGGGTTATGCTCGAATTGCATTGGGCCTGAATTGCAGAGACGAGTTTGGGCTCATTTCAGGCTGCGATGGCCCATAAAACCCGTCTGGGTTTTTGCATGTTTTTTTTTTTTTTGTGTGAGCAGATGAAATGGAAGAAGGCCCAAACCTGCAGGTTGAAATTTGGTCTGCAGTCATTCTTGAGTGAGGAGGCGGACCAAACCCGTGCAGGTTGGACCGAGTGTTGGGCTCTGTTCTTTTGTTTGTGAGTCGAGTGAGCCGCTAGACAGACCCAAACCCGTCTGGGTTGGGCCGAGAGGACTGAAGGTGACGAGGCCCAAACCGGGTTGGTGAGAAAGCGAGGCCGATATGAAATGAGTCTTTAAACGGACCTTGGCGGGCGTTCTAGTTTTTAGTGATTCGACCCCTGCTTGGGCTCGTAGCTGACTTAGTGGCGATTTGATTTAACTCTTGCTAACCGGGAATCACTTGATAGTCGTAGTGACTTGCTTCCTTTTTTTATTCAAATAGCCCCGGCTTAGTGGAAACTCGATTGAATTTTTCTAAGCCGTGGTCACTCGAACATTCTTGGCTTAATGCGGTGATGCAGAAGTGTTACACCTATCCGGCTCGGGTAGCGTCTGAGGTGGTAGACTCCTCTTACTACCAGTGGGACACTTACTTTGGCCCTGGAAGCGGAGCCCATGGGGCTAATAGCGCCAGTGGTGGTGGCGATACGGAGGTCTGGCATGATGAAGACTGAGAATGATGCACATGCAGGGTCTTTATGTAATGCACTTATGTAATGCTATGTATGACTCTTTATTATGCACTTAGGACAATGCAATGCAATGATGTAATAATGTTACTCATGTACACTTAATGCATGACGTACGTTTTTTTTATTTATGCACTAGTGCGAACCACTGATGTGATGCTTATGCAATGATGGTGCTGCGTAATGCACTTTTTATTTTCGTGTACCCTTATGCATAATGTAACAACAATGTGCAATGCGATATGCAATCTACATGGTGGGATTACTCCCACTTCCCCAAACGAAAAAAAGACCGAAAATTAAATGCTACAAGTAAGTTCGAGCTACAGTTTCGGGGCCGGCGAAGACATATAACTATCTTGTGGACCCGCATTACGCCCCAAAATAGAGTTGAAGTGGCTCCGTGAGATAGCCCAATAAGCTGGCCCAAACCCGTCTGGGTTTCAGGCCCAAAATGATTCCCACTTCTAGGAGCTGGGCCTTTAGAACTCCACATAGGCTGGCCCAGGCCCGTCTGCGTTTCGCGCCGAGAAACCCTAACTTGGTGTGCAGTTTAAGGAAAGCTGATCTTGGCGTACAGGGCAAGTAAACCCGTCTGGGTTATGCCTTCTCTAAATCACAAGCACAAGCCAAACACCATCAAACCCGTTTGAGTTTCATTATCCCCATTATTTCCTTGCCCCGACGTGAATCAAATCGTCCTTTCGTCCCGATGGCGTTCGAGAAAAAGCACTCTGTCCAAAAAAGAGAGTGTTTTTGGGAGGTATAATTTGACTTCTCTCTAAGTTTGAGGCAAGTGAAAATAGATTGGGATTTTCTACGTCTTCAAACATTCTGGGATAAGGAATTTTCGATAGGAAGAACAAAATCAGAACAAAATCAATTCAACAAGCAAGCACAAAGATTAATCTGGACAAAATCAAAACTCAGTTCGAAAGAGATAGGAAGAAATTTTCGAATCCCAAAGGAGAGAACAAGTACTTCAGAGGCATAAATCCGCCAACAGTATTAAGAATAATGCAAATGTGCGCGGTTAGTTATGGATGTAGGTCAGTCAAAAAGAACAACCTCACATAGGAAAGAACAAACACTCAAACACTCAATTTTGAATAGGTATGTGTGTTTTCTCATACTCAAACCAATAGAAACAAACTACCATAAGCTTGGTAAGAACCTCACTCTCCACTACTGGTATGCAATGCACAAGTGACAATCAAAAAGACTTTTTCGGGTTGCAACGGGGCTTAGGTTAGGGTAAGGAGCGGTAAAATTTGGGAATGAGGAGTTAAGAGCCATGCTTGGATTGATTTTCAACGAATAAAACACTCTGAACTCTCCTTCTTGCTTAATGTATGCAAGACATTTCACCTTTCACCCTGAAACATCTCAACTGAATACAACCAGGTCAAAGTTTTCTGAACTTTAAATTTAATCTCCCTAATCACCCTTTTATTTTTGAAACTCTTTTCCTTTTTTTTACTTTTTTTTTACTTCTTTTTTTATTTTTTGTGGGTGATCGGGGAGAAGAATATCTATGGAATCTTCGACTTTGATATAATATATGAACAACATAACCAAATACCAATCGCTCAAGATATGGGACTTTGATTCTCCCAAACTTCCAAAAAGACAAACTCTCATCCAACCAAGCAAGGCAAAGGGATCTTTGGATATCAGAGGCCAAGGCTCGTATTGTCAGGGTTCAATCATGAAAAAAGGATAAACAAAGGCTA
Source organism: Portulaca oleracea (assembly GCA_029582165.1). NCBI lineage: Eukaryota > Viridiplantae > Streptophyta > Magnoliopsida > Caryophyllales > Portulacaceae > Portulaca > Portulaca oleracea. The sequence goes on along the minus strand of CM055883.1, from coordinate 21,645,186 downwards.
GGCGGGGCAAAAAGAACGGTAAATATAATGTAAGGAAGGCTATTTAGCTATGTAGCTTATCAAAATAAAATCGGATGCCTTAATCACTTTGTCACAGCGTGCAATGCAAATGTGTAGTCTCAAGCAAGATGCAAAACAAGTTCTAGAGATGCAACTAATGGGTGAGTCACTCAAGGGATCATGGAATTGATAAAAGTGATCAATTCAAAATTTAGGCAATGTGGACTCACGGGATGGGGCTCAATCAACTAAACTTAGCCCAAAGATTTGCGGCACGTACATTTATACTTTCTAAGATAGTCAAAGCAGTCAAATACAACTTTCATAACTTGTCTCAAAATCAGAAGGTTTGAAGGAAAAGGTTTCAAAAAACTTTTGAGATCTCGTCCAGATTTTTCTAAGTGAAGCAAGTTAAACTGAAAGTAAGAAAGGTTCTGACCTCCGTTGGATGGAATTAGTCTCAACAGTTTTACGAGGGGCTAGGCACGCTAGTGGCCCTCCTGTTGGAGCTAGATCCAGAATGTTATGTGCTCTTCTCGTTGTAAGCAGCTTCAATTTGCACACACAAATCCTTCAAAGTCTCAAAGTCTTTGATAGATTTAAAGCCAAAATGTCGGGTGATGCGAGGGTGGATGCTTTGCTTGAAAGTGCTCAATTGCATCCTAAAGGGGACTGCTTCGTCGATCTTTAACAGCATTGAGTGCCATCGTTCATAATAAGAGAGGAATGACTCATCATCTCCTTGCTTCATGGAAGTGAGATCATCTCTGATGACCTCCTTTTGTTGGAGACGACTAAAATGGCTGATGAAGGCCTTGAACAACTCGTCTGCGTCAGTTTTGATGTGAGGGGGTAGATTTTGGTACCACACCTTGGCCTTACCTTCTAGAGTGGAAGGGAAGACTGTGGTGTAAAGACTTTCATCTACTTTGTGAAGAGGGGCCAGCCTCAGGAACTCCTCTAGATGATGAGATGGGTTCTCAGATGGCTTGAACCTGATGCCCGGTACTTCAACTTTGTCCCTTACCCTTGATACATGGTGTTTGGGGATGGCCAAATCCATGCAAGCGTCTGTAAAGGTTGGATCAACTTTCATCATCCTTCTGGTGAGCATGTCAACCTTCTCTTCAAGCTTCTTGACATAGGGGTCCTCCGAGGTTTTGGAGTTATTCTTTACGGATTTAGACTTAGCCTCACGGATGAATTGGGTTTGGGCCCCATTTTTGGATTTAGGGTTACCCTTCTCTTGATGCCCGACTTCTTGTTGACCGCTTAATGGCTTCAAAGACGCCATTATGGTGCTGATTTTATGAACTTCTTTTCTAGCTTCTCATTGGTTACATCCTCACAGTCCGCCATGGAAAAGGCAATTGCTTCCTGCAGCTCGTCTGACCCATCGAGTTGCTTGTCACCAGAACTCTCCCCGAAAAGGTTGTTGGCTAGGGATCCTAACATGGTGGATTCACTGGATCGGGCAGACGGTCTGTAGTTGGGATTGTGAATGAGCCTGCCGGTTCGTGGGTCACGGATGCGGGCTCGGAGATGGTCTGCTATCTTGCCTGCATGGAAACTGGTTTAGTGCTCGAAAGAACCTTTATGCCACCCGCCCAATGCATGCATGACTTAATGGACCTATATGAACCTAGGACATGGACATGACGCCTACATGCTGACAAAAGGGTGACTCACCCACTTTTATGGGAGTGCATGTCCTAACTCTATATGGACCTAGCATGATGTATTTCAGGAGTGATACTCATTGGGTCATTACTTGGATCGAGCCACGATGGATCATGTTTGAATTTTTATCGAGCTCAAGATCAAGGTACAAGATACAATGGGAATCTGACTCAAGGAGCGTCATAAAGGGCCGAATAGGATCAATAGTAAGTGGATCGGTGATCGCGATGTCGAGCAGTTTGGCCCGATGTGGAAGGAGAAAAAGCAGGCCCAAACCGTGCAGGTTTGAGCGTAATTCCTCCCTTTCAAATGGGCATAGACAGATTTCGCGGCGAGTCCAACTAGGCGGTGCACATCAAACGTCTGGGTTTGGGCCACCAAACCGTCAGGTTTGGGCCAGTCCATCTCTCATTTGATCCTACGCGGGCTAGAATGACGTCCCACTCATGTTTGGGCTAGACATTTGGACTCATCTTTTACAGGATTAATTTACATGACATACAGATGCGGGATGAGCCTAACCATGGCTTTAGATTCAGGGTTTTTCTAGGTTTAGGGAGATGAATAGGGTACCACATGTTCTTGCCCCGGTGCATTTTCCCTATATGGAGTTCATAGGAAAAATGTGTGGGGTGTTGCTCTTTGGGTTTCAAGGAAACCTTTAGAGTGTAACACGGGTGAGAGGAGAGATCAAATGCTTGGCGATGTAAGTGCATCCCACAAGTAGTGACCTCACGCTCTCGGGACTGATTCCTAGTTTTACAACCTAAACCAACGCTTTTGTGCTCCCCAGCCATAAAGGCCCAAGAGTAGCCTGGTATGCAATATGCCTAAAAATGATAAAAATGTGAAATAAATTAATTCCTCCTTTTTTTTTTACAAAATTCACTAAAATTTAATTCTTTCAAGTTTTACCCTCTTTTTAAGTTTAAGTCCCCAGTGGAGTCGCCAATCTGTAGACCCCGAAAAATTGATAACCTTTTTCGCGGCGCTACTTAAAGAATGATTGATTGGGAGCCGACTAGGATTGCTTAACCTTAAATAAGGTTTAACTTTTAAGAATATTTTTGCCGACAGGTCAAATCGATTTATGCGCCGTGATCCCGAGATTCACCTTTTAAGAAAGAAGAAGGAAAGAGACAAAAAGAGAAGGGGAAAACACAAGGAAACCCGTCTGGGTTCATTGCTTGAACCGAGCCGGGTTTTGTTGTTGCAGACCCCACAAGAAAAGAAAACAAAGGAAAGATTAAAAAGAAGGTGATAAACCCGTCTGGGTTCATGAATTGAACCGAGCCGGGCTAACTCAGGTGCTATCCGCGAATTGGACCGAAGGAATAGCGAAGCAAAAATAAAGTGAAAAGAAGACAGTAAACCCGCCTGGGTTCATGGATTGAACCAAACCGGGTTACCTTTTGCGTTATTCACAAGTTAGGTCAAAGAAACCGTAAAAAAGGGAAAATACCGAAGTATGAATATAGAGTCGCCAGTTGAATTTTTAGGAGAAAACAACAAACCATTTTGACACGGACTCCGGTCTACGAATCCAAAGATGGATTCGGGGGTAAGGTTACGAATGTGACAATTAGAATTGTCAAATCCGCCTATTCAACCGAATAGACTCTACTAGAATTAAATCAAAGCGGAAAAAGTTAAAGGGGGAATTAAGTATAAATCTCACAAGTTTAACATTAAAATCATGCAAAATAATGAATTTAAAATACAAATAATTCGGGAATTCGATAGGTTACACTACATGGTTTACATCAATGATAACTATTCTAACCTTTAGTGAAGCAGCATGCAAAGGGAGAGAAGAGGTAGAGAGAATTATGCTAGTGTCAATACTCTAGCATAATGTTGTGTGTCCAAAGTGAGAGGGATTAGGGTTTAATTTATAGTGGAATGAGGAGATTAGGGGTACGTTTAGGGTTGTAGTTTATAGCCGCGGAACAATAAACCCAGACGGGTTTGGGCTGGAGGCGGAATGAAAACTGGACAAACCCAGACGGGTTTGGCTGGAGGCGGAAGGAACGTGGGCCCAACCCAGACGGGTTTGGGCTGGTTCTGTTGGCCATTTTTGCTCTCTTTCGGATTAGAAAGGAAATGGGTTTGCATGCCACTAAATTACTCGGCTAGCTTATTTTTTACAAATAACTAAAACTAATACCGGTACAAAATCCGGTGTCTACACTAGCACGTCAACAGCCCCAAATCAAAATCCTAAAAATAGACTCTCAAGTCAGCTGTCAAATTTACCAACTTAAATGGACTACCAAGTCAAATTTAACTGCAGGCCCGATCAACGGCCCAAGAAGATTAACAAGTCCAAGGCCCAACTACAAGGGTCTATTCTCTATAAATATGGAGATACTCCTTCATTAAGGGGGCCGAAAAATTAACCATTAAAACACCCTCTCTCTAGACTGCAACAACAAACACATAAAAGTGTCGTTGCTCTAGAGATTCAAGATAGAAGGCGCGGTGAAGATTGAAGTTGTTCCAGTCTACCATCAAGCCATAAATTCGGAGATCGAATCAGAGGATTTTATTTTTGTTGCGTTGTAACAAAATATAGAGATTGTACCCATTCTTTGAATATAAATACAAAAATTATATTTGTCCATTATTTTCTTGTCTTTAATTTATTTTAGACTCGAAAATTTGTGGTTACAGTGACAGGGGTGTCATGACCGCGACTCATGGACAAGGCAAAATCTCAGATGGGGTGGTAGCGGGTGTGACAAGGGTGTCACACTCATGACCACCTTCCGGAGAAATAGAGGGGATTGTGGAGACACAGCAGAGCCAAAATGAGATGCATGCCTTTTCAATGTTCCGGTTTGTAATTTTCAAACCACCGGGGAACCGGAACCGCATTGTTAATATATATATATATATATATATATATATATATTGTTTTGATTTTGTTTTTACTTAGCTCGGTCAATCTATTGTGAAGGGTAAAAAGGGGTAACGAAACTTTGTGTTGATTGTCCTCTAAATGTAAGTTTTCTTCTTCCGCATGTAAAAAAGGAATAAATAAATCAATTAAATTCCGGGTAAAGTGGAACACTCTAACTCTCCTATATGCAAATGAAGTGGATTCACTCACTCAGACCAAAAGAAGTGACCTACCATAGGCTTGGTAAACATCTCGCTCTCCACTGCTAGTATTCAATGCACAAGTGACAATCAAGAGGTCTTTTAGGGTTGTAATGCGGCTTAGGTTAAGGGGGGAAGGGAGTGGTAATATTTTGGGTAAAGAGGAGCTAAATAGTCATGCTTGGAGTTAGTCTCACCAGTTATTACTCTCAACTCACACACTTGCCCAAGGAGGGCAAGACACTCACTCACTCCCTCATCTCAGTTAGATATCACACATCAAACCCCATAATTAGGCCAGAAGCTTCCATGAAGTACAATAGTTTCTCCCTAATCACCTGTTTTCTTCCATACATTTTTATTTTTCCTTTTCTTTTTTTCTTTTTTCGATAGGTGTAGGAGATCTATAGTAGGTGATCAAGGAGAATAAAAACATATAATCGTAGCTTCGACCTTGGTACATCTCATAATGCAGCATGCTTGGGAATCGCAAACTAGGTATTTACATATATAATTCATGGAATCAAATTCCCCTAGCGTGCATGCATAAGAACAACACAACCAAAATGGGTAACTTAGAATAATTGGAGAATATAAGTATCCTAATTCAAACAAGATCAAAACCATACTCAAACATCTCAACTCCATCCATAGCAATACCAAACCAACTTCTACTCTCAAAATGACAAACTCTTATAACATCCAAGCAAGTCAAGAGGGTAGGAGATTAACATAGGCCATTGTTTGTATTGTGAGGGTTCAATCACAAAAAAGGGTAATAAAAGGCTAGGTGGGGCTAAAGAAGGGTAGTAATATGATAATATCATTAGCATGGCTATTTGGCTATGTAGTTCAATCCATGCAGAAACGAGTGCCTCAATCACTTTGTCACAATATGCAATGCAAAAATGCGGTCTCAAACAAGATGCAAAACAAGTTCTGGAGGTGCAACTAATGGTGGAGTCACTCATGAAATCAAAGGATTGATAAAAATTATCAATCCGTACTTTTTTTGCTATGTGAACTCACAGGATAAGGCTCAATCAACCAAATCTAGCACAAATATTTGCAGCACGCATATTTACATCACTAAGTATATCAAAGTGGCCAAACAACACTATTTGAAGCTTAACTCAAAATTAGAATATGTTACAAAATCAGTTCAAAAACCTATTCCTTCTCAACCAAACTATTCAAGGTTATGCAAGATAAGTTGAAAGTCTAATTAGTTTATAATTCGTCATAGGAGGGGATATGATTCACTAATCTTATCCTAAACCTCGTACCTGTTTGGCCTAATTTTTAAAACACTGTTTTTGCATCTTAGAAAGAGTTTTTTACAAAAGCTATTTTTGGAGAAATGTAGAAGTGTTTGGCCTAGCATTTGACATAAATGATTTTACCAAATTAGAGTGTTTGACCTAGCTTATAATATAAGTATTTATACTAAACTTAATTGGTTTAGCCCAACTTTTCAAAATTATATGTGTTTTTAACTGTAAAATTAGCATGTGATTATTACATTTTTCTCTAAAACTGAATATCCTATTATAATTATAAGCGTATGTAGTATTACTTAACTACAAAATTCTTTAAATTAAATATTTATACATTAATATTTTACTAAATGTCATCTTTGTAGGAATTATGAGAATATTTTCAACACAATATTAAAATGTCCAATATAATATTAAAGGTTCTAACATAATATTAAAATATTTAAATACCATCTTTATAGAAAGCAGAATATCTATTTGAAAATATGGAAACTTATCAACAAAAAATCTTACAGATTGAGCAGTCATTAGTTTCTAGGAATCAGAAGTAACATTTTATTGCTTCTGTTTTTGGAGCTGTTTTTGGGCAAAATTGTTTTTGAAAAACATTTATTAGCTTCTGAAAAAATAATTATTTGGCCTAGTTTGTGTTTTTTAACCCCAAAAACACTCTTAAAAGTTAGGCCAAACAAGCACTATAATTCGTCATCGGAGGGGATATGATTCAATAATCTTATCCTAATCCTAATTTTCTTTTGTGGTTTTTCTTAATTTTTCTATTTATTTTTTTGGTCTTTTTGTAATTTTTTGTTTTTTTATTTTTTGTTGTTTTTCTATTTTTGGTGGATGCAAAATAAAGAAGAAAGGCTAAAAACAGAGGAAAAATAAGGGGAAAAAAGAAAATTTAGCATGATCTAACTAATGCAATCTAGGTAGATGAAGTTTTTACAGGCTACCTAATCTAAGAACAAGAATGAAAGACTCAAAACAAAATAAAACTCAAAACAAAGCAAAACACACCAAAACATGGAAAATAAAGACTCAAGAAACACAAAAGGAAAATGAAATCAAAGTAAACACACAAAAGGAAAACTGAAGAAAAAACATAAAGAAATATGAACTAAACTAAGGAAGAAAATATAAAATTGAAAAATTGAACGAAAATAGAACAAAAATAAGGAAATAAAAGAAAATAAAACATCAAATATATACAAAATATATGCAAATCTCCCATGCTTAAATCTAGCATTGTCCTTAATGCGAAGGAAGAATGTAAGAGGGGAAGTTAGGGCGGGGGTAATCACTCGTCGCTAGAGCTGGGCAACGGGCTGGGTTGGGCCGTGTCAGGGGCGACCCTTCACTCTTACGGGCTAGGGTCGGGTTAACACTTTTGAGACAAAGGGTTGGGTCGGGTCATGGGCCAGCTGACCCTGACCCGCTCATGACCCGCCCATGTACTATGTTGCTCATTTCATCATTTGCAATTTCGTCGAACACCTTGTTCATCTGCGCCAAAATCTTGCTCAATTTCTTCACTACCTAAATTCAACAAAATATCAAAACTCATCTAGAAATCGGATCGGAAAAAGAATTGCAGTTTAAAACGGAATAAGAATCAATAATCGAAAAAAAAAGAAAGGCGAAATTAGCATCGATTTCTGAGTTTTCGGAATCAAGAATTGTGTGTATAAGAATCGATAATCGAAGAAAAAAGGGCGGAAAGAAACCTGTTGAGAGGCGCCAAGAGCTGTGCCTTCCTTCTAACCATGCTTCTTCAAGAGCTGAAATTCGATGTTGGAGAAATCAATACAATTTCCAGAACATGAAGCTGAATCGCCATTGTCATTCTCGAAATCTCTCATCTCGGAAAGTTGAAGGTTTAAGGTCGAAGGTCGGTGTGAGTGACGGTGATCGGTGAAAGTGACGGTGGTGGCCCGAAATCGCCATTGTTGCGAGGTTTAAGGTCGAAGCTCGAAGGTTTAAGCTTAATCGCCATTGTTGCGAGGTTGATGGTGGCCCGAAATCATTGGTCGGTGAAACTGGGATCTTCCATCTTTATGGGATCTTCCATTGCCAGCCATTGCCGAAGCATATTTTCAGAGAAATCAAGTGGGGGAGGCGCTAGTGAACCCTAATTGTGAGTGAGGTGTGATTATGAGTGAGGTCAGAGGGTCATTTACTCTGACCCGAAATTGACCCGCGAGTGGCCCATATCTGGCCCGAACAATACTGACCCTAACACAACCCGACCCTTATAGATTTTTTTATGGGCTTTGACCCTATGTTTAAAGTCTTGACCCTTGTGGCCCATAGGGGCCCGGGCCCAATGCCCAGGCCTACTCGTCGCAGTCTGGTGGTGGTGATGGTGCAGTTGGTTCATGTGGGAGGGGATGAGGGGAACAAGGCTTGGACTAACTCGGTCAGATGAGCGTAAGACTCTTCTTGAAGGGAGAGGGAGAGTCGGCCGTCATCTCGAATTTCAGCCACAGACGAGTGAAACTCGTTACAGCGCGGCTCAAAACCACTAACCACAAGCTTAAGGTCTCGGAAACACTCATTAAGCGAGTTGAAACTCGCTAGAGCGTTAAAGGGGACGTGGGGGATGGGTTGTTCTTGGGGTTTGGGCTCGAAAGGGGCTTGGGGCATCGGGGCATTGGGGATGAGGGGGAGTCAGAGGATATTGGCCGGGTTGCGGACAGATAGGTGATCATGGGGTAAAGTGCAATGGATGTTATTCGGGTAAATCCACAAACACTAGTCCGAACAATCAAAAGCACACAACCCATAGGCTCGAAATTGGTTCCCATCAAGCCAGATACTACTTCAGTCTCTGTCTATGAACTCGGGTTGGGTTGATATCCAAAATGGCGGGCTAGGTGGGTGATATAACCCCCAATCGCGATCCTCGCAATAGAGTTAGGGATACACGATATGTGTGAGGCAAAAAGGGCGGCATGGTCAGTTGTGTTGTCGCCATATAGTATGACACACAACATGAACATGTTGGCCTTAGTGGCCTTGTTGGCCCTACACGTCCTCCGTATGATCCCACAGGATGATGTATTACTGGATCAAGAAAAGTTCTTGATTCCAATAATACACGAAACACGTGTAACCAAACAACAGAGGGGGGGGTGGTTCACGAGATTAGGGAGAAAGAAAGGGAAGGTTCTTGTGATTAGGGTTCTTTTGTGGAGGTTGTTTTGCCATGAGGGCTTTTGTGGTTTCAAGATTCAAGAAGGGTTGAATCTTGAATGGGAAGAGAGAGATGAAGGATTCTTGGATGTGAATTGGAGGGGGATGACGTGAGGTAAGGGAGGTGAGAGAGGGAGAGGGTGACATTAGGATGGGAGGTGAGAGAGGGAGAGGGTGGAGTTTGATGTGGGAGAGAGTGAGAGTTTGTTAGGTTGTTGGATGAGAGAGAGGGTTTGTGGATGGTTGTTATGGAGAGAGAAAAGAAAGGAGGTGAGTTTATTTGAGGAGATGGGTGACGAGTTGTGAGGGGTTTTGAGGAGGTGGAGGTGGCGTTGGGATGAGGAGGTAGGATATAGGGTTGAATGTGACTTAACTGTATTGACAGAAAGCTCACAAGGTAATTACCTTAACTATATTGATAGAAAGGTAAGAACGGATAGAAATAGGTTTCTAACTTGAATCCACAAGATAGACAACCTAGGGCTAACTTGACCTAGATCGCAACCTAGGGTCAAGCTCTTCCTAACCACTTGGGTGTCAGACCAAGATACAATAGAAGATAGGGGTGAGGGTTTATCCAAACACTCGAGGGGGTAAGCTCAAAGCTTAATTCATATTTCTCAACTGATGTATCAATTGAATACAAACCTAGGCTATTTATACTAGGAGAGTCCTTAAGGGACTTGTACTCCTACTTGGCGTGGAAGCCAAGCTAAACTAGGCCTAGGAGTCTCTCTCTTGGCGTGCAAGCCAAGGAGAACTCGTCTAACTACTCCTACTCCTCCTTGGATTAGGAATCATTATCCTAGGGGGAGTTGGTTGTAACAAACCTTATCCTAATTGGTTTTGGTTTTCCTAATCCAAATTGGATTAGTTACAAAATTAGTCAATTCCTATCTAGGAAATAAAACACACCTAATCTAGCCTAATTAAAAGAAACACACCAGAAATAATTAAGCTATAACTAATTAAATTACATCGAAAAATCAAGATCATAAAATTGGACTTGTAATCTTGACTTGGACGTGTACCCTTGCTCCTCTTGGGCTTGGCGTGTGTCTTGGCCCATCTTCTAGGATGTTTGGACATCCTCTTGAAATATGAAACACACCATATGAATGGGCCTCCGTAGTTCAACCTTGTATCTCTTTTCGTTGGTCCACTTGATGTAGTTGAACCAAACATGCCCTATTGGCCCTGTATGAGTTGTAGTCCTTTGATGAAGGACCCTATGTGTATGATGGACCTTTAATTGGACCTTCTTGATTGGGCCTAGGGGAACAAGCGTGGGCTGATTTCCATCATTCCCCCTTAGTTGAAAGAAGTTTGTCCTCAAACTTGGAGGTTCAAATTCAAAGACTTCAAATTGCCCAATTCGAATCTTCATGTGGATCAGGACCTCCACATGAACCATAGTTGTGCCAATCACCTCCACGTGAATCAGGACCTTCACGTGTACCTCTATGCTGTGAAAGATTCGATCTTTCACTATCGTGCTATGTAGGAACGTGTCATGGACACACTTGCTGACGAAGAACTTAAGAACCTGATTCATAAGCCTCATAATAACATAAAGAACATAGATTAGTTCACAAGGTGTGACTAACCATACAGGGAGGCTTCTTGGGATTTCAGCAGCAAGAATCCCTAGCTGAATCTGAACCAAGTTGCTTTTCTTCTTCTTTGCAATCACTAAGGCACTAGAATGTACAGATTTCTCCTCAATTGTACCCTTAGCGTGACCAACAGGTAAATTTCGAACCCTTAGATCAGTATTAGGGTTCACGTGATCTTCAACAGATTGGATCTCACGTTGACTGGGTTCAGACGATGCCAGTGCCATTGGACTCACGTGATGGTCGAATAGGGTGAGCGCCTTTGCAGATTGTTCGTGGCTAGGGTCGTCTGAGGTGATCTCCTTGCATCTATTGAACTCAGGGCGTTCAGTAATCATGAAAGATACAAGCTTTGGATCATTCCCAGTTGTTGGTGTCGTCTTTAAGGGAGCTAACGTGACCCTCTTGTTTTTCACCATTAATGTGTAGGTGTTAGCTCTTCCATCATGTGTAACACTCCTGTCAAATAACCATGGTCTTCCAAGCAGGATATCACAGGCTTCCATAGGCAGTACATCACACCAGATAGAATCTTGATAAGACTTTCCAATAGAAAAGCTTACCAAACAGCGATGTGTTACCTTTAAGCCTTTACCCTGGCTGATCCATTGGACTGTGTATGGCATGGGGTTTGGGCTTGTAGATAGCTGTAGTTTGTTCACCATAGTAGTTGAGACTGCATTAGTACAACTCCCACCATCGACGATCAAAGAACAAACTTTCCCTTGCACCGTACAGCGGGAATGGAAGATAGCTTCCCGTTGTTGCAGATCTTCAGGGACTGGAGAACAATTCAGTATTCTCCTTACAACCAGCATCTCTCCTTGATCTGGTTCTTCCACGACCTCTTCTTCAGAATCGTTGTGGCAGGCGTGGGTTTCTTCCACGACATCCGTCGGTTCGGGTTCAAACAGAGCATTCTGAAATTTTAACAATGTGATTGCCCTCATGTTTGGACACTCCAAAGCAATATGACCGAGCCCTTGACACCTAAAACACCTCTTTTTGTCCGTGGGTGGAGCTGGGACGGATCTAGGGGCGGTTTGAGGGGTAGGCGTGGGCGTTTTTGTGGCGGACGGATAGGAGTGGATTTGGCTTTTTTGTGGAGTGTATGTTTGAGGCGAGTAGTTGACCCTTTGAGAGTTAGGGTTTCTAGTTGGCGCCTCTTTGCCTCTTCTTTTCTTTTGCTGTTCCACTTTGTTAGCCAAAGTACTCAATTCATCAAGAGTTTCATAAGGTTGAAGTTCTACCACATACCTTATGTTTTCGTTCAAGCCAGCAAGATACCTCACAAGAGTTTGAGGTTCATCTTCCTTCAGGTTACACCTCCAGAGTAGGTCTTTGAACTCCTTAGTATATTCTTCAACAGATTTAGACCCCTGAGATAGTTGTTGTGGACGAAGGTAGTTGTCTTTGAAGTAGCTTGCAGGAAGAAACTTTGAATGAAGTTTCTTTCTCATCTTTTCCCAAGTGCGGATCTTTTCTTTCCCGGCATGTTGTCTCTTTTTCTGTAGATTAGTCCACCAAATACTAGCATGCTTTCGAAGTTTTAAGGCAATATACTTAACCTTCTTGTCATCAGCGACATCTTTCAAATCAAAGACTCGTTCAACAGTTTGAATCCAATCAAGAAAGATTTCAGGATCAAGATTACCGTCGAATTCAGGGATGTCAACTTTTAAGTCGAGTCTTTCTTCCCTTGGATGGGGTCTAGGTCGACGTGACCTCCTGCTTGAGCCAATAGAGTGCTCAGTTTCGCTAGGGCTGTTGGGGACGGCTTCTTCCTCGTCTTGCTCCCGTGGTGTCCTGAATTGCAGATTCATGTATCGCTTCAGCTGATCAGAAATATAAGCGATCCTTCCTTCTGATTCTGCCTTTTCTATCCTCCATTGCTCAGTAGGATCTTCACCGTCATGACTGTTGCTTCCAGATGCCATGGTAGGGGTTTGGAACGTCCAGTTGACGTAAGGTAGGGAAGGGTAATGTGTTTAGGCTCTTTGTAGAGTTTAGGGTTGTAGGTTGGCACTGCAGGTTTGAAGGTTATGTGTTTGGATTGCAGGTTAAACCTGTTGATTAGCAGGTTAGGATTTTGGATTTGAAGGTTACGTGTTTAGTTTACACTCAACACTAACCTAGAGCTCTGATACCACTTTTGATGTATTACCGGATCAAGAAAGGTTCTTGATTCCAATAATACATGAAACACGTGTAACCAAACAACATAGGGGGGTGGTTCACGAGATTAAGGAGAAAGAAAGGGAAGGTTCTCGTGATTAGGGTTCTTTTGTGGAGGTTGTTTTGCCGTGAGGGCTTTTGTGGTTTCATGATTCAAGAAGGGTTGAATCTTGAATGGGAAGAGAGAGATGAAGGATTCTTGGATGTGAATTGGAGGGGGATGACGTGAGGTAAGGGAGGTGAAAGAGGGAGAGGGTGACGTTAGGATGGGAGGTGAGAGAGGGAGAGGGTGGCGTTTGATGTGGGAGAGAGTGAGAGTTTGTTAGGTTGTTGGAGGAGAGAGAGGGTTTGTAGATGGTTGTTATGGAGAGAGAAAAGAAAGGAGGTGGGTTTATTTGAGGAGATGGGTGACGAGTTGTGAGGGGTTTTGAGGAGGTGGAGGTGGCGTTGGGATGAGGAGGTAGGATATAGGGTTGAATGTGACTTAACTGTATTGGTAGAAAGGTAAGAACGGATAGAACTAGGTTTCTAACTTGAATCCACAAGATAGACAACCTAGGGCTAACTTGACCTAGACCGCAACCTAGGGTCAAGCTCTTCATAACCACTTAGGTGCCAGACCAAGATACAATAGAAGATAGGGGTGAGGGTTTATCCAAACACTCGAGGGGGTAAGCTCAAAGCTTGATTCATATTTCTCAACTGATGTATCAATTGAATACAAACCTAGGCTATTTATACTAGGAGAGTCCTTAAGGGACTTGTACTCCTACTTGGCGTGGAAGCCAAGCTAAACTAGGCCTAGGAGTCTCTCTCTTAGCGTGCAAGCTAAGGAGAACTCGTCTAACTACTCCTACTCCTCCTTGGATTAGGAATCCTTATCCTAGGGGGAGTTGGTTGTAACAAACCTTATCTTAATTGGTTTTGGAAGCCTAATCCAAATTGGATTAGTTACAAAATTAGCCAATTCCTATCTAGGAAATAAAACACACCTAATCTAGCCTAATTAAAAGAAACACACCAGAAATAATTAAGCTATAACTAATTAAATTACATCCAAAAATCAAGATCATAAAATTGGACTTGTATTCTTGACTTGGACGTGTACCCTTGCTCTTCTTGAGCTTGGCGTGTGTCTTGGCCCATCTTCTAGGATGTTTGGACATCCTCTTGAAATATGAAATACACCATATGAATGGGCCTCCGTAGTTCAACCTTGTATCTCTTTTCGTTGGCCCACTTGATGTAGTTGAACCAAACATGTCATGTTGGCCCTGTATGAGTTGTAGTCCTTTGATGAAGGACCCTATGTGTATGATGGACCTTTAATTGGACCTTCTTGATTGGGCCTAGGGGAACAAGCGTGGGTTGATTTCCATCACAGGACAGGACACGATGAGTGTATCTTAGAGTGGATTGCGAATGTGGGTGGAAGGGGTGTTGCTAGGGCCCCATTCGGTGTACCCTAAGATGCCCTAGAAAAAACCACGTCCATTGCAATTGTGTTGGATGATGGATTTGGTGTGGTAGGACTTCTCAGGAAGCCCAAACACCCGGACAAACTCGGATATAGTCATTTGGCGGGGTTGGTCAAGCAACTATAATGAAATCAACCCATCCTGCCCCTGAAGGGTGACCTCTACGGTGCTCATAAACTCTAGGGTTATGGACCTATAGGTAAACTCGTTAATACGAGATACCTGAGACATATGAACACAATTCAAAAGCCAACGGACATCATCCAACAACCCACAATCACATAAAAAAAACGTTTATGTAGATACTTGATAAGGGTAATAGTGCGTTTAGAAAGGGAATCATACCTCTCCTTAGCTGGCCCCTCAAAGTTGAAAGAATTGTTTTGGCGGGTGTCCTTCGAAGGAGTGACCTTTTGTTTTCCTTTTTCCACCGCGGTGGCGTTTCGCTTTCGGCTACCATCGGCATAGTCATCACCGGCCATGAAACTGATGTTCTTAGTTCTTACCATCTAAAATCCAATGTAAGTATTTAAACAATGTCAATGAGTGATAAACTGATTTCCTTAACAATGTACAACAAATTCACAACAATTAACAACAACCGATACTCCCCTATGCTTGCACATAACTTAACTAATATGCAAGATTCAAAATTTCCCTCCTTAAAAACTCAATACTAGCATCCAAGAATAGAGTATAATCAAACCATTCATTCCAAGATCTGAGGCTCAACATATCTAACACAAAATCCATCACATTAACCTCCAACAACAAGAGCATTGCTCTAATCATTCATATTAACAACAAGGACATAAAACTCTTCAATTTAAGGGAATTGATCTAGTAGGAAGGAACTTTAGGTAAAAAGGTAGAAAGAGAGAATCAGAGCCATCCAATTCAGATCATGTGGCTGAGATTAAAACCACCACTCCACATTGAAAACCACTCACACGTGTGAGACAAAAAAAATATAAAAAAAGACAGCTAAATTAAATTTGTGCGGTATTCACGGGATTCGGATTGGCAGTTTTTTGTTTTCCATTTTGGCTCTTTGTGATCTCTGCAGTGATTTGGAGAGAGAAAGTTAAAGATAGGGGAGTGGAGCATGCTGCCAGGGTTTCTATCACACTCCAAAGTACACAAGTACTCTACTCATCGAAAATTGGGGGCTGTGTTAGATGTCATTGCTCCGACGAAAAAGGGGTGTGAGAAAACGGCTGCCGACACACCGGATCGACGATGATGACCTCTCCATTAAAGCAATCATCAAGAACTAGTTGCAGATATCGTATTTGAGTTCAAATTAGGGCAAATTTATATCAGGTTAGTGTTGATACAGTTTGTAAAAGTAAAATTAGAAGAATACATACTTATGTGTGCCAAATGTTTTTATTTTTTTTTTACGAGGAACGAAGGTAGGTGTTTAATCGGGTAGAGGATGAGAGGAGGGGGAATGGGTAAGGATATCCATATAAAAATTTGACAATATTCAGTATGGAATGTGTGCACTGGAATGTGAGGTGTGGCCAAACATAGTAGGTTGTGTGGTCATGTTAATGTAATTGTTTGAGCCAGTACTTAAATTAAGCGTCTTTGGCTCATATAGAAAGTTGGGGTGTTGTGTTGATCTTACAATGTACACCGTGGACAGTATAGTGGTACCATGTGTGGTCATTTGGTCCCATATATTATGGTTATAATCTGATATCAGTAAGTGTGGTCACAAAAATAAGGAGTGTGGTCGGAAACAAATTTACTATTGTCATATTGTATGATATACCCTACATGACCACACTCTGAGTAGTGTGTGCACTGGAATGTGAGGTGTTGCTCACAATAAGCGCGTTAAGTGTGATTATGTGATTAATGGTCGCACATTGCAGGTGAAGCCGACAGGCGGAGCACGTATGGACCACAATGGCGGTGCATTCAAGAGGGCAGCAGGCGTTGGCGGCAGGACAGCGGCACCATCGAAGAAGGTACAACCACAAAGTAGTTACATTGGTCGTGTTTGTATTGACCACACACACTTTCATACACGGCAATATGCCAACCCTGGTCGCAAATCAGTTGTATTGGCGTGGTTATTATCCACAATGATCAATCCGTGGACAGAGTAGAATGCTGGACAAACTGACCCCACTGTGTTCATTGTAAGTCTCACTAAAATCGTGAATCATCAAAAGCATGAGTGGACGTAAATTGACATTCGATCCTCGCATTAATGATATTCGTTTTTGTCTGACAGTTACGTGCATCAAAGATTCGCTCACTCCGCATCCATTACTGTTACGACATGTTGACGCACTGTGAAAATGAAATGAGAGATAACGTGTACAAGAATGCAAACAGTTGGATGAAGACTAGGGTCATCAACCACCATGCGGATTAGATATGAGGAGAGGATTGGTTATTGCAGTCTGGTGATTGTTGTGATGGGTGAACTATCATCGGTAGATGTGTGTTTATTTTATTTTTTATTTTTTTTGTTCCTCGCTTGAGCGGGTTCAATATGTAATCCTCCAACACAATACAGTTGATACCTCGTACTGCACCCAGCATGCATTATGCATTGTTTCCTGCCCTTTTCCGTTATTTTTTTGTTGGGCGAATGTAATTATGGATTAACATCATCGATGTGTGCCGAACAAAATGTCGGATTACACATCATTGTTCTATCATTATTCTATCATACAAAAAAGAAACTATCTGATATATTATATATTATTGTTATATCATATATTGTCGGAATCAAATAGGTATGGAGTTATGGTGTGCATCGACACATAACCATAACTTGCAACTGTAGTGTAATATATGTGATGACCACATACCAACAATTGTGGTCATGTATAAAATAGTTGTCCCTTGTCCACATGCGACTTCATGTGGTCAATTGTGAAGTAAAATTATTATTAGCATGTAATTATCAATCAACTGAAGTCCATTGGCCACTTATAAATATGTGTGGTTAATTGCCATAACCATAATGTACTGTGGGTTTTGTGCTAAATAATGCAAGTATAATATATGTGGTCGCGTTTTCCCCTGACCACATATGAGTCACCATGATCACATTTTGTGCTAAATAGTCCCTTGGCTACATACATCCAATTGTGGTCATGCATTAAACAACTGCCCCCCTTGGCCACATGCGAATTCATGTGGCACTTGAAGTCTCTTGGCCACATATGAATACGTGTGGTCAATTGCCACAACCATAAAGTACTATGGTTTTTATGCTAAATAGTGCAAGTATAATGTGCTCGCATTATCCCTTGGCCACATATAAATCAGTGTGATCGCGTTGTGTGTTAAATAGTCCATTGACTGCAATCAACCGAGTGTGATCACGTTTCATCTACTGCTGTCTTGTATCGAACATTTGTCACTTATAGTGTGTATTTTGATACAATCTTATTAGTACGTGGCCATACCACAAAACTCAATTGTCGTCTACTGTGGTTGTTGCATTATGTGTGTGGTAATAGACATACATGACCATATAATTTATAATGCTTACCCAATATGAGCGCGTTATAGCCAATCTGAG
Organism: Portulaca oleracea; assembly: GCA_029582165.1. Classification (NCBI taxonomy): domain Eukaryota; kingdom Viridiplantae; phylum Streptophyta; class Magnoliopsida; order Caryophyllales; family Portulacaceae; genus Portulaca; species Portulaca oleracea. Next base: position 21,627,110 of record CM055883.1, on the reverse strand, counting down.
GAAATGTATGCATGTACACAGCGTGCCATCACCAAACACCCAATAAAAAAAACTACAAGTTTGTATCACAAACAACACCTTGTTAACCCAAATAAATTCCCATGTTGTCCATATCGGCCATAAGCTATGTTGAGTGTGGTCAGTTTGACAATGAACCACTAGAAGACAGTGTGTGACTACGAAGTTCATATCATATTATCATGTGTGGTAAGATTTTAAAATGAACCACATCGAACAAAAATGAGAATGTGGATATGCAAACAAAATATATACGTTGAATGTACAGAATCATCACACCATGGAATTTTACGCATTGTCGTGATTTAAACATCCATAATGAGATTGGCCACATGGCATAATTGCGTGGTCCGTGGTCGAACATTTTTTATTTTATAAATGCCAAGTCCAATACACAAAACTGAGCATACTTAAAAGGTTTTTCTACCTAACATTCAACAAGGCCGGATGACACATACCACATTAAAAAACAAAATATAATAAACGCAAAATGCAAAAGCATCATGCAACTCCTTTCATATAACTTCATGCCTCACTAGTAGCGTTAATGGGAATTCATGCTGTCGTGATTAGCTATTTAGTCACAAAACTTGCATCTTCTTGCTAATGCCTTTCGCTGCACTGCAACCTCGATCCCGCTCTTCTTCCGCTTTGCACGTCCTTTGGGGTTCGACACGGGGAATGTTTTCATTGTTGCCTGCACAGGGACCGACACGCCAAAACAGGCTTCAACATCACCGATGACCCCACCGTCGCCACACCTGTCCCGAGCATCGACCATCTTTGCCAACGCATCATCGAGCATCCCATTCTCGTAAAACATCTTGGCATCACCCAACGTGTTGAACCGCTTCCCCATACTCAGTCTGATTGTTTTGTCGTCACACCTAGACCAATAAATCGTTATGCTAGACTCATCGACGTCTGGTACATGTGGTGGTGATACGTATCTGTGTTGGCTACCTCCTGCAACACTATAGTGAACAAACAAACATTATCGTCACATTATACCATATCAAATCGAACGCCTTACAATAATTAGTATACAAAATCAACTACTAGCATTAAGATGGACGTGGTTGATCAAATGGATCTACATTGGATGTCCATGTTCGCAGTGTGGCCATTGGAAATTCAGTGTGGCCATACCATTTAATTCGTCAGTGTGGACAGTCGACGTGGATATGGTCAACTCAATGTTGACAATTTATTCCTAATGTGGACGTATACACGCTGACTGTGGCCATATACAAACTTCATGTGGACATAAAATCACAACACACATAAAGACAATCATAACCACACTAGTATACAATCAACTCGAAGCAAGCGTCCTACATCCCTAACGCACCACACATACAACGTACTATAATAACCAACTAATATCAAACTGACTGTGGTCACATTCAAATTGGATGTGGTCCTGAAACTACAACACACGTACTATATCCCTAATGCAACACACATTCAACGTCGATGTGCGTGGGTGCAGCCGGATTATATGACCAATGGAATCTCAATCCCAAATTCGGATTATCCAATTTGAGTGCAACATTGAGAAATTGATAACATCGATTACAACCCCCCATCATCCCCCCTTCATGTCGTCAATGCAACATATGAAATTAATGTGAATCCAACACACATCATGCTTTTGTCGACGATGGATGAACCTAGAAAATAAAAATGATGCAAAATCATACCTGTTTGACGCCATTGAATTGCTTCGTACGGTGAAGATGAGCGTTTACGTGGTTGAAACGCAGTAGAATATGTTGTTGATTTTGATTGAATTGACCTAGTTCATCTTCCAATATCACATCTGTTATTTTAGGGTAGAATTTTATTCCTTCAATGCCCCATTATTGATTCTGTTAATCTATCTAAATATTTGATTCTGATTTTTTTTATTTTATCCATCAAAACCACTAGTGGTTTTGTAATTCATATTGGTGGTTTTTGTTGGGTTTGGCACATGTGTGTATATTCAATCCCAGCCGCTGGATCAAAATTGATGGCCAAGATCTTTTCTTCCTACCTTCCCACCTTAATTCTCTTCCTATTGGATCCGCTCCCTCAATTTAAATAACCAAAATATACTAACTAGCATAAAAAATTACCCAAACAAGTATAAACAAGCAATGAGCATGAATAATGGTGAATTGGAGCAAAACATCAAAGTATATACAATGAAATTTGCATAAAAACACCACAAATACTAGCAAGTAATAATGAAATTTGCATGTCTTAATGTTGTTTGAACACTAGAAAGAGCAAAGCTTGCAAAGATGTGTTAATGGAGTTCTAGAACTCAAAATTGAATAGGGAACAAATTTTTTGGGGGAGTTGGGTGAAAGACAGTGAGGAAGGGGTTGGGGAGAGCAGCATAAGAAAAGAAGAAGGAAGGAAGGAAGAAGAAAGAAGAAAGAAGAAAGAAGGAGAAGGAGAGACGGGGGTCGCGGGAAGGAGGAAAAGTGTAGGTAAGGGTGCTGGGGAGGGGAGCAACGTCGACAAAATTGGGGATTTTAAAACAAAAGTGACCGAGAAAGAAGAGAAATCGGGGAATAAAGGGGGAAAATTTGGAGGCTCATCCCGCTTTTCTTAGGCGCTGGTCATCGTCTCCAATTCTCACTTTTTGCCCAAATCTCTGTGTGAGGGATGGGCTGCACCTCCTTACCTAACCAAATCTCACATTTTTTCAGGCGCCTCCTACGCTTTTAATCTTTTTGTTTCCATTTATTTTTTCATTTCTTTCTTTCCTTGTCCAATATTTAATGTGAACATAGAGGTTAGAGACACGGTCGTATTGGTCCGAGGAGTCGGGTTTCTAACATAAGAATCTCGTGAGAGCACTCACCAACTAGGTTTGGGAATCGATGATTTTTATGAAGGGTGAACTATTATCCTAAGGTCAAAGAGGAAAAGAAGCAAAATAGAAAGGTAAGGGCTCCAGGGTAATACCGGGCCAACCTAACGAAAGACTAAGCACAGAAACTGCAATTTTAGGGGAGATTATGTTCAATAATCAAGTGTAAGGATTGTGTGCATACCAAGCTAGCACCCGGTTCCCCCGCCAACGCGTAAAACCGATATTCGCTTCCAATACACGAGCTAGCATTGACCCCCCTGCCAGGGCGATGATTGATGATGTACTTTCCAAAGTCCGTCATCACTTCCACACATGATAGGCTTTGGTAGTATGGAAACCAATCCTAAGTAATCTATTCTAATTCCCTCTCGCCATAGTAAGGAACCGGAAACGATTAAACAATCCTAGCATTCCAAAAGCGATGGTTGAAAGGATCTAAGCCTCCCGGCCCCCGACATCCTTCATCCATCGCATGGAAATCTAGGGCGGAGCACTAATCATCTCACTAATCACCCTAATCCCGCTAATCCAGACTCAATCCTCCATTAGGGACCCTAATCACCTCCTAACCCTAAGGAAACTACTCACACATAGCAAACACTAACAAAACTCCAACAATCCAACTAATACTTGACATGAATCCAGAAAAGTAATGAAGAAAACAAGTAACAATACTAATTAATCTAATTAAAAGCGTAAATAACACAAATCAAGACAAAGGAGTAAATCAATTGGAAGCATAAAATAAAGGAGGAAAAGGAAGAACTTACTGAGAATTGAGAATAGATTCAAGGCTTCAATGTAGAAAGAACAAGAATGAAAGATTCAATTACAAAACATAAACCCTAATCTAATTACAAGGAATTAAACCTAATCTAAGAACTAATATAAGGGCTAATCCCTCTAACTATAACCTAACTATCGAATCAAAATATGTCTAATAAAGCTGGAAACGAAGCTATATATACTAGCATCACAAAGTCGGCCCAAACATGTCGTTTAAGCCCATTAATTGCCGCAAATTAAGGGGGTCACGGGCGTGACCATGGAGGTCACGGTCGTGACCTTGGAGAATTCCAGGATTCTTCGTGTTTTCTCGCAAACCTCACGGGGTGTGACGTTGGAGGTCACGCCGTGTACCTCCTGGAAGATCTGGCTCGTACGAGGTCATGGCCGTGTAATGGTACATCACAGCCGTGAGATGCTTTTTGGACATCATGCTTCGAGGGAGGTAACGACCGTGTGGTAGCAGGTCACGACTGTGACCCCTCTTCTGTCTTCAAGCCTTCTTCGTCCCTCTTTGTCAACCAAGGTGTATTGAGGTCACGACCGTGAGGTGGGGGGCCACGGCCGTGACCCTGCTGCTATCAGTGCTTTTCTCTTGGTTTCTTCTTCTAACAATGGGATCGAGGCTTGGTTCTCTTTCTCCAAGGTCGGGTTTCCTCAGGAAGACCCGACTCCTCTGCTTTTAGGCCCCAATTGGCCTCGTTTAGCGCACTTTTGCTCCACAAGTGTATAAATCTCCAAAAATCTGCAAAAGAAAGAAAAAGAAGTAAAAACCCTAATACACAACTATGAAAACGAGTAAAAACCTAAGGTAAAAGGATCGTATTTAGGCTCAAAATCGAGCCTAAAGCCCTTTATTCTTCGATCCTCCCCCCCTCCCCCTCCATTTCTTATTTTCATTTTATCTCTTTCCTCTTTCACATCCTCTTCCGTAATCTTAATCCTTAAACCCTAATTAATCGCTTCCTCTCCATTCCTCTCCCTCTCAACTGTTGTTGTTTGTTTGACAGTAGTTACGTCCAATTCCATGGTACGCCATCATCTCCTCACCATTTTCTCCATTTGTTTCTTCTTCTCATTGCATCTCTAAATCTTTTTTTTGGGTCGTTTCATTTTTCTCAAAGTCATTTTTTTTGTCGCTGCTTTCCCTTTTATTCTGCCCATGCTCATGAAGGTGTGTACATTTTTCCTCACCACTCGGGCTTCTTAAACGTCCACGCGGATTGAGTGTGTGATTTGGTGATTTATGCTGGGGTTTGAACCTTTGAAAATTCTTTAAGGAATTAATCATACATTTAAGGAATAATAGTTTGTAAAATCACTTTCCCTTTACTTTGTGCATTTCATGAGTCATTGAACTAAACTTTTAAGAGCGAACATCCACTTGTTCCATACTCTTCTAAATTTAACCCAATTTGCTCATTTAAATGTTAGGCTCGGAAGAAAGCGATTTATGCAAATATTGTTTAGAAATATACAAAGAAAACCTTAAAGTTGCATCGGCACGTTGTAAAACCATGTTTTACCATAGTTTATGCAACCGATGTGTTTTGGTTTGAAATGGGAGTCGCCGCCCGACTTTTTAAGGGAAAATTCAAGACAAAACCAAAAAGGAAACAAGAAAGACTCTGCATGCGAAACGCAAGAATGGATCCGGGGGTAAGGCTACTAACTCGAAATGTAGAAACCTTTTGAGTTTGCCTCTCACAAAAGGAATGACTCTACTAAAAGTTTTAAGTGTGCTTTTGATAAAGTTTGGAAGGGAGATAAATAAGAACTTTATAGAATTATTTCATTGAACATGCAACAAATAAGAATGAAAGAAAGTACAACATGTACACTTTATTTACATAAAAGGGAAACAATTAAAAGCTTACTTGTGACATTTCTTTAGGGAAGCCTTGCCTAGCCTTTGTAGAAGCCTCTTTGGATGCCTTTGAAAGCCTTGAATACTCCTCTTGAAGATGCCCAAAATAGTGCCAAAAGTTGATGGAAATGAGTGTGGAAAAAAGGGTAGAAGGGGAGTTGAAAGAGGCTTTTTGGGGAGTTTTTGGGTATTTATAGGGGAATAATGGAAGGTAAGATGAGAATGGAGATAAAAGGTTAAAAGATGAAGATTATGATGGTAAAAATATGGTAGAGATTAGAGATGGAGATGATAGGAAAAAGGGTAAGAAATAAGGATAAGAAGAAAGACTCTTTTTATGAGATTTTGTGGTGTTTATGTAGAGATAAGGGGGATAATATGGAGATGAATATTTAGAGGTTTAGGAAGGTTTAGAAATGGAGATTATGGTGGTAGAAAAGTGATGGAAAAAGATAGGAGAATGATAGGGAAAAGGAGCTCTTTTTGTTGGTTTTTTTCATGGTAGTTTTTATGGTATTTTTGGGAAGGTTTTGTGGGAGATTTATGTAGGGATGGTGGGTAATAGTATGAGAGTATGGATTAGAGGTTTGAGATGATGAATATATGGAGATTAGGATGGTAAGGAGATGGTGGAAAGATGGTAAGAATGGAGATTAGGGAGTGATGAGAGGAATGAGAGAATAGATGAATGAGAGTGTAGGAGGAAGAATGGATGAATGAGTTGGTGAGTGTAGCTTTGGCAAGAGAGGGTATATTTATAGGAGAGGGAGTGAGTAGGAGATACATGCACATACATGCACATACATCCACCTTCGTCCTGGACAGTCAATAACACAAAACACTAGGCAGTAGGGGGGAGTGTATGAGAGTGGACGGTGGCTCGTGGTCAATTGACCACATGTGGTAGGTGGTCAAGGTCGACCAACCTTGAGGTGGAGGGGGAGATGTATTTGCTTGTTTCATGCATTCTTTGGACGGTAAGATGTGAAAGGAAGACTTCAAAGTCAGCATGTTCACACTCTTGGACGATGGGGCTTTATTTGATGTATATGAGATGTTTTGGATGCTTTTGTGAGGCGTTGATCTTGAGACCCCTTGTAGCTCCTTGCATGCTACTTTTACGTAGCTCATCATGGCTTGGATTTAATCATTTTTACGTAAAAGTTGTGCATGCCATTTCCCTCATAATCTTGAGCATGTAAAGTGCATGCATGCAAGTCTTTTGGCTTCGGCTCTGACTTCCCTTATTTTCCTTATTTTCTAACTAAAATACATAAAAAAGAAATAATAAAAATACATTTAAAATCTATGCTAAAACCTGGTGTCTGAACTAGCTTATCGACTAACTTCTTCTTCTTTATTTCTGCTTCGTTTATATAGATATGCTATATATTTATGTGCCAAAATCCGACGTCTACAGTAGGTTGTACTTCCTTTGAAGAATTCGAGTTTATATCCTTTCAATTGGAAGTGTTGCGTTTGAATTGGCTCGTTTGTTGAGAGGGTTTCGTTGCTTGATCCCATAATTTTCAGGGTTTTGGGTGATTTGCATGACTAGGAACGTAATGTCAAGAACAAGAAACCCAAGCCACATGATTCTGTTAAAGGAAAATTGGTATTATTATTATTATTATTATTTTTTACTCTCCATTCCTCCCCCTCACATATCCTTAAACCCATCACCAAATCCTCAGCAAAAATCAAGCCCCATAATTTTTTCTTTTCTTAAAGAAAAAAGGTCAAAACCCATAATGTAGAATTGAGGAATAAAAGGAACTCATCAGCAAAATCTTGAAAAAAAAAAGAGAAAAAATTGCATCAAACACCTTGCATTCATTGAGGTTGACTTCATTACTCCCTACAACTCAAAAGAAACAAAGAGATATGTGAGGGAGATGAAGGGATTAATTAGGGTTTAAGGATTAAGATTAAGGAAAAGGATGTAAAAGAAGAAAGAGATGAAATGAAAATAAGAAATGGAGAGGGAGAGGAACGAAGAAGATGAGAAGAAGAATGGAAATTTAGGATCTTTAGAAGAGAGAAAAGAAATGGGAGATGATGAAAAGGGAGAGGGAGAGAGAAAGATGGGCCTATGTGGACATCTTAAAGCTAACTAAGATTCTCCTCTGCCATCACGTTAGCACGCCACAGAACTGTTCTATTTTAACTTAGTGGCGTGTTACAGAAATACAAGGGTCTCAAAGTTCAGATTATTAAACAAATTATTTAAATCCAATTTCCCTTATTTTTTTTAATTTTACAATTGTAACATACTTTAAACGTAGTTCTCTCATATTAGTGGGTTTTATTGTGAGCTCCTTTTGGAGGGAGAGGAAGCGGAAACCTTGGTCGAGCAAATTTCAAAAGGTTGGGGCGCCGGAGTAGGAATAGACCTAGCAAATTTCAAAAGGTTCAAAAGGTTTACTTTCCCGTTTCCAGTTTCAAGTTTCCAGGGCTGTGATTTGGGGTTCATCCATACATACCTGGCCTGACCTCCCTAATTGATTCGATTTCCGACACAGTGACAATTGCCAGAAATACCTAAACCCCAAACCCTAATAACTCTCTCTCCCCTGTTCTGCAGAAATGTTCACACCTGGGACAAGAAACAGGAATGGAAATGCAAATGGTTTCAAGGAAGTGCACCCTGATTCTCCACCCATTACTCCCTTGGGAGATGCTCGCAAGTTGTCCTTCGATGACAATCGCCCTAAAACTGGCACTCCCGCTCCCTGGGCCTCCCGTTTATCTGTTCTTGCTAGGTCTATTTCTTTCTTCCATTCTCTCATCTAGTTGCTCCAATAATTAGGCAGGATTATGATTATATTTCCTGTTTTTCTTTCTATTTCCTGTTCCTCTCTGATTATGTGTTTTACCCGGCAGAATGTCTCCAGCTATGCAAATAGATGATAGACAACAGATAGAGCCTGTCTATGTTGGGGAGTTTCCACAACTCATACATGATGAACAGACAAACTTCCTGCACAACTCTATGCCAGGTCAGCCATACCTTTTAAGCATTTCTATTTCAGATCTTCCCTTTGGATATCAATATGATTAGCTAGCTATTAAGCCCCTGCGCATTCACAGCTGAAGCCTCTATTGCTGGTGGAATCGACAAAGGAACCGCTTTGTCTTGGATGATTTGTGGAAACAAACTTCTAATATGGAGTTATTTGTCACCGGCAGCTTCAAAAAAATGCGTTGTTCTTGACCTTCCATTACATGCTTTACAAGTCGGCAGAAATGCTTGTCTTGGGGGTAGTTGGTCACTTCGCTTTATTGATTGGGATAATGTTTATCAGAGCACCAATTTACTAAGGCAAGTGACATCAGTTGGAGTTGTTTTGTGCAATCAGATGAATCGAGCTCTTGTGTACTGGCCTGATATCTACTCAGATGACATGCTGGAGCCAGTTGTCAGTCTTGCATCCCCTCCAGAGCTGCTCGGGATTGCTTCATCACCTGGGTCTGGGAAGACTTCTCCATGCAGGCTACAATCAAATGATAGGCGTCAAAGTATATCCAAAGAGTCTTCTTCACTTAACTCCTTGATTGCTTCACCACTCCCTTTTGATCACCATGTTTGTGTTGCTCTTGCCACTAGTTCCAACGGAGAGCTGTGGCAGTTCAAATGCAGTCCTGATGGAATCGATCGTTCGATTCTATGTGATGGTTTGCTGAGCTCAACATCTCCTTTAACTGGTTTTGGTCAGCCGTCAGGGAGTAAGGGCTACCCAAGATCTCTCGTTTGGCGCTTTCCTCCATCCTCAAAGGGGGTATCTGACAGACAGTTTTTCCTACTGACTGATCATGAAATACAGTGTTTCAGCATTCAAATTTCAGCTAATCAAGCTGTGACAAAACTATGGTCGCATGAAATCATTGGCACTGATAATGATCTTGGTATCAAGAAGGATCTGGCTGGTCAGAAGAGGATTTGGCCTTTGGATATTCAGGTAGATGAACATGGTAAAGAAATTACAGTTCTTATTGCTATATTCTGTAAGGATCGGGTAAGCAGTTCAAGCTACACACAGTATTCTCTTCTGACAATGCAATATAAATCTGGCTTTGATGAAACTTCCAGTGACTTGATGCATGGAGGCATGTTAGAGAAGAAGGCTCCTGTACAGGTTATCATTCCAAAAGCTAGGGTGGAAGAGGAGGAATTCTTATTCTCCATGAGATTGAGAGTTGGCGGAAAGCCTTCAGGATCTGCTGTTATACTCTCTGGAGATGGAACTGCAACTGTCTCTTATTTGTGGGGGAACGTGACCAGGCTTTACCAATTTGATCTGCCCTATGATGCTGGAAAAGTTCTTGATACTTCAGTTTTCCCGTCTACTGATGATGGTGAGGAGGGTGCATGGGTCGTACTTACTGAAAAAGCTGGAGTGTGGGCCATACCAGAGAAGGCTGTTTTATTTGGTGGAGTGGAACCACCAGAGCGAAGCTTGTCACGCAAAGGGAGCTCGAATGGGAGATCTGCTGAGGAGGACAAGAAAAATGTCTCAGTTTTCAAAAATGCTTCTCCTGTAATGTCTAGTGTCCATGGTAGAGATAGTACTGACAAACGGAAGGCTGGTTTCACTGGTGCTGTGTGTGTGACTGCTCAGGATCAAGAGGCAGAGGCTTTGCTAAATCGACTATTTCATGAGTTTCTCTTATCAGGTCAAGTTGATGGGGCTCTTGAGAAGCTAAAGAATGCTGGGGCATTTGAAAGAGATGGAGAGATTAATGCATTTGCTAGTGTGAGCAGATCAATTGTTGACACTCTTGCTAAGCATTGGACAACAACTAGAGGTGCTGAGATTGTTGCCTTGGCTGTTGTATCCAATCAACTCATCGATAAACAACAGAAACATGAAAAGTTTCTTCAGTTGCTTGCTTTGTCTAGGTGCCATGAAGAATTGTCTATGAAACAGAGTAAGTTTTAGTTTGAAGGGACTGTTACATTGTTTATTTGCTTGTTGTTATGTTAGATCACAATTTTTGTTTCTTTGCTAATCAAAGTACATCTGATTTGACCATAGGAATGATATATTATTGATCATCTGCTTTGCTTGTTTCGTTTATTTGATAGATGTTGAAAGTAGAAAAATTTCCTGGCATGGGTTCTCTGTCATGTCGAATCATTCTGATTTCACTCCTCTGGGATTAAATTATAGAGTTCAGTAGCCATTGCTATAGGTGTTTGATTGGTTTTAACTTGAACTTTAGTTGTGGAGACGACATCAATTAGTTCTCTGGTATGAAATTGAAAGTACTGCTCATTAGTGGCCAACCAAAGTTGGATAGCACATATCAAAGAAGGGGGCAGGAGCCCGGAGAAGGCGGGGGGGGGGGGGGGGGATGCAAACAATTGAAGCTAGAGGAGAATATGCATCAAAGAGGCTTAGAAAGCATTCAAATAACACTATTTCAATAAAAGTTAAACCACAAATAGGAAAAGATGATTATAAGTCAAACTTACTGCTAAGGTATTGAACTGCTTCCTCGTGTTTGTGTCGCGCTAGAGTTTCCTTTTATAGTTTTGACACCTGGCCTTTCAACAATGTTTATCCATGCTCAAATGTTCTTGGTATAGTAAGGATTGCTCAACCAATGTGGCATCATTGTTCTTTCACAGGACATGCTTTGCAAATCATATTGGAACATGGCGAAAAGCTCACGAGCATGATTCAGCTCAGGGAACTGGAAAAGATGATTCGCCAAAGCCACTCAACTGGAAACAATTCTCAGCAATCAAGTTTGGAGAAGCAAGTTTCTTGTGCGTTATGGGATTTAATTCAGATTGTTGGTGAAAGAGCTCGTAGAAAAACTGTTCTTCTGATGGATAGAGATAATGCTGAGGTCTTCTACAGCAAAATTTCTGATCTTGAAGAAGTGTTCTATTGCTTAAACAAGCATTTGGAGTACATTATTAGTGTGGAACAGCCACTTAAGGCTCAGGTTGAACGAGCTATTGAACTGGCAAAAGCTTGTGTCACCATAATTCGTAGTTCTATGCACTACAAAAATGAGCATCACATGTGGTATCCACCCCCTGACGGCTTGGCACCATGGTATTCCCAGCCAGTTGTGCGTGACGGGATGTGGACTGTTGCTTCTTTCATGGTTCAAACTTTAGATGAGTCGTTTGGAGTTGACTTGCAATCTAAGTTAGATATATGTGCCCATCTGGAGGGGCTTGCTGATGTTTTACTGGAGGCATATGTTGGTGTCATAACTGCAAAAATTGAGCGCGGGGAAGAACATAGAGGTTTGTCTAATGAATACTGGAAAAGAAGGGATGCCCTTCTTGACTCCCTCTATCAGCAAATTAAAGTTTTCGACGATGCTAGATGCCAGGTTTTCTTCTTTCTCCTTTATTTATTCATAGAGTTAATATTGTTGAAGGTGGTAGAACTTAGCAGCCTTTTAGCCTGTCCCCTCTGATCCTTCCCTATAAATATGTGAGACAAAAGAAAGGCCTATTGATTTTTTATTTTTATTTTTATTTTTTTAATTTCAACTGCTGCTTAATTTTTGGATACAGGGTTGTAGGGGAATAGAGAGACCTGATGTAAAAGTCTATTTGTCCAAATTATTAGCTGTCTAGCATCTTCATGCAAGGTGTTGTCTTCTATCTTTATGTTTCAAGGTTAGACATTGGTCGTAATATTCTGAAAGGCAACCATCAAAGAATTTCATCGATGAGATCTTTTATCGGTCCCTAAGCTAAGCTTTTAAGTGGGCGTTCTTATAAAATCTATCAAGCTAAGAGGGCTTTGTTTGTTGCATCACCTTTGTCCTCATTTTTATTGTGACTTTCTTTGCTTCGGATGTCTTGTGCTACTACCCTATTTTCTTTCTGGAGTTTAGTCGCTACGGAGAAAATATATGGTTTTGTCGTTATGTTTGGATTATTTTCTGATTCGTAATGGTACTTATTTGTGATTTAGACTCTATAGATTGGTGTTTTCTTTGGAGCGAGGAGGCTTTGTGTTGTTCTTTTGTTACTTATGTAATTTTGAAATATTGATATCCCCCAAAAAATTTTCATAGATGTATTCAAGACAGCCTCTTGGAAGGTTAAGTTGTCAGTTGAGCACCCCAAACTCAGCTTTAGCATGACCAAATTGCCCCGGTAGTAGATGAGAGTCCTCATTCTAGTAGTTTTGCTTTTTCCAATCTTTTAGTCTTTTCACCTAGAAAATTAAAAGAAGGTTGTAAGTTACATTTGACTTCTAAATTGCTATTCTTGCAGGATTCAATTGATGAAAATAGAGAAAAGAAGGAAGTAATCTGTGAATTGTCATCAAATTTATTGTCTATTGCAAGGAGGCATGAGGCTTACCCAACCCTTTGGAACATGTGCTGTGATCTCAATGATTCCGCACTTCTTAAAGAGCTTATGGTAGGGAATTAAGTGTTAATCTGCATTGAACTTCTTGAACCCCAGGATAGTTTTAATAGTTTATTCATATGCTAGTTGTTTCTGAATATGATGTTTTATCCCCGTCGTTTTGTTTGTGAAGTTGGTTGTGTCTATCTCTTCTGTACTTTTGCTTGGTACCTGGTGCTTTGTTCTCCTAAACTGTATTAATATGGTTACCTGAAAATCTTGGTAAACTTCACTCCCTCTCATTGAGCAGTGGCTGGCTGATAGTGCAAGCCCAGATTTGCCAGGCACTATACCTGAGCATTTTCCTATTCTGTAATGGTTGGTGGTTTTCAAGCTAGTCGTTTAAAGGCTTTTGCATGCTGTTATTTAATTTGGTCCCTTGAGGGGAGGATTTGTTTGGGAAAAGAATATCTTCAAGAGGATGAGTTCACTCTAACCCTGGATTTCTTCTTAAACTCCTCTGAAGAATGAGTCCAAGTGAAGACTCAAAATTTGTTTCATAAGCAAAATGAAGCTGAATAATGCAAACTCAAATATCAATATGTTTGTTTTGATTTTGAGGCTTGATGCAAATGAGTTGGATTCTTGAAGGGTTGGTTGAGCACTGTTGACCTATGTTACTTGGACTCGGGTATGCGTGTCCATAACGGACACGAATACGAGCGTTGGACTCAACTAAAGAAATTTTGTATTTTTTTCATTGTAATTTGAAGTGTTGAGTATCGTACCCTTATCCGGATACCAAGGGTCCGACACGGGTATGGCATATAAAATGAAGAGTCGGAGTAACATGGCTGTTGACCACTGTGCTGTTGCCATGCCCCAATCCTAAATTCAATGCTTTTTCCTCAATTAGAAGTAGAAATGAAAGCTTCAGCTCCTTTCATAAATGCCCATGTTTTGTATAACATGTGCTGGTTTATATCACAATTGCCTGCCATTTTCCTCATTGTTGACCTTGCCTTTTCTTGGTTGGGTGCAAATGCTAATGCTGTCCCCATCCCCCCATCTCCCCCCCCCCCCCCAAGAAAAAAATAAATAAAGAAAACCTTTGGGTGTTCGAGTTTTGAACTTGTATCTGACTATATAATCTTTATACTATGTAAACCTATGATTTATGTGCATACAGTACTCTGATCCCATAAGCAGAAATGAATTCCAAGTTATTTTGTCTTCGTAGATTCTAGAATATCATCTTGTGTTGATCAAGCAGTTCATTTTTTGCCAGATGACAGATGGTGACTAGTAATTTTTATTGTGCAGCATGAAGGCCTGGGACCTAGAGGTGGCTTCAGTTATTTTGTGTTTGAGAAATTATACGAGAATAGACAATGTTCTAAACTTCTGCGGCTAGGGGAAGAGTTCCCGCAAGAGCTAATTACTTTCCTGCAGGATCATCATGATCTTTTGTGGATGCATAAAGTTTTTCTTCATCAGTTCTCTGATGCGTCGAAAACTCTACATGTTTTAGCACTTTCTGAAGACAGTGGATCATTTCCAGCTACAGACAAGGAAACAGTTCCAGACTCTGCAAAAATAGAGCTAACATCACTAGACAGGAAGCATCTCTTGCTTCTTTCAAAGATTGCTGCAGCTGCAGGTTTGGTTGTTTTGTCATACATTGGACCATACTTGCTGTTCTTGTAATTGCTATTCGTTTCAATTATCTGTACTTGAAGTCTCTTTCAAACTCTTGTTCTGGGCTTCAGCGGTTTAGCCTATCTGTCTATGTTTTTGGAATTCAGATTCTCTGATGCTTAAGTCATTCAATGGTTGCTTAGTTTTACAGTGGTTGCATGTACACACTTACACACACTCACAGACACAAGCATATGTGTGTCTGTGGATCACATGAGCGTATCATCTTTCTAAGGCATATGAGCAGGTTTGATCTAAGCCTTACATTTTCAAATCAAGGGTTACAATTAATATGGAATCATACTCCTAAAACCAACTTTTTGTGCCCATTCTTTCCTTTGCTCCACCATTTCCTTCTGTGTTCTCCACTTCTTTCTTTAGGAGAGGAACTCTCCACTCATACATGGAAGGTGGTTTTAAGCTGGGACTAGATTGGCAAAAAGTTGCTGGTAGGCGACCAATGTTTTGGAAAACTGACTGTCTGGGGACAACATTTTTTTTAAAATGGCTAGCGGGTGACAATCTTGCCATTTCTGATCAGATTCTGACGAGATGTGTATATGACGTTATTACCCCTGTGAAAGCTTGCCTAAACTCTTCAATGCTCTCTCTCTCTCTCTCTGTCTCTCTCTCTCTCTCTCTCTCTCTCTCTCTCTCTCTCCTTCAATTCAAGAATTGGAAAAACCCCACTCCCAAAAAATTGCAATTCTCTAGTGAGGTACATGCGGAAGACAGAGGAACAAAATGGGTTGATGATGCGACGACTTGAGGTGCTGCTGGTAAGTTGAATGTGGTAAGATTAGTGGGCGATTGTTTGATCATGTTTGCATCATTCTTGCCGATGAGGGATTTGTTTGAATTTGTCATGATTTTGTTGTTGTTGGTGGTGGAGTTGTTGATGGGGATTTGGAGAGGCCCCGGTGTTTGTTGTTTGTACTTATTGCCAATAACAGCGTAGAGTCAACGATCAAATCATGAATTCTCTCTCTTGTGAGAAGGCTCCTCTCTTCAAATCAAGCCTTAAATAGTTAATCTACCTTAGCCTGCAACTTTTGCTGCAACTTTAGAAGAACTCCCTAATCACCTATCCAAATTACAAGAGTGAATTTCTAGTTGTTTGTGTTATGGGAATGTATGTATGAAAGTGAGAGTCAGTGGTAGAAGGAGGAAGCTAGAGAAGGAATTGATGGTTCCTCTTTGAAATTGACTATTAGTTGTCTTCAATCAAGTGCAAGAACACCCCCACCAGCAGAAAAATCTTTGCACTTACCTCACTGGAGAATTGCAATTTTTGGGAGATGTGGTTTTTCCAGTTCTTGAATTGAAGAGAGAGAGAGAGAGAGAGGAGACTTTAGTCTGACGAGTTCAGGCAGGCTTTCACAGGGGTAATAATGTCAATATACAGATTTCGTCGGAATCTGATATTAGATGGTAAGGTTGTCACCCGCTAGCCATTTTAATAGAAATACGTGGAGTTTATAAGTAGGAAAAAACATTGCTGTCCCAGACAGTCAGCTTTTTGGTCACCTCCCAACAATTTTTTGCTAAATTGAGCAATAGATTCGCACATAATTGCAAAACTATCCTATGTAGTATGTACTGACATGAAATGGAATACTCATACCATAAAACTACCTAGCAATTTCTCCCCCAAAGTTAGTATTATTTACCAGCAGAAGTACGCTGCCAAGTTGATAGGTATTTAACACGATGAAAAGACGACTTGTCGCCTAATTGTGTGAGTTTGAAGTTGGAGCAAGTGGAAAAAATGTCGACCGCCAATTTTTTTTGCCATCTAAGTAGCATTGATCAATTTATCCAGAAAACAATCAAATTGTTGTTTTTACATTATTGTATAGAAACGTTTGTTAATGTTGCTTAATCGGCAAAAAAAAGTGACCATTTACGTTTTTTCAACTTACTCTAGTCTTTAGCTTAGACAATTAGGTGATACATAATCTTTCTGCGTAGTAAGAAAGCTACCTGTTCGGTCGTGTACTATTAATGGAAAATAGGTCCATAGTTGGTACCGCTGGTGTCCAACAAAATTGTTTGTATTATTATCGGCCAATACCCCCAAAGTTAGTATTATTTTTGTCCAATAATCCTTATTATTATTATTATTATTATTATTATTATTATTATTATTATTTATATATATATTCCATGTACTCTTGGATTTTTTTCTAACATGGTTAGGGACCTTTTCGCAACCATGTGTGTTAAGATATCCACCGGCTATATGCTATTTAAGCCAAAACCTCTCGCCATAGTCTTTGCTGCACAAAATTACGATAGAATGTATTTCTACAAGTTTGACCTTGTCTTGCATGCTTCCTTCCTAGGTCTAACGATTTACTGGAGCCCAAGGCCATACCTGAGCTGGTTTGATATCCCATTCAAACCCAGCATAAAGCGCGAACACATACATTTTTTACCAAATGATCAAAATAGCAATAAACCAGAGGCAGCGAAGCAGAGAGCCAAAAATTAACATTATTACTCGCTTCAATTTTTCCACAATACACACCCATTGGCCACTGTTTCATTACAAATATATCAAATAGCTTAATTAATATGACCCTTTTTCACGAATATATTAATCCACCATCAGGCGCATCTTTGCGTTTGTATGTTGTGTAAGCGTGAACACATAGATTTGTGCATTATTGAACTGCATAGCCAAATAGTCACCCTGAATCTGTTGATATCCCTATTTAGCCCCTCATGGCCTTTGTTTATCGCTTTTTTGATTGAACCCTTGCATTTAAAGCCTTTGCCAGATTTGATTTCCTACCCTATGCTTAACTTAGAGTTTGAGTGTTCATCACAAATATACAGAGAAGCACGGCAGCAGAGGGACAGAGTAGAGACGGGAGAGTATGGACAGTGGGGAAGGGAAAACAAGCAATTTCCCCCCTTTTTTTTTTAAGACAAGTTCGATCAAAGAGTGTATATCTGGAAAAGAACAAGCAGAGACAAAGATGGAGTTTATTCGAACAAGATGAAGCCCAAAAAACACAACAATTCGGGTGAGAGAGAGTAAGACTGGTTTCAGAGTTCTGAGCAGCAGCAAACACAGCTTCAACACTTATTTACATGGAAGGGAGAACTGAGGAAGAAGAATAAAGAGAGGAAGCCCAAAAAAAAAAAAAAAATCAAAAAATTAAAAAAAAGGAGCAATTCACATGAGATAAGAGTGGAGACTTACTTGATAGTGGATGAGACCAGCAACATTGAGCAGGTTGCACGAGCAGGGCAGTAGGCTGGATCAAGTAGCAGGAAGAGAGGAAGCTGTGAGTCGTGAGAAGGACCAGAGAGCGTAGAGAGAGGCATAGGAGCTAGGTTTTAATTGTGCTATTAGCAAATTATCATTTAAAAACTTTATTTTTGCCTTTTTTTTAAAAAAAACTATTGGATGCAAAGTTTTTTAAAGTGCAAGAAGCATGCTTTTTAGGCACCTTGCTTAAAAGCTCAGAAAACCCAAAAAAAGCATGGGCTTTTGGACTGAGCTGTGCTTCTTTCATAAAAGGCCCTACAACCTTCCTGTGTTTTTTTGCACTTTTTTGTGCCCTAGGTGCACTTTTAGGAGTCATTTGTAGTGACCTTCAATTTGATGAAATATGTGGCTTTTTTTTTTTTTCCTTCTTTGCCTTATCTCCTTGGTTGTAGAGGATTTTTGCCTTGGGAAGATCGTCATTGGGTGGAATAGCTTAGTCATTTCAACAAGGACCAAGAGCCTCTATAGCATATTGAAGACTTATAGCCATATGATTAAGCTCCTTGTGGCTAATAGTTCATTCGGAAAAGTGGCCTTCCTTGGCTAGAGCCAAATTCAAGGACCTAAAGAAGCGTGTGGAAGGTGTAAGAAGATGACTTACCTTTGTCATGGACTATTCTAGAGGTTCCAAAATGCCCCACGTTTCTCATGAATTTTCTAGATTACTTTAGAGTATGTTCTAAAGAATTCTATTAAATTATCTCTGCATTTGTAGATATTTGTATAGGAAATTATGGAGAATGTATGTAGACCATTGGATCGGATTGATCCCAACCGTCCATTGAGGAGGTGGAGTTGTATATAAACCAGCAAAGGATACTAGTTTGTAACCCTCGAAGCATAAGTAATATACATAAGCTTTCTCCCGAACACATATTCTCTCTATTTATGGTGCTTCGACTCAGATAAATGGGTGCCCTACCCTTGTCTTGTCGGCACGATATGGGTATCGACACAAAACGTGTCCGACACTTCATGTTGCAACCGGACATGACTAATTACGGTTAAGGCGAAAACTAAGGTCAACTATCGGACATCAAAGGGAAAAAAGGGTTAGTACCAACCAATTTTGACAGCCATGTTTAAAGAAGATGGTGGACAATCGACATGGCTAGCTTGAAGAAACTAATGCAACTGGAATACCATCCCTTGTCTTTGAAGTTCTTTGGGATAGGGATAAAACATGAACAATTTCAGTCTTTCTCTCTCTGTGGCTCTCACCTTCTCCCTCTCCCTCCCCCTCTGAAGTGAAATTGGATTCAATCTCTGAATAAAATTAGGTAAGGATCTGTTTGAACCCATGGCTCTTCCTCCATACTTTAAGAGGAGTAGAACTAATTGATAGAAAGAGGTGGGTATAGTAATGGGCTTTTTGAAGATGAGCTCCAGTAGTATCTTTATAATTAGGCTTTGCTAAAAGGTCTTGGTATGTTGTAAAATTTTAGCAAATATTACTTGGTAAAATTGTCCAATTTGTACATTGAATTTATTTATTTATAATATAATTTTTTTTATAGTTTAGTTACATTTTTCTCTTAAATATTTTTTTCTTATATTTCTAAATAAAACCCGTGTCCATGATTTCCGAAGTATAGTTGTACGACATAAAGATATGTGTACTTGTATCTTGACAGTTGTACCTGAGTGAGAGCAACATAGCTCTAGCTTACTTAGCTTTTTATACTCTAATAATTTAAGCTTTTGGAAGGCTCACACCTTGGCACGTCAAACAAGTGAGGCAAGGCTCATTCAAAAAGCCCAAAAAGGGCGTGCCTTTTCTACACCTCTTGAGCTTCTTTTGCGCCTTTTGGATATCGGTGAAAAAGAACTGTGAAAAGGATTCTTTTTGTTGTGTTTCCTTCTAATTTGATGCCTTCAACCTTAAAACACCTCCATAAACACTCACAACTTTTACCTTTCCCTAGTGCATTGATGTTGGAATGATTTTCATGCATAGAAATAATATACATCTGAAGTGAGCCTTGCGACCAAAAGGTATGCGCCTTCGCCTCTGAGTCCGTGCCTAGGCCGTGTGACCCGTTTTCGCCTTTTTGCGCCTTGGGCGTTTTTAATCTAAGCTAGTGCCACAAGGGTGTTGTATGAGGTTTAAGTCACAATGTGACCTTTGTCACCAGTGCTTTGGCTTTGAGAAGTATACGTTTGGAAGAAACTATATTGAGTGTGACGGAACAAACTAACCAACAACTCTCTAAGAAGGGAAAGAAGAAGATCAAGCATTTTTAAGGAAAGGATGGGCTCAGTGGAAGCCACCGTGTTTGACTTGGTGGAGAAAGTCGAGGTCTTGATGGGCGAGTCAGGAGACATGGAACCTTGTATGGATTTCCATGGAAGAGGTCAAGGAAATGGAGGATCATATGCAAGATGCCTTAAACTTGCTTAGGTCGGAGATTGTTTAGGATAACCAAGCCTTAGGGATGATATGCAAGATGGCTTTTAACTCTAGGATGATATACAATAAGCGAGCTTTGAATATCATTCAAATATTCAAATTTGCATTTTCCTTATTCCATTTACAAGGGATCGAAGAACGACAATTAAAGAAGGAATAATCTGCTAAACTAGAAAAATTATGACATATTCATTTTTAGATGATTGCAAAACATGAACGCCGTATAGGAATCATGATTCATGAGCTGCATTACACTCAGCTAACACTGTCTTGCAGTCGTAAATTTTCCTTACCCTGTTTGCTGTTTCAAACTAATTGAGCGTGTTCTTTTGGGTTTCTGCATGAAAATCACTGTCTTGTGTGACTTCAGTTATATTTGCATGTCCACTCTCTTAAATAATCAATACTGAAATGTGATAGGCAAAGATGTGGACTATGAGGTGGAGGTTCACCGTATTGATGCCGACTTGAAGATTTTGAAGTTACAGGTATGTATTCAGAAATAGTCAATTTGTTGGACAGTCTGATTAAGGTGACAGTTCGATCATATGGGATCTAATAGGGCCCTCGCTTGATTTCCAAAACCAACTGAACCTCTAGCAAGGGATCTTGCGACCTAAACCCTAAATGGACCCAACTGGATCCAGTGTTACTGAGGCGGTATATTCTTCAAAATAGTGACTGCATTTTCTGGAAGTACCACTGGAAGGACTAATAGTGGGATTCAATCATGACATAGACCTGATCTGACAGGAATTTCCGAGGGCAAGAACTTGCCCAAACTATGCTAAACTTGATTGTCATTTTGCTGACGTTAGCCTGCCCTGTGTGTTTCTATGAATATTGAATTGTATGCGAACTTTTATAATGACTTCCATTGAATTGTGCAGTATGGCTAGTACACATGAGAGATCAATAATAGTTTTTCTTGTTGCATTTTTTTTAAAAAAAATTCTCTGTAAGCTGGATAGATGCTGGCTCAGTTCTTGAGAAGGACCTGCCTCCATCTTGGTAGGTGGTGGACTCTTTTCAGTTCTCATTATCTGACGAGATGCTACTTTTGGGAAAAAAATGAAGACAGTTAATACTCCTTTCGTTTAAAAGAATGTCATATTTCCCACAATTTAACAACCATTCAGGGAGGCTTTTGAAGGTGGATATTACCAGAATAGAAAATATTGTTCTTGTTCTGGAGGGACAGGTAATAAGGTTTGAAAGGTAGTCGCCTAGTCGGAAAGGAAATTTGGATAGGCAACTTATTGCTTCAAGCAAAAAGACTGATTCTGGTCTGTGAATTTTGTTATGTAGAAAAAAAAAAAAAAGAAGAGACATTTAGTGAGATGAGCCACAGGGGTGAGGCATTGCATTTCATTCAAAGCTTGAGCTAAAGCAACTGTGTTTGAAGATTCTTAGGCTGAGATTTCATTCTGAGTCTTTATTGTACTTTTTACAAGAACCTTACTGTACCCAAACCTTGGCATTGAATTCCATTTTAACTTCAGTGTATTTGCAAAAATGAGCAAACTGTGAAAGTCATACAGGAAGAATATTCACTTTCCTCATCCATGGAATTGAAAGTGATTCCCCAAGTGCCTGAAGTGTATAGCCTTACAGATTCCATTAATTTGCATCTCTTATCCTTACCTTTAGATATATAGTTCCCAACCCAAGACTGAATTTGTATTATATAGGATTGCTATCCTTAAAAGGAACAGATATATATGACTTTGAGGCATATGCATTTTTCACATATGGCTTGCAGAATGTTCGTTTGTCTTTACAATGAAAGTCTCTTCTTACTACTAAGCACATTTGCATTTATAGGCTTCATGGTGTACATTTTACATAGACCGATTCTGGTCAATCCCTGTATTCCGATGTGATTTGCTGGTAATGTCTCTTTCAGGAAGATATATTGAAAGTGATTGCTGATATGGATGGGCAGAAAATTGGAGATGTACCGCTTCCTCCTTGGGATCTAATAAGAATGTGCCTGAAAGGGGGAACAGCAGAGCTACTGTTGAGGGCTTTTGATGTGTTTGCTTGGACTAGCTCCTCATTCCGGAGATCAAACAAGTCACTTTTGGAAGAATGCTGGAAAAAAGCAGTTGATATGGACAACTGGGAAAAGCTCCATGACTTGTCCGTTGCTGGAGGAAGGAGTGATGAGGACACCTTACGGGTTCTTGAACGTACCATAGTTTTCCAAGCGTCGAGGAGGTGCTATGGACATGGATCTGAAACATATGAAGGAGGGTTTGATCAAGTGTTGCCACTCAGGCAAAATGGCATTCTGCAGCAGCTGACTGGCTCTTGTTCTTCTGTTGAAGCAATCTTGATGCAGCACAAACACTTTCCATTGGCAGGCAAGCTTATGCTGGCAGCACTCATGTTGGGTAGTTCCCAAGTTGATCAACAAGACCCCTCTATTTCAATGGAGTAGCTGTCACTTTTTAGAAATAGAAAAAAAAATGAGCCTTGTTGTACATATGCGCTTCAGTTGTCATGTTGGGTAGTTCTCATTTTCTCTGGGTTAAATTTCTTACATTGACGACAGTTACGTTGAATCTCTACTTGGCAAAGTGCATAACATAACATTGAATCTGTGCTTGCCAAAATTGATTCGTTATCCATTAAATAGTTTCCGTTGCATATAGAAGTTGTGCCAATCACTAAACCGGTTGATCTAGTGAATCAATGGGATAGCTGATCCCATGGGTTTGACTGTGTTAGACCGGTCAGTGACCTAGGTCATTAGTTGCACTGGTTAAAATTGACATTATCCTGTTAAGAGTAGAACTTTTTTTTTTTTTTTCATATAATTGACTAAAAATCTTATAACGAAATTCTATTTGGTAGGCTCCAATTTTTGCCTATTCCAAGTCGTCAATCACTTTACAAAATATTCCAAGTGGTAGGTTTATTTTGAAAACTTTTCCATCTAATGAACTCCTTTTTTGTAGTACTAAATAACTTTTCTTACGAAATTCTCATCATCTCTCAATCTCACTAACCTCACTCTTAATTTTACTTTTGACTTAGAATAATTTCTAAGATGGTTGAAAACTTGAAATAATATCGAAAGTGTTCAAAATAAGCCTACCATTTGAAATAATTTTCAAAATAAGCCTAACACTTAAAATATTTTATAAAGTGGCTGAGGACTTGAACTAGACAAAAATTAAAGCTTACCAAAATGATTTTCCCGATCTTGAATTGTTTGTACAAATATGCATAAGCTATGTAACATTGTAACACTAATGTCACATTAAACTAAATTTTGAGGTTCTAAGTTCTCCATACTACTCCACAAGGAACATACAAATGAAAAAGTGGGGTGATAAAAATGATTACCGGAATTTGAAGAAGATACACAACAATATTTGTTTATATAACAATCATGTATTAGGTACGTTAAAACAAAACCCTCCCATTCAAGTTGATGCCACGAGTTCATTTATGAAGCTTTGAAAAATTTCGTTTTAACCCCTCTTTCTGACTGGAATAAATATTATTCGTGATTAAAAAAATCAATTAAAAAACACCCAACAAAAATCACCTCGCCACTTCATCCATTATAAAAATCTAGTTCAAAATGCCCATGCTTTGCACGGGCTAGAAGTTATAGTTCTGCAATATACATTTAATGTGATAATGTACATTAGATTTATTATATTAAGTTATATTGCCTTAGATTATAATAAGGGAAATTGGATTCTAATAATACAAACCTTTGGCCATATAAGACTTAATAATACGAACTTTTGATTTGGTGATTAATAATACGAACTTTGACCCCCTGTTGGCCCCAATAGTACGCCACCGAGTTAAATTGAACTTAACTCGGTGGCTGACGCGGCGGCGGAGGCACACGCCTGATTGTTTTGACTTTGTCACGTCATCCACGTTGACTTAAAAAATAATACAAACTTTTACCTATGTTGCTCTTTCTCTCTAAAAATCTCAGATCCCATTTATACTTCTTCATCTTCTTTAATCCTCCCCTCCCCTCCCCGTTCCCAGAAAACCCCAAAAACCAGAACCCTAATTTGTTATGGTTTTCTTCTGTCACTATACGACAGAAACTTGACCAGCTTGCGTTTGCAATTTGAAATCTCAACTCCATACTATCAACTAAAAAGATGATTAATCTCCAGTTGAAATCCAAAATCGAAGTTCAATCGTAGTAAATGGGAGACTTGATATGTTAAACTGATTATGGAATCTGGAAGCCATTTGGGCTCCTTCGACTCAATTGATCCGAAGCACCGCAATTGATTCAAAAATCTGTATGTTAAACTGATTATGGAATCTAGAAGCCATTTGGGCTCCTTCGACTCAATTGAATCCGAAGCACCACAATTGATTCAAAAATCTGCTCCCTAAACCAGAAAAGTTGAATTAGAGCAAGTGAACAAGAACAACCCAGATGAAATCCCGCACTCCGGGTTCGGGGTCTATCAAAACGCATGACATTTTCACCCAAAAGGAAAAAAACCATTTGCCCAAGAACAAGAAGAGAATCAAAGCTGAAGAATTATGTAATTTGAAGGGCTGGGAAAGGGAATAAGGGAGGAAGATAAAGCAGGATGAAGAAGAAGGAGAATATGGGACAAATAGAGGCAGAAGACTTGAACAATTAGGGTTTGAATCAACACTTGACTCACCGGTAGTTTGACATTGAAGTCTCAACAACTTCCTTGAGGGGTTTAAAGTACCTGAGGATATTACCACCGTCCACTTAAGTGAACAAGGCTAAAATTCAACCCAACACAAATAACCATAGCATAACTTTAACTTAAACACAACACAACCCAACATTATATAGACGAACTTGAATACTCTTCCAAACAAACTCCTAAAAACCATTATAATACATTACCAACACCAAAAACAGTTCTCCTTCACATGACAATAGAAGACTTTCAATCACCTTAGTCGAGCTATGCAGGCCTAGAGGTTCGTCCTTCGGGCGCTTTGCCTTTACCTTTGGTTAGATTCCCTAAACGAAACAGAGGAAAACAAAGAGTGAGTTATACTCAGTACGTATATTCCTAACATTAGAATTAATTCGAGAACTTACTTTAATTATAGCGTGGTTCCAACAAGAAAGAAAGCAATAATAAAAATTGAAAACAACTTATCCTTAAACATTATGAAAAGGAACCTGTTCAAGTATAAACAACTTGAGAGTTCTAGGTCATGAATTCAAAGAGTACATATCTTGAAGAAAACACATGAACTAATCTTCGAGTAAAACTATAAAATGGAAACTGTAAAACCAACAAATCCGACTTGGAAAATCGTAAGTAAATCATAAAACTTTACTTTTAACTTGAATCACTTGGATACTTGATCTACTTAAACTTTGTCTCTGTAGGTTTTTCTTAAAGTTCCCCTACTTGCGATCATCGGCTAAGCCTCCGTATGCGCATACCCGGATCAATCGGGAGATCTGGATGGTGGATATAATCTTGTACTGGCCAGCTTTTCTATGGGGTGCACTTATGACACGGGTTATCCTGGTGTGTACTAAGACATAATTACCTTGGGGTGCACTAAGACACAATTAGCATGGGGTGCACTAAGGCACGATTAACATGGCGGGGCCTTTATCTATATGGAAAAACTTGAAAACTTCATTTGTTTCGACTCTGTCGTAACTGGTTTCTGATGTAAATACTCTAACTGAAATTATCCAAAACCTATTCTTGGTGTGACCACACATATTCCAATAATGACCACAATATATTTGTTTGTATTTTTACATGTTCGTATAACAACACATAGTCAGACACTTTACCCCAATATATATGACACCACAATGATATTTAAATGAATGAGGAGACATTGAGCTTGCTGTCAAGTCTGCTTGACACTGTCTTGGGTCAAATGATAGCAAGTCATAACAGGGTGAGCTCAAGTAGTGCGGCAACTAATGTCGAAACATGTTTTGGGATATTCGTCCCGAATGAGACACGCATGACAGCAGAACATGTGATCGGATAGCCATCAACAACCCAAAACATGCTCCTATTAGTATTAGGAGGACGCGGTTACTGGTATCCATGGACACATAATTTCAGTCACCACCGTTTGACAATTTCCATATATTCTAGCATGTTTTGTTGTTTAATATTTGTACTAATTCAATTAGTTTAGCGGTAAGTCAATAGATGTGTAAATGATGGTTTTATTACTTATCAATATCACATCTTCTAGGGTTTTTCGTTGTGTACCTATACATTGCATTTTCGCAAATAGTTAATAGATACATGAATGCTATTTTTTTTTATTATGAACATATTACTTTCGAAAGTGCAAAACCATAATTAGCTTTGTGTCTACAATAACAACTTCTTGTTGCATGACCACACTATTAGAACACATCTCCAAAGGACGTGAATTGATGGGCTCAAAATCTCGATAAGTTCCTGATTAATGTTCACTATGCCTTCAAAAGTCTCGAAAATAGACAACTGAAACACAAATCATTTTCCACTGTCATACAAACATAATCCAAGTCCTAAAAGTAAGAGACAATATAAAACCATAATATGTTTACATGATTCGAATTGTAAAAGTGACCGACTTTTAATTACAAATCCATGTTAAGGGGCGCTTAGAGACTAAACGCACACGGGTCCAAGGTGTGTAATTTTTTCCATCGCTCAAGATTTGCATACACGGACTCCCTCGTTGAATTCTCCTTGTGGATTGCAATGTCGTAGCAGCAATGAATGCGAAGCGATCGCACATTAGAAGCCCACATCTAGTGTGGGACAAAGGATAACAAATTAACATGAGTGTGATAATAGATAACAAATGTAACACATAAACAAATTGGGGAATAACTTACATGCTGCTAAAGTCAATGTTGTTCAGGGATCATAACACCTCTGCAACTGTTTGTGCACACGAGTTAGTTGACATCCCTAGTTGTCTACAAAAAATATGCAATCAAGGCCATGAAAGCACATCGATCCATATCACACTCATCAAATATGACTATGGGGGGACATTCTACTCACACACATGTCCATATAGACCACAATGGTCCATACATGAACTTAAACACAACTCGAAACCCCAAATGACAAACATGTATGACCATAAGCTAGACCACATATATGATTAGACCCCCCTAAATTGACATTCTATAAAACCCCAACTACATCAAGCCCACACTGACAAACAATTTCGCATCACAATCATGACCACATACATGTCCATATAGACCAGAATGTTCGATTAACAGGAAACAACCAAACCTGAAAATCCAAACTAAACACATTCAAAAGACAACTCAAGGACATGATACTACACCATCCAATATGACACTCATCATGTTTGGAAACAGTAACTACCTAATGACCCTACGCATGTTCATTTGGACCACAGTTTAGCGGATATGACACTTATCAAGTATGACCATAATAGGGACCTTCTGATCACACACATGCCCACCTAGACCACAACGGTCCGTCCATCAATATTAAACACATCTTGAAACACCAAGTACAAACATGTATGACCATATGACCACATGCATGATTAGACCTCAGACTGACACTATGTGAAACTAGAAATACATCAAACCCACACTCATGTTCATATTGACCACAATGATGAAACAACAATACATGCAATGACCACACAAGGTCATGTTACCACACCGATCCATCAAACCCAACATTTGGAAATAGAAGGACCACATCGGTCCATTCATCAACATAAAACTCAACTTAAAAACCCACCTATAGTCCACACTGAACTATCATGGTATTGGGGCGAAATTCAAAAGTATATTGAGGCACAACATGACGTAATTTTCGAAAACTATTAGGGCTAATTTAAAAATTTCTCAATTAAACTATCAGGGAATGACTTTGAAAATTTTTAAAATTATATTGAAGCACAAAGTGACGAAATTTTACCCTAATTTTGAACTATTAGGGCAAAATTCGAAAGTATATTAAGACTGCCCTGATTTCAACCTAGAATTTTTTTTTGAAAAATTTAGAAAGAGTTGCACCGAGAATCAAGATGTCAATGCTTACCAGGAAGAGCAATGACAAGTATATGAAAGAGAAAGGGGCGAACTTGTGATGGTTCAACCAAACTTTTGTTTGGCGGCAATGATGGTTTCATTGTGCAGACAAATTGGAGAATGTCTTCCAAGCATTCATTAAGCAACCTCCTTCTTGTGAGAGGTTTAATATCAGAGGAAGAGTAAAGGGATGCTAAAAAACTCCCCTCCCAAATCCCTATAATCACGCATAGTATATTTCCTTTCCCTTTTAATTATATTTTTCTACCTACACGTGTGGCGGTTTTGAGGGGGGAGGGAGTGGTTTGATTTCAGCTGTTAGATCAGAATTGAACGCATCAGATTGTTCTTTCTTACCTAAAATCCCTTCCTACTTAATCCCTACTTTCACCAATTGTATAGTAATAATCCACACTTTCATTTTGTATTCTGGTGGTCCAAAAAAATAAAATAAAATTGGATTCTTGTGCAACACTATCGAGAGTATACCAAAATATCATAGATTTTGAGTAGGGATTTTTTTTTTTTTTCGGGTTTTTGGATGCTAATGTACTGAACTTTTGGGGTGTTGGACAATGATGCACTGATCTTTGACGTTGGACAATAATACACTGTACTTTGGGGGGTGTTGAACAATAATGCACTGAACTTTGACATTAGACAATAATACACTGTACTTTAGGGGGTGTTGAACAATAATGCACTCATAACGATTTCGGCAATGGCTGACTTGGTGGAAATCCTATGTAGTAGGTGGAGGAGATGAATTAGTCCAAAAATACTTAAATCTATGACATGTCAACTAATCCAGACATTAGCAAAGAAAATCAACTTTGAAAAGAGTAAAAAAATAAAAATAAAAACCATAAAATCACATTTGTTTAAACGTGTTTCCGTTGAGAGATTGTTGTTGTAGTTGTATAAAATCACCTTTGCTTGTGTAAATTAGCGAACATGTCACAAATTTAGATATTATTTAGCCTATTCGTCTTCTCGGTCTGCCATGTGAGATCGTCACCAAATAAGCTACCGTCGAAATTGTTTTGGGTGCATTATTGTCCAACACCCCTCAAAGTTCAGTGCATTATTGTCCAACACCCCAAAAGTTTAGTATATTAGCGTTCAAAAATCCTTTTTTTTTGGACCACCAAAATCCAAAATGAAATTAGGAATTATTGCGATAAAATAGGTGAAAGTAGAGATTATTAGAACTCATATATATATATATGTGTGTGTGTGTGTGTGTGTGTGTGTGTGTGTGTGTGTGTGTGTGTGTGTCAGGGTACAAATGGTAAGGACTGGAATTAAATATTTTAGTGCGGGCATTTTGGGAAAAATATAATAAATAATTTTGCATTTCAAAAAAAAATGTTTATTCATATAGATTAATTGTTATTAATTGTTAGATTAAGTTAATACTACTGAAAGAAGATTTTCAATTAATTAAAAAAGATTAATGAAATCAATATAAATAAAATGACAATATATTTATGATTATATTGATCTTTCTTCGACCAGGAAAATAATTTTAATAATAGAATGACAAGTAATGTTGTATTCTTGTCTATTGTATAATTGCCACTGTTGGAGTATTTCAAGAGTTAAGAGGCATAAAAGTATAAGTTATAAGCATAGGATTGACCGGAAGGTAAAAAAACAAGCTTAATAAGTAAGAAGGACCCAACACGGACCGTGTCAGGTATGACATGGGTCGTGTTAGCATCCAGAGAGCAAAGAATAGGTACTCTGGCTCACCACGGACAGTGTTGAGGTCAACACGGACCGTGCTGAAACCTAGCCAGGATTGATATCGAAATCCCATGATTTGTGCCTGGGGATTGATTAATATGGAGCATTGTTTGGTATAATGGTTGATTGAGAAATTAGTCATGATTTCTCCTTAATGATTCATAGACATATCTCAAGGATCAAGCTCCGTGATTTGGCAAGTTTGAATCTCTTGATTGCTCTAAGAACCAGTATAAATAGTGGATGAATTCTTCATTCATCCACATACCTCAATCCTCTTCTATCTTATTATAGAGAGTTTCAGCACACTCTTAAGGTGTTGAACTGGAACAACATTCTTGAGAGTCCGTGAGAGATATTGTAACTTTGCTTATAAGAGGTTAGGTTTTACCCTTAAGTCTATTCGCGGTTCAGTGAATAAGACTTAAGGGGAAACATGTTCACCATCGACTCCTAGCTACCTAAGTGATCCTCCATCTTGTGATAAGACCGCTTTACCCCATCTTTTTCAACAACCACTTCTATAAATATTATACATTATGTATGATCAAAATTATTGTAAGTATGTTCTAACAACCATTAATACCAATGTTAATAGATAAATTTAAGGGTTTTTGGATGGGAAAAAACTGTACTGAGGGCCTTGTGATCGAGAATAATCCAAAGTGACTTTTTGGCTGGTGGCAATCTATACTTATTCATTATTTTCTCGTAGCTTTCCATATTGAAATTCCGGCACCGGAATGCTGATGTGGCAATCGGAGCACGTGCCCTTTTAATTAAAAGCATGTGACGTCAATTTTTTTAATTCTATTTTATTGTTTATTTTGAAGTAATGGGAAGTGTATTAGGTGGAATAAATAATCTAATTTTCCTTAAAATCCGAAAAACATTAGCTGGCTTCTGTTAAATGATAAATAGAATTAAAAAAAATTGACGTGGCATGCTTTCAATTAAAAGGGCACGTGCTCCGGTTGCCACATCACCATTCTGGTGCCGGAATTTCAATATGGGATGCTACGAGAAAATAATGAATAAGTGTAGAATGCCACCAGCTAAAAAGTCACTTTGGATTATTCTCGATCACAAAACCCTCAGTACGGATTTTTCCCAACCAAAAACCCTAAATTTAATATAAAGGTATTTGAAAAAAAAGAGAAATAAGCATAAAGGCATTTTTATATTAAATTAAATATGATGAGGGCAACATTATAAATTATAAATTCATTGAGAAAGACCCACATTTTTTGGATTCAATATCAATAATGTAGGGGTTGATGCATATTTAATAATATTATTAGTGTTATTAATTATTATAGTTTTGAACATGTGTCATGCACGGGTATATTAAAATGTAGGTATTTATTATTATAAAATAACAACAACAGTCTAAGAATAAACTATACAGAAAAAACTATAAATATACATATATATTAGAAAGAAGAAAATATAAATGTACAATAAATATATAAACATAAATGTGTTGGCATGTGTTGATTAATATGTATGGTATACCCTAACATTTAAATAGTATATTACAATCAATTTTTAGTTCTAAACACAAAACCTTACACCTGTTTACATATTGGATGTTTAAAACTTGACATACATAAGAACATACAACATTGGTAACAAAAATTATAAATACAAATCTTAAGAGAAATGTAAGGCGTCTTTTTTTTTTTAATCGTTACTAGCCCAAAGGCCCTTTTATTCAAAGTGCAAATGCGCAACAACTTCAAATAGAGCCATAAGTCCAATACAGAAGCAAGAGAGCAGAACAGATTGCTCTGAAAACAGATGATGACACAAGAGAGCATAATAGTGGATTAGGCTAAAGGAGCAGATAAGAGGACGAGAGGCAAAATGGTATGGGTTCCAAAACAAACATCTCAGACAAACTCGGAGACAACAGAGAATGTGAGTTTCCGGACGAAAGGTAATGTGAATGAAGAGTTTGTTGAATGACATCAAAGGAGTATTGTATGCACAACAAGCAGCCCGAGGGACCTTGATTCTCTAACCTCTTTAATCAAGGATAATTTCGGTCCAGTCTCGAAAATCACTGCTTTAAGCGGTATGAAATTCATTCTCACATTTCCCTCTGTTCAAGATATGGAGGAAATGATTTCAAATCCGTTAGAGTTGAATGACTGGTTCACTGAAATTAAGCCCTGGGATAAATATGATACTGCAGAATCCAGAAGAGTATGGGTAGATGTCATTGGAGTCCCTCCTCAAGGATGGACTTGGGAGAATTTCCAGAGGTGTACACAACCTTGGGAAAATCTGCTGTCGCTCGCAAGGTGCATCTCCTCGACTAATCAGTTTGAGATCATGAGGGGCTATTCAGGCTGATGTGTTTCGTCAGATCGATGGTGAAATCCTATTAGACATTCAAAATTGTTCTTTCATGATTTTTGCTAGAGAATTCAGCTCTCATCTCATCCCACCTTCTGTAGCTCATGATCCTTGTAATGAAAATGAGGATTCATCTGGGTTATTAAGTGATGATGATAATGATGAAGAATGTGATGAGAATGTTCAACTGGCATCCAATGCAGATTCAGACTCGAATCATGGGCAGTCAAAGAGTCATCCGAGCAGTAAAGACCTACAATCAAGCAACGGAAATAACATTTTAGGAGACACATCCTTACTTCATAATGAGGAGCTGAATAGGCCACAACTGGAAGAGAGATCAACCTCATTTGATAAGGCTGCTCTGAAAAATGGTACCCATGGAGTATGATCAGCCTCTTATTAATGCGGTGACTGCAATGGTTGAAGGTCTAGTATTTGGATTAGAGAAATTTGTTGAGGCTGTATCTAATCCCCTAATTCTTAGAAATGAGAAAGAAACCTCTGAGATTATTATTGATCAACCAGAAAACATTCACATCAATGATTGTGTTGTTGAGGATGAATGTTCCATTTCCTCTAGAGACGTTTCAATATTGAATGTCAGGGAGTACATTGCGCGTAAGGCAATCTCATTTGGGGAAAAGTCTGGTTTCATGAGAGCGAAGAAGAGTGTCAATTTCAAAAAACACAATGGGGGCAAGACAACAGCAAAGAAGGAAAAAAAAGGAGATCAAGGAGAGTCTTAGGAGAAGAAATTTTGGTAGAATTAACATGTCTTCTTCTACTGAAGGCAGTTTACAGTTCTGATGAAGCTAGGTGTTTGGAATGTTAGTTCTTTGTCTGAAGGTGATGACTGTTAAAGTTAAAAATTGGAGTGTGGTTTGTCCAGTTGAATGGGTCTATTCTCTATGTCTCTCTGGTTTCTTTGCTTTGATAACTTGGCATGATGTGGTGCTGTGTTTGGGTTATCTAGTGCATCAGGAAATTTTTTCGAGGGATGTTATGTCTTTGAGGGGTTGAGGGTTGATGGCCTCCTTCTTGGCTATTCTATGATCAATCTGGGGTTTTTGTGAAGCAGTAGTTTTAGATCATCTGATGAGAATCAAGTGTTTCATGCCGCAGTTTGTGAAATTGATATGGTGCTCATGATCAACTATATCTCTTTCATTTTTCAGTAGATCTCATTACAATTGCTCTGCTGTTTTGCGATTGTGATGCTGTTGTTGTTCGGTGTATCTGAATCAAAATGTGGGTTGCTCTATGAAGCTGTCAGAGTTGTTATGTATGAGTGGTGGGTATGATTGTTCTGTATGAGTGGTGGGTACATTTCAATTGTGTGGAAGATGGTTTGTGTTGCTGCTGAAGTTTGCTTTTCTATGAGAAATGAGATAATCTAAACATACAGTGGTTCAGTTGGTTGGTTGATGGTTTCAGTTGGTTGGTAAGGATGTGATGTTGCTGCATTTTGCTTTTCTGTTAATTGGATTCCGCCTTTGAGCTTTAAGGTTGGGCCTTTTGGTGGTGATGCTGATGTAGTCAATTAATCTGTATGAGTGGTTGTGCTGAAACTGCAGTCGGTAAAGGAGTTACAGGTGGGCTCTGTTGCTTTTGGATTGAAGGTTATGTTTGCCATATCGGGTTTAATTTTTGCTGTGCAGAAGTATGATCCATTTGAAGTATCTCAAGTGCACAATATTGCTTGGGTATGTCATAATCGATCAATGGGTGTGAAGGTTGAAGAATTAACCTATGGTGACTCTCAAGATGACTTATTTTGAATTCCGTATGGCAACTTTTTACATTTTCAAAGCAACAATTATCTGTGAAGGTGTTGTTTGAAGCTTGACTTCAATTCAAACTTCATCAATCTAAGAGCTTGGTCTTGGGTCAATCATCGCAGCTCTGTTCTGTGCAAACATCATGTGAAGATCTGTGAACTGTCAAGTGAAGGTTAGATGTTTGGGGAAGGTTTGCTGATGGTCGCATTCACGAATGTATTCAAGAATTGGTTAGTTGTTAGGGAAGGAATAGCTGATTGTTTGTTTCTCTACATTCTGTGAAACGAAAGGCATCCTAGCATTGTTTAAGTAGTATACTACAATTATATTTGAGCTCTAAACGTAAAATCTTTCATCTCTTTGTATATGAAATGTTTAAAACTTGACATACATAAGAATATAAAACAAACTAGTAACATAAAACTGTTTAAGACATTCTCCAAGAGCACATTAAGGAGACACTGACAAAACAATAACAATATATTAAGTATAACTATATGTTAAGATTCCTATGAGAAATTACAAATTGGAAATTTTTAGCATGACAATAAATATTACAGGGAGTATAGCGGAAAGTAGCAATACGATTGTTCATTATAATTGCAGAAACTAAGAAAATGTTAAAGTAACTTGGATGTTTAAAGTAAAAACTAAAATCTTAAAATTAAATAAGTGTTCAAAGTGATCGAAAAATTTGATAATAGCAACTTGTTTGATTCCTTGCAGTGCTGGAAACAAATGAGCCATCCAACATGTTCATAAGAACTTAATAATATATATAAATCCTAGACTGATGTGAATAACTTACATCTAAAATCAATTGAGTCATTGCAACTTAATGTTTGATTTCACAATTGTAGAAACTAAAAAAGTTAAATTATCTTGGATAAAAGTAAATACTAAAATCTTAAAAGTAAATCAATGTTCACAGTGATCGAAAAATTTGATAATAGCAACTCGTTTGATTCTCTGCAGTGCTTGAAACAAAACACTCGTCCAACATATTTATAAGAACTTAATAATATAAATCCTATACTAATGTGAACAACTTACATCTAGAATCAATTGAGTCATTGCAACTCAATGTTTGATTTCCTTGTGAAACTTAGAACAAATTTTATGAGCAATCGAGTCCATGATCAATTGAATATGTCAATCTTATAGATTATCACTTTGAATTTTATGAATATCAAAATCCAAGCACAAAATTAGAGTAGGTATAATAGTTGAATATGATTTTGGAGTAGGGGTTTTAGTTGGAGTGAGCGGTTTTGTAGACACGAGATTAAATACATCACACTTTTATATAAAATATAATTAGATAAAATTCTCTATAATTAATATAAAAAGATACTCGACTTAAATCAAGGGATGAGAATCATAACCGATAAAAGAGAATAATAACCAATAAGAATTTGCTTAGTTGAAAAATTAAAAAGTTATCCTTAAAAAGATACTCGGCTTAAATTAAGGGATGAGAATCATAACCGATATGAGAGAATCATAATTGATAAGAGTTTGCTTAATTAAAAATCAATAAATTATCCTTTGGAGAAAAAAAGGCGAGAAAAGTAGTTAATATATTATATTTATCTATGATTTCATTATATGTGAGCACCTAAATTCACTCCCTATTTCGTATTTCAAAGTTCAAAAATATTACTTTTATATATTAATAGATGTAGGTTATCTGATGTACTTGGAAATGGTTAAAGATAGTAAAATGTAAGTAAATCTTACCTGAGCATTAATGTTGTTAAAACATGAGTGCATCTCATCAATCAAATCACTTTCCGAAATTTTCTTCTGTGAGGTTCACCCTTACCGATTATGTGCATTACACAGGTTTAACTTTGTTCCCTAAAAATCAATTTGTCATGTAAGTGGTTAACAAATACATCTATTATCAATATTTTAGATAAATCGATTAACTTGCCAAACATAGATATATTTTGATGATTGAATTAGATGTGTGGATTGCAAAGGCATCCACGGGTTGAATATTGACAAATATATCTTGCACCCACGGTAAATATATATGATTAAATATTGACAGTATTTTTTTAGGTAGTGGAATAAATATAGAGATGAAACTATAATAAAAAGTATTGATAATAAAAGGATGGAAATCGAATAAAACAAACTGGGTTGATGTGTGCAATAATATTGATAGTGATAGCAGTAAAATAAGAAAAAGGAAGATGTAAGAAGACTTACTTGGTGATGATTGTTTGACTCGTAAACCTTATCTGCTGAAAGATGTGAATGAATTTGTGATTCTTGATGCCTCGTCCATGCTTCATGAATGAGAAAATTGGGTCTGAAGAAAAGGTTGCGATAAATAAAATGACACATAGAATAAACTTAAGCATGATTTAAATGTCATAACGCATAAATAAATTGATGCGTGGAATAATATTCTGACTGATTTAAATGTGAATGCTTTAAACTGGGTTAAGGAAAATTGAATGTAAATAGGTGGATTCTGAATCAGAAACTTTGGTTTGTGATGAAGAAATACATAGTAAATGCTATTGTAACTTAAAAAGAAGATCAAAAGAAAACTAACCTATTTGTATTTGCAGGTTTGCAACATGTAATTTGATCAGAATTCAATGCTTGCTTCAAACGTTGATAGTTAACAGATTAAAAGAAATTGAAAGATGTCTGGATGTCTATATTAGGTTGAGGTAGACTCCTAATTAAATTCGAGTGGGTGTTGGGACGTAAAAGGGAGTCAGACTCCTAATTGGGTTGAGAGGTAGACTCCTAATTAGATAACCCTATTCTTTTATACGGCTGGCTGCGGTATGACACGGTGCGGTGTGGTGGAATTGTGGTGGGTGTGGTGTTATTGTGGTGGATTGTGGTGGGTTATTGGTAAGTTGTGGTGAGTTTTGTTTTTTTATAAATGTAAATTGTATTGGTAAATGTGAAAAGGTTGATTGTGGTAAATTGTGGTAGATTGGTATGTTGTGGTAGGTTCTGGCAAACTGCGGTGTGTTGTGGCACCGCATCAAGCCAGCCGTATAAAAGAACAGGGCAGTAGACTCCTAATCTGATCAGGTTTTTTGTTCATTATTTTTTAAATCAATTTTTTAATTTTTTATTATTTCATGGGTCGACATTATTTACTGTATTCTTAAATCGTTTTTTTTCTCTTTAATATGATTGACCAGTAACCCCTACAATCACTCCGGGTTGAGTATTTCAAAATTCGAATATATTACTTTTGTATATTTATAGATTAATGATTGGCGTTTATCAAAAGATAATAATTTAATAATTTTTACTCTATGTTATTCCCATGAATATTTTAAGGGAAATTGGATTCTAATAATACGAACTTTTGGCAATATAATACTTAATAATACGAATTTTTGATTTGGTGATTAATAATACGAACTTTGACCTCCTGCTGCCCCAACAGTATGCCACTGAGTTAAGTTGAACTTAATTCAGTGGCGGTCTGATGTGGCGGCGGAGGCACGCGCCTGGTTGTTTTGACTTTGCCACGTCATCTATGTTGACTTAAAAAATAATACGAATTTTTACCTATGTTGCTGTGAATAATACAAACTTTTTTCTCTCTCTAAAAATCTCAGATCTCATTTTTACTTCTTCATCTTCTTCAATTCTCCCCCTCCTCATTCCCAGAAAACCCTTATCTCTCTCTTTTCCTTCCTCTTCATCATCCCCACCTCTTTTTTCTCTCTCTAAAAATACATTTCCCTTTCGAATCTTCATCTTCTTCAATCCTCCTCGTCTTTATCTCTTCATCATGAGACACAACTTGATGCTCAAACTCGTGAACAATGGCGGAATGCCTTCTCAACTTCCCCATCCACCCCTTTTTCCACTTCACTAATCTCCTTCTTCTCAATTTTATGGGAACTTGCCAAACCTTCCCATAATAAAATGCGATTTGAGAATTTTTAGAGAGAAAAAAGAGGTGGGGATGATGAAGTGAAAGGAAGAGAGAGAAAGAGAGAGAGAGAGAGAGAGAGAGAGAGGGTTTTCTGGGAATGGGGAGGGGGAGGATTGAAGAAGATGAAGAAGTAAAAATGGGATTTGAGATTTTTAGAGAGAGAAAAAAGTTTGTATTATTCACAACAACATAGGTAAACGTTCGTATAATTTTTTAAGTCAACGTGGATGACATGGCAAAGTCAAAACAACCAGGCGCGTGCCTCTACCTCCACGTCAGACCGCCACCGAGTTATGTTCAATTTAACTCGGTGGCGTACTGTTGGGGCAACAGGGGGTCAAAGTTTGTATTATTAATCACCAAATCAAAAGTTCGTATTATTAAGTCTTATATGGCCAAAAGTTCATATTATTAGAATCCAATTTCCTATATTTTAATTATTAATATCTAATGTTTTTAACCCTATAAATTAGGTAAAAGTTTTAGCTTCATAATGTCATGGTAATCTAAAGCTTTATCTCTTAAACTACTTGGTCCATCATGATTGTAATATGTATGTGTAGGTGAGTGCACTTTCAAAAAAATCTAATTGATCATCTTTATTTTTCTCAAATAGTGTTTACAAATATATATTAATTGTTAGGATAATTTAACACTAATAATAAATAAATAAATAAACTAATTACACAATATTTAATAATATAAATATAAATGGAATGATAATCTAGATTTCATATAAATAATTTATCAGTAACAAAAACACTAAAATGATATTTCTTTAACCTAAAACAGTTATTTAAATAATAGAATAACATATAATTTTGTTTTCAATATCTAATATCTAATTGTCATTTTACAAATATTATACTTTATGCATATTTAAAATAATTGTAAATATATTTTGAAAATCATTGATACAAAAAATTAATAGATAAATTAAAATAAAACATTTAAAAATAAAGGTTCATGAAAAAATGTGAAAGAAACTTCGTGGTAATTTTCTTTGAAATTTAACATGATGGTGGATAATATTATCAGGCATTAATTGATTAAGGAAAACAAACATTTTCTAACACAATATCCATAATGGGGGGTTAATTTCATAATTTAATACTATTAATCGATAATTAATTGGTGTTTATGACTTACACTATTCTAATAAATATTTACAATTATTAATTATTAATATCTAATGGTCTTTTTACCCTACAAATTGGGAAACTACTCTAGTATAATGTTTAAGAAATGATTTATCGAACATAGAATATATGATTGTCTACAACTTCATTTCTCAAGTTATTTAGCCCATCATCAAAGAGTATAGAATGAACTTTTTTTTTGTGCTCATTTTTTTGATCATTTATTGATGATGTTGTTTATTTATGTTCTTCAAAAGTATGTTTCAGTTTAATTTTTTTAAAAAAGGCAATACCCTTGCCTTGAGGGCCCCGCCAGCTCCCCCCTAATTGGTACTATTTTTTTTTGTGAGGTTATATTCAAAACAATTCAATTGCTTTCCTTAGAAAGACCCAAGCAGTGGAGATATTTTTTCATCTCCTAATAATATCTCAACATATTTCATTATCCTGCTCCACTTTTTTTTTTAATTTTTTTAAAATGAGAAATCAATATATGTACAAGCGAAGAATATGCTTTTCTATTTCTTTTCTAATTTTTTTTATAGATGTTGATTTAACATATGTGTAATGTGATTGTCAAAGTATGTTTGTGTAATGTTATTATTTATATCTTTAGGATAAAAATATTATAGTATTGATGATAATAAGAAAAAAATATGTTCCTAGGTCGTTTGCGACAAATAATGTAGTCATTCATATTCAAATAAGGAAAGACTAACTAATAATTAAGTACAAAAAAATACTAATATTTTGGTGCATAAAGACAATTTGAGGGGGAAAGAGATAAACCCAAGAGAATGAGAGAGGGCAAAAAAACAAAATGCCAAAGGGGAAGCGGTGGTTAATATTTTAGACAGCTACAAGCTGCTCCACTCTCTCTAATACACCAGTGGCAATGACAGAGAGAAACAAGAGGGAGGGGGATGTTTCAAGAGACAAAAGGAAAGAGGAAATGGAGAAGCCATAGCTATGGCCATGACCTAAATGTAAGGGTCCGTTTGGACTTGAGAAAATAGCATGGAAAAAAATTATTTTGGAAAATTAAAATCTTTCCTTTGTTTGGATTGAAGAAAAAGGAATGGAAAAAAAAAGTTGGAAAATTACATGGAAAATTTGGGGTAACAATGAATAAAAAACTTTCCCTTAAAAATGAAAGGAAAGTTGAGAGAAAAATTTTGGATCAAAGGCAACCTTTCTCTCCATCATCTCTCGTGGCTCCCTTGATTCTTTCTCTATCTCTAACTCACTTTTTTTCTCTCTCTAACTCTTCTCTATCTCAGTCTCTTTTGTCTCTCTCTCTAACTCACTTTTTTTTCTCTCTCTAACTCTTCTTTATCTCAGTCTGTTCTCTCTCTCTCTCTCTCTCCTCTCTCCTCTCTCCTCTCTCTAACTATCTTCTCTTTCTCTCTCTCTCTAAGTCTCCTCTCTCTCTCTCTCTCTCTCTCTCTCTCTCTAAGTCTATTCTTTCTTTCTTTCTCTCTCCCTCACTCGCTCTCCCTCTAACTTTCTTCTCTCTCTCTCTCTCTCTCTCTCTCTCTCTCTCTCTCTCTCTAAGTCTATTCTTTCTTTCTCTCTCCCTCGCTCGCTCTCTCTCTCTCAGTCTATTCTTTCTTTCTCTCTCCTCTCTTTCTCACTAACTTTCTTTTCTCTCTCTAACTTTCTTCTCTCTCTCTCTCTCACTCTCACTCTCTTTCTCTCTCTCTCTCTCTCTCTCTCTCTCTCTCTCTCTCTCTCTCTCTCTCTATCTTACACTCTTTAACTTCTATGTATCTCTCTCTAACTCTCTTTCCCTCTCTCTCTCTCTCTCTCTCTAAGTTTCTCTCTCTAACTCTATTCTCTCTCTCTCTCCCAAATCACATCATACGATCTAGAAAAATGAAGCTTGACATTTACATGTTTTCATGGAAATTTTATTTTCCATGTATTTTTCCTCAAACCAAACAAGGAAGAGAAAGTTGAATAGAAAATCTATTTTTTTCGTCAAAATTTTACTTAAACTAAACAAGAGAATGAAATTAACTTTACCCCCAAAAATTTTTCCTCATAATTTTTTTTTTCCACGAAAATTTTTTTCCATCCTATTATTTTCTTAGATCCAAGCGGACCCTAAGAGAAGGAGAGAGAATAAAAGGGGGGAAGCGCAAATTATTGTATGCTCCTTGAGCATGTGCTCCAGGAGATGACATGACAACCATGTCAGATATTTTAAAAAAAATTCAGTAACTACTTGTCGGTTACCCGCGCAGTGAAACTGAATTGTTCACTGAAGATAACATCATTGTTCACCATACGATGTTACTAACTTGAACTGGATTGTTCACTGACATTAATGTGATTGTTCATTTACTTTAACTATGTTGTTCACTTAGTTCAATTACGTTATTCATTTACTTCAACTATATTGTTCACTAAGCTTGTTTTAAATAGTTTACTCAAAAAAGTTTAGATTGTTCTTCATAACTTCTTCCTTCACTTGAAAGGTTAAGATCGTTTACTCGTGAAATCAATTTATAATTTATAATCTTTTTATGCGAAAAAATTTCTATAATTAGAAATCATTAAAGTTATTGTTCACAAGCTAATTTAATATTGTTCACTTTTAGAAGATGAACAATGATAAATTGAACAACGTATAAGATGAACAATGATAATATATATGGTGAACAATGGGCTCATGTACATTGAACAAAAACATAGTGAACAATGGAAACATTTCTAGTGAACAACCATCTGGTATCTAATGAACATTTACAATACATGTAGTGAACAATCTCAACAAATATGGTGAACAAGGGAATTGACGATGCCAAATTGAGTCAGTGAACAATGTCCTTTCTTGTGTCGTTCGTTGTTGTTCCCGAGCAATGAAGCAGACCGACAATTTATTCTGTGAGGACCAAAACTTCTTATCTGTCAAAAGATAGATTACATAGACCGATCAGTGAGTGAATAACAATGAATTAGTGAATGAACAACTATGAATAAGTAAATGA
Organism: Portulaca oleracea; assembly: GCA_029582165.1. NCBI lineage: Eukaryota > Viridiplantae > Streptophyta > Magnoliopsida > Caryophyllales > Portulacaceae > Portulaca > Portulaca oleracea. Next base: position 21,584,851 of record CM055883.1, on the reverse strand, counting down.
ACACCATGAATCAGTGAGTCAGTTTGATTTTCATTCAGGGAATTATAAAATTGTTCACTCAACAGTTTTAAGTTGTTCACCCGCAATACAACGTTGTTCATTAATGTAAAAGATCCGAACTTTTGAAATTAGGGTAACTAAAGCCTAATAATCAGATGAGTTATTGCACATGAAAATTTAGGGTTTGTGAACACATTACAAAGCCGTCAAAATTGAATTGAATTGTTCACCGGTGATAATCGCAAGTGTTTTCCTCTATTTAAATTGAATCATCAAATTTACATCAACAACTCATGTATGCGTACATATTATCAAATTGTTCACTGGGAATCATAAAATTGTTCACCCACAATAATTCCAGATCAACCAGCACCTAAACAGAAAATATAATATACAAAATCGACCAAACAATTCCCCATAATTTTTCAAAACACAACATCAAACAATCCCCAAAAAATAATGACATTCCAGAGATTCAATTTTTCAAGAGTTACAAATGGTACCTTCCACGGCAATCTAGAGCTTCTTTTCCTAGAATTTGGGCGCACAAACACCAAGAAATCACTGCAAAACACCCTTCAACCAAATGGGCATAAAAAAAATTGAGAAAAAAACTCAGGATTCAAGCAATGGGAGATTATACATAACAAAATGCAGCAAAAGCAATTGGGTCGGCAAAAAAACTAAACCCAGAAAGAAAACAAAGGCTCTTTTATAGAAGGAAAAAGTAGCTAAGCAATTTGTGTTGTTTATGTACGTAGGTGTTCATCTAGCTGCGGAAAATGGTGGATAAGATAGATTTATTTCTGGGTTTTGGAATTTTGTGGGTTTTTGGTTTCAGAAGAATGAGGAAAAAAACACGAACGACAGGCGTAGAATACTGCATTCCAAGCGATGAACAATCTGAACAGGCAGCACCTTTGAACGGTCGCCTACTCGTGGCTGTGGCAGTGGTGGCGGCGGCGAGAACGTCGCAGGAGAATGCTCGGCTACTTTTGATGGTCGCAGGAGATCGCCGTCACTCATGAGTGAACGGAAGTGGCGGTTTGTGACTAAGCTTCTGAAAATTGAATGGAGAAGATGAACGGTTATCCCAGGGTTTTACGCAATTTTTTTAAAAATACAATTCCAACATGGAAAATTAATTGCCACATCAGATGTGGAGCATGTGCTCCAAGAGCACATAATATATATTGGGGGGAGGGTGAGGTGGATGAGTCAAAGCTGACTAGGCACATAATAAAAGTCAACAAACACTCTTCCACCGCCACCTCAGCGCGCCACCGAGTTATTCTGTGAGACCCGGTCCCAAAAAAAAAAGAGAAAAGAAAAAAAGGGTTTATTGTATTATTGTTGTTTTTATTATTTATTTAACCTCTTTATAATTTTATTGGAGTCAAAACCCTAAACCTAGACCCTTCTATTTATTTATGACTCCTTACTATAGTACTCCATACATCCGTCCGTCAGCCAAAACGAAAGAGAAAAGAAGGAAAGGAAGGCTCATTCATCTATGAAGTACTCTAAAGGTTTGTATCGTTTGAGTATTTATGTTGTTTATCATTAATAGAATTAAAGTAGTTTATCCAGATATTAATTTTGGGTTTAGTTATAACATTAATCGAATACAATGAAGGAAACTATAGGTTATGTAGTTATATATGTTGACTTTGATTTATGAGTGGCGGTGGCGGAACAAATACAGAAAAGAAATATGGGAAAGTATAGTGTTTGGCTTTGTGATTAGGGCACATGATGATAAATTAGGATGATGGTGATCGATTATGATGATGATGATTCCTGCATGATGGAGTGTAACTAATGGAAGGAATTAGTGAGGCAACTCAGTGGCGGCAATACTGATATCACAATCTAGTGGTAGTATAGTAAACCTACTCGAAAATTAGTATTAGTTAACCTATTCATACGAGTCTTTTATATTAATAGTTTTAACGTTTTTGACTATTATAAGAAAGACATGATTTCTGATATGTCAATTGGGTATTTGTTTTTGTAGCGGTGTATTGACTCTTGCTGGACAATTAGTATGAGTATACTAATTATTATAGGTGTCGGCTGCTTTATGGGTGATTCTGATTCGTTTGAGTAGATCAATCTTTTTGTTATTTCAGGTAAGTGGTGTGATACTTCTTTAGTCCTTTTCATGCCAAAAATATTATTTTGTAATCTCCTTTTTTTCGTAAGTTTATTTTGTTAAATTGGGTTGGCAAGCTATTGTTGAAGTATATTATATCTGGTTATATTTATGTCCGAAAGATTTGATTGACTCCGTATTGACTTATATGTTTACGAAGTGAGCCTTTTGATGTCGGTTTTATAAGTTACGTTTGTATTTTTGCACAAATTTTATATTGGAACCTTTGGTTGTAATTTTAGTTAGCATTTGTAAGTATATTGTGATTAAGTAGTTTCCGTACTGATTTATGTATTTACAAATACTCCTTTTTATATTAATTCTATAAGTTCATTTGTATTTTCCCATTTATACACCAAAGTGAGATTTTTTGTAATAATTTGACTTATGTATTTGCAAAGCAACCGTTTCTAATTATAGTTTTGGTATTTGAATTATTTGAACCTTCCGTAGCACAAGTGATTTGTGAGTTTGATTTTTTTGTTATTCTAAATTACTTGACTTGGTATGGTTTGTACATTTTGATTTTCAAGTTACTCGTTTTGTTTTTGGGCTATGTCTTCTGCCTTAGCCAATTAAGGTATGCACTGGATCTGCGATCGACTTGTATGCGCGCTATTCTGTGTTCCGATATGTGTATCTGTGTTTTGTTGGGCCAAATTCTTTGTTGCCCCGCCACTGGGTCAACAGTGGTTTTCGTTGCCCCGCCACTTGGTCAATAGTTGTTTGTGTTGCCCATGCCACTGGGCTAGTAGTGGCCTTAGCCCCAAATTGTGTTTTGTCAATTTGATTTCTCTGTTTTGTTATACACTATGTTACTTTGACGGAATTTGTTTGATCATTATTATTGTATTATTTTGAGGTTTTAAGCTAATTAAAAGTGTTTCGAAAACCCAGTCATGTTTTGTTGTTAAATTATTTATTAACTCTGACCAGCCCTAAGTTTTACCCGCATGTCTAACCCAGCTAAGGGGGTGTTATGCTACTTACTGGGCTTTCAAGCTGATCCCTTCATCTTCCTATTTTATTTCAGGTTATGATTTTTTGCTTCTAGGTAGTTGGATTCTTTATGGTATCAGAGTTTAGCAGTGAAGCGTAGTTGGCCAAGAGGTTGCGTGGGATAAGGTTTTTGTTATTTTAAATGCTTTGTGAGTTAGAACAATTCAATATCGTTTGTTGTGGTATCTGCTGTGTAATGAAGTATCCTCCCTAGTTGGCTGTTCAGTAAAGTACTTCATTCCAAGTTAAGTCTATATTTGTACATTGGGTTTGAGGTCAACATGGATTGTGTCTGGGCTTCGATTGTTGAAGTAACCTCTTACATTTGGGTTAGTATATATAAGGACCCGTTGATCTAACCTTTTGTGCCCAAACCTAAAAACTAGTGAAACTTTTGGCCCATATCTGTACCTATGAAATTCTTTAAGATCTATTGTGAGATATATCTTCTCTTTATTTTGGTCTTGATCATTGAAGTTACCTCTTACATTTATATGGTTATAGGCGACTTCTGTTTCCCTTTTCATTTCGTAGATTTGTTACTATTTTGGTCGGTCCATAATATTCTCAAGTTTAGTTCTACTGACTGACATTTTCTATGTTCATTCATATGGTCTATTTTGTTGAGCCTATTGATTTATATTGTGTATTTTTATCTATGGGTTTACAAAAGGAGCTTGGAGCATTGTTTGACATATATAAGTTCGGTGTTTTATTATGTGGATATATGTTGCAGTTTTGAAGCAAAGACTAATCTATACAGGTCTGACAATAATAGTACAAGCCCTTTAACGTTATGTTGGATATATGTGTGCTATTTGGGTCGTCGTTGAAAGAATTTGATAGGGAGCATTCATATGTGTCAGCCTTGTTTTTTAAAATAAAGATTGGAGGTCAAAGAATTTTCCCATTATTGACATTGACTGATACAAAGGTTTGACATTACACATTTATGAGGAATCATCATAAGTGATCGTTATCTGAAATTGGGTTAAGTTAGTAGATTTTTTCAACTGTGGTTCATTATAGGGAGCAAAAGGTACAACATTATTTAGAAGTTTGAGAATCTTGTTGACATATCCATAAGTTTCTATTAAAATAGGGGAGCTTCGAAGATGTACTTGTGAGGTTATGTCGTACATGGGATATTGATAAGTTTTGAGGACAAAACTTTTTAAAGGAGGAAAGGATGTGAGACCCGGTCCCAAAAAAAAAAGGAGAAAAGAAAAAAATGGGGTTTATTGTATTATTGTTGTTTTTATTATTTATTTAAGCTCTTTATAATTTTATTGGAGTCAAAACCCTAAACCTAGACCCTTCTATTTATTTATGACTCCTTACTATAGTACTCCATACATCCGGCCGTCTGCCAAAACGAAAGAGAAAAAAGGAAAGGAAGGCTCATTCATCTATGAAGTACTCTAAAGGTTTGTATCGTTTGATTATTTATGTTGTTTATCATTCATAGAACTAAAGTAGTTTATCCAGATATTAATTTTGGGTTAAGTTATAGCATTAATCGAATAAAATGAAGGAAACTATAGGTTATGTAGTTATATATGTTGACTGCTATTTATGAGTGGCGGTGGAGGAACAAATACAAAAAAGAAATATGGGAAAGTATAGTGTTTGGCTTTGTGATTAGGGCACATGATGATAAATTAGGATGATGGTGATCGATTATGATGATGATGATTCATGGATGATGGAGTGTAACTAATGGAAGGAATTGGTGAGGCAACTCAGTCGCGACAATACTGATATCACAACCTAGCGGTAGTATAGTAAACCTACTTGAAAATTAGTATTAGGTAACCCATTCATACGAGTCTTTTATATTAATAGTTTTAATGTTTTCGACTATTATAAGAAAGACATGATTTATGATATGTCATTTGGGTATTTGTTTTTGTAGCGGTATATTGACTCTTGCTGGACAATTAGTATGGGTATATTAATTATTAGGTGTCGGCTGCTTTATGGGTGATTCTGATTCGTTTGAGTAGATCATACTTTTTGCTGTTTCAGGTAAGTGGTGTGATACTTCTTTAGTTCTTTTCGTGCCAAAAACATTATTTTGTAATCTCCTTTTTTTCGTAAGTTTATTTTGTTTAAATTGGGTTGGCATGCTATTGTTGAAGTATATTATATCTGGTTATATTTATGTCCGAAAGATTTGATTGACTCCGTATTGACTTATATGTTTACGAAGTGAGTTTTTTGATGTCGATTTTATAAGTTACGTTCGTATTTTTGCACATATTTTATATTGGAACCTTTGATTGTAATTTTAATTAGCATTTGTATGTATATTGTTATTAAGTTGTTTCCGTACTGATTTTTGTGTTTACATAATACTTCTTTCTTTATTAACTAGTGTTAAACCCGTGCTATGCACGGACATATTTAAACAAAGAATTTTAATGTTTAAAAGATAACTATATAATAAATATTCTCGCTCCCAATATTAAAACAATGAGTTTAATACAATTATAATGAAACATAAATGGCGACACAAATAATAAAGGGAATGTGCGTACATAATATATTCCAATAAAAGTGCATACATAGTATAGTCCAATAATAAAAGCATTCAATGGGAAATTTTTAAAAGCCAAGTAATACTGATCATGGCGGCCTTGACGTCCACCATGTTTAATTGTCGAACCTGCAATTTAAAGTAATCATTTATAGAGTGGTACAGTTGTACGAAACTGTAACGCCCCGGAAATTCAATTATAGAAAAGTCAAAGTCAAACTAACGTTAACAAACAAAACTTAGCGGAAGACTTCAAATTTAGTTTGGGCGTCACTGCCGTATCCCCGAAGGGACACAAGGCGAGAAAGGAAAACATAACTGTCTGCTAACGGTAACTACTATCAACTCAAAACAAAACTTTAATATTTCATAACGAAAACAATATAAAAAGATTCAAGGACTTCTAGACTCGTCGTCCTCACTTCTAATTCCCGTCCCCAGCATTTAGATCTTCACCTGAAAACAAAACATTTCAAAAATGAGGGGGAAATCTCAATAATGTCTACCCCTAACGTTTAAAACAGTTTAAGTTCATTTCAATTCATTTTAGGGAGAGGGATCAAATCAAACGTTTTACAAACCTTTAATCCCATACTGTTTCCTCAACCCATCCAATTCATATTTTAATTTGCGGGCGGGATATCAAATCCCATAAAGAACATTGCCTACCAAAGGCATCAAACAACTATCCTATATCAGGGATGAAACCCTGATCTCCTGGCACATAACCCATACAAGCATCGAATCCTGGTCTCAGGGTTATCACCCGCATAAACATTAACCTCTCAAAGGCATCAAACAATCGCCCACCAAAGGCATCATAACATCTATCCTATATCAGGGATGAAACCCTGATCTCCTAGCACATAACCCATACAGGCATCGAATCCTGATCTCGGGGTTATCACCCGCAAAACATTAGCCTGTCAAAGGCATCAAATCAACAACCCGCTTAATGTTTCCACTTTGAATTACTAATTCATTAATCGAACTCATCTCACAACTCTCAAGTCAAACCTAACCCAGATTCAAAACATTAATAAAACCACTTATAAAAGACCATCTCAATTTCTCCACTCATAAAACAAGGTACAACAATTACAAACAGTTATTCAAAACAGATGGTCATAATTCCACAAAAGTCCCCTTTCGGGATGCAATTATCAAAACAGATTAGAAAACATTAAAACACATTTAAAGGGCATCCCGGTGGGGATTAGAGCATAGACAATTACCTGATATACTTCACAGCACAGCAAATAGACGAACACACTTGAGCTCACTAATGTCACGCACTAACTCGGGCCTAGAATAAGAATAATTATCTAATCAAAACGCGTTCTAACGAAGTTAGTATCAACTATCAACTACCTAACCCATCCCCTAGGAAAACTTAGGTTCCTATCATTTATGATTTACACTTAACACACTCAAGGAATTATATAACAAGTTCACACATAAAATTTACTCAACAATTTTCATAAATAAAAGCAAGCAGCGGACAAATTGTAACGTTCACATAAAATGGGTCACAACTCGACTTCCCGACATCCTATGGGTCTGGTTATGTACTTTTCGGAAACCTCGGGATGTCTACTAAAACTTCTTTGTTGATGACCAAGCCCATATCAGTCTCTAAGGACTCTAAAAACACCCATCTTCCCAAATGGTCCAGATCTGACAGGTTCTGGCAAAAAGATTATAACTCGGGTTATACAAATCAAACGTTCGATCCGTAAAATTCCTATGGTTCCTAACATCTAAGGGAACCTCTAGCCAAAAGGGTCTGATCAAAAGACAACTATACTAATCGTGGTGACCCGATCTTTAGACCCTATCGAAACTGCCCCATTCCCGATTCTCATATAGTCGGTAATTTTGGTTCTAACTTTCACTAATCGATCCCGGGATCCTAATTTGGGCCTCATACGGTGACTAAGGTTATAGGTCTTTAATATAATCCAACCAAGGTCCAAAAGCTACCACTTATAACCAACAATTAAAACTTTTAAAGTAAACAAAACTCGATAATATCGTAATAATAGTATAACCGTGTATTAATAGTAAAATAATGTAAAACACAAAGTTTGAAACTTCACTTCCCATAATAAATTACAAAACTTTTAAAAACAATAGGAGGAGTTTTAGAATGATCTTTTAGTAAATACAACATAATTTTTCATAAAGAAACCCGATAGAAACGGAATAATAATATATACTCGTAATAATCACACAACATAAACATGTAAAGTTTGAAACTTTAATATACGTAATACATTATTAAAAAAAATTGTAAAACAATAGGAAATATTTTAAAAACACTTTTCACGAATTATAACATAGTAATAAATATAAACTAATATTTTAACTAAAGAAATACAAATAAACTATATGTCACAATTTTGAATGAGAAACATAAAATATATTGCGAAACTATAATAAACCATACTTAAGAGAACAACATACAACATTACTCAATTATAACCAAATAACTCAGATTTAACAAGGTAAACTAACTCTAGTTCATGCATAAAAAAATAATACTAGCAAGACCCTAACATGATTTACGCATAATATTAATTATAATAACACATAAAACGTCAACTACCAACGTAATTATTAAACAAAAACATTCTGATATCCTAACTAAATTCATGTACGTGTAGAGGAATGGTATTCCCATTCCCAGAACCAAGAATTATCACAGAATATTAATCCAACAATCTAATTTAGTTAGCATGATTAATCAAAACAATAATAAAGAAGAAACACAATAGAGAACCAAAATCAAGAACTTGGAGTTTCAAACAGGGTTTACGCACAAAGCTTGCTAGGCAGAGGTGGTCGGTCAGACGAACTCCGATGGCAGAGGACGGCGGCATCATGGGCAGCGGCATCAGGGAACGGTGTCACGGCAGTCGGCGTCGGTCGGAGATCGAAACAGCGGCGGTCGGACGACACTTGTGCGGCAGTAGCAGCACCCACATCGGCAAATAGAGCAACGATGATTCTGGGCGGTCGGGTGATGGCCCTCGACAGTAGCGTGGGTTGCGGTGACTGCTGGGGATTTCGTGCGGCGGCCGACGATGTTCCGGTGGCAATGGTGGTGGCGAAGGGCGGCAGAACGAGAGAGAGAAGGTAGAGAGAAAAAAATAGAGGTTGGGAAAAATAGGGTCTGCGTGTGACTGTTTATGTTTTGTGCTAGGTTTAATCACTTCATTAACTTCTAATCTCCTCCCTTAATCCTAATAAAACTCTCCCACTGTCTAATCGACTAAGATACTCAAATCTTAACCAACTCTATCTAAGCTGGACTCCTACAACTACTAATCCAATCTAATCATGATAATTCTGCTAGTCATCACATAACAAAACTACTCCCCACTTCTCTTTCACGTACTAGCTAGCTATAATACTTAATGCTAATAATAAACACATAATATTAATCACGTACCAGCAATAATAATAATAATAATAATAATTCAAATAATAATAATAATAATAATAATAATAATAATAATAATAATAATAATAATAACAACACATGATATTAGTAATATACCCTTGTTAGTTCCCCAACGGCCCTTGAGCTCAAGTGTTAGCAGAATAATCACAAATGAACCTTTAACAATTAACGGAGTCAAACATAATTTACTAATGACGTCACGGTCAACACCTTTGGATTTTTTCGGGGTTTTACATCATTACCCCCTTAAAAGAAGTTTCGTCCTCGAAACTTAAACTCAACATCAACGGTCTGTCAAAGGGGACTAACAGTAGCTCTAACCGAAAACTCGGGGTTTTACAGAAACAAAATGTACAAATTGAATTTGAAGTGTGAAGGAGGTTTACCTTCTGTACCAGTATGTGTTACGCATATGAATTAATTCTTCCTCCAGTCTTTAGAACATGGGACGATAAGACGAAATTGATTGTTTATGACATCAGTTTGAACTCGTCATCGGCACCTGGAGGCTCTACTATAAACCACCATGGCTTGTTGTCATCCTGTTGTAGGAGATCTATATGGCCCGCCATGGTTAAAGCATCTTCTGGCTATACGAATGAATAACAAAGAAATTAGCAAATAAATAATTGAGAACAAAAGGCGTTAAATTGAAATAATACAAATTCGCGTGCTAACATGTGCTGCGTAGTACGTTGTGGATTAATCATTCATAATTGAGAAAAACAAAAACTGAAAACGAAACGTACGTATTTCTCAAGCGATAGGACTAAGGGGCAATAGAACACATGCTAAAGACAAAAGGAGAGGTTGAGTATCTTCATAGATATTACGGAGATTATACACTTTCGATCTTTTTAAATTATCGAGAATCCTAAATTGTAATCTTCTGATATTTTTCACCATGTAAGTCCAATGTATCATGTAAAATTTTATGAAAAAAAAATTGTAACATGCAAATACATGCTAAAATATATTGATGTGGTATATATTGATAATACTTTTCGAAAACTAATCTGCTTGTATTTACATGTTTGCTGAGAATTCAATGGTTGCTTCAGATAATGTTAATAGTTGATAAATTGGAAGAGAATAGAAGATGCTGCGATGTTTATTATTAGGTTAAGAAGTAGAGTCCTCATTAGATTTGGGTGAGAGGTAGAGTTCTAATTAGATCTGAGTTGGGAAGTAGATTTCAAATTAGATAAAGTAAACTTTTAATTTGATTAGACATCTTGTTTATTATTTTTTTAAATTAATTTTTTTTATTATTATTTCAAATGCGGGAATTTTTTATTGTATTTTTAAATTAGTTTTTTTTCTTTAATATGATTGGCTGATACCTCTACAATCACTCCGGGTTGAGCATTTCAAATTTTGAATATATTACTTTTATATTATTATAGATTCTATAAGTTCATTTGTATTTTCCCATTTATACACCAAAGTGGGATTTTTTTTTGTAATAATTTGACTTATGTATTTGCAAAGTAACCGTTTCGAGTTATAGTTTTGGTATTTGAATTATTTGAACCTTCCGTAGTACAAGTGATTTGTGAGTTTGATTTATTTGTTATTCTAAATTACTTGACTTGGTATGGTTTGTACGTTTTGATTTTCAAGTTACTGGTTTTGTTTTTGGGCTATGTCTTCTGCCTTAGCCAGTAAAGGTATGCACTGGACCTGTCGATCGACTTGTATGCGCGTTATTGTGTATTCCGATATATGTATCTGTGTTCCGTTGGGCCAAATTCTTTGTTGCCCCGCCACTAGGTCAATAGTTGTTTTCGTTGCCCCACCACTTGGTCAATAGTGGTTTCTATTGCCCATGCCACTGGGCTAGTAGTGGCCTTAGCCCCAAATTGTGTTTTGTGATTTTGATTGCACTGTTTTGATATACACTATGTTACTTTGACGGAATTCGTTTGATCATTATTATTGTATTATTTTGGGGTTTTAAGCTAATTAAAAGTGTTTGGAAAACCCATTCATATTTTGTTATTAAATTATTTATTAACTCTGACCCAGCTTAAGTTTTACCCGCATGTCTAACCCAGCTAAGGGGGTGTTATGCTACTTACTGGGCTTTCAAGCTCATCCTTTCATCTTCCTATTTTATTTCAGGTTATGATTTTTCGCTTCTTGGTAGTTGGATTCTTTATGGTATTAGAGTTTCGCAGTGAAGCGTAGTTGGCCAAGAGGTTGCGTGGGATAAGGTTTTTTTTTTTTTATTTTAGTTGCTTTGTGAGTTAGAAGATTTCAATATCTTTTGTTATGGTATCCGCTGTGTAATGAAGTATCCTCCCTAGTTGACTGTTCAGTAAAGTACTCCTTTCCAAGTTAAGTCTATATTTGTACATTGGGTTTGTTTCCGTCTTTTTAGCCTAGCATGTTTGTTGGATCTTGTCCTCGGGTATGCGACGTCTGTCATTCCCTGGGTTCGGGGCGTGACAGATTTAGTGGTATCAGAGCTCTAGGTTCTTGGAAGTCTATTAAGTGTGAGTGTTGTTCAAGAAAAACCTCAGGGAATAGAAATCTGTGTGACTATATTGTGTGGAGTGGGAGCCTTCTTTTAGGGAGTTGGGTTAGCAAAACTCTTATGGTGGTTGGGTAATTGTCTTGGTTTTTGGAGAAATTCTTTTAAGAGTAGAAGTCCTATAAGCAAAGCTTCGTTTGGGGTTTAGAAATTCCCGCCAGGTTAAATTTGCAAAATTCCTATCAGGCGTGAGTACTGTTGAACAAAATTTTTGATGATAAAATTGCTTATGTGGGCTATTGTTTGGAATAGAAGCCCTCTGTCAGGGAGCTAGGTTATTGAATCTCCTATCGTTTTTGGGTTGTCTTAATTTTGGGATTTGAAGTCTATGTGCAAAGTACTTAGGGTTTATGAATTCCTATTCTAGTCACGTTAGATTTGCTATGTCTCTATGAAGTATGAGTATGTCCTAAGAATTATTTTCTTAGAATAGAAATTGTTATGTCTTGTCCTATAAGGCATTGTAGTCTTCTGTTAAGAACCATAGCTATGATCATAGACTGCAATCTCTTGAAAATTTCGTTCCCTTCTAAATTGTGTTTTGGCATTATCGTTGTTCATTTCTAGCTTTTAGACCTACCATTGTAGTCTTTTTTTCTAATAATTAGACACACTTATCTCTGTATGGATTCAACCTAGGTGAACTTTGATACATTCTGTAATCCCAATCAGTGTGTTTAGTAAATTATTTGATAAGTTATGACTTATGAGCACTTGAGGCATTTGGCTCGTAAAGTGATTCAGGAATTCTTTGAGGCCAACATGGATTGTGTTTGGGCTTCGATTGTTGAAGTAACCTCTTACATTTGGGTTAGTATATATAAGGACCTGTTGATCTAACCTTTTGTGCCCAAACCTAAAAACTAGTGAAACTTTTGGCTCATATCTGCACCTATTAAATTCTTTAAGATCTATTGTGAGATATATCTTCTCTTTATTTTGGTCTTGATCATTGAAGTTACCTCTTACATTAAGATGGTTATAGGCGACTTCTGTTTCCCTTTTCATTTCGTAGATTTGTTACTATTTTGGTCGGTCCATAATATTCTCAAGTTTAGTTCTCCTGACCGGCATTTTCTATGTTCATTCATATGCTCTATTTTCTTGAGCCTATTGATTTATATAGTGTATTTTTATCTATGAGTTTACAAAAGGAGTTTGGAGCACTGTTTGACATAAATAAGTTCGGTGTTTTATTATGTGGATATATGTTGCAGTTTTAAAGTAAAGACTAATCTATACAGGTCTGACAATAATAGTACAATCCCTTTAACGTTATGTTAGATATATGTGTGCTATTTGGGTCGTCGTTGAAAGAATTTGATAGGGAGCATTCATATGTGTCAGCCTTGTTTTTTAAACTAAAGATTGGAGGTCAAAGAATTTTCTCATGATTGACATTGACTGATACAAAGGTTTTACATTAAACACATTTATGAGGAATCATCATAATTGCTCGTTATCTGAAATTGGGTTAAGTTAGTAGATTTTTTAGAAGTTTAAGAATATTGTGGACATATCTATTAGTTTCTATCAAAGTAGGGGAGCTTCGAAGATGAACTTGTGAGCTTATGTCATACTTGGGATATTGATAAGTTTTGAGGACAAAACTTCTTAAAGGAGGGAAGGATCTGAAACCCGGTCCCAAAAAAAAAAAAGAGAAAAGAAAAAAAGGGGGTTTATTGTATTATTGTTGTTTTTATTATTTATTTAAGTTCTTTATAATTTTATAGGAGTCAAAACCCTAAACCTAGACCCTTCTATTTATTTATGACTCCTTACTATACTACTACATACATCCGACCGTCAGCCAAAACGAAAGAGAAAAGAAGGAAAAGAAGGCTCATTCATCTATGAAGTACTCTAAAGGTTTGTATCGTTAGATTATTTATGTTGTTTATCATTCATAGAACTAAAGTAGTTTATCCAGATATTAGGGTTTAGTTATAGCATTAATCGAATACAATGAAGGAAACTATAGGTTATGTAGTTATATATGTTGACTTTGATTTATGAGCGGCGGTGGAGGAACAAATACAGAAAAGAAATATGGGAAAGTATAGTGTTTGGCTTTGTGATTAGGGCACATGATGATAAATAAGGATGATGGTGATCGATTATGATGATGATGATTCATGGATGATGGAGTGTAACTAATGGAAGGAATTGGTGAGGCAACTCAGTGGCAACAATACTGATATCACAACCTAGCGGTAGTATAGTAAACCTACTCGAAAATTAGTATTAGTTAACCCATTCATACGAGTCTTTTATATTAATAGTTTTAACGTTTTCGACTATTATAAGAAAGACATGATTTATGATATGTCATTTGGGTATTTGTTTTTGTAGCGGTATATTGACTCTTGCTGGACAATTAGTATGAGTATACTAATTATTAGGTGTCGGCTGCTTTATGGGTGATTCTGATTCGTTTGAGTAGATCATTCTTTTTGCTGTTTCAGGTAAGTGGTGTGATACTTCTTTAGTTCTTTTCGTGCCAAAAACATGATTTTGTAATCTCCTTTTTTTCGTTAGTTTATTTTGTTAAATTGGGTTAGCATGCTATTGTTGAAGTATATTATATCTGGTTATATTTATGTCCGAAAGTTTGATTGACTCCGTATTGACTTATATGTTTACGAAGTGAGCCTTTTGATGTCGATTTTATAAGTTACGTTCATATTTTTGCTCATATTTTATATTGGAACCTTTGGTTGTAACTTTAATTAGCATTTGTAAGTATATTGTTATTAAGTTGTTTCCATATTAATTTATGTGTGTACAAAATACTCCTTTTTATATTAATTAGTGTTAAACCCGTGCTATGCACGGACATATTAAAGCAAAGAATTTTAATGTTTAAAAGATAAGTATTTAATAAATATTCTCGCTCCCAGGATTAAAACTTAGAGTTTAATACAATTATAATGAAACATAAATGGCGACACAAATAATAAAGGGAAAGTGCGTACATAATATATTCCAAAAAAAGTGCGTACATAGTATAGTCCAATAATTAAAGCATTCATTGGGAAATTTTTAAAAGCTAAGTAATACTGATCATGGCGGCCTTGACGTCCATCATGTTTAATTGTCAAACCTGCAATTTAAAGTTATCATTTATAGGGTGGTATAGTTGTAGGAAACCAAATGTACATATTGAATTTGAAGTGTGGAGGAGGTTTACCTTTTGTACCAGTATGTGTTATCCATATGAATTAATTCTTCCTCCAGTCTTCAGAACATGGGACGATAAGACGAAATTGATTGTTTATGACATCAGTTTGAACTCGTCCATCGGCACCTGGAGGCTCTACTATGAACCACCATGGCTTGTTGTCATCCTGTTGTAGGAGATCTATATGGCCCGCCATGGTTAAAGCAT
Source organism: Portulaca oleracea (assembly GCA_029582165.1). NCBI lineage: Eukaryota > Viridiplantae > Streptophyta > Magnoliopsida > Caryophyllales > Portulacaceae > Portulaca > Portulaca oleracea. The sequence continues at coordinate 21,569,768 of CM055883.1, read as the reverse complement.
CTTCTGGCTATACGAAAGAGTAACAGAGAAATTAGCAAATAAATAATTGAGAACAAATGGTGTTAAATTGAAATAATACAAATTCGCGTGGTAACATGTGCTGCGTAGTACGTTGTGGATTAATCATTCATAATTGAGAAAAACAAAAACTGAAAGCGAAACGTACGTATTTCTCAAGCGATAGGACTAAGGGGCAATAGAACACATGCTAAAGACAAAAAGAGAGGTTGAATATCTTCATAGATATTACGGAGATTATACACTTTCGATCTTTTTAAATTATTGAGAATGCTAAATTGTAATCTTCTGATATTTTTCACCATGTAAATCCAATGTATCATGTAAAATTTTATGAAAAAAAAATTGTAACATGCAAATACATGCTAAAATATATTGATGTGGTATATATTGATAATACTTTTTGAAAACTAATCTGCTTGTATTTACATGTTTGCTGAGAATTTAATGGTTGCTTCAAATAATGTTAATAGTTGATAAATTGGAAGATAATAGAAGATGCTTCGATGTTTATATATTAGGTCAAGAAGTAGAGTCCTCATCAGATTTGGGTGAGAATTAGAGTTCTAATTAGATTTGAGTTGGGAAGTAGATTTCTAATTTGATAAAGTAAACTCTTAATTTGATTAGACTTCTTGTTTATTTTAAATTAATTTTATTTATTATTATTTCATGGGCGGGAATTTTTTATTGTATTTTTAAATCGGTTTCTTTTCTTTAATAAGATTGGCTGATACCCTACAATCACTCAGGGTTGAGCATTTCAAATTTTGAATATATTACTTTTATATTATTATAGATTCTAAAAGTTCATTTGTATTTTCCCATTTATACATCAAAGTGAGATTTTTTATACTAATTTGACTCATGTATTTGCAAAGTAACCGTTTCGAGTTATAGTTTTGGTATTTGAATTATTTGAACCTTCCGTAGTACAAGTGATTTGTGAGTTTGATTTATTTGTTATTCTAAATTACTTGACTTGGTATGGTTTGTACGTTTTGATTTTCAAGTTAATGGTTTTGTTTTTGGGCTATGACTTCTGCCTTACCCAGTTAAGGTATGCACTGGACTTGTCGATTGACTTGTATGCGCACTATTGTGTGTTCCAATATGTGTATCTGTGTTCCGTTGGACCAAATTCTTTGTTGCCCCGCCACTGGGTCAATAGTGGTTTTCGTTGCCCCGCCACTTGGTCAATAGTGGTTTATGTTGCCCATGCCACTGGGCTAGTAGTGGCCTTAGCCCCAAATTTTGTTTCGTGATTTTGATCTCTCTGTTTTGATATACACTATGTTACTTTGACGGAATTCGTTTGATCATTATTATCGTATTATTTTGGGGTTTTAAGCTAATTAAAAGTGTTTGGAAAACCCATTCATGTTTTGTTATTAAATTATTTATTAACTCTGACCCAACTTAAGTTTTACCCGCATGTCTAACCCAGCTAAGGGGGTGTTATGCTACTTACTGGGCTTTCAAGCTCATCCCTTCATCTTCCTATTTTTTTTCAGGTTATGATTTTTCGCTTCTTGGTAGTTGGATTCTTTATGGTATTAGAGTTTCGCAGTGAAGCGTAGTTGGCCAAGAGGTTGCGTGGGATAAGGTTTTTTTTTTTTTTATTTTAGTTGCTTTGTGAGTTAGAAGATTTCAATATCTTTTGTTATGGTATCCGCTGTGTAATGAAGTATCCTCCCTAGTTGACTGTTCAGTAAAGTACTCCTTTCCAAGTTAAGTCTATATTTGTACATTGGGTTTGTTTCCGTCTTTTGAGCTTAGCATGCTTGTGGGATCTTGTCCTACGGGTGTGCGACGTCTGCCATTCCCTGGGTTCGGGGCGTTACAGATTTAGTGGTATCAGAGCTCTAGGTTCTTGGAATTCTATTAAGTGTGAGTGTTGTTCAACAAAAACCTCAGGGAATAAAAATCTGTGTGACTATATTGTGTGGAGTGGGAGCCTTCTTTTAGGGAGTTGGGTTAGCAAAACTCTTATAGTGGTTGGGTGATTGTCTTGGATTTTGGAGAAATTGTTTTGGGAGTAGAAGTCCTTTAAGCAAAGCTTCGTTTGGGGTTTAGAAATTCCCGCCAAGTTAAATTTGCAAAATTCCTATCAGGCGTGAGTATTGTTGAACAAAATTTTTGTTGATAAAATTGCTTATGTGGGCTATTGTTTGGAATAGAAGCCCTCTGTCAGGGTGCTAGGTTATTGAATCTCCTATTGTTTTTGGGTTGTCTTAATTTTGGGATTTGAAGTCTATGTGCAAAGTACTTAAGGTTTAGAAATTCCTATTTTAGTCACGTTAGGTTTGCTATGCCTCTATGAAGTGTGAGTATGTCCTAAGAATTATTTTCTTTGAATAGAAATTGTTATGTCCTTTCCTATTAGGCATTGTAGTCTTCTGTTAAGAACCATAGCTAAGATCATAGAATGCAATCTCTTGAAAATTTCGTTCCCTTCTAAATTGTGTTTTGGCATTATCATTGTTCATTTCTTGCTTTTAGACCTACCATTGTAGTCTTTTTTTCTAATAATTAGACACACTTATCTCTGTATGGATTCATCCTAGGTGAACTTTGATACATTCTGTAATCCCAATCAGTGGGTTTAGTAGATGATTGGATAAGTTATGACTTATGAGCACTTGAGGCTTTTGGCTCGTAAAGTGGTTCAGGAATTCTTTGAGGCCAACATGGATTGTGTTTGGGCTTCGATTGTTGAAGTAACCTCTTACATTTGGGTTAGTATATATAAGGACCCGTTGATCTAGCCTTTTGTGCCCAAACCTAAAAACTAGTGAAACTTTTGGCCCATATCTTTACCTATGAAATTCTTTAAGATCAATTGTGAGATATATCTTCTCATTATTTAAATCTTGATCATTGAAGTTACCTCTTACATTTATATGGTTATAGGCGACTTTTGTTTCCCTTTTCATTTCGTAGATTTGTTACTATTTTGGTCGGTCCATAATATTCTCAAGTTTAGTTCTACTGACCGACATTTTCTATGTTCATTCATATGCTCTATTTTCTTGAGCCTATTGATTTATATTGTGTATTTTTATCTATGGGTTAACAAAAGGAGGTTGGAGCATTGTTTGACATATATAAGTTCGGTTTTTTATTATGTGGATATATGTTGCAATTTTGAATCATAGACTAATCTATACAGGTCTGACAATAATAGTACAAGCCCTTTAACGTTATGTTGGATATATGTGTGCTATTTGGGTCGTCGTTGAAAGAATTTGATAGGGAGCATTCATATGTGTCAGCCTTGTTTTTTAAAATAAAGATTGGAGGTCAAAGAATTTTCTCATGATTGACATCGACTGATACAAAGGTTTGACATTACACATTTATGAGGAATCATCATAAGTGATCGTTATCTGAAATTGGGTTAAGTTAGTAGATTTTTTCAACTGTGGTTCATTATAGGGAGCAAAAGGTACAACATTATTTAGAAGTTTGAGAATATTGTTGACATATCTATAAGTTTCTATCAAAATAGGGGAGCTTCGAAGATGTACTTGTGAGGTTATGTCTACATGGGATATTGATAAGTTTTGAGGACAAAACTTTTTAAAGGAGGGAAGGATGTGAGACCCTGTCCCAAAAAAAAAAGAGAAAAGAAAAAAATGGGGTTTATTGTATTATTGTTGTTTCTATTATTTATTTAAGCTCTTTATAATTTTATTGGAGTCAAAACCCTAAACCTAGGCCCTTCTATTTATTTATGACTCCTTACTATACTACTCCATACATCCGGCCGTCAGCAAAAACGAAAGAGAAAAGAAGGAAAGGAAGGCTCGTTCATCTATGAAGTACTCTAAAGGTTTGTATCGTTTGATTATTTATGTTGTTTATCATTCATAGAACTAAAGTAGTTTATCCAGATATTAATTTTGGGTTGAGTTATAGCATTAATCGAATACAATGAAGGAAACTATAGGTTATGTAGTTATATATGTCGACTTTGATTTATGAGTGGCGGTGGTGGAACAAATACAGAAAAGAAATATGGGAAAGTATAGTGTTTGGCTTTGTGATTAGGGCACATAATGATAAATTAGGACGATGGTGATCGATTATGATGATGATGATTCATGGATGATGGAGTGTAACTAATGGAAGGAAATGATGAGGCAACTCAGTGGCGGCAATACTGATATCACAACATAGCGGTAGTATAGTAAACCTACTCGAAAATTAGTATTGGTTAACCCATTCATACGAGGCTTTTATATTAATAGTTTTAACGTTTTCGACTATTATAAGAAAGACATCATTTATGATATGTCATTTGGGTATTTGTTTTTCTATCGGTATATTGACTCTTGCTGGACAATTAGTATGAGTATACTAATTATTAGGTGTCGGCTGCTTTATGGGTGATTCTGATACGTTTGAGTAGATGATTCTTTTTGTTGTTTTAGGTAAGTGAAGTGATACTCCTTTGTAAGTGAAGTGCCAAAAACTTTATTTTGTAATCTCCTTTTTTCGTAAGTTTATTTTGTTAAATTGGGTTGGAATGCTATTGTTGAAGTATATTATATCTGGTTATATTTATGTCCGAAAGATTTGATTGACTCCGTATTGACTTATATGTTTACGAAGTGAGCGTTTTGATGTCGATTTTATAAGTTAAGTTCGTATTATTGCACATATTTTATATTGGAACCTTTGGTTGTAATTTTAATTAGCATTTGTAAGTATATTGTTATTAAGTTGTTTTCGTACTGATTTATGTGTATACAAAATACTCCTTTTTATATTAATTCTATAAGTTCATATGTATTTTCCCATTTATACACCAAAGTGAGATTTTTTGTAATAATTTGACTTATGTATTTGCAAAGTAACCGTTTCGAGTTATAGTTTTGGTATTTGAATTATTTGAACCTTTCGTAGTACAAGTGATTTGTGAGGTTGATTTATTTGTTATTCTAAATTACTTGACTTGGTATGGTTTGTACGTTTTGATTTTCAAGTTACTGGTTTTGTTTTTGGGCTATGTCTTCTGCCTTAGCCAGTTAAGGTATGCACGGGACTTGTCGATCGACTTGTATGCGCACTATTGTGTGTTCCAATATGTGTATCTGTGTTCCGTAGGACCAAATTCTTTGTTGCCTCGCCACTAGGTCAATAGTGGTTTTCGTTTTCCCGCCACTTGGTCAATAGTGGTTTCTGTTGCCCATGCCACTGGGCCAGTAGTTGCCTTAGCCCCAAATTGTGTTTTGTGATTTTGATTGCTCTGTTTTGATATACTCTATGTTACTTTGACGGAATTCGTTTGATCATGATTATTGTATTATTTTGGGTTTTAAGCTAATTAAAAGTGTTTGGAAAACCCATTCATGTTTTGTTATTAAATTATTTATTAACTCTGATCCAGCTTAAGTTATACCCGTATGTCTAGCCCAGCTAAGGGGGTGTTATGCTACTTACTGGGCTTTCAAGCTCATCCCTCATCTTCCTATTTTATTTCAGGTTATGATTTTTCGCTTCAAGGTAGTTGGATTCTTTATGGTATCAGAGTTTAGCAGTGAAGCGTAGTGGGCCAAGAGGTTGCGTGGGATAAGATTTTTGTTATTTTAGTTGCTTTGTTAGTTAAAAGATTTCAATATCTTTTGTTGTGGTATCCGTTGTGTAATGAAGTATCCTTCTTAGTTGAATATTCAGTAAAGTACTCCTTTCCAAGTTAAGTCTATATTTGTACATTGGGTTTGTTTCCGTCTTTTGAGCCTAACATGCTTTTGGATCTTGTCCTACGGGTGTGCGGCGTTTGTCATTCCCTGGGTTCGGTGCGTGACAGATTTAGTGGTATCAGAGTCCTAGGTTCTTGGAATCCTATTAAGTGTGAGTGTTGTTCAAGAAAAACCTCGGGGAATAAAAATCTGTGTGACTCTTAGGGAGTTGGGTTAGCAAAACTTTTATAAGCGTTGGGTAATTGTCTTGGTTTTTGAAGAAATTCTTTTGGGAGTAGAAGTCCTATAAGCAAAGCTTCGTTTGGGGTTTACAAATTCCCGCCAGGTTAAATTTGCAAAATTCCTATCAGACGTGAGTATTGTTGAACAAATTTTTTGAGGATAAAATTGCTTATGTGGCTATTGTTTGGAATAGAAGCCCTTTGTCAGGGAACTAGGTTATTGAATCTCCTATTGTTTTTGGGTTGTCTTAATTTTGGGATTTGAAGTCTATGTGCAAAGTACTTAGGGTTTAGAAATTCCTATTCTAGTCACGTTGGGTTTGCTATTAGGCATTGTAGTCTTTGAATAGAAATTGTAATGTCTTGTCCTATTATTTTCTTTGAATAGAAATTGTAATGTCTTGTCCTATTAGGCATTGTAGTCTTCTGTTAGAACCATAGCTAAGATCATAGACTGCAATCTCTTGAAAATTTCGTTCCCTTCTAAATTCTGTTTTGGCATTATCGTTGTTCATTTCTAGCTTTTAGACCTACCATTGTAGTCTTTTTTTTTCTAATAACTAGACACACTTATCTCTGTATGGATTCAACCTAGGTGAACTTTGATACATTCTGTAATCCCAATCAGTGTGTTTAGTAGATGATTTGATAAGTTATGACTTATGAGCACTTGAGGCTTTTGGCTCGTAAAGTGGTTCAGGAATTCTTTGAGGCCTACATGGATTGTGTTTGGGCTTCGATTGTTGAAGTAACCTCTTACATTTGGGATAGTATAAGGACCCGTTGATCTAACCTTTTGTGCCCAAACCTAAAAATTAGTGAAACTTTTTGCCCATATCTGTACCTATGAAATTCTTTAAGATCTATTGTGAGATATATCTTCTCTTTATTTTGGTCTTGATCATTGAAGTTACCTCTTACATTTAGATGGTTATAGGCGACTTCTTTTTTCCTTTTCATTTCGTAGATTTGTTACTATTTTGGTCGGTCCATAATCTTCTCAAGTTTAGTTCTCCTGACCGGCATTTTCTATGTTCATTCATATGCTCTATTTTCTTGAGCCTATTGATTTATATAGTGTATTTTTATCTATGGGTTAACAAAAGGAGCTTGGAGCATTGTTTGACATATATAAGTTCGATGTTTTATTATGTGGATATATGTTTCAATTTTGAAGCAAAGACTACTCTATACAGGTCTGACAATAATAGTACAACCCCTTTAACGTTATGTTGGATATATGTGTTCTATTTGGGTCGTTGTTGAAAGAATTTGATAGGGAGCATTCATATGTGTCAGCCTTGTTTTTTAAAATAAAGATTAGAGGTCAAAGAATTTTCTCATGATTGACATTGACTGATACAAAGGTTTGACATTACACATTTATGAGAAATCATCATAAGTGATCGTTATCTGAAATTGGGTTAGGTTAGTAGATTTTTTCAACTGTGGTTCATTATAGGGAGCAAAAGGTACGACATTATTTAGAAGTTTGAGAATATTGTGGACATATCTGTTAGTTTCTATCAAAATAGGGGAGCATCGAAGATGTACTTGTGAGGTTATGTCGTACATGGGATATTGACAAGTTTTGAGGACAAAACTTTTTAAAGGAGGGAGGCATGTAAGACCCGGTCCCCAAAAAAAAAAAAAGAGAATAGAAAAAAGGGGGTTTATTGTATTATTGTTGTTTTTATTATTTTTTTAAACTCTTTATAATTTTATTGGAGTCAAGACCCTAAACCTAGACCCTTATATTTATTTATGACTCCCTACTATACTACTCCATACATCCGGCCGTCAGCCAAAACGAAAGAGAAAAGAAGGAAAGGAAGGCTCATTCATCTATGAAGTACTCTAAAGGTTTGTATCGTTTAATTATTTATGTTGTTTATCATTCATAGAACTAAAGTAGTTTATCCAGACATTAATTATGGATTCAGTTATAGCATTAATCGAATACAATGAAGGAAACTATAGGTTATGTAGTTATATATGTCGACTTTGATTTATGAGTGGCGGTGGAGGAACAAATACAGAAAAGAAATATGGGAAAGTATAGTGTTTGGGTTTGTGATTAGGGCACATGATGATAAATTAGGATGATTTAATCGATTATGATGATGATGATTCATGGATGATGGAGTGTAACTAATGGAAGGAATTGGCGAGGCAACTCAGTCACGGCAATACTGATATCACAACCTAGTGGTAGTATAGTAAACCTACTCGAAAATTAGTATTAGTTAACCAATTCATACGAGTCTTATATATTAATAGTTTTAACGTTTTTGACTATTATAAGAAAGACATGATTTATGATATGCCATTTGGGTATTTGTTTTTGTAGCGGTATATTGACTCTTGCTGGACAATTAGTATGAGTATACTAATTATTAGGTGTCGGCTGCGTTATGGGTGATTCTGATTCGTTTGAGTATATCATTCTTTTTGCTGTTTCAGGTAAGTGGTGTGGTACTTCTTTAGTCCTTTACGTGCCAAAAACATTATTTTGTAATCTCCTTTTTTTCGTAAGTTTGTTTTGTTAAATTGGGTTGGCATGCTATTGTTGAAGTATATTATATGTAGTTATATTTATGACCGAAAGATTTGATTGACTCCGTATTGACTTATATGATTACGAAGTGAGCCTTTTGATGTCGATTTTGTAAGTTACGTTCGTATTTTTGCACATATTTTATATTGGAACCTTTGGTTGTAATTTTAATTAGCATTTGTAAGTATATTGTTATTAAGTTGTTTCCGTACTGATTTATGTGTTTACAAAATACTCCTTTTTATATTAATTCTATAAGTTCATTTGTATTTTCCCATTTATACACCCAAGTGAGATTTTTTGTAATAATTTGATTTGTGTATTTGCAAAGTAACCGTTTCAAGTTATAGTTTTGGTATTTGAATTATTTGAATCTTCCGTAGTCCAAGTGATTTGTGAGTTTGATTTATTTGTTATTCTAAAATACTTGACTTGGTATGGTTTGTACGTTTTCAATTTCAAGTTACTGGTTTTGTTTTTGGGCTACGTCTTCTCCTATTAGGCATTGTAGTGTCTTGTCCTATTAGGCATTGTAGTCTTCTGTTATTCTAAGTACGTTTTCTTTGAATAGAAATTGTAATGTCTTGTCCTATTAGGCATTGTAGTCTTCTGTTAGAACCATAGCAAAGATCATAGATTGCAATCTATTGAAAATTTTGTTCCCTTCTAAATTATGTTTATGCATTATCGTTGTTCATTTCTAGCTTTTAGACCTACCATTGTAGTCTTTTTTTTCTAATAACTAGACACACTTATCTCTGTATGGATTCAACCTAGGTGAACTTTGATACATTCTGTAATCCCAATCAGTGTGTTTAGTAGATGATTTGATAAGTTATGACTTATGAGCACTTGAGGCTTTTGGCTCGTAAAGTGGTTCAGGAATTCTTTGAGGCCTACATGGATTGTGTTTGGGCTTCGATTGTTGAAGTAACCTCTTACATTTGGGATAGTATAAGGACCCGTTGATCAAACCTTTTGTGCCCAAACCTAAAAATTAGTGAAACTATTGGCCCATATCTGTACCTATGAAATTCTTTAAGATCTATTGTGAGATATATCTTCTCTTTATTTTGGTCTTGATCATTGAAGTTACCTCTTACATTTAGATGGTTATAGGCGACTTCTGTTTCCCTTTTCATTTCGTAGATTTGTTACTATTTTGGTCGGTCCATAATCTTCTCAAGTTTAGTTCTCCTGACCGGCATTTTCTATGTTCATTCATATGCTCTATTTTCTTGAGCCTATTGATTTATATAGTGTATTTTTATCTATGGGTTAGCAAAAGGAGCTTGGAGCATTGTTTGACATATATAAGTTCAGTGTTTTATTATGTGGATATATGTTTCAATTTTGAAGCAAAGACTACTCTATACAGGTCTGACAATAATAGTACAACCCCTTTAACGTTATGTTGGATATATGTGTTCTATTTGGGTCGTTGTTGAAAGAATTTGATAGGGAGCATTCATATGTGTCAGCCTTGTTTTTTAAAATAAAGATTAGAGGTCAAAGAATTTTCTCATGATTGACATTGACTGATACAAAGGTTTGACATTACACATTTATGAGAAATCATCATAAGTGAAATCCAATCCACGAAATAATTTGATCTATGGACAGCGTCGTTGTGGTAAAGGCCGTAATGCCAGAGGAATCATTACCGCAAGGCATAGAGGTGGAGGTCATAAGCGTCTATACCGTAAAATCGATTTTCGACGGAATGAAAAAGACATATATGGTAGAATCGTAACCATAGAATACGATCCTAATCGAAATGCATACATTTGTCTCATACACTATGGGGATGGTGAGAAGAGATATATTTTACATCCCAGAGGGGCTATAATTGGAGATACCATTGTTTCTTGTACAGAAGTTCCTATAAAAATGGGGAATGCCCTACCTTTGACCGATATGCCCTTAGGCACAGCCATACATAACATAGAAATCACACTTGGAAAGGGTGGACAATTAGCTAAGCGTGGTCTTTGAGCAAACCGATTGCAAAAGAGGAAATCGGCCACATTAAAATTACCTTCGGGAGGTCCGTTTGATATCCAAAAGCGCTCAAACGATCGGACAAGTGGGGAATGTTGGAGTTAACCAGAAAAGTTTGGGTAGAGCCGGATCTAAGCATTGGCTAGGTAAGCGTCCTGTAGTAAGAGGAGTAGTTATGAACCCTGTACCATCCCCATGGGGGTGGTGAAGGGAGGGCCCCAATTGGTAGAAAAAACCCCACAACCCCTTGGGGTTATCCTGCACTTGGAAGAAGAAGTAGAAAAAGGAATAAATATAGTGATAATTTTATTATTTGTCGACGTAGTAAATAGGAAAGAAAATAGAATTAGTTTCTTCGTCTTTACATTTACAAAAAAAAAATTGGAGTAATTCACTGTGACACGTTCACTAAAAAAAAAATCCTTTTGTAGCGAATCATTTATTAAGAAAAATTGATAAGCTTAACACAAAGGCAGAAAAAGAAATAATTGTAACTTGGTCTCGGGCATCTACTATTATACCCACAATGATTGGCCACACAATCGCTATCCATAACGGAAGAGAACACTTGCCTATTTACATAACCGATCGTATGGTAGGTCATAAATTAGGAGAATTTGCACCAACTTTAAATTTCCGAGGACATGCAAAAAACGATAATAAATCTCGTCGTTAAAATTTAAAATATAATAAATACATATGTTTATTGTTCATTAAATGGGAGGTAAACTTTAATGGGAATCTTCAAAAAAAAGTCAAAGCAAGAAGAGAAGGATATTGAACTGAAGAGGAGAAGGGGAGTATATGTGAGGTGAATATATACCAATGTCTCCGACAAAGCACGAAGAGTTATTGATCGGAATCTGTGGACGTAGCTATGAAGAAGCACTTATGATATTAGATCTGATGCCCTATAGATCTTGTTTTCCTATTTTTTTATTGATTTATTCTGCGAAAGAAATGCTAGTCACAATAACGCTTCCAACAAAGCGACTATGGATTAACAAAATCGAAGTTCAAAAAGGAAATACCATAAAAAAATTAAAACCTCGAGCTCGAGGACGTAGTTATCTGATAAAAAGACCTACCTGCCACATACTTATTGTATTACAAGATACATACTACATGAAACGTATTATACAAAATATACAAGATTATCCAAAAGCTTTTTCAAAAAAAGAGAAACGAAATATTTTCCTAACAAGTACAAAATTATTCAAGGGAAGAGCTGGTACATAAAAATATTACGCACACCTTTGGCGAACTCGAAAACGAGATGTATTAGGAGGATATTTCAATAAAATATACTCGAAGGACAGAGGAGAGTTTGACTACGACAAGGATTTTATTTTCTACTTTTCGGATCCAAGAGCTCTAAGACCACTTCTAATACCGCCTTGAAATTCTCTAAAATATATGTAGTAAATGATAATAAAGAGGAGATTATATTCGACTAATATGGGACAAAAATAAATCCACTTGGTTTAGACTTGGTACAACCTAAGATCATTATTCCCTTTGGTTTGCACAACCAAAAATTATTCGAGGGCTACAAGAAGATCAAAAATACGGATTGTATCAAAATTATGTACAAAAATACAAGAACATCTTCAAGTGTCGAAGGAATTGCACGTCGAAATTCAAAAAGAATCGATCGTCTGAGTTATCATCTATATGAGATTTCCCAAGTTATTAATAGAAAATAGACCACGGGGGGTCGAAGATCTCAAAATAAATGTACAAAAAGAATTGAATTGTGTGAACCGAAAACTCAACATTGCTATTACAAGAATTACAAAACCTTATGGGAACCCTAATATTCTTGCAGAATTTATAGCCGGACAATTAAAAAATAGGGTATCCTTTCGAAAAGCAATGAAAAAAGCTATTGAATCAACCGAACAAGCTGAGACAAAAGGAATTCAAATACAAATCGCAGGCCGTATCGACGGAAAAGAAATTGCACGGGTTGAATGGATAAGAGAGGGTAGAGTTCCTTTACAAACCATTCCCGCGAAAATGGATTATTATCTGAAATTGGGTTAAGTTAGTAGATTTTTTCAACTGTGGCTCATTATAGGGAGCAAAAGGTACAACATTATTTAGAAGTTTGAGAATATTGTGGATATATCTATTAGTTTCTATCAAAATAGGGGAGCTTCGAAGATGTACTTGTGAGGTTATGTCGTACATGGGATATTGACAAGTTTCGAGGACAAAACTTTTTAAAGGAGGGAAGCATGTGAGACCCGGTCCCAAAAAAAAAAGAGAAAAGAAAAAAGGGGGTTTATTGTATTATTGTTGTTTTTATTATTTATTTAAACTCTTTATAATTTTATTGGAGTCAAAACCCTAAACCTAGACCCTTCTATTTATTTATGACTCCTTACTATACTACTCCATACATCCGGCTGTCAGCCAAAACGAAAGAGAAAAGAAGGAAAGGAAGGCTCATTCATCTATGAAGTACTCTAAAGGTTTGTATCGTTTGATTATTTATGTTGTTTAACATTCATAGAACTAAAGTAGTTTATCCAGATATTAATTTTGGGTATAGTTATAGCATTAATCGAATACAATGAAGGAAACTATAGGTTATGTAGTTATATATGTTGACTTTGATTTATGAGTGGCGGTGGAGGAACAAATACAGAAAAGTAACATGGGAAAGTATCGAGTTTGGCTTTGTGATTAGGGCACATGATGATAAATTGGGATGATGGTGATCGATTATGATGATGATGATTCATGGATGATGGAGTGTAACTAATGGAAGGAAATGGTGAGGCAACTCAGTGGCGGCAATACTGATATCACAACATAGCGGTAGTATAGTAAACCTACTCGAAAATTAGTATTAGTTAACCTATCCATACGAGTCTATTATATTAATAGTTTTAACGTTTTCGACTATTATAAGAAAGACATGATTTATGGTATGTCATTTGAGTATTTGTTTTTGTATCGGTATATTGACTCTTGCTGGACAATTAGTATGAGTATACTAATTATTAGGTGTCGGTTGTTTTATGGGTGATTCTGATACGTTTGAGTAGATGATTCTTTTTGCTGTTTCAGGTAAGTGAAGTGATGCTTCTTTAGTCCTTTTCGTGCCAAAAACATTATTTTGTAATCTCCTTTTTTTCGTAAGTTTATTTTGTTAAATTGGGTTGGCATGCTATTGTTGAAGTATATTATATCTGGTTATATTTATGTCCGAAAGATTTGATTGACTCCGTATTGACTTATATGTTTACGAAGGGAGCCTTTTGATGTCGATTTTATAAGTTACGTTCGTATTTTTGCACATATTTTATATTGGAACCTTTGATTGTAATTTTAATTAGCATTTGTAAGTATATTGTTATTAAGTTGTTTCCGTACTGATTTATGTGTTTACAAAATACTCCGTTTCGAGTTATAGTTTTGGTATTCGAATTATTCGAACCTTCCGTAGTACAAGTGATTTGTGAGGTTGATTTATTTGTTATTCTAAATTACTTGACTTGGTATGGTTTGTTTTTGGGCTATGTCTTCTGCCTTAGCCAGTTAAGGTATACACTGGACTTGTCGATCGACTTGTTGCGCATTATTGTGTGTTCCGATATGTGTATCTGTGTTCCGTTGGGGCAAATTTTTTGTTGCCACGCCACTGGGTCAATAGTTGTTTTCGTTGCCCCGCCACTTGGTCAATATTGGTTTCTGTTGCCCATGCCACTAGGCTAGTAGTGGGCTTTGCCCCAAATTGTGTTTTGTGATTTTGATTGCTGTGTTTTGATATACACTATGTTACTTTGACGAAATTCGTTTGATCATTGTTATTGTATTATTTTGGGGTTTAAGCTAATTAAAAGGGTTTGGAAAACCCATTCATGTTTTGTTATTAAATTATTTATTAACTCTGACCCAGTCTAAGGTTTACCTGCATGTCTAACCCAGCTAAGGAGGTGTTATGCTACTTACTGGGCTTTCAAGCTCATCCCTTCATCTTCCTACTTTATTTCAATTTATGATTTTTCGCTTTTAGGTAGTTGGATTCTTTATGGTATCAGAGTTTGGCAGTGAAGTGTAGTGGGCCAAGAGGTTGCTTAGGATAAGGTTTTTGTTATTTTATTTGCTTTGTGAGTTAGAAGATTTCAATATCTTTTGTTATGGTATCCGTTGTGTAATGAAGTATCCTCCCTAGTTGACTATTCAGTAAAGTACTCCTTTCCAAGTTAAGTCTATATTTGTACATTGGGTTTGTTTCCGTCTTTTGAGCCTAGCATGCTTGTGGGATCTTGTTCTACGAGTGTGCGGCGTCTATCATTCCCTGGGTTCGGGACGTGACAGATTTAGTGGTATCAGAGTCCTAGGTTCTTGGAATCCTATTAAGTGTGAGTGTTGTTCAAGAAAAACCTCGGGGAATAAAAATCTGTTTGGCTATATTGTGTGGAGTGGGAGCCTTCTTTTAGGGAGTTTGGTTAGCAAAACTCTTATGGTGGTTGGGTAATTGTCTTGGTTTTTGGAGAAATTTATTTGGGAGTAGATGTCCTATAAGCAAAGCTTCGTTTGGGGTTTAGAAATTCCCGCCAAGTTAAATTTGCAAAATTCCTATCAGACGTGAGTATTGTTGAACAAAATTTTATGGATAAAATTGCTTATGTGGGCTATTGTTTGGAATAGAAGCCCTCTCTCAGGGAGCTAGGTTATTGAATCTCCTATTGTTTTTGGGTTGTCTTAATTTTGGGATTTGAAGTCTATGTGCAAAGTACTTAGGGTTTAGAAATTCCTATTCTAGTCACGTTAGGTTTGCTATGTCTCTATGAAGTGTGAGTATGTCCTAAGAATTATTTTCTTTGAATAGAAATTGTAAGGTCTTGTCCTATTAGGCATTGTAGTCTTCTGTTAGAACCATAGCTAAGATCATAGACTGCAATCTCTTGAAAATTTTGTTCCCTTCTAAATTCTGTTTTGGCATTATCGTTGTTCATTTCTAGCTTTTAGACCTACCATTGTAGTCTTTTTTTTCTTCTAATAATTAGACACACTTATCTCTGTATGGATTCAACCTAGGTGAACTTTGATACATTTTGTAATCCCAATCAGTGTGTTAAGTAGATGATTTGATAAGTTATGACTTATGACCACTTGAGGCTTTTGGCTCGTAAAGTGGTTCAGGAATTCTTTGAGGCCAACATGGATTGTGTTTGGGCTTCGATTGTTGAAGTAACCTCTTACATTTGGGTTAGTATTAGGACCCGTTGATCTAACCTTTTGTGCCCAAACCTAAAAACTAGTGAAACTTTTGGCCCATATCTGTACCTATGAAATTCTTTAAGGTCTATTGTGAGATATATCTTCTCTTTATTTTGGTCTTGATCATTGAAGTTACCTCTTACATTTAGATGGTTATAGGCGACTTCTGTTTCCCTTTTCATTTCGTAGATTTGTTACTATTTTGGTCGGTCCATAATCTTCTCAAGTTTAGTTCTCCTAACTGGCATTTTCTATGTTCATTCATATGCTCTACTTTCTTGAGCCTATTGATTTATATAGTGTATTTTTATCTATGGGCTTATAAAAGGAGCTTGGAGCATTGCTTGACATATATATAAGTTCGGTGTTTTATTATGTGGATATATATTGCAATTTTGAAGCAAAGACTACTCTTTACAGGTCTGACAATAATAGTACAACCCCTTTAACGTTATTTTGGATATATGTGTTCTATTTGGGTCGTTGTTGAAAGAATTTGATAGGGAGCATTCATATGTGTCAGCCTTGTTTTTTAAAATAAAAGATTGGAGGTCAAAGAATTTTCTCATGATTGACATTGACTAATACAAAGGTTTGACATTACACATTTATGAGAAATCATCATAAGTGATCGTTATCTGAAATTGGGTTAAGTTAGTAGATTTTTTCAACTGTGGCTCATTATAGGGAGCAAAAGGTACAACATTGTTTAGAAGTTTGAGAATATTGTGGACATATCTATTAGTTTCTATCAAAATAGGGGAGCTTCGAAGAGGTACTTGTGAGGTTATGTCGTACTTGGGATATTGACAAGTTTTGAGGACAAAACTTTTTAAAGGAGGGAAGCATGTGAGACCCGATCCTAAAAAAAAAAAGAGAAAAGAAAATAGGGGGTTTATTGTATTATTGTTGTTTTTATTATTTATTTAAACTCTTTATAATTTTATTGGAGTCAAGACCCTAAACCTAGACCCTTCTATTTATTTATGACTCCCTACTATACTACTCCATACATCCGGCCGTCAGCCAAAACGAAAGAGAAAAGAAAGAAAGGAAGGCTCATTCATCTATGAAGTACTCTAAAGGTTTGTATCGTTTGATTATTTATGTTGTTTATCATTCATAGAACTAAAGTAGTTTATCAAGACATTAATTTTGGATTCAGTTATAGCATTTATCGAATACAAAGAAGAAATATGGGAAAGTATAGTGTTTGGCTTTGTGATTAGGGCACATGATGATAAATTAGGATGATGGTGATCGATTATGATGATGATGATTCCTGGATGATGGAGTGTAACTAATGGAAAGAATTGGTGAGGCAACTCAGTCGCGGCAATACTGATATCACAACCTAGCGGTAGTATAGTAAACCAATTCGAAAATTAGTATTAGTTAACCCATTCATACGAGTCTTTTACATTAATAGTTTTAACGTTTACGACTATTATAAGAAAGACATGATTTATGATATGTCATTTGGTATTTGTTTTTGTAGCGGTATATTGACTCTTGCTGGACAATTAGTATGAGTATTCTAATTAATAGGTGTTGGCTGCTTTATGAGTGATTATGATTCGTTTGAGTAGATCATTCTTTTTGCTGTTTCAGGTAAGTGGTGTGATACTTCTTTAGTCCTTTTCGTGCCAAAAACATTATTTTGTAATCTTCTTTTCTTCGTAAGTTTATTTTGTTAAATTGGGTTGGCATCCTATTGTTGAAGTATATTATATGTGGTTATATTTATGTCCGAAAGATTTGATTGACTCCGTATTGACTTATATGATTACGAAGTGAGCCTTTTGATGTCGATTTTATAAGTTACGTTCGTATTTTTGCACATATTTTATATTGGAACCTTTGGTTGTAATTTTAATTAGCATTTGTAAGTATATTGTTATTAAGTTGTTTCCGTACTGATTTATGTGTTTACAAAATACTCCTTTTTATATTAATTCTATAAGTTCATTTGTATTTTCCCATTTATACACCAAAGTGAGATTTTTTGTAATAATTTGATTTGTGTATTTGCAAAGTAACCGTTTCAAGTTATAGTTTTGGTATTTGAATTATTTGAATCTTCCGTAGTCCAAGTGATTTGTATCGTTTGATTTATTTGTTATTCTAAATTACTTGACTTGGTATGGTTTGTACGTTTTCAATTTCAAGTTACTGGTTTTGTTTTTGGGCTACGTCTTCCGCCTTAGCCAGTTAAGGTATGCACTGGACCTGTCGATCGACTTGTATTCGCGCTATTGTGTGATCCAATATGTGTATCTGTGTTCCGTTGGGCCAAATTCTTTGTCGCCTCGCCACTGGGTCAATAGTGGTTTTCGTTGCCCCGCCACTGGGTCAATAGTGGTTTCTGTTGCCAATGCCACTGGGTTAGTAGTGGCCTTAGCCCCAAATTGTGTTTTGTGATTTTGATTGCTCTGTTTTGATATACACTTTGTTACTTTGACTGAATTCGTTTGATCATTATTATTGTATTATTTTGGGGTTTTAAGCTAATTAAAAGTGTTTGGTAAACCCAGTCATGTTTTGTTATTAAATTATTTATTAACTCTGACCCAACCTAAGTTTTAGCCGCATGTCTAACCCAGCTAAGGGGGTGTTATGCTACTTACTGGGCTTTCAAGCTCATCCCTTCATCTTTCTATTTTTTTTCATGTTATGATTTTTCGCTTCTTGGTAGTTGGATTCTTTATGGTATCAGACTTTAGCAGTGAAGCGTAGTGGGCCAAGAGGTTGCGTGGGATAAGGTTTTTGTTATTTTAGTTGCTTTGTGAGTTAGAAGATTTCAATATCTTTTGTTGTGGTATCCGCTCTGTAATGAAGTATCCTCCCTAGTTGACTGTTCAGTAAAGTACTCCTTTCCAAGTTAAGTCTATATTTGTACATTGGGTTTGTTTCCGTCTTTTGAGCCTAGCATGCTTGTGGGATCTTGTCCTACGGGTGTGCGGCGTCTGTCATTCCCTGGGTTCGGGGCTTGACAGATTTAGTGAGTATGAAGAGCACAAGTGTAACGCCTCGACCCGTCCGGGTCGCGGACATTATCGATAAGTGCTTCAAGGATCGCTGACTGGCCCCACAAATCACCACGAGTCTTTCCAGCGTGCTTCGTCCTCGCTCACACGGTGCGTGAGAAAACTTTTTAGGAGGTGACCCATCCTTTGACTACTCCCAGCCAAGCACCCTTAACTGAGGAGTTCCCAACGGATGAGCTACCATAAAAGAAGGTGCACCTTGGTCAATATAAGTAGTTACTTCAATCCTTTTAAGCCACACTTTTAACCACATATCCGGGGTATTACATATTTAGTTTTTAACTCGGTTGCGTGCTATTAGAATATAAGAGGTTCAAAGTTCAGATTATTGAGAAGCAATTCCAAAATTCAGATTATTAAGTCTATTATAGGCCAAAGTTTAGATTATTTAAATCTAAATTTCTCTTTTAAAATAAGTTGGAATATATCATTATGATTCTAAAATATTTTCCGAGTTTAGATGACAGATATTTAAATATGCTTTGGTACAAAAAACCTTTTTATTTACTAAACATTTTCAAGATGTGTTGGGTAAAATAAAATAATGAAAACTCAAATTTCATATCACCCATTCAATGGAACAATGAATAAAAAGGGGAAACAAACATGCAATAAAAATAAAAACAGACCTACCACTAAAACAAATTAACTTGTGCATTGCATGTGTACAAACACTAGTTAGTATTTGATAAAAGCAATATGTTTTTACACAACAATCATTATTAATACTACGTTGGCACTAGGGCTATTCATAATCCAATGCGAACCGAATAAAGGATTGGACTGGACTGGACAGAGGACTAGATTGAAAGGACCAAGATAGTTCGGTCCAGTCCTGGGTCCAAGGAAAAGTAACTTTTGGTCTATTGTCTAGGGATTGGACCGAATTAGATGACCGAGGATCAGACTGTAGATCAACTACTTTTCTATGGTTTTGAACTTTTCATCACTATTGACTATTATTTTTGAGTTTCTCAATCTCAAACCCCAAACACTCCCAGTCCCTTGACGCTCCCTATCCCCCACTCCACCCTCTGCCTTCTCTCCGGCCTCCACCACCCGCCGTCCCAGGGCGCCACCATCAGCGCCGTTAAGCCTGTCAGACCCACCACTCTCCCTCCGCACTCAACTACTTCATCGACGTTCCCCACTCTCCAAATCTCTCATTTTCTCCTCTACAGTCGGCCGCCATGTGATCCATGCCCAGTTGCTCACTGTCCAACATGCCACCACGCAAAGTCAATGACTTCATTGGTTCAGGTTTTTCAAAGTTTCTTAATTGTTTCATTTCTACATTCTTCTACTATTATTGTAGTTAAGAGCCATATCTATTCATATTTTTGCCTTAGGTTTACTGTCTTCTGTTCTTGTGTTAACAGAGAAAGCTAAAATGAATTCTAATCCCTAGTTTTCTAATTCCAATTAGGAAAAATTTAATCACAGATCATCCCCGTAATTCGGTTCATTCAGCCGGTCTAGTCCTAGATCGAACTTTTTTTTGGTCAGTCCAGTCCTAGACCGAAAAAATTTCAGTCCAGTCCTCGGTCCATGCTAGCCCCTTTGTTTGGTCTTCGGTCTAGTCCAGTCCAACCTAATTTGGTCCAGTCCTGGTCAGATGAACATCCCTAGCTGGCACAGTTATCAATGTAGCCGAAATCTAAACTAATTGAAGAGATCACACCATAAGCTTTAAGAACAATCCGTACCAATATTCTATCTATAGATGTTAGATGATAGACCCGCGGGAGTACAACTCATTCCCCTACTCCTGCTATCCGTTAGCCTAGTCCAAAACTCCAAATAAATATAAGACCCATTACGTTCAAAGAAAAAAAGGGAACACGCACTTATATAATAATATATTATATATTTCAATGCATACTATTATTGTATGTATCGATTGAACATAGTGGTAACCACATTTTAATAAAATTGTGATCAGGAGTTCAATTCCCCGTAACTATAAATTATTTTCTTTCATATTTTACAAATGATTATTAATTTTTATATTTTATGTTCCCATAGTTCATTCGTTATGTTTCTTTGGTGTGCAGAACTTATATATTTGGTGTGGATCTAGAGAGTAAGCATCGAATCCTAACTCTAGAGAAAGAAATTTGATGCTAATTCATTCGCCTAACTCCCATGTTGAATAACTTGCCTATGAATCGTCCCTAAACTTGCCTATCATAATTCATCTAAAAATAAGTAACTCTGATAATTCGCGGCGGCTAGGTCTTTTTATAGGCAGTGGGTGAAAAACGCAGCCAACGTTTTAAAAAACGCAACCTGCGTTTTGGTATTCCGTCTTTGAGTTTTCCGTAGAAAAACGCAGCCAGCGTTTTGTATTTCGTCTTTGAGTTTTTCGTAGAAAAACACAGCCAACGTTTTGTATTACTCGATTTTTCTCAGTTTCTGTCTCAGGCGCTGCCTGCGTTTTAAAAACGCTGCCATCGTTTTGTCTTCCGCTCATTCTTGGGCCGGATCTCGCGCGATTGGGTCGCTTCTTTTAATTCATCTTCTCATCTTCTTTTCAATTCTCCAATTCTCTCTTAAATTTTCATCTTTTCTCCACCCTTTTTTCACTTCTCTATGAATTTGGATTAAGATATGCAAATCACACTAATTTTCCAATCAAGTGAAGAAATCGCAACAAAAAATACTTAATTTATGGTCTTAATTTGGCTCAAAGTGAGACCGAACACACCATATGGACCTTATAGGCTTGCTCTTTGGTTTTATTTGTAGGCGTAATTGTTTTTCAATCTGAAGATGGTTAGTTAATCCTTCAAGCGACATAGTCTCTTTTTGGTACATGAGATGACTTTTGGTTTCATTCCATTGGGGGGGGGGGAAGCGTGTCCATTATAGAAGATACACACTCTCATCTATGTTTAGGCTGTGTTGCTTAAAGTTGCTAAGAATACTTTGAATCTCTTGAAATTGATCTAAAATCATCATATTGTCATCCATCTTAAGCTTCATGAACTGACTATTAAGAAATTTCTTATTTGATGCATCTTCCGACATGTACTTAGCATTAAGCATCTCCCAAAGCTTCTTGGTTGTCTCCACATGTTGGTAAACATCGAGCAGGGTGTTAATCATCCCATTGATAATGCATCCTTTACAACTATAATCATCATTCTCCATGTTGAGCCTGGCCTTATAGCCTTTGGATCTTTCGACGGTGTCTTCACCGTACTTGTGCTAGAATCCTTGCTTAAATCATTACATTAGAGTAGCAAGCAAGAAGTGCATCTTGCTTTTCTAGTGCCTAAAATCCACGCTTTCAAACTTATTTAGGTTTTGGAAGTTGTTAGACATGTCACAGGATGAGGCAACTATAAATAGTTCTTAAGATTGCTGGAGGAAAGGAAGTAAAAGGTATAAAAAAACAACGGGTGATGTCACTTAAATAAAGCTAAGGTCATGGACAAACTCACTTTCCTTAAAAATTATTTACTATACTATAAATGCTCAAATGAACAAAACTTAGTCTTTGTGTAAACATTCAAAAAACTTGTTTCTCACTTGATTCACTCAAGCATAGTTGTGTAGTTTAGACAAGAATGAGAGGTGTGATTAGATGAAAGGATGATCCAAATGACATGCTAGACACTCCTATTTATCGGAGACATCCAACACTCCTATAAGACTTGGTCAATGCCTTTAATAGGGTCCTTAATGAGAATCATAACATATAAAAATGTAAATGCTTGGGTCAAATAACATGTTGATAATTGAGATTATATGATTAAAATCATACCAAATTAGTTGTTGGCTGTTAATAAGACATTTGAGCTAACATGGACCATGTCAGGGTAGACATGACCCGTGTCCAGGGTGACACGGTACGTGAGTGCACAGTCTATGTTAGGTTGAATGTCCGTTTCCTAAGTTTTTGGACCATGACATTGTTCGTATTAGGTCTATACTTGTCCGTATTGATCATATTACTTGTGTTAAACTTACATATAATTCTCTAATGTTACTCGATCCCAACATATCCTATGATCCTCTTACACTGTTAAAATAATCTCAACATCTCTTTCTTAGACTAGCATTCAAAATAACATTACACGGTTCGATATTCACATAATCTAACTCGACATCAATACAAACTTTCCACACTCTGATAATGTGAGTGCTCTTATCATAGTGCAATATTCATGAGAGTAATATTCAATAAGAAAGGATTATTGGACGTCAATAATACCAATTTTGGGGCTATTGGAGACTAATTATACAAACTATTTTCTTGGACAGTAGCAATACCAACTATCGACCTATTTCCCTCCAACAGTACACCTTCGAGTTGTTATGGTTTTAACTCATCGGAAAGATGACGTGACTTCATAATGTGTGACGTGGAAGGCAGAGCATGAGTAGAAAATGTTGACATGGACACTAATATGCCTTCCATGTCACACATTATGGAGCCACGTCATATTTCCGAGGAGTTAAAACCATAACAACTCGGCGGTCTACTGTTGAAGGAAAATAGGTCGATAGTTGGTACTGTTAGTGTTCAAATAAATAGTTTGTATTATTAGTGTCTAATACCCCAAAGTTGGTATTATTGACGTTCAAAAACCCATAAAAGAATCAATATAATTATAATGTATAAAAGATCATTTTTTAAAAGTATAGTTTTGCATTTTGTTGTTTTTTTTTTCTTTTTTGAACTTTGGCTGTGCGAAGGGAAATGGAGGGCGAAATTAAACAAAGTAGCGCGAGACAGTTTGACCTCAACTCGAAAATATACATTAGTAGTAGTCCCTCTCCCGAGGCCTCAACATAAACACAAACACACCCAAAAGAGAAAGAGAGAAGCGAGACTTCCCCAAGAATCGCTCTCCGCCCCTCTCTCTCCCTCCTCTTTCTCTCTGCGGGAGTCTTTCTTCTCACCATATTCATCACCCCATTCCACCCAACTCTCTGCTTAATCTTCTGTAACTTCAATTCTTCTCTACCTTCATTCTTTTCTTTTCTTCCCCCCCCCCCTTTTTTTTTTGCTAATGTACTTGTAACTGTGGCAGGAACTACTATATCTACCTTTCACGTCGTTTTTGCTATCTGGGCTTGTTAATTTTTTGCGTCCTTGATCAATGTGGTTGGTTCCTCGTTGACTCTGATGCTTGTTAACGTTGTAGTATAATTCAATGGGTATTAAGCAAAACCAGCCTTTATGTCTTGGTGATTTGTACTTTTCGCTTGGGAACTTTGTTAGCACAATATTTACCTTTTTTAGGGTTTGGGATTTCGGTGCAATCAGTACTTCTATTTTGGGATTGTTGCTGATGTTCATTGTCGAAATCATGCAGCTTATTGCTAATCTGTTCGTGGGCATTGCGTGATTTTGTGGGCTGTGTCCGATTCTTTGGAATTCTTAGTGATTCTGGGGGTAGGTTAGGTTTTCCGTTCTGCATGTCTAGATGCATTGCTTATTAGGTCTTCCCCAAATTCTGGATTTTATTGCTTTGGATGTGATTTGAGTTTAAAACTTGCGGATGAGTATCAAATTGTTGCCAAATTTAGTCTGCTTATATTACCTTTTTTTTTTTTGTTGTTGTTTTGAAGACATGCTAGGGTTCCTACATTGCTTTTGCTGACACATTGCTCAACACTGGCCGTTCCAAATTACTGGTGCTCGCAATGCCGCTGCTCAAACGAAAACCATTCTCATTGTTGGAGCCTCCTAAGGATTTACAGCCTCGTGAACATGTATTTCAAATTCGTTTCACTAAGGAGATTTTCAAGGATTATCAGTATCCTTATTGTATGACTTTTTTTGAATGTGTAATTTATTGGCATTCCCATTGTTGTTTTCTGGATTCCTTAATTATGGCAAGAGAGTACCTAAAACGGATAAGCTTGTATCGCCAAAGACTGTGGACATGTAAAGTCACCGGAAAGTCTAATTTAACATATGAGGAGGCTTTACTCTCTGAGCAGTCTGCAACGGAGAAGGTGGCGCAGTTTCCTGAAGAGTTCATTGAGCCAGTACTAAGAATTATTCAATATAGTAAAGTTCCTTTAACTACATGGATGCGATGATTGTTTCTTATTGCTTTGATGCAAATTGACGTTTTCTGCATAATTTCACACAGAATTTGTTGAAACTTGTTGCGTTGTTTGTGTGTGCTTAGTTATTTTCTATTCTCTGCTGTTGTGATGGCTTTAAGTGCACAAGCATGACTTCTTTTCTGGAGATTTCAGTTGGGACCTTATTCTTTGTAATAATCCTTGCTCCTGGAGCATATATTGTCATTGTTCTATGTTTCGTGTTTAAGAGATGAGTTATTGAAGTGCAACCTGAATCTTGGGTCAGTAGGAACTAGTCTCTATAAATTGCAAAATTTATGGGTAAAACTGCTACTTCTGACCCCATCATACCTCACATGCGTGGGGTTTCGGAATTCGGAGTATTGGTTTTGGTTTTGGTTTTGTGAAAGTGCAGCCTAGCAATTACAATATGTAACAGTGTAAATGGTAATCGATGGACAGAGAAAAGGTACATATTCTTTTGTATATGATCTAGTTTGGAAAGCCTATGCAGTTGCAGCTGTAAAGTGCAGATTGCAGCATACTTGATTGGAAATCTCTCCCTAGCCTCCCCTTCTTAAAAACAAAATTCCTCATATTGCAGTTTGCTTGATTGAGGATTCGATGGCAAAAAATTGCACGAGTTATGTCCTGAAAATTGCCTGACCCTTTATAGGATCTTTTCAGTGTGTTCTGATACATCTTCTCGTCTTGCCCCAATAATCAAATAACTTAAGTCTCCTATGTGTGCAATAGAAATTTTCTACAGTCGTACCTGCTGAGACGAGTCTTCCTCACTCATTGGTTGATTGTGGACACTATAATATGGATCTCCGTAGGTTTGTTAGGTTCTTGCTATGCATATTGTGATCTTGTTTAAAGAATTTTTGTTTGAATCTGCTGCAAGTGCCTAATATATGTAAAAAGCCATAGTTACCAGGAACGCTTCCGAGGTCGTTAGTTCCGGAACGTGGGTCACTAATTTTTACACAAATTTTGTCTAGCTTTGACTTGGGAACGCTTGTTCCCAGAGCAAGGGATACAGGCGCATGTAGCATTCCTGGTAACTATGTGGAATGCGTTCGTTTCTGTGTGCAGAAACCTCCTGGCAAAAACACGTTTTGTATTAGATCTTAACCATTATATGTTTGGTTCTTTTATGTATTTATTTATTTATTTGTTTATTTAGCATTTTATTTTATTTTATGCATTCTTAATTTTGGCATATATTCTATTTTTATATTTAATTATATTCTATTGTTACCTTTATTTTGTTCACTTTATTGTGTTTACATTTTGAAGTGTTTTACAAGTAACATTTTTTTTATGAAGCATTTTCTCTTGCGAAATGTTCTCAAAATCTTTTGTGGGTCTCTTGGATTTAGTTTCTCAACTCATGGAAACGTTTGTTGGGGCAAGGTTGCCCACATTTGGATCTCCTTAGATCCCGTGTATGTGAGGCGCATACTGGGTGTTTGTGTCTAATATTTTCTATGCTTTTTTGCCCTGCTACAAACCCAGAAGTCCACGTGTGTTTCTCCCTTCTATGGACTTTTCCCCTTTCTTTTGGAGTGTGTGTGTGTGTGTGTGTTGGGGGGGGGGGGGGGATATTCTGTACATGTTTACCTTTGGAGAGCAGTGCTTGCCTTGCGTATTCAGCTTCCTTATTTCCTCCTGTCTAACATTATCTCAGGTATGCTCCCACTGAGTGATTTAGTGCGCAAAATCAGAAAGGACCTGGAACAGAGCCTTGTTGAGGGTGCTGAGTTATTTGGAAAGAAGGATGGCCGTGTACAAGCATGCAAGGTAGTGAAAGTTTTGGATGAGGAGGCTGGCAAAGCTGAATTTGAGGTGGTGTGGCTTGATGTTTCGGAAATGAATGAACATGCAGTGCTGAGTGAAGAAGATCTGATTCATAAAAAGCTCCCATTTGGTAGAGAGGTTCTCAAAGCTTTCATTAGGAAGTCTACATGTCGGAGTCTCCCTTGGGTACTTCACCATAATTTGGCGTCAAAGTATGGTATTCCTATTGATCCACCAGAAGATTTAAAATGCAAAATATCCTTCCTGAATGGATGCGTAGTCACCAACAAGAAAAGGAAAAGTGCGGTATGTATAAGTAAATGTTTGTTTTTTACTCTTTGCTTTTGTTTCGAGTAAAGCTAACCTATTGTACTGTCCAATGACTAAATTTTACTTATATGATCCACAGGAAGGGAATCTTGGAAAGAATAAAAGGAGCAAACACGAATCTGATGGTCTAGCCAATGGTAATAGCAGCGGTGGGTATTGTCTAAATCCATTTGAGCTACCTGGTGTATTTGAATAATGTCAAAAGTTGTCATCTTGTTAGTTCCCTTCCTACACATAGTGAATCAGTGAAGTATGCAATTTTTGTTGTTTGCTTGTTTCAGATCTTTGTTAATTTGTTAACCTTCAAGAAAGTCTTATGTTATTGGCTCCTTGGGTATAATGATTTTTCTGATACAGGGGATGAATCTATCAAGTATCCAGTTGATGACCTGCTCGTACAACCTGGTGATGACGACCCTGTCTTTACAGATCGCCCTTCCCCGTCAAGGGAATTCAGTATTCCAATGGATTGTGTAGGCGACTTTCTGATGGTTTGGGACTTCTGCTCATCTTTTGGGAGGATGCTTTTCCTGTGGCCATTTTCTCTTGAAGATTTTGAGAAAGCAATGTGCCACAAGGACAGCAATCTTGCTCTTATAGTGGAAACCCATGCAGCTTTTTTTCGTTTACTTATAAAAGACGAAGGAGAATATTATAAAGTCTTTCTGCAACGGAAGCGTAAACCTAAGGTTAGAGATCCTGCACTTTGGATTTTTGTTTCGTTGTCTGTTTATGCTGCTCTTAGATTCTCCATTTCTTTTCTTTATCATGTCGTACTTATTGGAATATGCTTTTGTTTTCAGTTGTGATGCCTCTTTGCTATCAGCCTGATTGACTCTTTTCTATTTTCAGATTACCTTAATCACATGGACAGAGTACTTGTGTGATTTCGTGGAAATGACTGACATATCTGACTTAACAACTCATATACCCACTATAAAGAGGGGCCATTATGGTCTATTAGAAACTCCTATCAAATTAAGAATCTTAAAGGAATTGGTTGATCGAGCTATTGCCACAAACATTGTGAGGGAGAAATTGGATGAGTATCTTGAAGAACGACATGCACTTGCTGCTGCAAAACGAGGGGAAGCATTGGAAGAAGGTAAGAAGAAGAGAGAGGCTAAGGAACGCCTTAGGGCTGTCTCTGAAGCCAATGGAGTAGTGCCGGAGCCCAAATCAGATACTGCTGAAAATCTCTGCAATGGCCAACATATGGAAAATGGAAGTATTTTTGATAAACTGTCATCTGATAAAAACCATTCATTATCAAATGGGTCTGTCCTATTCTCCTGTTCTTACTGTTTATATGTTGTTATGGGATGTTATTAAGGTGTCCTATGTAATTTCAATACAGTGAGAGTGACCTTCCTGGCAGTGGGCTGCGTGAGAAAACAAAGAAGCTATTGGAAGAACTAGAAAGGAGCAAAGAACAAAGGGTTGGTGTTGCTTTACACCTTTATCCCAACTATTTGTGTTTGCTGCTGGATGTGATTGGGAACGTATGGGTCCGTTTATACATGCAGTGCCTGTATTTTTTGGCTACTCTTAACTTGTGAAATTGATGCAGAAAGAATTTCTTCAAAAGGAAATGGAGAAGCGAGTCATTCGCACCAACACTTTGGGCAAAGACAGAGACTATAATAGATATTGGTTTTTCAGACGTGATGGACGGATATTTGTTGAGAGTTCCGACTCGAAGCAGTGGGGCTATTATAGTAGCAAGGAAGAGGTACTTTGTTATATCCCTCGGAAACTCTGACCAAGTTTTACTGTTGTATTTGCTGACTTGAGAAAACTGATGTTTGCACTTTGCACTGCTGCAGATTGATGCATTAATGGGCTCCTTGAATCCAAAGGGGGAGAGAGAAAGAGCTCTCGAACGGCAGCTTGAAAAGCAGTATCCGAGAATCTGGTGAGTGCCTGACATCCTAGATAGACAAACATATACCTGACCCAGTTGCTTTATTCCCCACATAGTTTCTATGCCCTAGTGCATGGCTTTTGCTAGTACCCCTTTACTCAATACTAAATAGTGTCGTCTTTAATGAGTCTATCTGCGCTCAGTCTTCCTGTTGCTGGCACACACCTAAATACGTTGTAATTCTTTGTACCCAAAAATGTGTATCAATTGTTTCAAAGAAGAAATGCCAATAAGGCCCTTGGACAATTTAGCTG
This sequence comes from Portulaca oleracea, assembly GCA_029582165.1. NCBI lineage: Eukaryota > Viridiplantae > Streptophyta > Magnoliopsida > Caryophyllales > Portulacaceae > Portulaca > Portulaca oleracea. Next base: position 21,540,619 of record CM055883.1, on the reverse strand, counting down.
CTGAGTAAAAGAGGAATCTTCATGGAGAAGATGAAGAACGAAAAAGGAATTAATGTTTGATATGGTAATACTACCTCCAGAGTCCAGACCATATGTGCGGGTTGTCTGCAAAGCTAAATGCTTTCTAATGGTCCAACACTTACGGTCAGTGAATGATAACTGATAAGAATCTCAAGGGCGTGCACATTTAAAAGTTAAAACCAACACCACTCCCCCAGTCCCCCGTCCCAAACAGAGAAAAAAAGGTGGTCTCTTGTTGGGTGGAACTCAAAGATGTCGGTTATTGGTTTTTGCTGTAATTTTGGCATTGGTTTCACTTTGATTTATACATCGAATGCTATATTGTTATCTCTGAGTGTATGAGCCGTTGAACATCCATATAGTGAGACCCAGTCGTGTTAATAATTGTTGCAGCAAGGAAGTACAGAAGAGATTCAAGGACAATGAGCAAAAAATGGGAATTGAAGATTCAGTAGTTAGAAGGTCAACAAGGGTGCGAGCTCCTCCAAAGGACAATCCAGCATTGGCGTTCCTCAAGTATTCCAACAAGTGGAAGCTTCTCATGGAGACTTAAAGACGCACGCTATGAGCCTATTCTACTGTACAAAAAGTGTTGGGACTTGACAATTTTGCATTACATTCGGGGGATGCTCAGTTATGGTTACCCTCCCAAAAATTTTTTCCCAGGCTGGCTTCCTGCTCTCAGTCAGAGCATCCAAATTTTGTAAGGTAAAAAACCAATGTGCATAGCCTGTCTGCCTTGTCAATTCGATTGATGATGATGGTGATGATGATGATGATGATAGTGGCTTTTCCTTTCCATGGTTATGGATTCCTTCCTTACCTTCTTCATTTACTTTCTCATCTATCATCCAGAGTTGCTTTCTCAATTCATTATTTTACATATCAATGTACATCCATCAGGTCCCCCAAAATGAAACAAGAAATAGGGCCTATTATGCACTTTCACTTAACAGGGTTAATTCTATCAACTATTCACTTTCTGTGCTGCATTGACCGACGCTCACTTACTTTACTGGCATCTACTTATCTACAATTAACAGTCAAATTCAAATTGTCGTTTAACTGCTTTAACTTGTACTTGGTGTACTGTTGATATATACATTTACCCTTGCGTTCAACATTTTATCTACACTAAGCTGTAAACTGTAAGTTTTCAATATTTTTTTTAATATTAAAACTGTAACATTTTTTTTAATATCAAACGGCCAAACTCCCGATTACAAATTATTATTCCATTGCTTCCACATGTAGTTACTACTTACTAGTTACTTTCACCTTTTTTAAATTTAAAATTTTTGTCCAAACATCTTTGTAATACACATTATTATGTTATTTATCTTAATTCTGAGCTACGGTGAAAAACTTTAATACTTCCCCTTTCTATTTTATTTGTTGTTTTAGGCCCTTTATATAACACTAAAAAGACCATTATTTTAACACATTATGCCTATCTACATGTATTGAGAGTGTAAATGGTTTGAAAAAGAGATAGGAAGACAACAATTAACAAGTTTAAATATAATAAAGTAGTTATTAATACATTATTAAAATTATAAAATGATGAATATTTAAAAAATTTTGTCAATTAAAATGATAAATGATATAGAAAAGTGGAAGGATTGTGTAGCTAAATGGAAAATCTTTAAAAATAAAAGAACACATAAACTATATATGCATATAAGATTAGAGGAACGCCGGGGGGAGGGGGGAGGTTGCGAGTTGCGACTAGTTATTATGACAAGATATAATATCTTCGGTGTATTTATTTCTAAACAAAAATGTGACTCATTTATATAAAAAATCATTTCATATTCATATTTATTGTTAAAGCTTTTTAAAAGTGTAATATATATATATATATATATATATATATATATATATATATATATATATATATATTTATATATATATATATATATATATATGTGAACGGATCACATGAGCATGAAACTTTGGTGAGCATGTGAGCATGGATGGACATCAAGTATTGTTTCAATGGACATCAAGTTTGCATGAGAACATCAAGGAAACATCATTTCACCATGCAAACTTGATGTCCATTGAAACAATATTTGATGTCCTTAAATACAATACTTGATGTCCATCCATGCTCACGTGTTCACCAAAGTTCCATGCTCATGTGATCCATTCTCATATATATATATATATATATATATATATATATAGGATAATTGGATTCTAATAATCTCTACTTTTACCAATTGGACGATGGTAGACCGTACTTTTACTTTGTATTCTGGTGGCCCAAAAAAAATGGATTGTAGTGGGATATTTTCAAGGGAATCGTAGATTTTGTGTTGCATTTGATTCAAAACTTAGTATAACACTTTATAATGATTTTTAATGAATTTATAGCGTTTCTCCCAAATTTTTTCCATTTTTTTACTATTTTTTACGATTTTTTCACTTTTATTATTTTTAAAAAATCATAATAATTATTCGGAGTCTCAAAAAAATAATTAAAAAAATGTTTTAAAAACTACAATTCATTAACTTTCTAGGGGCAGGAACGAAAAAAACAAAAACAATATAGTGTAGGAATGAAAAAAATAAGAAGAATGTGGAGGTGGATTTGGTACCACTACAATCCAATTTTTTTTTTTTTGGACCACCACAATACAAAGTGAAAGTACGGTCTACCATTTTCCAATTGGTGAAAGTAGGGATTATTAGAATCCAATTATCCTTATATATATAAAAGATTCAAAAAGATCTACTCACCCGTTTAAAAATGAAAGTTTATGATCTTCAATATAATATTATAGATTAGTTTCTGAAAATTTTACAAGGTCATATTTATATGAAAATATTTTCTAATATGAATCTAATGATAATAGATATAAGTAGTTAATTAAATATATCAAAAAATTAATATTTAGTTTTAAAAATATAATTTATAGTTTATGAAGACAAATAGTTTGAAAGACACATAATATATCTAATGTTGAATCAGATTTGTGTGAAATGGGATTTTTGCCCTAGTTTAAAAATGTATACTAGTCATGTTGCTAAAAGTTTTACAATTTAGGTCAAATTTTATCAACTTTGACTATAATGCTTCTTCTAAAGTTTCAGAAACGTCTTTCAACAATATATTCATGCATTGATTATTGTTCATCCATTCTTGTTTTATTTATCACTTCTTAAATTCATTTTTGTATTGAATTAGAAATAATAAATTTTATATAATAGTTCACTTTGTACATTAAGAAACTAAAGATCAAAATTTCAATTTTTGACCAATGACAAAATTACAATGGAAAATAAAAGGAAATAATGAAATATAAAAGAAAATAATAATTAAATTACTTTTAAAATGTAAGCGTCAACTATAACAATAAAAATGGAATTGGAGCATTAATAAACTTTTGTGAAATAATACTATTTCAAATAAGGGTATTTGGCCACAAATAATCTGTACGGAGGGGTTTGTGACTGGGAATAATCCAAAGTGACTTTTTGGCCACTAGCAGTCTGTACTTTTCACAATTTTCTCGTAGCAGTCCAAAATCAATTTCCTTTTTGGAGTTTGAAAAAACATATTTTCCGGTCGCCACGTCAGCTTTTCGATATCGGAAATTGCTTCTGGACTGCTATGAGAAAATAGTGAAAAAGTACAGACTACCAGTGCTCGAAAAAACACTTTAGATTATTCTCAATCACAAGCCCCTCAACGTATCAAAAACCCTTAAAATAATATAAATTTTTGGGGCATTAACAGTATAAATAATATTTTTGAATATGAGCAATATAAACTTTTGGGATGTCTTCTAGTAACGGTACGTACATGACTAAGCCCGTGAGAGGGAACTCAGTTTGAAGCTGGAAAATATCCGTCTCATGGGTAGACAGTTCGAGATTGATATTTCTTCGTCCTTTTTTATTTGTTCACTTAATTAGCTTTTTTTGTCTCTTATTATTTTTCGCTTATTTGTATTTACATTTCCAACAATCACCACTTTTACCCTTAATATATATGACCTTAAAACCAATAATTTAACAATAATTGAAGGTATTTTGTCATTTCAATTTATTTTAATCTAAATTTTTATATTATATTGGTTTCTCCATTTTTATTCAAATGACAAATGGAAAGCTATCCAAATGATAAATAAAAAGCGACGAGAGAGTAATATTTTAGTACAATTCTCCATGATAAAAAGAAGGGGAATATATATATATAGAGAGAGAGAGAGAGAGGATGTGGGGGTTGGGGACATCATGGAATTGGAGAGGGGATATGGAGCAGCATAAGGCAGAAGCATCAAGCAAGGCATGTGGACAGAGTTAAACGGGTCAAAACATCATGTCCCTTGTTTGTTTTTGTTTTTCTCTCAATAGTCAATCCCCTTTGCCTTCAATCCACTTGTCCCTCAGGTGCTTTCATAATGGTCCGTCGCTTCCAATTATTAAACAAAAATATACATAATTTCAAGCTTCAACTCCTTATTCTATTTCTCACAACTGTACGGTACCTTAACCCCGGATTTTCTACTTACAATAATTCTCCACTAATATTTACTTAGGATGTGTTTGCTTCTTTTTCAGAAAAATGTTTTCCAACAAATTTTTATAAAGTTTTTTCTGGGAAAATTTTCATTTGAAAAGAAAATATTACAATATTTGGTTTACATTTGAAAATATGAGAAAGTTTGTAGAAAAGTTTATTTAAATGTCCAAAATACCCTTATGTATAAAATTTATAAAATATTTTTCATGGGCATTTTGGGAAAATATACCATGATAGTTTACTTTTTCATGGGAAAAAACTTTCCCAACCCCATGGGAAAATATTTCCCATCAACCATGGGAAAATATTGCGTCCCACCTAAAAACTTCTCCATCCTTATTTTGCAACCAAACAGAGGAAAGTTTAATCAACTTGAGAAAATTGATAAACTTCCATGGGAAACTTCCCCATCCAAACACCCCCTCCATCTCAATTTCATTATTGCTCTATAATTAATGTCTTATTCTTTTTTAAAGTGTAGGATAATTACAGTTAATTCAATCAATTTTAGTTCAAATTACTTGTTCATTCTTGTGTTCCATTCCCCATTACGTTTCAATTCTTGCTATTTAAATTTTGTTAGCATTAGTTTCCACACAAAAATCCACTTTTTAGTGAAAATGAGGATTAAGGTTCCACGAGTTCTCCCTTTGAGTGAAGATTCAAGCAATCTTTGTAATCCGAATCACACATTTTTTTTTTTTTGCTCGGGAGAAAGTTCGTGATTCAAGTTCAAGAACAAAGGAAGAAATTCAGGTTTATGTTTCCTTGTCTTAAATTCAGTATTCAATTCAGTTTTTAGATTCATTGCTATTATTTACTTTCTTAACTATGAATTTTCTTTGTAGTTTCAATTTCCAATTCATAATTTAGGTTAATTATCATTTGCATTTGTTTATTCGTTTAGTAATTTTCTTAGTAATTGTTGATTCCAATTCATGCTTAGTTTAATTTCATTGTTTTAGTTAATTACTATTTTTAAATTTGAAACTTACCAAACCAATAATTTCCTAAACCCGACACACCATCCCCACGGATACGACAACCCTACTCTTGAAAACCCCAAAAATACACGACAAAAAAATGGTGTCGTTCTCGGGGATGGTGTTATTTGATAAATGAGGTTATTGGTTTTGTGAATAGTTTACTGCTTTCTTAAATTAAGTATAAAACGAAAAAAAAAAAGAGAAATCAAGAAAAGGACAGACTATACAATAACCTGAGGTTTGGGTTCATAGTCCCTGTAGTTATAGATTGGTTAGAAAAGAGGAACCTTCAGTCGAACCACCTAAAAAGATGGTCGAAGAAGCACGTAGAGTGACTCTAAATGACCAACTATACCTTTCATATGATCCCCACCCTCATGTTTTGTACTACCTACCTTGTCTGCTGGAGTAACTTTTGACCCTAGGAAACACCACACTTAGAACCTACCCTTCTTCACAGGTATTGGGTTAGCATTGACATGGACTATAGAGTATAAGGAATACCTGAGCATGGTAACTCCTCCCGTAGTTCTACTAGACTACGTGCTCTTAAAATACCTACCCTTTGCTCTTAGGGACGTCGCTAAGCGGTGGATGTATAGCATCAAACCTAGGTCCATAACCTCTTGGGGCGGTTTTCTAAAAGTCTTTATGAAAAAGTACTTCCCTAATTCCTTAGCTGTGCAATTGAGGAATTCCATTCTGAAGTTTAGACAAGAGACAAGGGAGTCATACTGAAAAGCCTTTGAGAGGTTTAAGGATTTAATTTGTTGTCCCAATTTCCTCATCATGGTTTTGACATATCGCGACTGTGTCAGATCGTGTACAAGGGTGTCGACCAGACCACTAGGGCCACACTAGAATCAATGTGTCAGGGAGGTTTTATGGATAAGACTGCTGATGAAGCTTGGGAGTTACTAGAAAACATAGCTGAGAGGAACATGCAGTAGGACACGACTAGAGATGAGTCTTTAGGTGCCCAATTGTCCAATGCAAGGGGGGTATACATGCTATTATTGAGAATGCAAGTTACGAGGCTAGGTTCGCGTCGCTTGAAAACATGATATAAACCTTAGCTCAACAACAACTGCATGCTTCACAATCCCAAACATGTGCTCAAGTTAACTCTTGCGATCAGACTGTTGCCCTTACCCCCCTCACCCCCAATCTCCTGTGTCATGTGCCTTGTGCCAAAGTGTTGACCATATTTATTCTGCTTGCCATATTTACATTCAACAATTGGCCATGAGCACTAAGAATGTGAATGCTATGCATCAACAATATAGGCCTGACTAGTACCAACCTTACCATCACAAGAGTGAGATAAACTCAATACGTATACCCCTATAATGTAAGAATTATTTCGAAAATAATTTTAGTTATTAGCGCGGTCCCAAAACATTTAAAAACACAAATAAAGTAGGAAAATTGGAATCTAATAAACCAAGCTTTATGTCCATTTTGATCTAACAAACCATACTTAACTTTTTGTCAGTGACAAACTGTACTTAACATAATATTTTTTCTAGTGAGCCTTCACTAATTTCCAGTTACCTGAAAAATGACATGGAGGTTTTTTTTGTTGATGTGGAGTGTTTTATAGGCAAAAAATAAAAGGAAAATGAAGATGGCTTCATCTTCCTTTTCTCCTGGTCAAGCTTGGTTCTGAGCCTCACATTTTTTTCATCGAGACGCTCAAAGTTCCGACTCCCAACCCTCATTCTCTGTAATTCATTTCCCATTCTTGTCACTTCAGACAACAGCTGCTCGAGCCTTTCTTCCAACACATTTTTCATTTCAATTAGGTTCATTTCAATCAGCAAAAAGACCTCCATGTCATTTTTCCGATAACCGAAAATTGGTGGAGGTTCACTAAGAAAAATTTTATGTTAAGTACAGTTTGCCATTTACAAAAAGTTAAATTTGATTTGTTAGATCAAAATGGACATAAAGTTTGGTTTATTAGATTCCAATTTTCCAATAAAGTACAGGTACTGATAATAACTGTAACATAACTTACATAACATGAACATAATTTAACTTGTACATGAAAACCATAACGTAAGTGAAACCATACTTGAAAGTTCTTTCCTCTAAGCATAACATAACATAGTTTAGGAGAAATCTAAATCATACATAGACTTGACGTAAACCACACATTGATTTAAACATAAACTTGACCTTAAATTACCATAGTTCATGACTGGTAGACCTTAATATATAATTCATAAATTTCTCTTTGATCCAAGTAGCTTGGAATACTTAAGATACCTAAACTCAGTTGCCATATTATTATCTTGAAGGTCCCCTACTTGCGATCATCGGCTAAGCCTCCGTATGTGCATACCCGGACCGATCGGGAGATCCGGATGGTGGATATTAACCTGTACTGGCCAGATTTCCATGGGGTGCACTTTATGGCACGAATTATCCTGGTGTGCACTAAGGCACGGTTATCCTGGTGTGCACTATGGCACGATCAACATGGTGTGCACTAAGGCACAAGTTCCTTGGGGTGCACTATGGCACGAATAACATGGGCGGGGCCTTTATCTATGTGGAAAAAGGTTGAAAAATTTACTTGTTTAAACCTTGGTCTAACTAGATTCTTATCTAACTTATTCATAGTAATTTATCCATAACATCCTCTTAGACAACACTTGTACATAAAAAAAAGGAATTCATTCATGAAGTTCTTTAACAACATAAAACTTGTTTATCCTAAAGTACCTAAACAATAGTACTTATTTGCCATAAATTACTTATAGTGAAGGAGGCATAACACAAACATTTACGGTAAGATCAATTTCTTAATTACTCATACCCTGGTATTTAAAACCACATGAAACTCACTTGTACTTGAGCATGACATATAGAATTTTCATAAACAACAAGAATCTTTAAAACATATTATTTATAAGGCATAAAATAAATCATACGTATATCTTAAAAAGGTTACAGGCAATATACGTACCGGACGACTGCAAACTTACACACACTTAACCTCGCAGGGACTTGAACAACTGAGCGCAACGACCTCTTGGGGACACTTAAGAAAGAATAAGAATCATAAATTAGAACCTAACTTGGATGAGAGTAATAAAGAATATTCTAGTAAAATCCTAGGATTACTTGATAATTAAACCTTGCTTCCAAAGGTTCACTCGGAAGGCCATAATTTCTCCCACAAGTATCGTATCGATGAGCAAGAGGATATTCTGGAAAGCTAAGCTTATGAACTACAACTTTCTAGTTGAGAAAAGAAGTCAAAATTGAGGTTATGAAGGCCAAAAACCACCATCTTAGCAAGCTGCCCAGAAAATACCCTTATCGACATTAATGATTCGGAGAGTCCTAACACAGGTTATACTCATCGGATTGAGAAGTGTAAGCTATCTACGGAAAGCTGGAAGAGTAATCGCTCACTTTCATGTTGACCATAATTTGATTTGGTCATGGGAAAGGGTCGTGATTTGGTCAAGAACTCAAAGCTGTCATTTGAATTTTCTGGCAAATTTCAGATTACTGCTCCCGACTTAAAGACTCATAATTCTCACTCCTGGCATCGTATGACTATGAGTTTTACCTTCCCGGAAAGCTCAATAAATCCTCTAAACCTTTCATGTTGAACATTCAACCCAAAAAGATCTCCAAACAGATGAAAACAATGATTTCCAGGATGTCTCAAAAATTCGTATTTGTGTGTGACTCTTCACGGTTTTGGGCATAACTCATGATATACATATCGTAATTACGAACTTCAAAAACAGGGTGTTAGCTAATATTGGCTACCATTTTATGCAAAAATATGGGTCAAACACACACATTATAACCTCTGAAAATTTCAGATTATGTCCAGAATCGAAACCTAGTTTTAATTTTGGTTTGTATGCATCCTAAACTTGACAAAACCATACTTAATCTTTCCCAAACACCTTTCCTAATTATGAACTCTAATTTCCAGAATTAAGAACATAAGAAACCCACCCTTCATGGCCATATTTTAACCATGCAACACATTTTGTTGGCATATTTTGATACCCCAAGTAATATCCTTCACAAATTTACCATTAAATATCATAACCTACACTAATTTCACACTTTAACCTTAAATTTAGTACATGCATCAATAGTTACTCATAGTATCTAGATTTCCACAGTGAGCATAACATCTAAATTGACTTGCATGTTCCTAATATGACACAATCTTTATCTATTCAGTCACTAGAACACAAATTCATCACACTTACCTAATTCTCACCCTTCTTCTCTTATACCTTAAATCACCACCTCTTGAACTTATGTAGAACTTGATAAATTTTCAGTAAAAACATCAAAATCATCCCTAAAATCATATTATATCATGCTTTATTTCTTGAAAAAAAAAAGTGAGTGTGAAAGATGGAGGAATTTACCACTCAAAAGAAAATAGACAAGAAGAAGAAAAGGAGGTAGTGGTGGTGGCGTGGCTGTGAAGGCCGCCGGCACTGGTGGGTGATCGCGGTGATCTGGCCGGAGGAGGGCAGCGACAGAGGCGAGAAAAAGGCGAGAGGCTCGGTGGGGAGCTAGGCAGCCGAGTAAGAGAGGGAGAAAGGGAGTGGGTGAGTGGGTTTGAATGTGATTAAAAATGACCCAAGTAAGGTCAATTAGAGCCATAGGGCCATACATATATATTGAAGAGGCCCAAAAGTCATTTCTCTCCCTTCATTCAGCCGGCCCATTGGTGGCCCAAACACAAAATTATTTCATCAATTTTAATCTCCCTCCTTACACCTATATCTCCTTAATCCCAGATTACTTAAATGTATTATACCGTAAAAAATATTGTCGGTAACCTACGGAAACTCAAATAAATATTCACCACTTTGGATATTTCCATCATTAATTTAACCTTGACCTGGGTAAAAGATTGAAATAAAATGATGGGTCTCGGAAAAGACTACTTATTTATTCATGAAGACATGATACAATAATCTAATCGAGAGAACGAACTTAATAAAAAATTTCTAATCTAAGAACTTTGATGGTCGTTGCACTGTTCAAGTCTAGCAAAACACACATTGGGTTATAAAAAATTTTTTTTGGGACACGCGCTTTATTTATTATTTATTTATTTTTAACCTTGATTACTTATGCTAAATAATACGTATAAAGGGGTAGTTAACTTTAGGTTATTGCACATACTTAAGAAAGTAGAGCCTGAACCACCTTTATCCACCACTTTTGAGATGAAACCCCTTCATGCTGAACTGAAATATGATTTTCTTGGCCCTCATGAGACCTACCATGTAATCATTATTGCTGAGTTAGGTAGGGAGCAAGAAACCAACTAATTGAGGTCCTTAGAAAGAACTAGGGAGCCTTGGGGTGGACATTGGGTGACATTAAGGGGATTAGTCATTCCATTGTTCAATATCGAATCTTCCTAGAGGATGAGAATGCTACTCATAGAGACCCCCTAAGGGGACTGAACCCACAAATGAAGGAGGTAGTTAAGAAGGAAATTTTGAAATGGCTAGATCATGATGTAATTTACCCCATATCTGATAGCAAGTGGGTAATCCCAATTCATGTGGTTCCTAAGAAGGCTGGTTGAACTGTTGTTGTCTATTGAGAATGATCATGGAGAGTTAGTTCCTACCCGTGTCCCTTTTGGATGGTGTGTGTTAGAACCCCTCAAGGACCTCAACAGACACAGGCTCATGGACCTTGACAAACCCAGGCTCAAGGACCTTGGCGACTAGATCGGTTTTGAATGAAAGTCAAAATTCGAATATCCAGAAAAGGGAAGTTTCCATCACTAGAGAAATTTGGAATAGATCCTATACTATATATTATGATTATGTGTGTGATTCTTGTAGATATAAGAAGGAAAAAATGTCAGAGATAATACGCAAGGAAAGAAATCTCAAAGAAGGAAAGAAGCGCGTGAAACAAGAAAGGAAGGAGAATCAACTCCAACGGTCTTCTTCAAAGCTGCTGTATAAATTGAATGACTCAAAGACTAAAAACCTAATTGACTCCAAGGAAGAAATCGAAGAGTAAGAAATCCGTGAGGATTTCTGAGTGTGTCTTTGAGAGACGAGTTTGTGTGTGCTGTAGCCAAGGACGTTGTCGAGGTATTGGTAACAAAACATTAAGGAAATCAGACCCAAAAACGCGCCTAGCCCAGTGGAAAATAGGAAGGACAACCGACCTTCCTATTTCCCACAAGCCTCCAGACGTGCCAAACAAAGCGCGCCCAGCCCATTGAAATAGGAAGGTCAGGCGACCTTCCTCATTTTATGGCCCAGGAAATGATTGCCACGTTGGCAATCCGTATGCAAAGAAATCGACGGCTAGGCGGCCTTCCTTTTTAATCTGGATTTTGGCGCCATCCTTTTCCCTCCATTGAAAGGCAATCCTATGATCACCTCTCTTGACCTTTGACTTGTGATTTTGAGGATGGTCGATTGGCCTTGCTATTTGTCTAAGGGGCATGATCCTTGGAATCATGTCCCCTTCCTTCCATCTCCTTCCATCCATGACAGGCCCTAAACGTATCAGGTCTGTGTACCGCAAGTGTACGAGTCTGTGTAGTAATAAAATATTGTTCTCTCTCAGGGACTTGTGTTGAACTACGCACTAAACTAGTTCACTACAAAGGATGCTAGGTCAATTAAGGGGTTGTTGGTAACAGTTGAGATAATTAACTAAGAAAGGAGGAAATTAAAGGATTCTATCAAATAATTAAAAGAGTTCAGGGGAGTCCACTCTAGTCAGTCAGTTAGCTAATGAACAATCCCGGTGTAAAGCGACAAGATAATTCTGTTGGGAACGTCCCGACAATGTTCGATATACACTGAGATTAAACCAAAGTAATATAGTAATTATATGTCTTGCTAGAGACCTCTATAATTAGTAATTAAATATGTTTAATTACAACTATATTATTTGGTCCTACTGGGTCACACAAGTCAGTACCCTGGAACAATGTATGTAACCTAAATGATATTGTATCACATTTAGAAAAGTTGGAATTTGATTTCTGTGAGAAATCAGCCCAACACGGACCGAATTGGGTTCAACACAGGTCGTGTTGTCCCAACACGGTCCGTGTTAAGACACCACGGTCCATGGTGTCTCTGGGCCGAATAATTGGACTTTCTGGAGTCCAACACGGACCGTGTTGGGCCCAGAAAGGCGCCGTTGTTTTAATTCGGCCTTTTAGGGTTTTGAACCTTTTCCCTAGGTTTTCTAAACACTATATAAAGGGGTCTCTGGGAGAGATTATTCAACACCAACTGCCTAAGACTCTTAGAGAGATACCAGGGTGATTTCCTGAGTTCCTCTCTCTTTTAGTTTGCAGTTCTAGTTTCAGGAAACATTCTCTGTTTCCCGAAGCAATCTTACATACATCTTAGATTGAGATTCGTCTCGATCGGGTCGATCTAGCAATCGGGTTCCTGGAGTGCTACGTGGACTTTTCAGTAGAGGATTTCAGCATTGGAATCTGGAAGGTCAACCTCTTCTTCAGCCGGAATTAGCGATCAGGTATAATTACTAAAGCCTCTGCGGTTGTTTGATTAATTGTTTATAACTGTTATAATATTCCGCCAATTAATCTGTGTCTGTTTAGGAATTAGATAACCTAAAACCTAACAGTGGTATCAGAGCCACCAATTGCATGCTAAAGTATTGTACTTGTATTCATAATTAATTTTGTCAATAGTTGAATTATATTATGAATATGCTAGAATAGATTTATGCCTAAAATTTTGAATCTTTATGAAAGTTTTAAACTTTAACGTTCATGATAATAAATCTGAGATTTTATTGTAAAATTTCATGCTTTGTTATTGCTTATTTCTTATTGCCTTTAATTAATCGATTTTATGTTTGTTTAATTGTTAAATATAGCATGAACTTGATTTAATTTTGAATGTTTTAGAAGCAATCACGTTTAATGTTGTTAAAAAGTAGGCAATACATGAAATAGGTTTAAAATTCGCAAAATAGGATTTTGTAGAATTAATTTTCTGATTTAGTTTATTTACGGTAAATATGGAAAATCGAAATAAAATATCAAACAAACTCGAAAATTTCTGAAATTTTTACTGGAGGTGTCTGGAAGTATTCTGGACTTTCCATAATTTTTGTAGATTTTTCCTAATTGAAATGGATTTTTAATTAGGTTTTCAGATATGAAGTGAATTAAAATTTGTTTAATTCTCTGAATTTTATAAATTTGTAGAAATTTGTAAAACTTCTGAAATTTTTACAGTAGGTTACTGGATAACCATATTTATAGGGAAAATATTTTCCGTTAATTTATCCTGTAAAATTATATTTGTTAATTTAGATTTTTCAGATCTCAGAGAAATAAATTTGTCGCTTCTCTGAATTTTGTATATTTATAGAAATTTGCAAATTTTCTGACAATTTTACAGTTGATTACTGGGTAACCATTCTGTTATGGATAAAAGTTTCGTGAATTTTCGAAATCGTTTACTAATTTTGCTTTAATTTTTAGATTAACAAAAAAGTATAATTGTTTATTTTTCTGAATTTTATTCTAATTTTCGAAATTTGATAAAAATCTGAAATTTTTACAGTAGCATATTGGATGAACATACTATATGAGAAAATTATAAAATTTTATTTTTAAACTTATCGGACTATTATTATTTATTTTCCTCTTAAATGGAGAATTAAAAATGTTTAATTCCCTAAAATTTTACAATCTTTTGAAAATTGTTAAAATTCTGGAGAATATTCATATTAGGTTATTAGATAACGCTGTGATATGAAATCTTTAAATTCGATAAGTTATGATAGTTTTATTTAAGTTTTTTATTCACGAAATTAACCGAAATTGGGAAGCAACACGGACCGTGTTGCCAGCAGTTTTGGTGAATTCGTGTATTTTTAGGGTTTGTAATTAATTTTAGAAATTAATTATTAAATCCTATTACTACTAAATCAGATAATAGGCATAAAATCTATTATTTTGTAAAGTTTAGGAAACTTACAATATTTTTTAAAGATATAGTATCTTTTAGACTCCTTGATTTTAGGAAAGTCAAGTATTTTGTATGTATAGGTATAAAATCCTAAATCTGTTTAGGTAACTAAGATAAAATTTGGATTTTGTTTATTATATTAATCATGCAAACCTTTTAGGAAATTTTATTTAGTATTTATTTCCTTATGTGTTATATTGCAATTATATATATGCCTTTATAATTTGTTATTTAAGCATGTGCTATATTTGATATAATTATTGCAATATTACATGTTTGCATGTGCTTCTAGTATGGCCATAGATAGTCGGTTTTACCGGTCTGCATACCGGATTGGGTGAAATACGGTCTGCGTACCGTCTTTGAATTAAATTTTAAATTTAAATTTCAGTTAAGTTTATTTTAATTCATGTAAGACCTCAATTGTGAGGTACACTTTGTAAATTTGTTTTAATTGGAGACAACAAGTTGAGTGGGAGCCCAATAGCAATGGAGGTGTCGATTCGAGTGGGAGCCCATCCAAGGAAGTTGCAAGACCCAAGAAGATTTTCTTGAAGACTATCAAGGCTTAGTTAAATTAGTTTGATTAAGTCTAGGTGGCCATACTAGGGGTTTTATTTATGCTTTAAATTTGATATTGCATGTTTTATTATGCCTTTTATGCTTTTCGAAAGAGTTCACCTAGAATTGCATGCTTAGGATAATAAAACCTACTCTCAAAATGAATTATTGCTCAACCTATCGAAACACCACTTAGATGGATAAATAAAGAAAGCCAAAGCGAATTATTTGTCCATCATTAATAAGTAGGGTGGGAGCTAGGTCAATTCAAATTGGCTATCAAAATAGTTTTGGGCGAAGCGAGGAAGAGAAATATTGTATTCGATACAAATTTCTTGCCAAGAGTCATTTTGAATGATCGATCATAAGATGATCCACCAAAGGTAACATAGGCTCGAGTTTTGTTGGGCCAAAGTCCACTTAAGCCCATGGGTCTTGTGGGTCTTGGTTAAATTAAAACACTAAGTGAGAGTTAATAAAGTGTTTTGATTTGAAATTAAAATTAGTTTAATTTCTTTTGATGAATAATAACTAAAATGAACCAACTTGTCTCGTAGAATTATTTATGTCTTTTCACTCAAACATCCACCACTAATAAAATATTGTTTTCTCCTTGAGAAAGAGAAAAACAATTAACACCAATTCCATAATTGGCATTGCCATCGCAAGATTGTCTTGAAGGCGATTAAAAAGAAACATGTCTTTGATATAACATTGAGCTAGGCATCAATATTAAGAGGTCAATCAAGCCAAATGAATACATGTAATGTCATAGTATTCATACAATTTTAAACTTCAAAATGTTTGAAGATTAGAGGAAGATTTCAATATTACCAACTCAAAACCAAGTTCATCGAACTAGTTAGAGTTGATAAATATGAAACCAATAACCAGATAGTCTCGGTTGAGCTAGATAAGAGCCAATTGTTGGCGCTCATGTTCTGAAATAATTTGACTATTTTAAAAACATGAGAAACCTCAGATCCCCTTTAGCCAAAAGATTGGCGACCAAAGATAGTCTTTTAGTGAAAGGGAAAATAAGATTTAAGAAATCTATCAAAGACAAGAAGTCAAAGGAAAGGTAAGGACAAACAATTGTACATACCCAACCAATGACAGCAATCGGTTAACAACCAGATCATGTATGACACTGGGAGCGTGAATAACTATAAGGAAGACTTGAGATATGATTTCAATTCTAGGCAAATGCGTATATGATACACACTACCCTTATTAAACTCACTTTGAGTATAAGATACCGGCTGTGAAACTCGCATTTATACAAATGTGCAGTTTCTCCAGCAAAGTAGATGTGCTTTGAAGGATGAGAGTCAGCCTACAAATAGGAACATGCAATTAGTTGTAGTTCCTTATGAAGAGTTGGTTGTTTATCCTTTCCCTCAAGACTTATAAGAGAAATTTATAGGTGATTCTATGTTCTCATTATAAGTAGAAGTTTGATTTCTTACTCTCAATTAGAGAGAGAGAGGATCTCGGATAAACACACCCAACACATCGAAACGAAAAGGTTTAAAAGGAATAACTCATGTTCAAACATAAAACTTGTAACTATCTATTAAGTCATGCAAATCAGAGCGCATTCAGAAGTGTCACAGTGATAGACTTTTGAATGATAAGACTTTGAAACATGTGATGTCTGCAAAGCATGACTGTACCTTTTACAAGAAAGGGTGAACGTGCCAACAAACACTCATGCATATGGATGTATGTAGTCCAATTGAGCACAAGTACAAGAGATGGATTACTTCAAATCTTCAAAGATGAATAAAATAACACATAGTGATTCATGTCTGTGAGATTCATCTGAAGCTGGAATGTTAAAATAGTTTAAAGATTTCCAAAATGAAGTAGTCTTGGCAAAACAATGAAGAGCACCTAGATAAGATCGAAAGGATGCTAATGGTTGAGCCAAGAGTTTGAACAAATGACTCAAATGGAACATAATTCTGGAACTATAAGCTTAAGTCATATTAATCAGAAATGTATTCAGAAACTGCATAGTGCAGGATTTTGGAAAACCTAAACTTTGAAAATTTCAATGTCTGCAAAGCATGTCTGATGAGTAAGATGACTAAAATTACCTCTTATTGAAATTGATGAACAAGCTAATGACTTATTAGGATGCAAACATATTGATGTATGTGGGACTATGAGCACTAGTGCTAGAAGAAGGTCCGTTGTACATTTCATCACTTTCAGTGACGATTTTTAGTAGATATGTGTATATCAACTTAATACGCCACAAGTCCAAATCATTCGAAATGTTCAAAGATTTTCAAAGTGAAGTACAAAACCAACTTGGCAAGAAAATCAAAACCCTTCAATAAGGTTGAGGAAATGAGTATTTGAGCCATAATTTCACTGACCATTCCAGAGAATGTGAAATTGTTTCATAATACTCTCCTCTAGGAATACGACATCTCAATGGCGTATCCAAGAGGAATCACACCTTATTAGATATGGTGCGATCAATGATGGTTGAGTCAACATTGCCGATTACCTTTTGGGGGTACACGCGGTTAACCATAACTCTAATTACTGAATAAAGATTATCTGAAACACTAGAGAAAAGAGGTTCTTGAACCATTTTCTGAAAGAAAGGAGTATCACTTCTACAAACTGTTGTAGAGGAAAGTGTTTGTGTCTCAAAATGCTTTCTTCTTGGAGAATATGTTATTCTCTAAAAGAAAGAGTGGGAGAGTTTTTGAACTTACCGAAGTTCGAGAGACACAAAACACTATAATCATCACCTGAAACTCCACTACTTGATCCTTGTTCAAATTTTTTCCTATTGGTCGGGAAATTAAGAACAAGGTTGAGGCAGTTGAAGTTTCTCAAAACGTTGAGGAGAAGGTGTCATGAACATTACTCCAAGCAAAGTCAGGTAAACAACTCCGTCAGCCACAAAGATATCGATCTTCTATGGATGAACGTGAGATGTTACTTTTAGAAAGTAATGACTCTACCTACATCAAAGAAGCTTTAAGTAAATCAAGATTCCATGCAGCCAAGTCTAAAATGGATTCCATGTATTCAACCAAGTTTATAACTTGGTTGATTTGTCTGAAGGTGTGAGCCATCAGGCATAGGAGGGTTTTAAGGCAAACCATGGGTTCATTAAGATAAACATAAAGACTGACTTCAAAATTAGACTTTGAAGAAAGGTGTGTACTTGACACAACTGAGTAGTCTTTTGTTGGAATACTTGTAAACTTCAAGAGACCATCTGTGGTCTTAAGGAAGCTTCTAAGAGTTAGAATCATTGACCTTCTTGACTAGGATATCAAACAAGTTTGATATACTGGGAAGTGCCAAAGATAATATTGTGTTTACAAGAAGTTCAGTGGGAGCAATGCGTTTTCTGATATTGTATGTGATTGACATACTGCCTACTGAGAAGAATATTCCAATGTTGCTTCTATTGAGGTTGACTTGGAAATAATTTTCAAAGTGAAGGATTGGTGGGGCTAAGAATTTTATTGGAAACAAGATCTATAATGATAGATTAAAGATTTTGATTGTTTGAATCGAAGTTAACTAGGTGTTGAATAGTTCAACTCACTTCGAGAATGGATTAATTTCCAAAATCATGGCATATCCTTACGGAATTTGATTGTCTCAAAACAATCACAAGTTCTAAGAAGGATGAGACATATAACTCATGCTTCAGGCATGAGATTAATGTATGCCATGAGATGTTCAAAGTCCAACATAACATATACATTGTATATGTATAAGCAAAACTAAGGATGTGTCCTAAGTCTAAAGTGGTTGATAAAAGCTAAGTGTGCAGAGTTGCATTGATGCTACACTCATGCAGAGAAATATGATTATCTGAAGGTCGAGAAAATTATACGATCTGTATTGAGTGGTATTGAGGTGCTGGAAGAAGTTCCTAACATGACATGCGGTTAATTCTACAAATAAGACAAGTATGACACGACTTTAGAAGTTGTGGCGGCTATTAGGATTGCGAAGTTCGTTTTTAGAACTGGGTGATGTTTCTAGCCTTGCGAGAGAAATGAAGCCTTATTGATAGGAGCCATCACTCAAGCAAAGGAACTGAAGCTCACTATGAATCCAAACATGTGTTCCGGAAATATCTTCCTATATGAAAGGTCATTAGTGAGATGGTATATGTACGAGGTTCATTGCAAGTATTATGTACTAAACCCCTGCTGTAGCTATAGCATGATAGTCATGCATGCGCAATTTGCATTAAAGACATTTCGGAATATTAACAAGTCAAATTTACATGAATTGTTCATGAATTATGACCTTGTTGATTCATCATTAAGAATAAGATTAGAAAATTTACATTAATTGTGGTTTAGAATTATGTAAATGTCCAAAAAGGTTAGCGCATTCAAAATGGGAAATTGGATGAGGTCCGATTTCTGAAACCCCATTAGTGAGCTTGATAACGCTAGTCTTGGTCGACAGTTGACCTGGTTCCTAATTGTATTATCACGTAGGGACAGTTATGATATTAACACAATTAGCATGTAGGATTGAAGTGATGATCGAGTTTCATGATCATATTGACGTATTGACGTCATAAATCAATCACATGGGTATTGTTGAAGCACAACTGCCGAACTGACCCCCAGTGGGAGCTCTTTAAGTTGGGAATTGTCATAGGAGCTCTCATCACTCAAAATTCCTGAATTCTGAGTTCAGTACACAGACTGCATGATCTGTTGTGACTTTGGAGCGCGTCAAACGCCTTTCGTAACAGTAGGCTATAAAGGCGATTATGCAGGTTCTGATTGGATCATGTGAGAATGTGTGTCTGAACAAGATGGCATTGTCCTCCCTATTAGGGACAATTGTCTTTTGGCCACTCGGTGAGATTGGACTGAAAATGCTTGGCCGAGCTCAGTTGAATCAATAGTTGATCATCTGTTTTTCAAACTCTAAACTCGGAGATCGAGGAACGTTTCGGACCTTACATAAGGATGACATCAGCTTACCTTATCCGGACTAGAGACAGTAAGTGACAAGGGAATTCAAGGAATCGAACACTTGTGGGACAAGTGGGAGATTGTTGGGAATGTCCCGACAATGTTTGATATACACTAAGATTAAACCAAAGTAATATAGTAATTATATGTCTTGCTAGAGACCTCTATAATTAGTAATTAAATATGTTTAATTACAACTATATTATTTGGTCCTACTGGGTCACACAAGTCAGTGCCCTGGAACAATGTATGTAACTTAAATGATATTGTATCATGTTTAGAAAAGTTGGAAATTGATTTCTGTGAGAAATCAGCCCAACACGGACCGAATTGGGTTCAACACGGGTCGTGTTGTCCCAACACGGTCCGTGTTAAGACACCACAGTCCGTGGTGTCTCTGGGCCGAATAATTGGACTTTCTGGAGTCCAACACGGACCGTGTTGGGCCCGGAAATGCGCCATTGTTTTAATTCGGCCCTTTAGGGTTTTGAACCCTTTCCCTAGGTTTTCTAAACACTATATAAAGGGGTCTCTGGGAGAGATTATTCAACACCAACTGCCTAAGACTCTTAGAGAGATACCAGGGTAATTTCCTGAGTTCCTCTCTCTTTTACTTTGCAGTTCTAGTTTCAGGAAACGTTCTCATTACCATATCATCATCATACTAGTCATCCTCAAGCTTCCAATCCATTATTCATACCACTATGATCTTGAAGCATTCATCCTAAAGGATCCATCTTTGGAGGCTTAAAGTGACGTTTGTACTTTTCATATTTCATTATGTAATTCATTCCTAAGTGTTTATTTCAATTGTACACTTGTTTGTAAAAACCTTCATTCTTTAAATTTTGCATGATTCGGAAAATTAATATCATGAAATTTATTAAAGTTCTCCCTGCTCAATTTC
Source organism: Portulaca oleracea (assembly GCA_029582165.1). Lineage (NCBI taxonomy): Eukaryota > Viridiplantae > Streptophyta > Magnoliopsida > Caryophyllales > Portulacaceae > Portulaca > Portulaca oleracea. The sequence goes on along the minus strand of CM055883.1, from coordinate 21,519,623 downwards.
ATTTCAAGTTTGATTTTAGTAGAGTCTGTTTTTAAACAAGCGGATTCAAGAATTATTTAATTCTCGAATTCGTAACCTTGCCCTTGGACTTAGAATTCGGATTCGTAGACCGGAGTCATTTTTATATTATTTTTTTGTTTGTCGGTTTCCTTAAATCGGCTGGCGACTCTTTCTTTCTTTATAATCTTTTATTTTGTTATCCAACATGTATGTTTATCATGTCGAAAGAATTTATAAAATAATTTACAAGTGCCCATATTTCGATCCAGAGTCTACTCAAGAGAAAATGTCAAAGAAATTATCAAAGGTCACATGGCCTTTGAATTTTTTTAGAATTCTCTGTTGGGTCGTGGCCCGGATTTGAAACGGATTTCATGTAAAATTATTTGTAAATTTATTTGATGTAATTTCGAGCATGTGAATAATAGAAATTGATTATTAAATAAAATAAATGTCACACCTAGAAAATGATTTTTCATAAAATAAAATATCCTTATTTAAGGATTAAGCAACCTTAGTCGGCTCTCGATCATTAAGTAGCACGTTCGAAACAATTCCCGAGATGGGGATTTTTCAGGGTCCTGCAGATTGACGACTCCACTGGGGATTTAAACTTAAAAAGAGGGTAAAACTTGAAAAAATCGTGTTGATTTCAAATTTTAAAAGGGAGAAAGTTTATTTACTTCACGATTTTATTATTCTTTTAGGCATTTTGCATACCAGGCTACTCCACGGGTCTTTTGACACGGGAGCACAAAACCGATGGTTTAGAATTAACCTAGGATCTTACACGAGAGCGGGCGACCACTACTTGTGTGATGCACTCTACATCGCCAAGCATTTGGTCTCTCCTCTCACCCATGTTATACTCCAAGGATTCCTTGAAGTCCGACGAGCAACACCTCACCCACTTTACCTATGAACCTTATATGGGTGAAGTGCACCGAGGCGAGAACATGTGGTACCTCATCCAATCCCAACCTTAGTAATCTATGAATGTAGAGCCTTGATTTAGGATACCCTTTATGTTGTATGCTATATGTATATGTGTTTCCCCTCCCCTTTCTTTATTGCAAAAGAGTCAACCCTAGTTTAGAGGCTTCGTTCTAGTCCATGTAAAATTCATTAGGCCGAGAAGATGATGGTTTATCAATCAGGGTAATCAACCTCAAACATTATGGTTAGCCCAGTGGTCGGACCCATTTATGTATGAGAGTTGATTACTCTAATTTATAAAAACAAAATTTATCTCGCCCTCGATGATATTATATGGCCCTTTACGATTGTCTCTTAACAAAGGTCCAAAAATTTTGACTAAAGTCCAACAAAGTTAATGGATAACGTTTTAAATTGCATAATAGTCACTAAATTTGAGTAAATTAATTTATATACTTAATCATTAAATCCGTCGTATTTATGGCTTGCTCGTTCTTAGGCCCAACCATATTGGATTTACCAATTAAGCCTATGAACTAATTATAACCCGTTTATTGTTGGCTTTATCCAGTCCTTTACAATGTCCACTTTTCTTGAGTAAATAAATAAAAAAATGAAATAAATGTGTCGAAAAGCATAGGTCGTCAATCCTGTCGAACATTATTCTAGTCCGCATAATAGCCAGTATAGTCTGTTACCTTCCTACAGCATCTATGTCTACTTGTAACATTCATCTCCATCCCAAATTTCCCTTCACCAAATCATCCCTCTTTACATCATTCATCACAGTCACCGTTCGAAAATCCTTAGCCTCGACCAACTTGCTCATTCTCCTCATGACCAATCCATATCTACCCCAAAGCCAAAATGTGTGTTGTAACTAAAGGTGAACATGAGTCAACCCCATGACGAAGAAAGGCGAAAAAAAGAGAGAGTAGAAAGCAAAAAGAAAAAGAAAAAGAAAAGGCAAGAAAAGAGAGAGTTTCTAGTTGGTACACCAACATGGGTCGGCATGAGTGGTACGACACTCAATGCCCATTAAGAACTTTGTTTGCGTATGGAGAAACCAGTGCTGGGAGATTAACCCATTTTGGGTCGTCCATATCTCGAACCATACCAACAAAAAAAAGGAAAGGAAGAATAAAGAAAAAAAAGAGAAAAGAAAAAAAAGGGAGAATGAGAAACCGGAGACGGAGCTAATAGTCACACACACCGAAAAATCTCATAATCCTTCCAAAATGTTCTCAAGCCTTACGCCCCAAGCCTTCACATCGTCATCACGCCTTTGCATCCATAAAACTCGCCAAGTGTAACGTCGTTTTTGTACCCCGGTTTTTGTATCGTTTTTCTCAGGAGCTAGGGGCCTTGGCTGAGAAACTCTATCTAAGGTCGGGTTAGGATTTCTAAGGTAAGGTAATGGGTTGAAAGAGGCGATCACAAAGCAAGAAAGCAAACTTAAGTCAGCCAAGGTGAAATAATGGGTTTCGGGGGCTTTTCGGGATGCAAACGGGAACAAGGAGATAGGTTTCGCAACAAGACAGCAATAAGGAGGGAAATCAAGTGGCAATTCCATTAGAAAATACCCACCGGGCTTCCTCTTTTGAGGATAGTCCGGATTAACTTCCCCAAAGCCCACCACGGACCCGGAGGGTTGAAGAAACGGAATTCCCTAGTTAGTCTCTATTCACTTTCGCGAGTAGAGTGCTAACTATCCCAATTCCAACCTTGCAACTCAAGTGTTGGATGTGTTCAGGGACTTTCGGACCCAAATACATCCCACTTGAGGGAAGGAATGGAGTGGGAAAAGTGATTTCCCAACTAATTACTCACTAAAATTGCTGACTCATGCCTAATTACCAATTCACACCCTTAATGATCCCCTAACCCATCAGCGTTCCACTAATCATGATAAAAACTATGCTAACAACATCCAAACCAACCCTAAACATGATTTCCAACATCAAACAACCATAAACATGCAAGATAATGAAATAACAAGTAAGAACAATTAAACAATCAATAAAGTAATTAGCAAAGCAATTAATGAAAGAGTTAAGGGAAGAGAAAACTTATCAAAATGCTGTAGATGAACAAGAGAAAGTAATTAAAAGATGATCCAACAATCTCTCAATTGTTTGAATCCCCAAATCTTCAAATATCACAAACCCTAGAATAAATCTCTCACTAATCTCACTCTAAAATCCCTAATTACAAGGCTGGAAAATGTCTAAATCTTTCCCTAAAGTGTCCCCTAAGAAAACGTGAAAAGGGTGTAAATATACAAGTGAAATTGGTTGGCCAAAACGCGCCGTTTCAAGCCCGACGCACGCGCAGGAAACAGGGGGTAGCGGGTGCCACGCCCTGGGTGGCGGGCGCTACCATGCGATTTTTCCTTCGTTAGACAGTAGGTGCGGTCCGGCTGACCGCATGTGCTGTCTTCCTCGGTCCAGCCAAGGTAGCGGGTGCCACCAATATGGTGGCGGGCGCTACCATGCGAAAACCTCCAGGCGATTTTTAGCTTCGAGAGTTCATAGGTGCGGTCTCCCAAGACCGCAGGTGTGGTCTTCCTCGGCCCAACGGTGGTAGCGGGTGCCACCCCAAGGGTGGCGGGGCCTACCCTACTCTTTTCTTCCCTTTTTTCCTTCCTTCTTTCCAAGGCATGTAACGCCCACTACAAGGATCGTAGTGGGTGTTACCCCCCCTGATTGACACCAAAGGGGGGGAAGTGGCCCCGGGTCCGCTCCGCCTCGACTCTCGGTCCGGCTCGGCTCGGGAAATCACCAAAAATGCTCTAAAATGGTCCGTTTTACCTCGTTTTTGTGTATAACACCAAAACCTACAAAATGACCAAAAACATACTAAAAAGCCATGAAAATAAACACGAAACGAGTCAAAAGCCTAAGAATTGAGGCGTTATTTAGACACAAAATTGGGTCTAAACACCCCCCCACACTTAAACTTTTGCTTGTCTCGAGCAAAACAAACAAAAACAAATAGAAACTAAACACCAACTCCTCTGTCGTGGGAGGAAACGAGTGCATTTAGCATATGCACCAGGCCCTTTGAACCCCCCGGCAGCACGGGTGGACGAGATGGACTCGTGAGGGTTTGCAGCGGCTATACCCACAAAAGCCAAAGAAAAAGGAGAGAGGGAAAGTGAAAAACAAAACCAAAAAAAAAAAAGCAAAGGAAAAGGAAAAACAGCTTCGCTTCAAAGAGTCATGCCATCTCAATTAGGAAAACATTATTAATCCTCTAAAAGGAACCGTTATGAGCATCTCACAAGCACCTATCCCAAGAAAAAGTCAGTCTTTGAGATTTTTGATCCCATACACCCAATGCCAAACAAAACCCCATGTGCAAATGTGCTAGTGGGTTCTAACCGAATCCAAAAGTCTCCAAAGACTCACGCCCGAGCTTAAAAACAAACAAAATGAACAAGGAAAGAAAAGAGTTGCCCTCCCCCGCATTTGGTCGCCCTTGGCTTGGTGAGGGTCGTAGGTGAAGCAAGGAGAGGCCCCACACTTTAAGAAGCACAAACTTTTCTTTTCTTTTTGGTTGGTTTTACCAACGAAATTGCTTTTTCTTTATTTTTTTTCTTTTTATAGTCGGTATTAGCCTTACTTTCGGGAATTGGACGGCCCAAAATGGGGTTTACCCTCCCAAGGCAGTCTTTTCCATACACACCTCCCTCGAGAATTCGATATAGGAGGAGCTTAAGGGGTAATAGCGCCGTACCGCTAAAACCGGTCCCGTGTAGGTTGGCTAAGTGTATGGTGGTTGATGTCGTTCAGCCGACACACCCCACTTAATTCGGTTATTTAGCTTTTCTTTCTTTCTTTTGCTTTTCTATTTTTTTTTTACAAAAAAAAAAAAAAACAAGCTCGGACACGAATCTCCCAGTTTCAACCAGAACGTGAAAAGAATCGAGGATCTCGCTAGATACTCAATGAAGGAAATCTAAGAAGGTAAGTCATGACAATCACCCGAGACAGGGTCGAAAATGCTCAGACCGGTTTCTTTTAAAGAAGATTAAGAACGACTTCTCAATTTCGACAACAAGATCCAAGAAACAAAGCAAAACAAAGTGAAAATGAAAACTGAAAGAAAACTTTTAAGGCTTTCACTCCCTTTTTTCTCCTTTTTCACACAATTTTTTTTTTTTCAAATTTTAGGCAAAAAATGAGAAAACAAAAACAAAAATGCTAGGTGATCTACCCTTGAACAAATATAACTCACCCCCCCACACTTAAAACATCACAATGTCCTCATTGTGGGAAGGTGTCACAAGAAAAGGGTAGAGAACCGATAAAAACAAACAAACAAGAACAACTAGCAAGCAAGTGATGGCTACCCGAGCCCACACGGCTCCAACAACGAGATATACCCAACAAGCACATACTAGGAGTTCGCCACCAAAAGAAAAATCAAGCATGCAAAAGGATCATAGGGTATTCAACTCAAAAAGAGAAGAGCGGAGAGATATTACCTCGAGTTCTTCAAAACAAATGATTACCCAATCCGCGATCTGTGATAGCCACGCAAAGGGTTAGGATTTTCAAGAAAAAACAACCAAAGCTCGTAAGACCTGCATGCAAGATTAAAAACATGAAAAAGAAACTAACTAAGACAAAAATAAAAATTAACTCAAAAGAAAGAAATAAAAGTATGGAATGCCTCCCATAAAGCGCTTGTTTAAGGTCCCGAGCTTGACCTAATTACTTACTTGATTCTCGATAGGCGTGGTGTGCATGAGAGAAGTATGGTAAGTGTTCGGTCTCATTTCAAGCCGAATTAATATCTTTTGTAAGGAGTTTTGCTTGTCTTTAATAATTAATTTAGGACTTTTATTATGTTTTTATGTATTTTGCAATATTATTAGATTTTATAGCATTTTATTATTTTTGTTAATTATAAATCAAAATAATAAAACTAGAAGTTAAATAAAATAAAACTAAACCTAATTCTACCCAGCCCAGTCCAGCCCAATCTCTCTCACCCATTTTCCCTCGGCCCGCTTCACAAACCCACAACCCGTACCCAAACCCTCAAACCCTAACTCGTTTACCCTAACCCATTTCCTTTCTTTCTCCTCTCAGCCGGATCAAAACCCACCCCCCAAACCCTAATTCTAACTCATTTCTCACTTCCCCTTTCTCTCTCTTCCCCACTCTTTCTCTCTCATTCCCTCGGATTCTCTCTTTCCCCTTTCTTCTTCTTCCCGTTTCTCTTTCTCTTTTTTTTGTCTTCTTCTTTCTCGGATCCCCTTTCTCTTTCTTTCTTTCTCCTTTCTTCTTTCCCGTCTTCCATCTCTCTCTATCTCTCTGTTTCACTTTCTCTTTTCGGCCCAATTGCACCGAAAACCGTGATCAACTTGTGCCCGACATCCATTCACCAACATAATCATTCATCTTCTAATCTTATCTCAATTTCTCATTTAATCTCTTAATCTCTCGATTTCTCACTAATTTATCTTCCAATTTGCAGATTCGGTGGGGGAATTCCAAGAAAGTGAAGATCGATTTCAAGTATTAAAGGGGAAGAAGAAGGAAGAAGAAAAGGATCATAGGCCCGAAAGTCGGTTTTTGGGGGGTGACAACCCAAAGATCGTCAATCGGCATCATAGGGTTAGATTTAGGTTATTTCTGTTTTAAATTCTGTCTTCATTGTTCAAAGATCTAAAATAGCATTCTAGGTTTAGAGTTAAGATTAAGTTTTGTTCATGTTCATGTTTGAAATTCTGTTTTGTTTTTGTCGATTGATTCCTGGGTTTTGATTCTCAAATGTTCTGGGTAATTTGATGTACTTGGTTTGAATATATTCGGTGCTTGTGCTGATTTTGTTGCATGTTCTGGGATTGAATTTATGATTGTGGTATTTTGATCTGGTTAGATTTAGTATTGAATTTCTGATGGACACTTTGAAATTGTTCTGTTTTAGTTGATTGTGTTCGTCGTTCATTTTCTCTGTTTTTCTCTTTCTCTGTTTCAGTCGAACAAAGCAGGGGTTTGAATCCCTATTTTCTTCTCTTTTCCTTTTTTTGTTTGATCTCGATGTTAGGGGCAAGTTAAAAATTTGTTTAAGATTAGGGTTAGGTATTACTAGAGTTAAGTTTAGAATTTTGTTTAAGTGAAATTTTCCTTAAAAGTTCTTATTAGTACAGTCACAAAAACTCCAATCCACAATTCAGTGAAGAGGAGGATTAAGGGTTCACAAATTCTCCTTCAAGTGAGGATTTGGGGATTCTTAGTAATCCAAATCACAAACCTTCTTGTTTGTTCTGGGTAAAGTTCAACCGAAGTTTAGTTGATCACAGGTATAATTTATTGTTCCCAATTTCATTGTTAGAATTTAGTTTTATTGCTTTCTTATTTCTTGCTTTTAATTACGTTCGTAGTTTAGTTTTATTTCTTGTCAAATTTAGTTTCGTTCATCTCTTACTTTAATGCTTTCTTTAGCTTTTATCGCTTTCAGTTCATATTAGTTTAGTTTCTTTAAATTATTTACTGCTTTCCGCATTTGAAAACCTCTTTCGCAAACCAATTACCTAATAACCTAAAAACCCATCCCTGCGGATACGACAACCCTTAGGAATAATTCGTTCCTAAAAACAACCCCCAAAAATGCTAACTGAACAAAATGGCGCCATTGCCGGGGATGACATTATTTGGTATATTAGGTTATTGGTTTGTGTGTAAATAATTTATTGCTTTTTAGTTTCTTCCACTAAAAAAAATGTAGTAAAAAAAAAGAGTTAAAAAAAAGAAAAAAAAGAAAAAGAGTTATGGCTAGTCCTCAATTTCCCCAATTTGAGCATGAAATATTTTGGAGGTATTTTGCTAGATTACATGATTATCGTGCTCAATGTGAATTGTATGGTATCTTTTATGGTACATTAGATCTTTTGGGAATTGTTAATGAGGGTGTAAATTATAAGACCCGAAACCTTTTAGATTATTACGGGTTTGCTGCTTTAGGAGAAGATAAAGCTTGGGAATTACTTGAATGGTTGTCTAGGGATTCTTATGAATTTGAGCAACAAAATGTTATTCCTAGCGACCAATCTCCTTATTATGCACCACCCTCTGAGACTTTAGCCATACCAACTCATGAGTACCCCCAAAATTTTTATGATCAATCTAGTAGTGGGGAGTACATGGAAAATTTTTGTGAGACCTTGCCTGAACAATCATGTGAATACCCCTAGTATTTTTATGATTAATCTTCTATTAGGGGTTATGTTGAAAATTCTTTTGATCATCCCCAATGTGATGTTGCTGAGTCTAATCATGTGTGCTCATATTGTGATTCTCCATACCATGATTCTGATTCCTGTTTACAACCTAAAATGGATGAATTCTGTGTGAAAATGAATGAGTGCACGCAAAATTTTTACACATGACTAACTCTAGGGTAGAAACTTCTTCTTCACAAGTGGTTGAGTCGATAGTTGAAGTAGATCATTCATCATTGAGTCCTGAATTGCATGATAATTCTCTTTTGTATGATTCTGATGAGGATGATGCCTACTTTAGCAGACCTAGTTGTGCATGTATTGAGCTTAGCAAGTCCTTAGCTCTAGCTGCATCTAGTGAGCATGAGAAAACTGTTGATCATGTGTGTGATGTAGAAATTGATGAAAACATGTTAGATGTTGAACCATTGTCCACACCTTTATCCATGCTCTCATGTGAAGAAAAGGTTGAATTTATTGAATGCCATGATGTCTGTGATTTGACTGAACACGGTCTTGTTGAGAGTGAAATAGAATCCTTTGTGATTGAATGTGTGCTTGATACTGATTTATTCACTTTCATTAAGAACCATTGTATTAATGAGGCATTAGTTACCCTTCCTTGCAAGTTCGCTGAAAATAGTGTGAAATCTTGTGAGGATGAACTTGAGTCTTTGGGGATTGATCCTAAGTGTTTGAACTTGGTTTGTGACAATGATATTTTTGATGGTGATATGCTTTATGAGTCATTGTTTGCATCCAAGTCTGTGCATGAGAAGGTTCAGGAATGTGTTGTATTGCCCCCTCCCGTTGATTTGCATACTCCATTTACAAGTCAATGGGAGGAATCAATTGTCTTGTCTCCATTTGAAATGCCTAGGAAAGTGGTGTGCATTCCTGTAGTCCGTCATTCCTATAACTTTTCTAAGGCATTCGATAAACTGTTAAGAGCACTAACATTTGCTGATGTGCCATTGAAATTGTGCTCTTATGTTCACCATTCTGAGATGCATGCTAGGATGCATGACATGTTACTACGGGCATTGAATGGTTCTGACATGGTGCCCAACATCTTGAGGTGAGATGGAGTGACTGAGGCTCCATAAATGGTTTTATTCTGAAATTTCATTGTTTGGGTATACTCAGTACCCAACCAGGTAATATCCTTCCTTATCCTTGTTTTTTAGTTAGTAAGTTATCTTTCTTTTCTTATTTTGTTTTCTTTTTGTATAATTCTTTTCTTTTGTGTGCTTGCTCATCTCTGTTTCCTATTGAGGATATTGTAATATTTTTGTGTGGGAGTGGGGGTAGCTTGCATGCTGGCTTGTGTTTTTATTTTCTTTTGTGAGTTTTTCTTTTGTGTGATCTTTGTTTTCCTTTGTGTGTGGTGTCACCTTATTCACAATGAGGACATTGTAGAGTTTTTGTGTGGGAGTGAGGTGACACGTGTGCCTTTTTAATTTTTCCTTTTCCCTTTTTGTTCCCCCCCTAAATTTTTTTTTACCTTGTAGACCGATTAGACTTTCAGTTTATCTTGCTTCACCTTGAAAAGTTTGGTTGAGAACTTAAAAGTTTTTGAAACTCAATTTGCAAATCTTCTGATTTTGAGTCGTTAAGTAATGAATAGTGTGTTTAACTGCTTTGACTATCATAGTAAGTATAAATATGCGTGCCGCAAATCTTTGGGCTAGGTTAAGTTGAATGAGCCCTATCCCGTGAGTCCACATAGCCTAAAAGTATGAATTGATCACTTTTATCAATTCTTTTATTTCCTGAGTGACTCCACCATTAGTTGCAACCCTAGAACTTGTTTTGCAGCTTGTTTGAGACTGCATTTTTGCATTACATATTGTGACAATATGATTGAGGCATTCGTTATTAATTAAACTACATAGCCAAACAACCTCCCTAACAATATTATTACCGCTCTTTAGCCCCACCTAGCCTTTGATTACCTCTCTGCTTGGATGTTGTGAGAGTTCATTAATCCATGAGCGAAAATTGGTTCGGTGTTGCTACAAATGGAGTGAGATGTTGGGGTGTGGATTTTTGCAAGTTTTGATTGAATTGGGACACAACATATCCCAATTATTTTGAGCTAGCCAAATGGTTATGTTGTTCTTTTGATATATTGAGGTCGAAGCTAAGCTTATACATTTGTGTTTTTTTTCCTCCCTTGATCACCAACAAAAAAAAATTAAAAGAAAAAAATATAGAAAAATTCAAAAAAAAAAAGGTTCTAAGTAAAAAAGGGTGATTAGGGAGATTCAATTTAATGTTCTGAAAGCTTTGACCTGGTTGTAAGGATTAGTTGAGGTGTTTGATATCAATGAGGGAGAAAAGTGAATTCCTTGCGTACATTAAACAAGAAGGTGAGTTGAGAGAAAGTATTTGTTGAAAATCAATCCAGACATGACTCTTTAACTCCTCATATTCAAATATTACAACTCTTTTCCCCTTAACCTAAGCCTCGTTACAACCCTAAAAAAGTCCTCTTGATTGTCACTTGTGTATTTGCATACTAGCAGTGGAGAGCGAGATTCTTACCAAGCCTATGGTAGGTTGTTTCTTTTGGTCGGAGTATGAGAAAAACCCACATACACATTCAAATTTGAGTGTTTGAGCGTTCAAATTTTTATCCTAAAGTGAGGTTTGCTCATTTGACTGGCCTACGTCCATAACTAACCCCACATATTTGCATTCATATTAAGTCTGTTGGCGGTTTTTCGCATCTAAAGTACTTGTTCTCTCTACTTAATTTCGAAAACTTCATTCCATCTATTTTACACTGATTTTGTTCTCTTCCAAATTGATCTTGGTATTTGCTCGACGAATTGATGTGTGTGATTGGTTAGCCTGAGGGGGTATTTTATTGTATTTGTAACCCTAATGTTAACCCTTTTTTATTTCTTTTATTTCTTCTTTTTCCTTTTTCTTTCTTGAGTCTTTTCCTTTTTAATATGAGTCCACTTTTTCTTTAGATTTTGTGGGTATATCTTCTGCAAACCCTCACGAGACCTACTCGTCCATTAGGGGAAACCTAGGGGTTTAAAGGACTTGTTGCATATGCTAAATGCAACCGTGATTCCTACGAAAGTGAGTTAGGGTAGTTAGTTACTTTTTATTTCTTGTTTTAGTTTGCTCGGGGCGAGCAAACCCTTGTGTGGGAGTGTTGTTCGGTCTCGTTTCGAGCCGAACTAATATCTTTTGTAAGGAGTTTTGCTTGTCTTTAATAATTAATTTAGGACTTTTATTATGTTTTTATGTATTTTGCAATATTATTAGATTTTATAGCATTTTATTATTTTTGTTATTATTTTTGTTAATTATAAATCAAAATAATAAAACTAAAAGTTAAATAAAATAAAACTAAACCCAATTCTACCCATTGATCCATTGATCTCTCTCACCCATTTTCCCTCGGCCCGCTTCACAAACCCACAACCCGTACCCAAACCCTCAAACCCTAACCCGTTTACCCTGACCCATTTCCTTTCTTTCTCCTCTCAGCCGGATCAAAACCCACCCCCCAAACCCTAATTCTAACTCATTTCTCACTTCCCCTTTCTCTCTCTTCCCCACTCGTTCTCTCTCATTCCCTCGGATTCTCTCTTTCCCCTTTCTTCTTCTTCCCGTTTCTCTTTCTCTTTTTTCTGTCTTCTTCTTTCTCGGATCCCCTTTCTCTTTCTTTCTTTCTTTCTCCTTTCTTCTTTCCCGTCTTCCATCTCTCTCTATCTCTCTGTTTCTCTTTCTCTTTTCGGCCCAGTTCCACCGACAACCGTGATCAACTTGTGCCCGACATCCATTCACCAACATAATCATTCATCTTCTAATCTTATCTCAATTTCTCATTTAATCTCTTAATCTCTCGATTTCTCACTAATTTATCTTCCAATTTACAGATTCGGTGGGGGAATTCCATGTAAGTGAAGATCGATTTCAAGTATTAATGGGGAAGAAGAAGGAATAAGAAAAGGATCATAGGCCCGAAGGTCGGTTTTTGGGGGGTGATAACCCAAAGATCGTCAATCAGCATCATATGGTTAGATTTAGGTTATTTCTGTTTTAAATTCTGTCTTCATTGTTCAAAGATCTAAAATCGCATTCTAGGTTTAGAGTTAAGATTAAGTTTTGTTCATGTTCATGTTTGAAATTCTGTTTTGTTTTTGTCGATTGATTCCTGGGTTTTGATTCTCAAATATTCTGGGTAATTTGATGTACTTGGTTTGAATATATTCGGTGCTTGTGCTGATTTTGTTGCATGTTCTGGGATTGAATTTATGATTGTGGTATTTTGATCTGGTTAGATTTAGTATTGAATTTCTGATGGACACTTTGAAATTGTTCTGTTTTAGTTGATTGTGTTCGTCGTTCATTTTCTCTGTTTCAGTCGAACAAAGCAGGGGTTTGAATCCCTATTTTCTTCTCTTTTCCTTTTTCTTGTTTGATCTCAATGTTAGGGGAAAGTTAAAAATTTGTTTCAGATTAGAGTTAGGTATTACTAGAGTTAAGTTTAGAATTTTGTTTAAGTGAAATTTTCCTTAAAAGTTCTTATTAGTACAGTCACAAAAACTCCAATCCACAATTCAGTGAAGAGGAGGATTAAGGGTTCACAAATTCTCCTTCAAGTGAGGATTTGGGGATTCTTAGTAATCCAAATCACAAATCTTCTTGTTTGTTCTGGGTAAAGTTCAACTGAAGTTTAGTTCATCACAGATATAATTTATTGTTCCCAATTTCATTGTTAGAATTTAGTTTTATTGCTTTCTTATTTCTTGCTTTTAATTACGTTCGTAGTTTAGTTTTATTTCTTGTCAAATTTAGTTTCGTTCATCTCTTACTTTAATGCTTTCTTTAGCTTTTATCGCTTTCAGTTCATATTAGTTTAGTTTCTTTAAATTATTTACTGCTTTCCGCATTTGAAAATCTCTTTCACAAACTAATTACCTAATAACCTAAAAACCCATCCCTGCGGATACGACAACCCTTAGGAATAATTCGCTCCTAAAAACCACCCCCAAAAATGCTAACGAACAGTAAGCTTTTTCCACCAACTCTTCTTCCTTCTCCTCCCTCGCATCCCAATAGAACTCATGAATAAACCGGAATGATCCTCCGGTGGTCTTGCCAACTCCGAAGGAATCAAAGGTAATGGCTTCCTTGCTTTACTCCACCAAAATGTCTTCCTCCTTTTCCATCGCTTCCTCTTCTTCCGCAAGAATTGAGCATGCCTCCTTGAAGACTTGATAGGTAGGATAGAAAGAAGAGATAACCCCGGCTTGATATTCGGTGATGTGCCGGGTCTCGGGCCTTGGAAAGCCATCTCTCTCAATTTCATATTTTCCATATATGTTTCACCCAAGGCAATCTCCCTCCTCAAAGGCTCAGTGTTGAGGAAGTCACCATGAAAGTTGAAACTATCTCCATGAAGCTCAAAATGAATAGATTTAGGGTGACTTTCTCCACCCCAATCATCCGGTTCCACAATAAGTAAGCATGGCTCCTCTTCATGCTCATCCATAATACCAACCACTATATTGACCTTGAAGCGTGACTCCTTGTGAGGGTTCCTTCTCGAGGGATCAAGATCAAAATCAATATGTTCTCTCCCCACATGAAAAGATAGACGATCTCTGTTCACATCTATGATTGTTCCCGCGGTGGCCAGGAAGGGTCGACCAAGAATAATAGGACTTCTCCAGTCCTCATCCATCTCCAAAATAACGAAGTCACAAGGAATAAGGAAACTCCCCACTTGAACCGAGATGTCTTCTAATATTCCCAAGGGCTTCCTAACACTTCAATTAGCAAATTGCAAGCTAACAACTGTAGGGGTCAAGTCATCAAGGTTCAACTTCTTACAAATTGAGTGTGAAATGACACTCACACTTGCCGCCAAATCACATAACGCATTATCAATCCTCATATCACCAATTAAGCACGATATAGAGAAACTACCCGGATCGGCAAGTTTCTCGGGAGTTTTGCTCCCTATAATAGCATTGCAACTGATATGAACGGTCGACGACTCTTTGATTCCTCTTTTGTTTGCCAAGAGGTCATTAAGATGTTTCTTGAAAGAAGGGACCTCCGCTATATCATCAAGAAAAGGAATATTGACTTGGATCTTCTTCAACATATCAATAAATCGCACAAACTTCGCCTCGCTTTTATGTTGAATCAATCTCCCCGGAAAAGGTACTGGTGGTCTATATGAAACAGGTTTCTCCAATGGGTACTCATGATTGTCTCCCATCAAGACTTCTTTCCCTTTCTCTCGTCTTTTCTCAATCTCTACTATCTCTTCCAACTTCTCCTTTTCCTCATTCTCGACCTCATTAACCACAACATCATCCTCCTTCTCCTCAACTATGTTCTGCTCAACTTCTAAGCTCTCCTCTTCATTGTTATCCGCCACAACTCCCTCATTCTCTCCCAATGGTCTCTCCTCTTCCGCATTATCCTCCACTACCTTAGGTTCTTCAATTTTTCTTCCACTCCTTAGGGTAATAGCATCAACTCGCTCCCCTTGGACAGGTTGAGATTGAATGGGTTGAGAAAAGTGCACTTGTTGAGCAACTTGGGTCATTTGGGTTTCAAGGTCTCTAAGGCGAGCACTATCACTTTCTTGATTAGCCACAATTTTGTGCAACAACTTTTCAATCATAGAATCTTGGGATGGTTGAGAAAATTGAGGTTGTGGGGTGGGTTGATGTGAGAACTCTTCTTGAAAATATGCTTGATGATCATAAAATTGAGAAACAACATCGAACACAGAATTTGCAAATGTGGTATAGCTAGGATCATAATCCTCATAAGAATGGGAATAAAGATGGTTGGAATAAACGACATTCACATGTTCTACTTGACGATACTCAACACATTGATGCTCAAGATGTGGACCAAAACACAACTTAGAAGTATGCACAATAGTAAGGGGAGTGGATGCAAAGGTTTGCATACCTCGGGCTAGGTTCAACTGGTTGAAAACCTCATCATTCACCATCTTCTTTTGCAAATCGAGAACGGTGGACATTAGGAGCTTGATAGTGGGGTTGTGTTCCAAGGAATGATCCCCATTTCCTGAATTTTGGCCGCCTCCCCAACTAGGAACATTCTGAGATAGCTCATGAAGAAAAATGTTGGCTTCCTCCGTAGTTTTCTTTAGGAACATCCCTCTAGATGCACGATCAATGGACTCCTTTGTATGAATCACAAAGCCCATAATAAAAGTGTTGAATTAGCATCCAATCCGGTAAATTGTGATGTGGATATTGGCGTTGAAGGCTTTTAAATCTCCCCCAAGCCTTAAAAAGATCTTCTCTGGGTTCTTGCTTAAAAGACATAATAACTTGCCGGAGTCGATAAGTTTCATCCGCTGGGAAGAGTCTATGCAGGAAATCTCTTCTAAGTACCTCCCATGAAGAATAGGTGCCGGGAGGGTACGTTTGAAGCCATGTCTTCGCTTTCCCCGTAGAGTTAGAGGAAAGAACTTCAATTTCATATATTCGGAAGATAAACCGGGAACTTGCATAAAACTAATCTGATCTTCAAATTTCTCGATGTGTGCAATAGGACTCTCGAATTTGTCTCCATAAAAATGATTGCTCGAGAAGACTTCAAGTACGGTTTAAAACTCAAATACGACATCGGGTGGTAATGGTGATAGAGTGATCGGGTTGCCTCCCGTACCCAATGATGGAACTACATATGATAGAAGGGTACCGGGTGAACCAGCTTGGCCCTCCACCATCAGAACTCGAAACCTCCTACAAGAGATAGAGAAGCATCAAATTCATTGGATTTGGAACAAACTAGTTTCTAGCATGAAAGCAATCTTAAACAACTCAAGACCAAGAAACTATGCTAGGGGCGCTTGCTCCCCGACAACGGCGCCATTTTATGTAACGTGGTTTTTGTACCCCGGTTTTTGTATCGTTCTTCTCGAGGAGCTAGGCGCCTTGGCTAAGAAACTCGGTCTAAGGTCGGGTCAAGATTGCTAAGCTAAGGTAATGGGTTGAAAGAGGCGATCACAAAGAAAGGAAGCAAACTAAGGTCAGTCAAGGTGAAACAATCGGTTTCGGGGGCTTTTCGGGATGCAAACGGGAACAAGGAGATAGGTTTCGCAACAAGAGAGCAACAAGGAGGGAAATCAAGTGGCAATTCCGTTAGAAAATACCAACCAGGCTTCCTCTTTCGAGGATAGTCCGGATTAACTTCCCCAAAGTCCACCACGGACCCGGAGGGTTGAAGAAACGCAATTCCCTAGTTAGTCTCTATTCACTTTCATGAGTAGAGTGCTAACTATCCCAATTCCAACCTTCCAACTCAAGTGTTGGATGTGTTCGGGGACTTTCGGACCCAAATACATCCCATTTGATGGAAGGAATGGAGTGGGAAAAGTGATTTCTCAACTAATTACTCACTAAAATTGCTAACCCATACCTAATTACCCATCAAACAACCATAAACATGCAAGATAATGAAATAGCAAGTAAGAACAATTAAACAAGCAAGAAAGTACTTAGCAAATCAATTAATGAAAGAGTTAAGGGAAGAGAAAACTTATCAAAATGCTGTAGATGAACAAGAGAAAGTAATAAAAAGATGATCCAACAATCTCTAAATTGTTTGAATCCCCAAATCTTCAAATATCACAAACCCTAGAATAAATCTCTCACTAATCTCACTCTAAAATCCCTAATTACAAGGCTGGAAAATGTCTAAATCTTTCCCTAAAGTGTCCCCTAAGAAAATGTGAAAAGGGAGTATATATACAAGTGAAATTGATTGGTTAAAGCATGATTTCAAGCCCGACGCTTGAGAAGCGAGGTTAGCGGGTGCCACGCCCTGGGTGGCGGGCGCTACCATGCGAAAACCTCCAGGCGATTTTTCCTTCGTAAGACCGAAGGTGCGGTCCGGCTGACCGCAGGTGCTGTCTTCCTCGGTCCAGCCATGGTAGCTAGTGCCACAAATATGGTGGCGGGCGCTATCATGCGAAAACCTCCAGGCGATTTTTAGCTTCGAGAGATCGTAGGTGCAGTCTCCCAAGACCGCAGGTGCGGTCTTCCTCGGCCTAACGGTGGTAGTGGGTGCCACCCCAAGGGTGGCGAGGGCTACCCTACTCTTTTCTTCCCTTTGTTCCTTCCTTCTTTCCAAGGAATGTAACGCCCACTACAAGGATCGTAGTAGGTGTTACCCCCCCCTGATTGGTACCAAAGGTGGGGAAAGTGGCTCCGGGTCAACTCCGCGTCGTCTCTCGGTCCGGCTCGGCTCGAGAAATCACCAAAACTGCTCTTAAATGGCTCGCTTTACCTCGTTTTTATGTGAAACACCAAAGCTTACAAAACAACCAAAAACATACTAAAAAGCCATGAAAATAAACATGAAACGAGTCAAAAGCCTTAGAATTAAGGAGTTATTTAGACACAAAATTGGGTCTAATCACCAAACCTTTGAGCCTTCAAGCCTATCTCACCAAGTCCTCCTCGAGGAACCAATCCTTTTAAGCTGCAGCTCATGAACTACAACTGGCTTGATTCTACGTTGAATACGTAGGAGAACCTCTTTGAGGCTCGACCCCTACAATTTGCCTTAATAGAGCATCCTTTGTCACAAAATCTTGGTCTTTGAGAGAAAAAAAATATTAGAGAGGCTAGCTCGGAACCCCGAGCTAGGCAAAAGGAGAGAAAGAGAACAAGAGAGGCTAGCTTGGAATCCCAAGCTAGGCAAAAGAAGAGCGAGAGAATAAGAGAGGCTAGCCTGAAAACCCGTCAAGGCAGGTTAGGCAAAAGGAGAGCAAACCCTAGATTTTGAAGTTCTTTCACATCTCTGTCATCATAATTCCTCAACCTTCTCTCTGTTAGACTTGGATCACCTTCGCATCCGAATATCCAACCATCTCTCCTCTTATGACACGAATCCATCTCGACCATTCCCTCACCTCTTCTCCTATGAGGTAACCTAACCCTTGCCGACCGTCTAGCTTGCGCTGAAACATGGTCATCTGTCAATCATGACATGCCCGGATTCGACCATCAGCCCGCCTTCATCTCCTTTTTAACCAAGTACCTCCATTAACCCGCCTGGCCATCATCAGACCTACCCTTTCTTTTGCCAGCTCTTTTTATCCTTCCATATCAACCAGAGCATTTTGACTCGGTCACTAATGCAAGTGCGAGAGTCGATATTTCGAGGCCCGTTCTCAGCACACCTGAGCAAGGCCCATCCGCCAATGACAAGAAATCAACCACATCATGGGCTAATTACAAACAACATCCGACTTAAGAGAAGGGTTTATTTGAACCGAGGGCTCCTCTAACCCTCACATAACCTGCAGTGAGGCTCTAGCTATCTCCACAATGATTCGAGAAAGCAAGAGGACAAGACAAGTCATCCAGGACACCGCCTTCATCATCAATCCTCATCATAATTAAGCCTCACCTATCTTGCCTTGTCCTGAAATTGCATGTCGAATTGCTCTGACACTTAAGGAATCATCGTTCTAGTATTAGGATTGGGGGTTGTTTGCATATTGAGTCACATGCATTGTAAAATACCGTTCATGTACATATCCTCCTAGCCATTGCATTACATCACGAGGTCGTGCATAAAGTCAACAGTCATGCATAAGTACATAGGAGTCTAAAGTCTAGAAGACCAGGTGCATGGATTATCATCGAGAAAAGAGGTAATTCATCTTATACAGAGGCTCAGACTCGACTGCTAATCATCAGGAGCAAGATTAGAGGATGTTCTAATCACACTCTGGATGAATTTTTTCAAGTTCAAGGGGACTATCGTCGAAAGCTCATCCTCATGGCAATCTTCTAGTCTGCGAAAGCCACAAAAGTTGCCATGGACGCCATCGACGCAATAATCCACCCCGGGAAAATCCGTTGGGCGTCATCGACCTCGGGTAAATTCGTTGGGCACCATCTGCATTGGGAAAATCCAATACGCCTCGGAAAAATCCGTTGGGCACCATCAACATTAGGAAAATCCGATCCGCCTCGGGAAAATCCGTTGGGCACCATCAACATCGGGAAAATCTGATCTGCCTCGTAAAAATTCGTTGGGCATCATCAACTGCTTCGGGAACATCCGATCTTCCTCGGGAAAATCCATTGGGCATCATCAACTACTTCGGGCACATCTGACCTGCCTCGAGAAAAACTGTTGGGCATCGTCATCAATCTACTAGACAGGTAAGTCTCTATATCTCCAACCATTGTTCAAAATGATCTGACATTTGCTTTGGTTTCTGTGCAGGGAACCGACACCAACACCAGGAAAACTAGGACATCATCTTCCAGCTGCCGCTAAAAGGTTGTTGTCACTAGGTTGCCGCTAAAAGGGACCGCCATCTTCCAGCTGCCGCTAAAAGGTTGCTGACACCATGTTGTCCCTAGAAGGGGCCGCCATCTTCCATCTGTCGCTAAAAGGTTGCTAACACTAGGACGCGTTAAAAGGGACCGCCATCTTTCAGTTGCCGCTAAAAGGTTGCTGACACTAGGTTGCCGCTAAAAGGGGACCGCCATCTTCATTGCCGCAAAGGTTCTTGACTCGAGTTGCATTAAAGGGCGTCATCTTCCAGCTGCCGCTAAAAGGTTGTTGACACTAGGTTGCTGCTAAAAGGGGACCACCATCCTCTAGTTGCCACTAAAAGGTTGCTGACTTCAAGTTGCATTTAAAAGGGAACGCCATCTTCCAACTTCCGCTAAAAGATCGTTGAAATCCCCTAGGTTGCCATTGAAAGAGTACCGACCTCATCCACCTTCCATTGCTATTAAAACAACACTGACATCATCCACCGTTCGGGCGCGCGGCCTACCTTCGGTCATGGCACCTCAGGCTACGTTGACCTTCGTCCTATTAGAACTCGATCAAAGTGGAGGCTCTCTGTAGACACCTGATTTTATACCGAGACAAGTGTATGAATTGGGCACAATATGAAAAGAGGCTAGAATGAAAGCAAAGTCAATGGTCCTTCCTCAATCAAAAGATACCGGGCCAACCCACTACCAAAAACCTTCATTTTCCGCCCTTAAAACATACACGTGCCTACCATTTTGAATCTCATTTTTTTCCAAATGAGAGTAAAGTACCCATCATAAGCTTTCTAAAGCCTTTTGAATGACCTCAATCGGAGCCCGGATGAAGGAATTATGGTCGTTTGAACTTGGCTTAGCCAAATAAGAAGGCCATGCGGCCTTACTCAATTTCCAGCTCAGAAATTAGACCCAAAAATGTGCCTGACCCAGTAGAAATTAGGAAGGATAGGTGGCCTTCCTATTTCCCACAAGCCTCCAGACGGGCCGAACAAAGCGCGCCCAGCCCATGGAAATAGGAAGGTCAGGTGGCCTTCCTCATTTCCATGGCCCGGGAAATGATTGCCACGCATGCAATCCGTGTGCAAAGAAATCGACGGCGAGGCGACCATGCTTTTTAATCCAGATTTTGGTGCCATCATTTTCCCTCCATTCAAAGGCAATCCTTTGATCAGCTCCCTTGACCTTTGACTTGTGATTTTGAGGATGGCCGATTGGCCTTGCTATTTGTCTAAGGGGCATGATCCTTGGAATCATGTCCCATTCCTTCCATCTCCTTACATCCACCCTCATCCTCACTCATTTTAATCAACTCTTATCAACAACTTTCATCACAATCTTCTTCTACACCTCTCTATTCTATCATCATCCATTCTCTATATTCTTCCCATCAATACTCCCATCAACAATCATCATAATTCTCTTCATTCTCTAATCTCTCATCATCCATCTCCACCGAATACTATTATCATCCTTCCTTTTCATCCTCATTACCATACACCATCATCATACCGGTCATCCTCAAGCTACCATTCCATTATCCATACCAATACGATCTTGAAGCATTCATCCTAAAGGATCCACCTTGGAAGGCTTAAAGTGAGGTTTGTACTTTTTATATTTCATTATGTAATTCATTCCTAAGTGTTTATTTCATTTGCACACTCGTTTGTAAAAACCTTCACTCTTTAAATTTTGCATGACTCGTAATATTAATATCATCAAATTTATTAAAGTTCTTCCCGCTCAATTTCATTTTAAGTTCGGTTTTAGTAGAGTCTGTTTTTAAACAGCCGGATTTGAGAATTATTTAATTCTGGAATTCGTAACTTTGCCCCCGGACTTAGAATTCGGGTTTGTAGACCGGTGTCATTTTTATGTTATTTTTTTATTTTTCGGTTTCCTTAAATCGGCTTGCGACTCTTTCTTTCTTTATAATCTTTTTTTTATCCAAACATGCATGTTTATTATGTCGAAAGAATTTATAAATAATTTACATATGCCCATATTCCGATCCGGAGTCGACTCAAGAGAAATTGCCATAGAAATTATCAAAGGTCACATGGCCTTTGAATTTTCTAAGAATTCTCTGTTGGGCCGTGGCACGAATTTGAAACGGATTTTATGTAAAATTATTTGTAAATTAATTGATGTAATTTCGAGCATGTGAATAATAGAAATTAATTATTAAATAAAATAAAAGTCATACCTCGAAAATAATTTTATAAAATAAAATATATTTATTTAAGGATTAAGCAACCTTAGTCGGCTCCCAATCATTAAGTAGCATGTTCGAAACAATTCCCGGAATGGGGATCTTTCGGGGTCCTACATGTACGAATCCTTCAAAATAAATAATGGAGAATCCATCAAGGACAAGTACAAACGATTCACTATCATAGTCAATAATCTCAAGTCCTTTGGGAAAACCTACTCCAATGAAGGAAAAGTTCACAGGGTCCTCAGATGTCTTCCAAGAAAGAAATGGGAACCGAAAGTCACTGCAGTCGAGGAAGCTCAAAATTTGAAAACGCTCCACTTAGTTGGAAGTTTCTTACTCACGAAATACATCTTCAAGAAGAGAAGATGAAAAGGAAGAAGTAGCCCGTAAGGACATCTATGGTCCTAATGACAAGTCAAATGAGGTTGATAAGAACCAGATCTTGGTTTTGATGGCCAAGGAACTCCAGAAGTCGTGCAAGAAAAGTTATACCTCCAAAGGATCCTCATCCAAACGAGCCAACCAAAGAGGTAAGGACTCTTCAAATAATGAAACTAAACTCATTCTCTTGATTTGTATGTGGTGGCGCGGATCACTTGATCAAAGACTATCACTACAACAGAAAGAACAGAGAAAAAAAGAGTCACATGGCCTTAATGGCTTCACGGAGTGACGATAGTAGCAGCAAAAGAAAAAATGTAGAAATGGTCAATAGTTGCCCAATGGGAAAAGAAACCAGTGATACCGAGGAAGTTGATACAATCAATGATGACTACTAAGACAATGATGAAAATGACGTAACACTTGATGATCTCCTTACTTGGCCTAAAGAGTACTTGGCAAATTGCTTTTTAAAGCTTATTAAACATGGGACTATGTACTTGAATAAAATCAAATCTCTAAAAAAGACCATCAAGGGATTAAAAGAGTCCAAGGTTGAATAAGAAAAGTCTTGCGATAACCTTACCTCTAGGATTAACATTCTCGAGGTCGGAAGTCACTCGCAACAAGAAAACCTTGATAAATCTCAAAGATCTCGACGTGTCCTGTTTAAAGAAGGGTTTGGGTATTGGAAAAATGCCTACAAAGCCAATGCTCAAGAAAAAAAGGCATGAAAATCAGTCCCTACCGAGGAATGAAATCGTTTTCAAGGACATTCTATTCCTCAAAGGCAACCTAGCAGAAACAGGCATCAAGGACATCATAGTAACCTCGATAGAAAGGACCGAGGCCACAGATTCTACTCATGGCACCAAGAACGACACAACTACCTTGTGACAAGATACCAAGGTCATTCATCTCTTCCCAAAAGCAAATCTTGTAAATCTCACTAGTCCAACCATTATCGTTCTAAAATTGTACAAGTTTGGGTTCCAAAAGGAACAAGACCTCTTAACATGGTTGTTACTAGTAGTCAAGAATCTAACTTTGATGTCAATTATGGCTTGAGGAAGGGTGTCTGAAATTTTTGCAGGTATATTCAATATCGAGGAGCGTGGATGCTTAAGAGAATTTGGAGCAATCAAGGACATTACGTACTTACATCAGCAATAAGAACCCCTCGAGGACCTTGGCAAACCAGGCTCAAGGACCTTGACAACTGGATCTATTCAAATGGCAGTGTTATTGATTATTTGAGGAATTGGAATCCGACATGTTTGTAGTCTGAAATTAATGTTAAAGATGAGCAAGTTTTTGGGTTGAGTTTGAAATTTGAGGAATTGGAAAGGGTGAATTTAGGGTTGTTGAAGGAGTTATCATTTTGGAGTTGTCATGATGTTTTGCTGAGTGTTTTACCATTCATTACAACGATGGCGAGAGTGTGATCATAAATTTTTATCTTCAACCACCATTCTCCACCACTGCTGCCAACAAAACCACCCTGCAACCACCAAATGCCACTCGCCTACCGCCCTCACACCTCCAAAAACGCCACCCAAGTTGTGAAATATTAACACCCACGTCTTTCCTCAATCTCGATTCCAAATCAGTACCTATGCAAAATCAATTCAAACATTCACGCCTACCACTATAATTCACCAATTTGAGTTTTTACTTATCGAATTCAGACTAAATTGTCGGAAATTGCCCCGAAACCACCGCCA
This sequence comes from Portulaca oleracea, assembly GCA_029582165.1. Classification (NCBI taxonomy): domain Eukaryota; kingdom Viridiplantae; phylum Streptophyta; class Magnoliopsida; order Caryophyllales; family Portulacaceae; genus Portulaca; species Portulaca oleracea. The sequence goes on along the minus strand of CM055883.1, from coordinate 21,495,797 downwards.
AAATCAAACCCCAAATTCTTTTCTCCCTCCTTTGTTCGTGACATGACCACCGACACCACCACCGTCTCTAGTGGTTCTGGTCGTCACCCTTGAGCCGTCGGTGATATCCTCGTCCACCGCCACCACCTTCGTCGTCCTCCGCCTAGCCTGTCGCCGCTTCATTGCTCAACACTCCACCTCTACTCCCTCTCTTGTCTCTTTGTTTCTTGTGCGTTCAAAATAAAAGGGAAGAGAGAGAGAGAAATAAATTCAACCCCATTTTACCTTTTTATTTCAGCCCAACCTAGCCTTTTCAACCATAATTCTTTTCACTGCAAGAGAAAATAATCGGAAAGGGAAAAGAAGAAAGAGAAGGGGGGGTTAATTTTAATACAAGCTGGAATAAGGCAAAAAAGAAAAAAAAAAAAGAGGGCATCTGTTTTTAATATGATGTGGAACCAAATCTAAAGCCAACATGGTCAAACACATGGCCATGGTGTCATGTCAGAAAACCACCGAGTCACCGCCTCTCAACTCGTCGGCGTTCCACTCAAATCCCATTTTTTTTGAACCACCAGAATACAAACCAAAAGAAGAGATTATCGCCATCCAATTTGCAAAAGTTGGGATTATTTTAATCCAATTTTCCTATATATCTATATATATATATATATATATATATATATATATATATATATGGGAGTAGATAGGATGAGAAGGGAATAAATATGAGAATGTGAGAAGGGTATATTATGACCATTAGATCTAAATCAAGGGTCCTAATTAATTCAACATTTTGATTTATTTTATGGCACCTCACGTGAGTTATAATGGAGATGAAAAAAAAAGAAAACAAGCAACTCATTATCATTGCCTGGGAAATAGCTCACGCATGGGTATGTGAAAGGTGGCTGATTGATTGCTCCTTCTCCAGTTCCCTAGCAAATTGTTTGAACCGGTATGAGCATCTGAGAGCGTCGGATTCCATCGGTGAGAGATTAGGGTTTGAGTATTGTAGAGTTTTGCCGTGAAAACCTAGCAATCATCCGAAGAAGGCTGGTCATTGATAGATTTAGTGGAGGACGATCGTGAATTTCGACGGAGAAGGTGTTGATGGATTGGGAACGAAAAGTAGTTCAAGATGGAAGTGAATTGTTGCAATAATTTGTTTGATTGATTGTTGCGAGAACCAATTTTATTTGAACATAGATCCGAAATCAATGGGGGTAGTTGATTTGAATCCAGTGCGGTTGTTTTAACCGATGAACATCAAGTTCGTTTGATTCGAATTGGTTGTTGTTGGATTTGCTTGTGAGTATATTGTATGTCGATGTCCTTTTGATAATAGCTGGATGTCTATTCAGATGGGGTACGGGATGCACTATTGGTGAAGGCTTAATGTCCTTTTTCGTGAAGACGTGATGTCCATTTTGATACAACAGGAAGTCTATCCTGTGGGAGCACCATGGCAATTTTGGATAATACTTACACGTTATGTCCTTTTTGTTTAAACGTACTGTTCATTTTGAATATGACATAATGATTTAGTTGGATGTCTTGTTGGTTTGAACATAAAGATCTATTCTTATGTTTGTGTGAAACAATGTACTGTGCATCTTGTGTGAGCATGGTGTCCATTTTGAACTGTGCATGATGTTCATTTTGGTATAGTTGATCTCTATCTGACAGAAAAAGAATGTTCACTTCATTCGGAATTGATGTCCATTTTTTGTTGGAATGGTGTATATCGTGACTGAGCTCAATGTCCAGGTGGGTTATATGTGATGTTCTTATTGGCTAAACTTAATCTCCCATGATGTTGCTTGTGAAAAACAGAGAGAAGAGAGTATTTAAGGTGTCAACCATTGCACACAGAGTGAAGACATTGTTGCATTTTATTTATTTTTTTTTTGTGTTTGAGTGTAGTTCGACTCACAATATGTATCCATGGATGAAAGAGATGGTGGTATGAGGTAAGTTTTATGTATTTTTTTCATGTTTCAACTGCTGCTTTGTGCATATTGAACTTCATGGACATCGTGTTTGAAAGAGACAATTGTTTGATGTTAATTTTAATAGAGTTTGATAGCATTTGTTTATGTTGTGCCAATTCTTAGATGATTTTCATTTCGTTGGTACATGATGTTTATTTTGATATAGTTTGAATCGGTTGTTGTCTTGTCCATATTGTTCATATGGAACACATGTCATGCTCATTTTGATTTGATCGTGATGCTCATCGGGCTAATATATGATGTCATTTTTCTATGAAATTTGACATTCATTTTAATTGAAAATGATGTTCACGTGATTAACAAATGATGAGAATTTGATGTTCATTTTTGATTGAGCATGATGTTCATGTGGTTAACAAATGATGATCATCTGATTGTAACTAATATATGATGTCCTTTTTCTATGAAATTTGATGTTCGTTTTAATTGAACATGATGTTCATGTGGTTAACAAATGATAATCATTTTAGTTGAACATGATGTTTACGTGATTAACAAATGTTGAACATTTGATGGTATATGATAACCATGTTTATGTACTTTAATGTCGATTTTAATTGAGCATGATGTTCATGTGGTTAACAAATGATGATCATTTGATTGTAACTAATATATGATGATCAATTTTATTTAATTTAATGTTCCTTTGGATTGAGTATGATGTTCATGTGGTTGACAAATGATGATCATTTTGATTGTAACTTATGATGTCCATTTTTATCTAATTTCATATTCATTTTGATTGAACATGATATTCTATTCATAATAAATTGTTATTATTATTTTACAATATTCTTCCTGAGGAGGGGGATGGAGGCCGGGGACAACATTACATTGTTGCCACCCCCAATACCGTTGAGCTACCAGGTGAATAATGATGAGGAATATGTCCGAATTTGTGAGGATGAAATATCGTTGACGACTATTAAAACGACATCATGTTCATCAGTTTCAGCCTCTGGGACCTGACATTCATCCATGCATATTTTCATCAAATGAACATCAATTCGAAATAAAAATGAAAATTCTTAGTTTGCAAAATAGACATCAATTGTAACATAATGGACAACATGCACACTCAAATAGAAACAATAAGAATATCACGTTCACACTAAAAAAAACATCAAACCCAATCATCATATCACATTCAAGATCGACATTATGTGTACATCAAATGGAGATTAAGTGTCACCCAAACACAAACCATATTCAAGATGAACATTATGTATAAACCAAATGCGCATTAAGTTTAGCCCATAAGAACATCACGTATAGCCCACCTGGACATCGAGCTTAGTGAAAA